>CM053568.1:6349095-6384832 GCA_028646485.1 Cryptoprocta ferox
CCCCCCCCATTCCCATCTGCACCCAGTCCTAGCACAAGACCCCCCCAAGTCCAGGGACAGGACCACCAGATGGCCTTTGGAACGTCTCCATCCACAGAGCCTGCTGCCCTTGGATGGGACCTCCGCCTCCGATGCCCGCACCCGCTGGACCCCAAGAGGGGACCCCTCACTCCCTTCTCAGCCTGCACTTGAGGCCTCTCCTCATCCAACAGTCCACCCACCAGCACTGCCCTGCCGAGGGGCAGGAGCAGGGGCAGCAGGGCAGCCAGCCCACTGGAGGAAATCCCCAACCTAGTCTCTCAGTGAGACAAAAGCAAAGGTGGGTTGGGCTCACATGGTGGCACCCCGACAGCAGAGAATGTCACAGGAGCTGAGCTGAGAGGCGGCAGGGTCCCCAGGGCATGGGATCCACCAGATGTGGTCCCGTCACAGGAGGTCTGCAGGGGTCCTCTGCGGCCTCGCCCTCCCCAGGCGGCTTTGCCCATTTCACCTGGCCGAGTTGGGGGTCTCCCCTGCGCTGACCACTCTGGGCTGTCCTTGTCTCCACTGCTCTGTCCTCACAACAGCCGGAACTCCGGGGTCTCGCTCCCTGACAGACACGGGAGATAAGTGAATGAATGAATGAATGAACGAATGAAAAGCCTCTCCACCAACTCCTCATTACAGGTTTCCCTATTCTTGCAGGTCATGCCGGCCCTCGGGGGAGGAATTTCCTCCTCCCCAACCTTGTGCTGGTCATTAACTCAGTGCCTGGACTTTCCTGGTTAATGAATAATTAAGCTGGACAGGGTCTGACCTCAGGCTGACCTTGAACCTCCCCGCAGGTCATCCCCCCCCCTCGGGATATGTGACCGATTCTGAGAGACCCTTCCCCTCTTCCCTATTGGTGTGTTCTGAATCCCAGGGAAGTAAGTGCCAGGCGCAGGGAGGTCATGCCCCCCCCCACCGCCCCCAGGGCTCAGCGGGGGGCCACCCCCTCCCAGGGGACTCCTTTACCTCCATCCTCTTTTCCAAAGCCCAGAGGGCCGAACTGAGAAGAGGCACATGGCCCTCCAGCTGGCCTTCGTCACCGATGCACCGAGCCCTCTGGGGTCCAGCTGTCCCCCACCCCCCTCCCCTGGGCCTTGGATTCCCCACCAGCCAAGCAAGGAAGAGGGGTTCAGCACGACCACAACTCATTCCATGACACTGTGGTATCATGACAGATCCAGACGGGACCTCGGAGGCCACTTCGCCGTGTCCGGGGACGGTGTGAAGTCACACAGCAAGTTGCGGCAGGGCTGGGAGGTGGGTCCAAGTCTGGTGAGCCCCAGTCCTGGCCTCCCTCCCCATGGAGCCTCGTCCAGGATTCGATTCTGTTCATCCATCCAGTCATTCACTTATTCACTCCTTCAGCAGATATGTTGGGCAGGGCTCAGCATGAAGGGCCAAGGTCTCGCCCTTGGGGACACACACGGTCATCCCAGGCAGCAACGATCATGCTGAGGGGCAGTTTGCAGAGGGGAGCAGCCCCGTCCCCTACCTGAGAGGTGAGAGGGCATGCTGGCTCTGGTATCACCTTTGCTGAGGCCCAGAGGAAACATAGAAGAGAAGCAGGAGGGAGGTCTGGAGACCCTGGTGGGAGGAACAGCATTGGCAAAGCCCCTGCCAAGAGAGAATGGCAGTCTGGGTTTGGTTGGTTGTATCAAGACCTGATGAGCTACAGGTAGGCGTTTGAAATCAACCCCAAGACCATGAGGAGCAAACGGGTTTGAAGCTGGGGCGGGGCACGCTCAGAGCGTAATCTGGAAAGATCTCTCCGGCTGTGCTGCATGGAGAAGGGTTTTAACAGAGCAGGGCCCAGGACAGCTATGGGACTCACTCCAGGCCGGAGGTGATGGGGTCCGGAGCCATGACAGGGGCTGGGAGAGAAGTCAATAGATTTAAGAATTATCAGGAAGCAGGGAGGCCTAGGTGGCTCAGTCCGTTAAGTGTCCGACTTCCAGATCGGGTCATGATTTCACGGTTCACATGTTGAAGGCCTGCCTTGGGCTCTGCCATCTGCACAGAACTCACTTCTGATCCTCTGTCCCCGCCTCTCTCTGCCCCTCCCCCACTCGCACTCTCTCTCAAAAAATACATAAACATTAAAAAAAAAAAGAATTATTAGGAAGTAGAATAACCAAACTTAGTGACGGGCCTCCACTTTGGGTCAAGATGGAGTAACAGAGGGGCGCCTGGGTGGCTCAGTCGGTTGAGCGTCCAACTTCGGCTCAGGTCGTGATCTCACGGTTCGTGGGTTGGAGCCCCACGTCGGGCTCTGTGCTGACAGCTCAGAGCCTGGAGCCTACTTCCGATTCTGTGTCTCCCTCTCTCTCGGCCCCTCTCCTGCTCACGCTCTGTCTCTCTCTCTCTCTCTCTCTCAAAAATAAATAAACATTAAAGAAATTTAAAAAAAAAAAAAAGAAAACTACCGGACACCTTCTCCGAGAAAACACCAAATGGTGAATGATGGTGGTGCTGCGGGTGGGCCTGGCGGGCCCGGGGGCCCTGGAATGGGGGGCCCGTGGCTTCCACAGAGGCTTCGGCAGCAGCATGTGGGACCAGAGTCATGGCCATGGTCAGGGCTGGGCCAAGGCCACGGAACTCACAGAGGCAAGGCCAAGGACAAGGCGTGGATCCCCATCACCAAGCTGGGCCAACTGGTCAACGTCGTGAAGATCGAGTCCCTGGTCTATCTCTTCTCCCTGCCCATCAAGGAATCTGAGATCATTGACTTTTTCCTGGAGACATCCCAGGAAATGATGAGGTTGAAGTTTTGAAAATTGTGCCTGGACAAAACCAGACCCAGGCTGGCCAGAGGACCAGGTTCAAGGCATTTGTTGCCATCAGCGATTACAATGGACGCGTAGGTCTGGGCGTTAAGTTCTCCAAGGAGGTAGCCACTGCCTTCCACGAGGCCATCACCCCGGACGAGCTTTCCACCACCTCATGGGGCAGGGCTACTGGGGAAATAAGATCGGCAAGGCCCACGCTGTCCCCTGCAAGGTGACCAGACACTGTGACTCTGTGCTGTGTGACTCATCCCCTACACCAGGGGCACGGGCATTATCTCAGCCCCTGTGCCCGAGAAGATACTGACGATGGTCCATATTGACGACTGCTACCTCTCCACCAGGGGCTGTACTGCCTGGGCAATCTCACCAAGGCCACATCTGATGCCATTCCTAAGACCTACAGCTATTGTTCCCCTGACCTCTGGAAAGAGACTGTGTTCACCAAGTCTCCCTATCAGGAATTCACTGGCCATCTTGTAAAGGCTCACACCAGCGTCTCCGTGCAGAGGACCCAGGCTCCAGCTGTGGCTACTTCGTGGTTTTACACCAGAAAAATAAAGTGAATTAAAGCCTATTTGAAAGAAAGAAAGAAAGAAAGAAAGAAAGGAGGAAAATTACCAGAATACAAAGAAGCAGGAGAAAATGATCTGAAAAGAAAAGAATAATCAAGCAATTGAAACTGACCCAGCACTGACACAGATGTTAGAGCGAGCAGAGAAGGATTCTAAAACAGTTTTTATTCTATATTTTCAAAATGTTAAGTAGAGACATTAAGATATAAAAAAGATCCAAATTGAACTTAGAAGAGTTGAAACATACAATGTCTGAGATGAAAGATACACTGAATGGGATTAATGGCAGATTAGACAAAACAGAAGGGAAGATTAGGGAGTTGGCGCCCGGGTGGCTCAGTCGGTTGAACTTCCGACTTCGGCTCAGGTCATGATCTCTAGGTTCATGAGTTCAAGCCCCGCATCAGGCTGACTGCTGTCAGCGCAGAGCCCTGTTCAGATCCTCGGTCCCCCTCTCTTTCTGCCACTCCCCTGCTTCCTCTCTCTCTCTCTCTCTTCTCTGTCAAAAATAAATAAACATTTAAAAAAAAAAGGATTAGTGAGCCTGAAAGCAGAGCAGGAAAAAACTATCCAAAATGAAACAAAAAAAAGTTGTTGCTGTTTTTTTTCAATTTTAAAAAGAGAGAGAGAGAGGGGGCGCCTGGCTGGCTCAGTGGGTTGGGTGTCTGACTTCGGCTCAGGTCATGATCTCACAGTTCGTGAGTTCAAGCCCACATCAAGCTCATTGGCGTCAGCGCAAAGCCTGCTTTGAATCTTCTGTCCCCCTTTCTCTCTGCCTCTCCCCCACTCAACTCTCTCAGAAATAAATAAACGTCAAAAAATAAAAAAAAAGGAAAGAGAAAGCGCAAGCCGAGGAGAGGGGCAGAGGGAAAGGGAGAGGGAGAGAGAGAGAGAGAGAGAGAGAGAGAGAGAGAGAATCTTAAGCAGACTCCAAGCTCAGTGCAGAGCCCAATGCAGGGCTCCGATTCCCCGACCCAGGGATCATGACCAGACCCAAAATCAAGAGGTGCACTCTCAACCCGACTGAGCCACCCAGGCACCCCATAAAAAAAATTTTTTTTTAATGGAAACAGCATCCGTGAGCTGTGGGACATTTCCAAACAGCCTGATATATTGGTATTTGGAGTTCAAGGGGAAGGGAGAAAAAGAACAGAAAAAAAAATACTGGAAGAAATAGCGGCTGAAATATTTCCAAACTTAATACAATTTATATCTGAGAAGCTCCATGAACCCCATGCGCAGACACTTGGTGACCGGATGTGGAGGGTAAGGAAGGAGAATCGGGCAAGGGTGAGGTCCTGGAGACCAAGGCTGGGGTAACACCCGCGGGGCGGGGGTGCCGAGAAGAGGGGCCCGTGGGGTGGGATGGACCCGTGTGGGGCTGTGGGGACACAGTGGCAGCGGACACGACGGGGCTGGCAGTGAGAAGGCGGTGACCTGGAGGTGGGAGTCCGGGAGGCCGTGGACGTGTGGGCACCTTCCAGAGAGGGCACTCTCCCCGGCACACCCTCATTTAATCAAAAGGCAAAGCCAGAGGAGCCGGCAGAGGGGATGGGACCGGCAGAGAGGGTGCGGGAAATCCGAAGGGTGCGGTGTCCCCGGGGGAGCAGTCTGGAAGGAGAGCTTAGTCTAAAATGTCAATGAAGGCTGGTGAGACTGGCTTGGGTTCCTCTGGGTCCTGGGCTGACCCACAACATCGTACAGAAAGCGATGGACACGAGGGGTCCCGGGGAGGAGTAGGACCTATAGGACAGGGGTTTCTGGAAGCGGGAGGGGCAATCATAAGCTACTTCTCGGGAGAGAGGGGGCTCGCAGGGCAGGAAGTGGGGTGGAGGCAGGGATGATTGAGTTTGCGGCTTCAGAGGTGCAGCCACGCACGCCCTGACCAGGTGGAGGGGCGACCACAGTGCAGGGCCAACCGGTGGTCCCTGGCGATGCCAGCGAGGAGAAAAGGAAAGGCCAGCGTTGTTGGCCAGGGGGTCCTCGTGGTGCCCTGGAGGGATACCCTGAGCAGGGAGAGGAGGCCCCTGGGAGGTCCCAAAGTCTTCCAGGGATGAATAGCTGGGGTGAGTAGTGACCCCAGGGACAGGGGTGCAGAACCACAAGGGGGTGAGCGAGCTGCGGGGGGAGGGCAGTGCACCGGGAGGCAAGCGGTGGTGGGTGGAGGGGCAGCCCAGGCTTAGGTGAGGAACCGTAGTGAGCGAGGGAGGGAGAGAGAGGCCGCTCGCTGGTTTCCTGCACACGGGCTCCATTGATGCCACCCAGGAGGCAGCTGGAGGAAGGTGATTTGCACATCTTGCCTTTGGAGGCGGCTCTGGTTGCCTAGGAGGAGAGCTCGGGCCCAGCCCCAGCCTGGGCCTTGAAGCAAGGGCTGCGGGGTGGAGAGAAAGCCCAGAGGAGCCAGACCCCACAGCCTGGCCACTGGAGCCCCATGGCTTGAGTGGAGGCTGGGGTGGGTGCAGGTGCAAGGCGGTGGCGGCTGGCCTCCGAAAGATCAGGAACTCCTGGCAGGGGGCCCTGTGGGGGGGGGGAAGCCCTCAGCCTGCTCATCGAGGCCACCTGCTGTCTCCTGCCCCCTCCAGCCCTGGAGGCCATTTCCTGGACCCCAGCTGGGCCGTCCTGGCCAGCTTCTGCCTCCCTCTTCAGCAGCCAAGCCCTGCCCTGTTCCCCCTGTTCTCCAATATCAAAAGCACCCTCCTCCCTTGGCAGTGCGCTGTGCTCCCTAGAGAGTGCGGGATCGCACACACCCAGGGCCCCCTGTGTGTGCTTGGAACGCGCGTGGAGGCAAAAACGCAGACACAGGCACACACGTAAGCAGCCTCGGAAATGTGCACGCAGTGGGGGGCGCCTGCCTGCGCCGACGTGCACGCGTGCAGAGGGACTGCACGTTCACACGCAAGCATGGAGGGAGCGAAACCACAAAGCTGGGTGTGTATAACATGCATGCGTGCATACGTGTGTACGCCACAGTCTGGGCACCCACAACGCACATATGTGTCAGATGTACAGGCCACACACCCATTCCGTACACATTCATGCAACTGCACGCATCCACGTGCTCACGAGCATTCACAGAGAGGTTCACCCACGCATGCAGATGGGCACCGAAAACCAGGTGCAAACAGATACACATGGGCACATGCGAGATGCACGCACAAACGTGTGCAGAGACACACATATACGCAAGTGCGTGTGGGCAGATGGCCAAGTGCAAGGTTATTCACGCATACTATGGAGTTGCTCACACTCATGCATCGCAAGGATACGCGCATGCCCACGCACACCAGGCACAGACACTTGTACACGTGCAAAGATGAACTTGCGAGTATATACGCGTCTCCGTCACTTCCTGCGTGGTTATGAATGTCTTACTGAAGGCGCTCGCACACATTCCTAGAGATACAAAGATGCGTATTTGCACGCTGCACTGAAAGCCTGAGGAGGGCAGAGGGGTCCTCTGACTCACAGCTGCATCCCTGATGCCCAGCACAGGGCCTGGTGCACAGGGGTTTGCTAGGCGGAACATCGGGGAACAGCCTTGGCAAAGGCTCAGAGGCAGGAGAGTTCTGAGGACTGGCCAGGAGTCTCGTGGGACTGGGTGAGGATGGGATGGGACTGGGTGGCCAAGGCTTACAGCGGCCGACTGGGGAGGAGGTGTTCAGGGCCAGGTCACTCCTGAACTTCACCTTCCTCCCTCCTCCCCCCCCCTCCTTCCCCACTCACACTCTACCGCTCGCCCTCACATGGTACTAATAGCAGGTGCAGTCAGACGTTGGCAGAGGGGCAAAACATAGGGCAGGAGGGAGAGGGGCCTTGCGGCCAGGTAGGCAGGTCTTGTTTCAAATCTTGGCTCTACCTTAGTCCTGGGGAGCTGGCCGGGTTGCTGGCTTTCCTGTGCCTCAGTTTCTTTACGTGGCTGGTGGGAAGATGGCTTTGATGTTTAGGCGTGATTGTTTATCCTCTCTGGGCGGTCCCTCACATTGAGCAAATCTACGTCCCAGGAATCTGAGACCCTGCAAGGGGGGCTCTGCAGGCCTGGGGAGGCCGGCCCCAGGGCCCTCTCACAAACTTGCGCTCCCTCTGGACCCACAAGCAGGTCACAGGGTGAGGACTTGATTACCCTGGGAGCTCACGGGAGCACAACCTAAGTGATCTGCTACAAAGCAAACCCACTTGTATAACCAGCATCCAAATAAAAAAAAAAAAATAGAACATATCCCAGTCCCTAGAAGCTGGGGAGGGTCTTTTTTTCCCTGATTTTTTAAAATGTTTATTTATTTTTGAGAGACAGAGAGTGAGCAGGGGAGGAGTAGAGAGAGAGGGAGACACAGAATCTGAAGCAGCTCCAGGCTCTGAGCCGTCAGCACAGAGCCAGACATGGGGCTCGAACCCACAAACCGTGAGATCATGACCTGAGCCAAAGTCGGACACCCAACCGACTGAGCCACCCAGGCGCCCAAGGTCCCATGGCTTTAAGGAAAGACTCAAACTCAGGGCCGACCCACTCCAAACCCCATAGCCCATTCAGCAGTGGAGATCATCAGCATTATTTTACAGATGAGGAAACTGAGGCTGAGAGACCAAGAACAGAACCAGGACCCCCACGCAGGAGTTTTGAACACCAGGCTTCCAGTTGTGGGGCTGAACTTGACCCCGGCGTTCCCCTACTCACAGCCCTTCTGTGCTCCCCATCCACTGGGAGCAAACCTCCTTCATAGGTCCCGAGCCCTCCGCGGCCTGACCCTGCCAACCTCACCCTCCTCTCCTGCCCGCTAGCACACTGGTCTTTCCCAGACTGATGACCAAGTGTCATCAGTGTCCAAGTGTCACCGATGACTTTGGCCTCCAGGTATCCGTACGCAGCTGTCATGATTGGCTCAATACTCGTCTTGCCCCAGGAGAGGAGGGACAGGGGCTGCCTTCTTTCAGCTGCACCCACTGTGCCCAGCACTCTTCCTTGCACACAGTAGGTGCTCAATGGAAGGATGAATGAGGCTGTGGCAGGCTGGCAGGCAGGGGAGGGGCAGCAGAGGGAAGGGGGGCGAGCACAAAGAAGGCTTGGGGACACAAGGCCCAACCCCTCTGGGTAGGGTAGGAGGTCTGGGGTTGGGACGGGGTCTTGTCCAAGATCACAAGCTGGTGAGTAGAGGATCAGGATGAAACTCAGATCCTCCCCCACCCCCCAGCCTAGTTCTGGGTCCGGAGACCCTTCCTTCCTCACCCCTGTTCCCTTCTCTCTCTCCTCTCTTTCCCTCCTCCCTAGAGGACGCAGGGCCAAACTGCCCTAAGAGAGGGGATTGGGGTCCCTGACCTGACACTCCTTCCTCCCTGACCACACCCCTAGCCCAGGCTCTGGGACATGTCAGCACCCTACTGAGAAGACCTCATCCTCCTGGGGTCTCCCCTCTGAGAGCTGACTTTGTAGAGTCCTGGGGCCACTAGCTCACCGTGTGGCTGTAGATGAGGCATTCTCCCCTCTCAGAAAACTGTGCTCAGTTTTCTCATCTACAAAATGGGGACATGACGCATCTCCGAGAGGCGCTGGGGAGACTCGGTGGTACAAACTCAAAGTGAACCCCCATCACGCTGCGACAAACGCAGGACTTCTCATGAACCCTCTCCCTGTATCCTCTCGCTAAGCAAGACGTGGGAACTACCCTGGTCTCTAGACGAGGAAACTGAGGCTCAGAGAGGTCACGCACCTCCCCAGGCGGCAGGGCCCCAAAGCCCACCTTCCAGCGGCAGGACCGGCTCGCGCCCTGCGCACCTGCCGCCCTCTCTCCGCGGGAGCCACCCTGCCGCGCCCCCAGCGTCCGTCCTTCCTCGGGGCCAGCTCGTGGGCTCCCCCGAAGCAGGGCCGGCGGGCGGGGCGGCCGAGTGGGTGGGGGGCGCCTGGCCCCGCGCCAGCCGACGTGGCTCGATGCCGCGGCGGGATGGATGGGAGAGGAGAGCGGGGCGGCGGGGAGGGAGGGGGGAGGGGAGGGCCGCCCCCCGCCCGGCGGGCCCGGCCCGGGTGTGCAGCCGTTAGCGCCGAGCGCGGCCCCGCGGCCCCGCCGGGGGATCGATAACTAATTTCACCGCAGCAGCCGCCCCAGTTTTTTCCCGATAATTGTGCGCCGGCAGCTGCGAGCGAGGCCCCCAGCCCGGCGCGCGGCCCCCGCCCGCGCCCGATCAATTGACACCGCCACCGGGCGGCAGGAAAACTCATTTTTCTCTCCCGGCCCGGCTCCCGGTGGGCGCGGGCTAAGCTCCGCCTCGGGCCGGGGGCTGGGAGGGGCGGGGCGGAGGGAGCTAGGGGAGGGCCCAGGGAGGGGCGCCGCAGGCGGGTTCCCAGGCCGACTTGGGTTTGGGAAGGAGGCTTCCAGGGAGCCGGAGGAAGCCCGAGGGGAGGGCGTGGGGGTGCCTCAGTTTCTCCACTCTACGCCTAGGGGCGTGGCCGAAGGCCTCCGCGCAGGGCTGGCCCCGCCCCCTTCGGTTTTACCAGAACGGGCGTGCGAAGCCGCCGCGGGCTGCTGGGAGGAAGGGCTGAGCGCGCAGGCGCCGGCGTCTGGACGCTGGGGTTCGAATCCGGTCTCCAGCGCGTACCGCTGTGACCTTGGACTCGTTCTTCCCTTTGGGCTCTTCCTCTCCGAGCCTCAGCTTCCCCGTCTTGCCAAAGGGGCCCGACGGAGTCCTGTGCACGCAAAGCCGTTGATCACAGGCGGGGGGGCGGTGCACACGTCGGTGCGCCACAAATGGTGGCTCGGCGAACGAGTGGGGAGGAAATGATCGGTTACTAGACGCCTACTGTGCGCCAGGCCCGTTGTAGGCGTTGGGGACTGACAAAAATCCCTGCCCTGTGTCCTCGTGAGGAGATGAGCGATACATATAACGTATAAGCGAAGGAAACAGTGAAGATGGGAACCGCCATGGAGAAAAATGGAGCAGGGCGAGTGGGATCCGGGATGGGAGAGAGGGAGAGGCCCCTTTGCAAAGCTCTGCTCTGCCGCCGGCGCGGCTCTCAACCTGCTGACTGCTCAAGGTCGCGGGAAACCTGCAGACTTGGCATTCTCTGAGGAGGGTGGTCAGGAGGAGGGAGAGAAAGAGGAGGGAGAAGGCACGACGTGGAGCGGAGGAGTCAAAGGGGGCGAGTGAGAGGCCACAGTGGCGGCGGGAGGGGGTCCAGAGAGAAAAGGGGTGCAGACGGAGGGAGAAGGGAGGACAGAGTTCTGATGGCCAAGGAGTCCTGGAGGGGCAGGGACGGAAGGGACTCAGGTAGCTGCCCTGCCCTGGCTGGGTCACTGCGGCTCAGAGAAGGGCAGGGGTCTGCCCGACGCCACAGTATGTCCCTGAGGGACAGACGTGGGCTCCTGGCTGCTGTCTCCAGACCCGGCAGAAGGGGGAAGGAGAGAAGAGAGGACCCAGAAGGGAGGGAGTGGTGTGGGGGGCGGACCTTAGGCTGGGTCAGGAGGTACTGGGGAGCCTTACGGTGCCCCTCAGAGGCCAGCCAGCGCCCCCTTGGAGCTTAGCACAACTTTTACAACTTCTGGAGGCTTGAGGATGACTGGCTGGGCTCAGGGGACCCCGTCTCCTGACTCTTCCCCGCCCCCACCTGGGCAAACACAGAAGTCCTAAGGCTTTCCGCAGTGGCAGAGGTCGGGGCCCAAGGCTGCTGGGGAGGGGGGGGATGCAATCCAGGGCTTAGCAAACCTCAGGACTCTCCCCCTGCCTCGGATGTCTCATCTTGAGAAAGGCGAGGCGGTGTTGAGGCTCTGAGGATGTGCCAGTCTCTCTTGCCTCCAAATTCCTGGCACCCGGAGCCGGCCCGGGGTTGAGAGCCGTGACTCCGCAGAATCGAAAGGCAGATGGCTGGCAAGCAGATGAGACTGGCCCGGGAAGTGGGGCACTGGGCTGGCTGGCTGGGACTTAGAGCAAGCCAGGGCCAAGCCCCGCCCACCCGTTTGTCCGTTCGCCCATCCATCCACCTACCCGGTCAGTGGTTGGCACGTTTAGTGAGCACCTACTGTGTGTGAGGCACTGTGGAGGGGAGTATCAGGTCCCCACCTGTCCCATCCTCTCCCTCTCCCCATGGCCCCCACGTTTTCTCTTGGGAGTGTGGTCGTGGGAGCACTGGATTGGGAGTCAAGGCTGGGCTCAGGCCCAGCTGGTGGCCTAGGCAGGCCCCTTGGCATTCTGCTACCTGGTGCACCGGATCCACAGCCAGTGAATGATGCTGGGTCCCTGGTAGCTGGTATCCGTGGTCCAGGCACAGGATCGCCTCCCTCTGTCCCTTCCAATGTCCTCCCCCCCCCCACCCCGCATTGGATTTGCGCTCCTCCTCCAGGAAGCCTTAGGTTTGTCAGGTCAGAGGTCCGGGTTACCTGCGCTGGGGGAGGGGAGGCTCTGCAAAGTTGGGGAGGGCTGCAACCCATCACTGTAGGGGTGTCACCGAACTCAGAGCTTTGACTGCCCTCTGACCACTTTGGGGTCCTTGCGCCAGAGGTCAGTGGGCAAAGAAGGGAGTAACTGTTCGGGGGGGGGTGGGTCTCCCCCGGACGCAGCACCCGTCTCCAGGAAGTCTCTGCAGAGCCCCCAGGTAGCCAGCGGCTGGAAGGGGACTCTAGTGGCCCGCATCCCGTGGAGGACAGGGACAGAGCAGAGTGTCGCAAGGGGTGGACTGTATGAACAGCTCTCTTAAGTGCAGGACTTCAAGCCTCTGACGCCAGGCCAGCTGCAGGGGCCAGTCCTTGCGGCCCTCGGCCGGCTCCACGCAGCTACAGCCCCACCAAGCTTCGGCCTGCGCCTTGCGTGTCACTTCCCGTCCTCCGGCTTCTCCGATGCCCTGTGCCCTGGGCAGGGCACGCCTCCCGGCCCAGGGAGCCCATGGGCCTGGCCGGCCGCACCCTCGATCCAGGGCAAACAGAGCCCGGGGATACGTGCCTCCCTCTTTCTTCCTCGGGCAGGTGGTCCTTCCTAAGGAATCTCAGACAATCCCGAGGGACCGGCCACCCAGACTTCCGTACCGGGGAGCCCGATAACGGATGTTTGTATCTGCTCTTGCCTGTTTCACTTTCCCCCCTCACCGCCTCTCACCCTTGCCCCTGGGAATACACTTGCAGACAAACTCCCAGCCCCTTCTTGTCGCCTGCTTGCAGGAACAGGCGCTGTGGACTGAATTGTGCACCCCTCCCCCCAGATTCATTTGGTGAAGTCTTTATTCTTAAGGGTTTTTTTAATGTGTATTTTTTTTTGAGAGAGAGAGAGAGCTCGGGGGAGGGGCAGAGAGAGAAGGGGACAGAGGATCCGAAGCAGGCTCCGTGCTGACAGCTGAGAGCCCGATGCGGGGCTCAAACTCACAAACTGTGAGATCATGACCGGAGCTGAAGGCTTCCCAGAGTGAGCCACCCAGGCGCCCCTCATATGGTGGAGTCTTACTTAACCCCCAGTTCCATACAGAATGTTCTGTATTAGAACATAGAGTCTTTCAAGAGGGAATTAAGCTGAAATGAGGTCATGAGGGTGGCCCCCAATGCAGGCCCCTTTAAGAAGAGGACATTAGGACATAGACACGCACAGAGGAAGGACCATGTGAAGACACTGGGAGGAGGTGGCTGGGTCCAAGCCAAGGAAATTCGCTTCAGGAGAAACCAAACCTACCCAGACCTCGATCCTGCACCTCCAGCCTCCGGAACTGGGAGACAACACGTTTCTGTGGTTGGAGCCCCCACCCCTCACCCCAGTCCGCGGGGCTGGGTTACCGGCGCCCTGGCAAACGAACACACCGCTCCGTTCTGTCAGCACCCCGATTTTTACAGCCAAGGAAACCGAGGCTTCAAAAGGCAAAGGACTTGCCCAGGGTCCTAGAGCTAGTAAGCGGCAGAGCCCAAATTCAGACAGGCGTCTTGGGGCGGCGGAGTGCAAGCCCTTGCTTGACACAAGGTGCTGGGGAACCAAGCGAGACCCTCTCTGGTCCAGAAGTCCTCCCCACCTCTCCGGGGTTTGGGAAGCCCCTTCTCCCCGGGGACCGCGCCCCCCACCGGCGGCCACCCACTCACTTCGGTCGCCCCGCCCTTGGAGGTCCCTCCGGGAGCCCCTGCCCCCGGGCCTCTGTTTTCACTGCTGCTGCTGCTGCAGTGCTGAGCTTTTCCGGCTCATTCCCTTCCTCCCCACCTCTGAAGGCTCTTCCTCACCAGCTCACTCACTCACAGCACGCGCGCGCGTGCACACACATGCGCACATGCGTGTGCACGAACACACTCAGGCAGCCACTCTGAGGCTCTCTCGTCCACCTTCCCTAATTCAGGCTGCAGACTAGCTGCAGAGGGGCTTTGGGGATGCGCCCCCCCAAAGGCCACACCCCATCCCTCCCTGTGCCCCCAGTGCCCAAGGGAGCCCCCTCCTGCCTGAGCAGCACCCTGGGCCGAGCACCACGCCGGGAATTGCGCCCAGATCCTTCCCCGGACCCGCACCCACCCTGTAGCAGGGACTGGTATTGCCTCCATTTCATATATGAGCAACCGGGGCCCAGAGGAGGACAGGGCTCGGCCCAAGGACTCACAGCAGTGAGAAGTAGGGCTGCGATTCTCGTCCTGGCCACGCTCGGAGAACGGGATTTATTCCGCAACGGCATGGCCGACGCAGACCTGTCCCCGGGAGCAGACCGCAGTCGGGGGCAGAGGGCAAGGACGGAGCAGGACAGCCAGAGGTCACTCCCTCCCCCACCCCTTGCCCCTTGGGAGTTCCAGTCTCCAAAGGACAAGTATGAGCCACCAGCCAGTCCTCGCTCATTCCTGTGTGGCCTCCTGACCCTCAGGCAAAAGGGTGTTCTGCGGAGACCATCAGAGATCCCACTCCCGGGGGAAGGACGCGGGCAAAGACCAACCTTCTGTGAGCACCCCGGATGTGCCAAGCTCCTTGTCACTTCATAGCGGCGGAAGGGAGAACCAAGCCAGGCCTGATCCCCACCCCCCCCCCCCGAGAGCACTTGGTCTAGTGGAGAAAACACACCCACTTATCCCACAAGCAGCTATAACTTTCAGACTCAGCAGATGCTGGGAGGGGTGGAGGCAGCCACTAATGGGAGCGGCGGATCTGGAGAATGAGTAGCGGTTAGCCAGGTAAAGAGGGCGAGAACAGCATGTGCAAAGGGCCTGTTACAGGGAGGGACAGAGGGAGCAGAAGGGGCCGAGAAGAAGGGCCGGCCTGGGCACTGGAGCTGGTGGAGGCTTCTGGAAGAGGCTGCAAGGGCTCCCAAGGGCTGGGCTGTGCAGGGCCCTGCGAGCCCCATGAAAGGTTCTTGTCTATTCAGCAGAGGTCTGTGTTTTGAAGATCCCCGCAACCAGCTCTGTGGGGTGGAGAATAAGGTCAAAGCCCAGGAAGAAAGGCGAGGGCTTGGCTTGTGTCCAGGTGAGAGGACCTGGGGAAGCGACAGCTGGCATGAATATTCAAAAAAAAAAAAAAAAGACCCAGTTCTCCGCAGGGTAGCGGCGAGAACATGCAGTCTTGATTTCAAAGCGGGGGGACCCTCCGAGATTCCCAGCGTGGGGACCCGCGGTTTTACACGCGAGGAAACAGAGGCCCAGACACAGGAACTGTCTTGCCCCCCACGCGAGCCTGCTGGTTCATTCATTCAGCATTTACTGAGCACCTACTAGGTGCGAGGCACCGTGCTAGAGGCTGTGGATGATACAGAGACAGATCTGTCCTGCTGCGCCCCGGAGAGGGGGGCTCGAGCTGGACCTCCTGGGTCCTGAAGGCCCGGGGTGGGGGGGGGAGAGGGGGAGGGCGCGACAGAGAAATGGTAACGACAATGACGAAATTACATGAACTGAGCCTTTTCTGTCGCCACTGTGTCAAGCCTTCTGTGAAGGGATCTCCTTCATCACTACGTGGCTGCAAGCAAAGGCTGTTGGGCCATCGCACAGATGACAGGATTAAGGGTCCCAGAGGTGGAGTGACCTGCCTGGTGAGTGAGGGCCAGGCCCGGCCCCTCACCCCACCTCCCCACAGAGCCTGGTTCGCCTGACCGGGTCCCTCTCCAGGTTCCAGACTTGAGGTTGGGGGAGGGGGCACGGTGGCACCCAGAGGGGGGTCCCGATGCCCTGGGCACACTGAAGGTTCAGGCCCCTTCCCCCCATTGAGCTGGCGGTCACGGTCACGGGGAGGTCAGGGAGGAGGAAGGAGATGGAGTCAGCGCTACTGCTGCGCGCCTCTGTGTTCTGCTCTCTCTCCAAAGGAGCCCCAGTGAGTCCACTCAGTGCAGGGGGGAGGGGACAGAGGTGGGGAGCCGCGCGCTCTGGCCTCCCCCTGCCCCAGCCCCCTCCGAGGCACAGTCTGGGCCAAACCACGGTCCTCCCCACCATCACTAACTGCAGCGACAGGGGCGCCTGCGGGGCTCAGTCGGTTAAGTGTCCGACTCTTGGTTTCGGCTCAGGTCCTGAACTCACGGTTCGTGGGTCTGAGCCCCGCATCGGGCTCTGCGGCGACAGCGCGGATCCTGCTTGGGATTCTCTCTCGTGCTCCCTCGCTCTCTGCCCCTCCCCCGCTCACTCTCGGTCTCTCAAAAATAAGTAAAAACTTAAAAAAAACTAACTGCAGGAACGCTCGTGCGGCGTACCCTGCCCCCCGCATCGTCGAGTAAGCATTCGTGTGCCGTGTATGTGACTGCAGCCTCCTTGCTCACGCATCCAGACGCGTGAATTCATTCATTCATTCATTCATTCGGTAGTGTTCTGAGCACCTGCTTTGGGCTGGGTCCTGTACTGGGTGCTGGTGACAGGGGAGGACACAGCATTCTGGGTTCCTGCCATCGGGGGGCGCATGGCCTCAAAGAAGGACACTCAGGAGCCACTATGGTACAAGGTAGGCCCTGAGCTAGGGGAGCACACAGGAGGGAGGGACCATGTAGTGAAACCGGAGGGCCCATCACCCCCAGTAAGGGTGGCACTCAGGGAAGGCTCCTTGGAGGAGGTGATAGCTTTCCAAGACCCGCAGACTGGACGGCAGCCGGTCAAGGAGGAGAAGAAGGGAAACGTGGACCAGACAGAAGGAACAGTGTGGCGGGAAGAACTGACTCCCTGGGAAAGAGCTCTGTGCAGAGCTCGGAGACATGGAGAGATTTGCCCAGAGACGCACATGATGGTCAGAGACTCCGCGCCTGGGGAACGTGTTTCCAGCCCGTGCCTGTGACCCTGGGCTCCGAGGCCTCCTGGCGAAGGGAGACAGGGGGTTAGAAGGCAGCTCTCCTTTCGAAGGACTCGGTCAGTGTTCCTCCCCTCCCCTTGCAGGCTCCGCCCAGAGGCCCCTGGGAAACTACAGATGGAAAGTCCCAGAGAAGGACCTCTTGTGTGATCAGATGGCTTCCGGAAGCTCCCACCCCTGCCCCTTGGCCCTTTCGTCGTTTGCAAAGCAGGGTCACTCGAGTTCTTTCTTTTCTTTCTGGAACATCAGAACTGGCTAAGACCTGGCTAAGCTGGAGAGGAAGTGATACAGCCCTTCCGTATCAGTTTCCCTCGGCTGCTGTGACAAATGACCCGCAAATGTAGTGGCGCAAACAGCACACTTTTTTTCTCTTCCGGTCTGGCGGTCAGAAGTCCCAAGGTCAAGGTGTTGAAGGGCCGTGTCCCTTTTGTGGGCTCCAGAGGAGAATCTGTTTCCTTGCTTTTTCTGGCTTCCGGCGGCTGCCCACAGTCCTTGGCTTGTGGTTCCTTCCTCTTTCTTCAAAGCCAACAGCAAGGTATCTTCCGACGTCTCTCTCTCTCTGACTCTCACCTTCCTGCCTCTCTTTTATCAGGGCCTTTCCTCACTCCTGCTTTTTAGACCTGCGGCTGGGTCTTGTTAATGCTTAATAAAGAAGCACATTTAGGGGCGCCCGGTGGCTCAGTCGGTTGAGCGTCCGGCTTCGGCTCAGGTCATGATCTCACGGTCCGTGGGTTCGGGCCCCGCGTCGGGCTCTGTGCTGAGAGCTCAGAGCCTGGAGCCTGCTTCGGATTCTGTGTCTCCCTCTCTCTCTGACCCTCCCCCGCTCACGCTCTGTTTCTGTCTCAATAATAAATAAACACTAAAAAAAAGCACATTTATTACGACATCAGAATCGTGGTTTTAAAAACTCTTGAGAGCTGTGTTTCAAGTGACTTGGCTTCCTGTATAATCAATCCTATGTATTTGTTGCACATTTACAAACAAGGCAGGGTATGAAAGTGTCACCAAATGCCGCAGGAGTCCGTGGCACAGAAAAAGTCCCTCCCCCCGCCCCACTGTGGGGGTGGAGGGGAAGGCCTGGAACCTTGGCTATTTGGACAAGGAGCTGAGGCCGGAGGCTCAGGGCTTGGCAGACAGGTGACAGGTGTCTAAAGAATTTCAGGAGGAAGCAGCCTCTCTGAGTCCCCTTAGATCGGACCAGGCTCAGTCCTGGAGGCCACAGCCCAGGCCCCGAGCCAGCCCCAGAGGCAGGGAAGGAACCCATATGGCGGGGCACCCAGTCCCTCTACGGGGCACACGGGGACAAGAGCAAATCCAGTGGGCTCCAGTGTTCATTCTACGGCAAACGTGTGTGAGCAATCGCCAGAGAGACAATCAGCTCTGGAGCCAGATGGCCTTAGGTTCAAATCCCAGCTCTGCTGCTGACCAGCGGATGGCCGGGGGTGGCTGATTTGACCGAGAGACTGTCTCTCGGTTTCCCTGACCTTGAGGGTTACTGTGAGGACTACATGAATGACTTCAAAGGACAATACTAAACACACATTAGCGGTGATGATGGTGGCCTTGACCACAATTCTCACTCTTGGTAGAAGCCCGGAGGCTGGGACTGGACGCAGCCGGCTAGGGCTCCCTTCTCTGAGAGGTAGTCGGAGGAAAGAGTATTCTAGGCTTCGTGGGTCAGGCCCTTTCTACTTCCCAGCCTCCTCGGGGCCAGCCCCAGCCCCCGCGCCTCCTCAGAGCCTAGCTTCCGGTTTCTCCATTCCCACCTCTGGCCAGTCCGTTCCAGGTGGGGTCTGAGATCCAGGCCGGGCTTTCCTTCTACCCCAACTTAATCCGTCCTGCTTCTGCGGGTCCCACGCAGTGAGTCCCCTCGAGTGGGGACAGCCTGGGCTGGATTCTGTCGGTGCCCAGGGCTTGCAAGGTCCTGCTCCACCTACCCAGACCCTGCGTGGCCCCCTGGCCTGTGCCACACCAACCTGCCCTCCCCGTCTGCGGCAGGTCCCTCCTCTCTCTCCCACTCACACAATCCGGCTCACTCACCGTGCCCTCTGCCCTCCACCTCCTCTCCACGCCCCAGCCTTTCCTTGCGAGCCGCCGCCTTCTCCAGGAAGCCTTCCCTGAGGTCTGCCGCTGGGCTAGAGCCTTTCCCCTGAGCTGTCCGTAGTTCTGTCATCACGTTGCCCTTATGCGCGGGGTCTATTTTATTTGTGTCTGTTTCCCCCACTCAGGGACGAATCTGCCCTTGCACAAGCTGGCACAGAATAGGTGTTCAGTAAACATTTGTTAAAGGTAGGAAGTTAGGAGGAGATCATTCCGGCCCTCCAGGACACAGGAGAAAACAGGCCGAGACAAGACGCTTGCCAGGGGTGGGGGATCAGCTCTCCTGCCTGCTGCCCCCAGGGGAGCCCTCTGCCTCCTGTCCCCTCTCCCCTCTGCCTGCTGGAGCCGGCAGACAGCTCCGTGGGCTGGGCTGGGGGCAGGGGGGTGGTGTAGGGAGCGGCAGACAGAATACCCGATGCCCTTGGGAGAGGAGAGCTGTGCTCTGAGGTCTCTAGAAAAGCTGGGCTGGCGGGGAGGGGAGGCTGACGCTCACATCTGGTTTTGCCCACCCAGGCAGCCGCTTGCTCCTGAGGGCAGTACATTCATCCCTGCGTCACTACCACCCCCTCCACCCCGCCTGACGCCCCCCCCCATTCTCCTCCTCCCGGGGAGGCACTAGAGGGCCCCTTTCAGAGCTGCCCTGGGGTCTGTGTGCCCATACAGCCAGTTATACAGTGCTGGGGGGGGGGGACCTCAGTTCCTGAGACCCTGGGACCTCCTTAAGGCTCCTTGGCCAATGTGCTCCGTGTTTAACTTCCTGAAGCCCCCAAAAGGAGGGCGCCTGGGCCCTCTCCCCCTCCCAGACTCCTAGGATGGAATCTATCCTGGGGTAGGGAAAGGGCGCCGGCAGCCGGGGCGGGGGGGAGTCTTCCCTGGGCGCTACCCAGCACTGTGATGAGAGAGGCGGAGGAAACCAGCAGACTGGGCAGAGGGGTCAGTAGGCAGCCGCAGAGCATCATGGGAGGCCAGGGCAGGGGATCAAGAGGCTGGGGCTTTCCGGGGCTGTCAGCGGTTGGTCCCAAGGGCAGTGGCTGGGGGCCCTGGGCAGTTACAAGCAAGGCCAGGGCTGGAGGTGGGGAGAAAGGTCCCCCAGCTTTGTAATCCAAGGATAAGGCGGACCGCGGACATGTGATGGACTCTGGGAGCCTGGAATTCTCTGCGCTGCCCCCCCTCACGCTGGCTTGCCCCGAAGGCTTATTGTCACCCCTGGTATTTACTGAAGGACTCGGCTGGCTCGTTCCTCCGGGCATCACCCGGCCGGGTCTGGCAGCAGGCTGCGAGGGTGCCCTCCTGGAGCTCACAGCTAGGGGGCAGCAGGGGGAGGATTCGTAGAGCCTGTGCTGCTCTGGGGGTCGCGGAGGCAGCGGGGGGCCTGTCCAGGGGGTGGGGGCGCGGGGTCCCCACAGGCCGGCGGTGAGAGAGGAAGCCCAGACGGAGGAGCTGACCCTAAGGCCGGGTGGTCAAAGATGGGAAGGGCGTTTCTGGCAGGAGGAACAGCAAGCGCTGGGCCCCGAGACCGGGCAATACCTGGGAACCACAGCTGTTCTGTCCGTGGCGAGGTGGTGGTGGCCGGGCAGCCAGCGGCAGGGCTTTGAACGCCGAGGACAGCCCGCCCTCCCGCTCCTGGGGACGGGGCTCCCCCACCCCGGCCTCCCGGCCTCCCGGCCTCCCCGGGCGGCTCGCGGGGAGAGGCTGCAGGGCCGCGGCCGCCCTTTCAAGTCGGCCTCCCGGAGGCTCCCGAGCCGGGCCGGGACATCAAAGCCCGGCGCCCCCGGCCAGATCCGGTTGCGGAAGGGGCGGGCGGGCCGGGAAGGGAGGCAGGTTTCGGCGGGTTCCCCTTTCATCCCGCGGCTCGGCGGGGCGCAGACCTCCGGGGGCACCGCGACCTCGGCCGGGCCCTGCCCTTCCCCGTGCCCGGGGCACCTCTCCTCCCTGCCCGGGGCGGGGGCGGAGGGGCTTGGCGCGGGGAGGGACGTTGCGGGGAGACCGGGGATGTTCGACCGCCGGGATCGGGCAGGAGCAGGGTGGGGGCGAGAGGGGGGCTGGCGGTGGCGCTCTTGGCCGTGCCTCCCACGCAGGCGGCGGAGGGCAGGCTCAGAGCCCCCTGCAGCGTTCCCACCCGGCCGTGCCCTCTGGCCCCGGCTCCCTGGAAACTTCAGGGAGTCGACACGGCCTGTCCTTCCTCGCGGTTGAGATTGCACACGCCCCTTCTTGCGAAATGGCTCTCCTTTCTGGGGTCACGACAGGAAGAATGATCGTGGCCACGCGCTGCCCCACCTAAGCCTCCCAGGGCGGTTAGGGACGTCCTTCCTCAGGTGAACAGCTGGAGGCTCAGAGAGGGGACTGGACCCGCCCCAGGTCACACAACCAAGAACCCGGAACCAGACGCGTGCTCTTGGGGACACGATGCTCTTGGCTTCCCTGCATTCTGGGCTCGGCTGTTCAAGCCCACAGGCCCCAGGTTGATCAGGACACAGGCGTGGGGTAGGTTGAGGCCAGGCTGGGACTCAGGAGGGCGAGGTACCGATTTGGCACTGACAGCAGGCAGCACCGCAGGAGGAAGGTGTTTCTATCGCCCCCCATTTTACAGAAGGGTAAGCTGAGGCACTAGCAGGTCATACAGCCAAGCCAAGTAGCCAGACTGGGTATTGACCTAGGTTTTTTGGGCTCCAGGGACTTGAGGCTTAGCCACTGCTGCTGGGGTGAGAAACAACCGGAGCGCTTGACCCCCAGAGCGCTTACTGTGTGTCAGCCCCAGGCCGGGGACCGGCTGAGTCAGCCCTCGAACCCCAGCTGGGAGGTGCCGGTCTATGCCTGCTGTTCAGCAGAGGCACAGAGAAGTGAAGGAAGGGTCGTGGCGGCCAGGAAATGACGGTCAGACTTTGCACACGGCCTGTCTGGCTCCTGAGCCCCAGCGCCGACTTGATAGCTTTGGTGGCAGAGAGGGATACTACCGCCACCACCGTCCCCTACCCCCATGGGCCAAGCCACGCAGTGACAGAGCCCTCGAAGGGTTTCTCTGCCAAGAGGGGGCAGTTTTAATGGGCCTCCCCAGGATGCCAGGTGCACTCGGGCTGGTGGGACGGGCTGGGTGCCCGGGGAGGAGGCAGATACCACCCCAACCCACAGATTTAAAATTCCTCCCCGGAAAATCAGATAATCAGGGAAGTCAAATACCGTGAAATGAGTATGATCCCTGCCAGAAACCCAGAGGGGGCATCAGAAAATCATCGCACGGCAAGTACAGGCGTGCGACCCACCCCCTCGTTTTACGGGCAGGGAAACTGAGGCACAGAACATAGCAGGGAGAGTCCCACAGAGAGGATCCCCTCCCCTTGGCCGGCATTCACTGAGGGCCTCCTGTGTGGCGGACTCTGTGTCGACCCAGTTCCGTGCCTACGCCCGTGAGCTCCCGGCCTGCCCAGAATGGTCCCCCGTGTGGCAGTAATCTTACCATTATTCAATTCTGACCCGGGAGGGCTTCCTTGAGGAGGAGACATCTAAGCTGAGACCTGATCTCAAGTAGGAGTCAGTGAAGCTGGTGAGAAGAACATTTCAGGCGGGGGGGGGGGGACATGTGCAAAGGTCCTGGGGCATGAAGGAGTTTGGCTCAGGAGAGTAAAGAAGCCAGAAAAGCCTGCTGCAAGAGTAAGATGTGTGTGTGGGGGGGGGGGGAAGGGGCACGTAGAGGGAGGAGCCAGGACCCGGGGGCTTGGGGGAGCCCGCCTAGGCCAAGTCAGTGCTGGATGTCCAGGCTGGGATCCAGCCTGCAATGACCACCCCAAGACTTCCAACCTCTGTCTGGAAGCAAGACAGAGAGAGAGAGGAGGGAGCTGTCTCCAGTCCTGTTTTAAACCCTTCTCTGTTGAGCTCCCGAAAGAAAAAAGGAGATCAAAAGGGAAAATTTGCAAGTTAGATTTACCCTCAATTCCATTAAAGCACCAAAAGCTGTTGAAAAATAGTATGAGGGTCTTAACTCCACAGATGTTGGAAATCCCAGCCTGGAAGGCCCAGTCCCTGTCCCCCCCCCCCCCCCCCCCGCGCCCTGGGGACTTGGCCTGTGGGCTCAGCTAAGGCCGGCCGAGGGGAGGCCTCCAGGGAGAACCCATGCCCGGACTTGGTTTGGACTTCTCAGAAGTGGGCTGTGTCCGGGGTTGGGCTGTTTGGACCCCAGGATGCACAGTGGCAGATGGGGGTTGGGCAAGCATCCACGGAGGAGGGAGAAGGGAAAGGGAGGAAGAGGGGCAGAGGGGAGGGAGAGAGAAGGAAGGGAAGGAGAAGTCCATGCTGGGTAGCAGTCACCGCAAGGAGGTGTCTGCACCATGGAACCCCACTGTCGGTTCTCTCCTCTGCCAGTGGGGGTGCCCCTGTGCTGGCCCCAGGCCAAGGGAACCTCCAAATGAGTCTCATTGGACCCTCACTAATGACTGGACCCCAGGCACCCTGCTCGGCCAGCCCCCAAGCCTGGGCGCTTAACCTGGGGCTCCATATCCCCATCTCTCTCTGGGCTTAACCCACCCCTTTCCTC
This sequence comes from Cryptoprocta ferox, assembly GCA_028646485.1. Classification (NCBI taxonomy): domain Eukaryota; kingdom Metazoa; phylum Chordata; class Mammalia; order Carnivora; family Eupleridae; genus Cryptoprocta; species Cryptoprocta ferox. Next base: position 6,372,291 of record CM053568.1, read on the forward strand.
GGATGCCCAGGACCTTGTGTGTGTGTGTGTGTGTGTGTGTGTGTGTGCGCGCGCGCACGCGCAGATGTTAGGTTAGGAGTGCAGACTCCGGTCAGGCTGGCTGGGCTTAGATCCTGGCTTCGCCACTTGTGGGCTGTGTGACCTCGGGTGAGTGGCCCAAGCTCTCTGTGCCTCACTTAGGAGGAGGTAATGAGTTAATCTGAGAAGCCCCATAGCACAGCCCCTGAACCAGAGTAAGCGCTCGCTTTTAGCTACTAAAAGGCTGACAATAAGGTTCATTCAGGAAGGGGCTCTAAACTGAAGGGAGGGGCGTAGCGCCTGCGTGGCTCAGTCCCCTGGTTGAGGGTTCGACTCTTGATCTCGGCTCAGGTCATCATCTCGAGGCTTGCGAGATGGAGCCCCGTGTCCGGCTCTCGCTGATAGCGTGGAGCCTGCTTGGGATTCTCTCTCTTCTTCTCTCTCTCTCTGCCTCTTCCCCCCAATACATAAATAAACATCAAACAAGTAAATAAATAAACAAACAAACTGAAGGGAGGGGGTCTGCGGATGCACCTCCGAAGGCTCTAGAAGCTCCTGGAATTGCCTGCAAAGCTTTGGGTGTAGGTACGTATTTCTGAACTAAGAAGGAAGATCCTTAGCTTCCCTTACAAAGGCCTCGTGACCCCCCCCCCAAAAGTTGAACATCCTGGAGCCAGCGTTGATGGCCTGCCCTGTGCCTGGAGGGCCCGCCTTTATACAACTTCTGGGGGGCTGCCTGTTGCCCCCCCAGCTTGGCCCTGCAGGTGGGTGGTGCGCTGCCCTGCAGACCCTCCACCCGCACCCACACATGGGGGGGGGGCCGTGTGTGCGCAGGGACAATGAACCCCTAACTCAAAGGCAAGAATTTTTAAGGCTGAGACAACACTGCACATTGTATCCAAACCAGTTCCTCTCTCCGGGCTGGGGAGGGAGGCTCAAAAAAAAAAAAAAAACAAAACAAAAAAACAGACTTCAAAGGCAAGCTTTGAATAAACAAAACACAATAAAAATAACTCTTGGAACCCAAATGCTGAATCACAGCCCCAGGCACATTAAGCCCCGCTGATGCCAGCCCTCCCTGACGATAGGCACAAGGCCTTAGGGCTGGGGCCTGGGGGGGAGGGGCCAGGCATCCTCACCTGCTTTGCCCCCCAGCAGGCCACCTGGCCCAGCCCCGCCCTCCTGGCCTCCCAGGGAACCCCCCCCCCCACTCCAGCTCCATTCTGGTGGCTCTGTCAGGCTGGAAGGAGGGTCTTTTGCCCAATTCTTACCTGCCAAAGTGGGGGGGGGCTTCCCCATCTGGTCTCGGGGAGGTTGTCAGTGTATGGCGCGGGGCAGTGCGGCCCTAGGGAGCGTCGACGTGCCCATGGGACGCGGCGTGGCTTTGAGGGTTCCGAACTTGGCTGGGCTGTGTGACCCCAGGGTGGTGACTGCACCTCTCTGTGCCTTGTAGAAACAGGAATCCCACAGTACCTCCTTCGACAGCCATCCTTGCAATGAGGACCGGAGGGGGGCTGTGGGGGAAGGCCTGGGTGTGTGGCCAAGGCAGGCACTGTGCATGGGCGGCCAGACACCCACACTTTCCACGTGACGCTCAGTCCCAGCTTCTCCATCAATAAAATTAAATGACCTTGAAAGAGGCTTCTAGGAGGTCTCGGGGTGTGAAGTGAGAACACGGAGTGCGAAAGAGCATGTATGATACAGAACGTACGGAAAAGTGACAATATAAAAATACAGGCCTGTCCGTGCTTCCTCGTCTGTGCACGGAGTATCTCTGCAAGGTGCCCAGGAAACTGGGCTACCTGGTGGGAGGGACCAGGGCCGGGTGGGGGTGGCTGGGAGGGGTTTGGCGTTTGGGGGCGTGTGTCCGCCCGTCTGCCCGGGCGCCCCATGCTTGCATTATCTAGTCAGTATAGAGACGCAGGGGTATTTTTTTTTTTTCTTATGTCTTTATTTTATTTTGAGAGACAGAGACAGAGTGAGCAGGGGAGGGGCAGAGAGAAGGGGAGACACAGAATCCGAAGCAGGCTCCAGGCTCCGAGCTGTCAGCACAGAGCCCGACGCGGGGCTCGAACCCACGGACTGTGAGACCATGACCTGAACCGAAGTCGGATGCTTAACCCACTGAGCCACCCGGGCGCCCTAAGGGGTATTTTTTTTTAAGTCCTTTTGAGCTCTGCTGGCTCCCACCTCCGGCCTGACTCTGACCCAGCTCCCAGAGAGCGGCTCGGAGGGATCCAGGGACCCGCGGCGGGGACCTGGGGTCAGGACAAAGGCTACTCCTGGGTGCCACCTCCTGGGATCTGCTCGGCTGCCCAGCCTCACTCTGCCCGGCCTCTCAGTCTCTCTGCCCAGCCAGCTGGGACTCCCCACAAGCCTTCCAACCAGTGGGGGTGGGGGGGTGGGGGGGTCTTGCCTTCAGGCCAGCGCACCTGCGGGGGCTCGAACCCTCTCCTCCTAGGCGGTCTTGTGTGGCCCCCGCAAAGCATTTGCCGGTGTCCTGTCCGCGTCCAGGACCAGCCACACCCAACTTGCAAGGGCCCCGGGCAAAACGAAAACGCGAGGCTCCTTTGCTTAAAGTGGATTGAGGGGGCGCCTGGGTGGCCCAGTCGGTGAGGCGTCCGCCTCTTGGTTTCGGCTCAGGTCATGATCTCAGCAGTTCATGAGATCGAGCCCCGTGTCGGGCTCTGTGCTGACAGCGCGGAGCTTGGGATTCTCTCTCTCCCTCTCTCTCTCTCTCTGTCTCTGCCCCTCCCCTGTCTCAAAAGACTGAATAAATAAATAAGCAAATAATAAACATACATAAAATTGAGAATTTCAAGATGACACCAGAAGGCCATTGAGCTCAGTGCAGGGCCCTTCTTCTGCGAGAGTCACACGTCTGTGAAGCCGGACCCTCTGAATCTCCCTCACCAAGGCCTCCCTGAGCTAGAAACCCCATCTCTTTTGTTCGTGGAGCCCAGGACAGAGCCCGGTACGCAGTCGGTGCTCCGTTAATGTGTCCTGTGAATGAATGGAGGAGCCGACAGCCTGAGCCGGCCTGTGGCCTGCGGACGCAGGGCCACACCCCTGCTCCCTTGGCGGGAGGAAATCCCAGCTGCTGCCCTGTGCTTCCTCCCCCTACTCCCCCATCGAGGCACTTACCACTGCTACCTTCTCTGGACCTTAGCTGTGCAACCCTGGGAAAGTGACCTACCCTTTCTGTGCCCTGTTTCTTCATCTGTAATATTGGGCTACTGCATCACGGAATTGTGCCCTGCTTCGTGGACGGGTAAGCTTTAAAAGTCTGTTTTTTAAATTTTTTTAATGTTTTTTTTTTTTTTTTTTTTTGAGAGAGAGAGAGACAGAGAGAGACAGCGTGAGCAGGGGAGGGTTGGAGAGAGAGGGAGACACAGAATCAGAAGCAGGCTCCAGGCTCTGAGCTGTCAGCACAGAGCCCGACGCGGGGCTCAAACTCACGAACCGCGAGATCATGACCCGAGTTGAAGCTGGGCGCTGAACCGACGGAGCCCCTCAGGCGCCCCTTTAGACCCCATCCATACATGCTGCTAGTTCACTACCTGCCACCCAGTCGTTATTCCTCTGTGATTCCCTGAGCTCGGGGAGGGCAAGGCCCAGCTCTGTCCTGCTCATGTGGATTCCTGCTCGCCGTAGCTGACATTACAGCCTGTGGCTGTCACAAGTCACTCACGAGACGACCTGGGGGGGCATCGTCCCCGGGGGGAACGCAGTCTGGGTCCTCAAGGTGCCCCAGCCGGCAGGAGCCGCCAGGTGCAGAAAATAAACCAGGCAAACCCTGGTGGGTGAGTCATTAGTGGTCCCCAAGGCCCCGTGATGGGAGATGGCAGGCAGGCCACTGCTGCATGCTGTTCTTGGGGCCTGAGCGCACCATTCAGGAAAGTTCCGGAGCCCAAGCTGGTGGGTCCCCTCCCTGCTCCTGGGCTGGACTCTGCCCGGCACCCAAAACTGGTTCCGGTGGGCCCCGGGGACACAATGACACCACCGTGGACCTCGGCTTCCCGAGGCTGTTTACAGAGGAACATTGAGGCGGCAGCAAGCACTGTCTCCAAGCAGGGCTTCGATGGCCTTTGACAGGAGCCCCCGGAAGGTGCAGACCATCTGTCACTCAGGACACACTTAGGAGAGAATGACAAAGGGGCCCAGAGGGGCAGAAACGTCGGGGAGAGGGAGGGCACAGGGGGCGGGGTTTAGATAAATGGCAGACAAAGGCGGAGGGACTGGAAGGAGCAGTGGACAGCGCTCTTGGCTCGTGGGACACCAGCCTTCTTTCCAGGCGACAGCCCTCTCCGGCCCCTTGCCTCTCCCCGCCCACCGCCCCCCCACCCCCCGCAGCCCGTGTTTGGAATTGTGTCACCAGCTTTGCTGCAGTGACTGTGGCTGTCACCTCCCTACCCACGCTCCTGTGGCTCTGTCCGGGTCTCACCATGCCCCCATCTCGTGGCCCTGGAAAGCCCAGGTGTCCACCCCGTGCCCCATGCGGTGGCTTGGGGCCCCCTCTGTGCTCCCAAAGCCGCGGGACCCCCACCAGAGCCTTGACACCCTGTCCTGGAATTGCCCCTTTCAGTCCATGTCCCCCACCAGACGTGGCCTCCTGAAAACCGAGTTGGTCATTCTGGTGCCTGCTGTGTGCCCAGGGCCCAGCCTGTGTGTGGCACACAGTAGGTGCTCAACAAACTGCCTGCATAATGCAAGTGGCTGAGTCCCCAGGGCGGCTCGTGTCCCCAGAGCCCCACCGGGGGCTGGCCTCCCTCCGGTTCCCATCGTCAGCGGCTCCCCGTTGCTAGAGGGACTTGGAAGCCCCTCTCTGGCTGGCCGCTGCCTGGGGCCGGTGCTGCCTTCTCACTTCAGCCCCCTGGGACATCTGGTGGCTCCCTGTCTCCACGCCCTCCCGGAAGTCCACCTCTACCAAATAAACCTCTCTCCCAGATCTTCCCTGCTTGGCCCCGGGGCAGGAAGGGCCCTCCAGATGGCCCCACTGCGCCCCAGGGGGAGCAGGAGCCCACACGGCATGGGTTTCAGCAGGACACACGGGCTCCTGCTAAGAGGAGCAGTTGTATGTTAGTGTCATCCGCTGAATTTGAATCCTGACTCCGTTTAATCCGCGTGACCTTGAGCAAGAGCTTAACCTCTCTGTGTCTTGGTTCCCAATGCACGGTTGGACGGAGAGCCGTTCACGAGAGAAGCCGGAGGCTGGCACGTCGGTGCCAGCCTGGGCAAGACCCCCTAATCTCTCTGCACCTCCAAGTCCTTATCAGCAAACGGGGCTCAGGAGACGCCCTCGCAGCCCTCGCAGCCCTCGCAGGGCGAAGAGGTCCAGCGAGGTAGGGAGCCCTCAAGGGGGAGGAGCAGCGATTGTCCTGCCTGGCCATCCCGTCCTTCTGCCCTGGGCCAAGAGTCACTCCTCCCTCTGGGCCACCCACCAGCCAGACCCAGCCCCCATGCCCGCCTCCCCCTCCCCCCCTCTTGTCTAACACAGGTCTGCTGTGTGGCCCAGGGCAGGTGCAGGGGTGCAGGGGATGGAATGGGGCCTGGCGATATGAAAGCTCAGGGTGAGATGCAAGAGGTGGGATGGGGGGGGTACACTTGCCGTGCACCCCCCCACGGGGAGTCTGTTCAGGTGGGTCTGAGGTGAGGGGGAACCAAAGCCGCCTCCCCACGTTCCTGGCCTTCCAGACATGACACTGCCTGGAGCCCAGGAGGGGCTGGCCACCTGTCAGTGGAAAGGGCCCTATGGGGACCCCAGGGAGAGGCCTCTGGGTGCTGTCAGGGAGGAGGCACAGGAGGGAGGGACAGAGAACCTGGGGACAGCTGGAACGGCGTCCATCCTCACGCAGCCTCCCCCCACTTCCTTGCTGCTCACCCCAAGTGCAAGGGGCGCTGTGGGGGCTGGGGTCCCTGCGGGGGCACGAGGTGTGTGCGGTGTGGGTCTGTGTGTGCCCGTGTGGTGCCTGGGGCACGTCTTGGTGGGGTGTCCCTGAGTGGCGAGTCTGCGCGCGGGTGGTCTCTGCAGGGGGTGCGCCTCCGCGGGGGGCGGGGTGTGCGCGCGCGCGTGACGGCCCCGCGGGAGTCCCTGCGTGTCTGTGTCTGTGCGTTGAGGGGCCGGATGGGAGGCTCGGAGCCCACGCTCAAGGCCCTCTTGGCACGGAATCCATGTTGTCGAGGAGGGAGAGAGCGAGAGAGAAGGGAGGAGAGGAAAGCAGAAACCGGGGCAGGGAAGGAGCCACGAGGGGACGGGCGAGGCCGCGGGGAGGCGGGGCGGCGGGGCGGCGCGGGATGGGACCCCGGGTGCAGGTGCCAGCCCCGCCGGGCGCCCCTCCCTCCGCCCCAGACGCCAACCCGGATGGTCCCAGCCGCCCCCACCCCCACCGCGGCCTCCGCCCTCGCGTGTTCCACGCGGGCCTCGATTTCCAGGCTCCTCGCTGGCAGCGCCGCTGCCAGCTTAGCCGGTTTGGGCTTAACGGCAGCAAAAAGCGGCAAGAGAAGTTGTAGTGTTGGGAGCGGGGCGGCCGCGAACCCGGGGCAGGTGGAAGGCGGCGGCGCGGGCCCGCGGCGGGAGGAGGGCGCGGGGGGGAGCCGCGAGCTCAGCGCGACGGGAAAAGTTTCCGAGCCCTTAGCCGGAGGCTGAGAAGTTTCGGCTGCGCGGGGCGGCGCCAAAGCCAGGCCAACACTGCCCCCTGGTGGGCGCGGCGCGGCGCTGCAGCGGGCGGCGGGGCGAGGGCGCGCCTCGGCCCTCCGGGAGAAACTGAGGTTCAGAGAGGGCGAGGTGGGGAGGCGCAAGGTCACGGGGACGCGGTGCGGGAGAATCAGGCCTCCTCTGAGGCCCCCGGGCTCTCCAGGAAATGGAAATACCGGGGCGGGGTGGGGGTGTCGTGAAAGCGCAGGAAAGGGGACGGAGGGGAGTCAACCCAGGGATCGAAACCCCATCCAGTCCCCAGGGAAGGGGAGTTGTAGCGTCGCCCCCGTCCCATTCCCCACAGCGTTTCTCCAGACTGCCTAGACCTGTGGCCTTTTTTCTGGAAGCAAATCTTCCCCATCCACTACCCTCCTGGCCCGAAGATCTAAGCCGCCTGTCTGCCCCCCACCCCCGTCCAATATCCTCCCCCTCCTTTCTCCACCTGGTCCCATCCTTTCCTATTCAGCAGGGTGCCTGGGTGTGGATTCCGTGGCTGCTTCCTCACTGGCCAGGAGGTGGCGATAAAGACCGGGATCCTCGGCAAGGCCCAGGGTTGGGGACTGAGACTGGAACACAGGTGTGGCAGGGCCAAGCCTGGCAGAAGGCTGTATGGGGGTGGCAGTGCTGGGTCGATGCCGCGGTCAGATCACCTCCACCTTGTCTTGTGGCGCCTCCTGATGTGATTTTGCGCACTGCCTACTCTGCCCCGCCACTGGGAGAGCAACATCCGACCCCCACCCTCCCCGAGGCTTGCCCCCCAGGGACCCGGTGGCGTGAACCTGGCCTGGGGAACGCAGAAGACAAACGCCTGTCCGCTCAGTTGGAGCCTGGACCCTTTCCCCCCATGGTGGAGGTCAGCAGGTAGCTTTTAGTTCCAGTCTAGACGCTGGGCCTGGGGGCAGGGGTGGGCTGATCTAGGTCGACAGAGGCTTGGTCCCAGGCTTGAAGTATGGCAGGGCCGCCCACCTTCCAGAAGAGGGGTTCACTTGGAATAAGCCTTCCCTCCACCCCTCAGCCTCATCCCAGCCATGACCTTGTCCTCTCCCTCCCTTGGGTCCAGGACTCCCAGAGAGCAGCCATCTGGCAGCCTGAGAACCTTGTAGGGTGAGACCCGGCGGCAGGTCTCAGCCACCTGGAATGTACATTTATTTGCGGGGCAAGAAGAGCCTCTTCTCACCCCCTGGCCCGCGCCCACACTTGGCTTGGGCTCCATTCACCTGTGAGCCTGTGCCACACGGAAGGCAGGAGGAGCTCTTGCCCTTAGGGTTGCCTCGCTTCAGGGCCGGGTGAAGCACCAAGCTGACAGGAAGGAATCCTGGAGCAACAGGGAGGGACCAGGTAGGCCAGTGGGGCCTCTGGCCAGGAGACGGGCTCCCCTCCCCGGGGCCAGGCGGGGGGGGGGGGGGGTTCTCCGCCACAGCCTAAGGGGACAGGCACTGGGGTCAGCCCCATTTTACAAGGATGAGAATGAAAAGCCCAGCGCTTGCAAGTACAGGGCTGGGATCCAGACGGCCCCACCCCTTAGCCCCAGGGGCCCTGGCCACCCCCGCTGGGCAGGGGTCCTCCAGGGGTGTGGCTGCCAGCAGGTGCTTACCAGCTTCTGGCTCCAGGAGCCCAGCGATCTGTCCACCTGCTCCAGGCTGCTGTGGGTGGCCAGGAAGGTTCTGAGGCCACTCTGCGGCCTATGGGTGGTGGCCCTGGGGATGAGAGGCAGACTGCTGTTCGTGGACGCATCCTTAGAGAGGTGACCCTGTGGCTCCTGGGGGGGCCTGCGGGGAACAGAAGCCTGTGAGCTGCACGGACCCCGAATCCCTAGTCCCCCCATGGCTTCCCCAGGGCCTCGGAGGCCCAGACTCTTAGCCTGTGGGTGGGGAAGTCTAGGAGGTGAGGAGGGGGCACCCTGGCAACGCGTATGGATCCTGCCCCCCACCCCCAAACCTCACAGCCCGGGGCAGGCCCAGCCAAACCAGATGCTGGCGGTGGCCTCCTCCTGGACCCTGGGGCACGGGGCTTTGGGCCAAGTCTCCAGCCATCTCCCGATGCTCCGGAACACCTGTTCTGATGTGGTTGACTGGGTAGCTATCCCATTTGTGACGCGGGCCTGCCGGACTGGAGGAGAGAGAGCTCCAGTGAGATCTCTACCTGGAGGGGGCCACTGGCACCCCCACACTCCCCTCCTCCCTCTGGCAGGCAAGGCCGGGCAGAGCCCTGTCTCCATGGCAACCCAAGGCTCCCCAGGGCCTTATGGTTGCCTCCAGAGGAGGCTCGGGTTTTAAAACTATCTTGCGTGACTGTTTCTGCCTTTATTACCCACGCTGTGCCCCCCCACGCACATACCCACTCCCTCGGCGACCCCCAAATGGGCCTTCTTTCCCGTAGTGGGAAGGCCAGTCACGGCCCCATCGAAATCCAGAGACAATACTGGGGTTCCTGCAGGGCCGGGGGGGGCTGGGGGTCTTTCCTGCCCCAAAACTGCCCTTCTGGCTGGTCAGGGACCCCAAAATCCCCGCGGGCTGCCTCAGGATAGAAAGGGCTGGAAAGTCGTCAGCCGAGCCCCACTCTGGTGCCCTGGGATGTGACCACAGCTTTCTGCGTGCCAGCCAGCTGCCATTGGCATGAAACTGTTTCTCCCTGGGGGCACCCCAGCTTCTCTTCTCGGCCACCGTGTCCCCTGCTCTTGGGGTTTGGCTTCCCCATCAAGCAACGAGAAACTGGGCGAAATTGCAGCTTCCTATGACCTTAAGGGGCCTGGGTACGGTCCCTTTCGAGTCAGCGAAGGTCATGGATTTGGGGGCTTTACCCACAACTAGGCTTTGGAGCAGCCTTTCCTGAAACTGCACACAGTCGGTGCTCAATAAATGGATGCAAGCCGTTGGAGACCGTGAGGCAGCTAGATCCTGAGAGGTGAAGAGGCTGGGCAGATGGAGAAGGTGGGGGGCAGGTGATAAAGGTCCTACCAGAGCAAGGACATATATTCTTCCCACCTGCTTCTTGACTCCTACTTTATTTTTTTTTAATTAAAAAAATTTTTTTCAATGTCTATTTAGTTGAGAGAGAGAGAGAGAGGCAGAGAGAGAGAGAGACACACAGAATCAGAAGCAGGCTCCAGGCTCTGAGCTGTCAGCACGGAGCCCGATGCAGGGCTCGAACCCACAAACCGTGAGATCATGACCTGAGCCAAAGTCAGATGCTTAACCAACTGAGCCCCCCAGGCGCCCCGCTTGACTCCTACTTTAGAAAACACCGGAAACTATGCCAAAACAGACACTATCACCTCCACCCTCCCAAAGAGCTGAGGGGAAACTTCCATCCCAGAACCCGGGCCTCTTGGCCCCCAGCTTCTTGGCCGGACTAGGCAGTGCCAGCCTCCTCCGGAGAGAAGGTTTGATCTTCTGGAACTTTCTGGACATCCCTTCAGCCAGGACTTCGTGGATATGGGGAGAAGATGTTTTTGGCGCCTTCCCATCTGCTTCAGCCCCTGTAGGCCATGGAGGGGGCCGGACGTGGGGTCAGGAGGCTGTGGGGACCTGTCCCAACGGGGGCGGGTACGGCACGTGGGAACCGTTGGTGGCAAGAAGTCCTTCTGTGGTGGCCGAGCCCAGGCAGCCCAGCCATTGTTTCCTCCACGGCGGCCGCTCCCTGGTGCCACCCATGATGGGACACCTCTGCAGGACCTCGGACCCTCCCCTTGGTCCCTAAGAAGCCTCCCCATGCTGTCGGAGAAGCCAGTGCAGGTATCTTCCCTGGAGGGGAAGGTGGATCCCTGGCCTTTGCAGACCTGCCCTAACCCCCAGGATCAGGGCTACAGCCTCTGCTCTCCAGGCTCCAGGCTGGAACTTTCTGGACTCCTGGGACTCCCCCATCCTGCCTGCTTACCTGTGCAGCTACGCTCCCAGTAGCGGAGCGCGGTGTCCCACAGCGTCTCATCAGCAAATCGCACTCGGAAGGGGCAGAACCGCCTGCGCTTCCCGGAGCCTTCTCCCAAGCAGCTGTGAGTGAGCACAGCCTTGAGCTTGGGCGACTGTATGCCGTGGGGCCTGCTGAGAGAGGCAAGGGCGCAGGCTGAGCCCCCGGCCCACGTTCCACCCGGACAACACGCATCCGCTGGACCAGAGCTCGCTGGATATCCTGACAGCCACAGTAGCTGGCCTTTCCAAGGCACTCCGTGCCTGCCAGGTGATGGGTCAGGCACGGAACATCAGCCCATCACACCCGCACGACCCTGGGAGACATGATTATGATTCCCATTTGACAGATGAGGAAACTGAGGCACAGAGATGTTTCGCAGCTGCCATAGGTCGGTCACACAGCTGGTAAAGGGTGGGGCCAAGATCTGAAGCTTACAGAGCTGGTGCTCTTCTATATCAAGCAATTCAGCAGAGAGAATGAGGATATGAACTTGGCGGTTGAGTAGTCCTGGGTTTCAGCTCTGAACTCTTTTAAGCCTCCGTTTCTTTATCTGTAAAATGGGGATCATCATTGTGGCTGCCACACAGCAGGGGAGAGATGAGATGGATTGCGAAGCATCTGTCCGGGGTCTCAGGGTGGCCAGAGGAAACACCCCTAACTTCAAACTGTTCTTAAAATCACTGGTCTCAGTTATGCCTCCTTCCCAGCCACGTGACCTGGGGCAGCCCACACTCAAGCCTCTGTTTTGCAGTTTTCCCCTTTAAATTATGGATGGTGTATTGGAGGGCATGTGTCTGCATCCATGTATCTGGCTGCATCTGTACGTCTGTGTGGGCACGTAAGGGACCCTAATGATGATAATCAGTCCACTAAAGAGCCGGGAAGCCAGGAGATGTCAAGACAATCCCCGGCTACTGGCATCGGGACCTAGCGATCCCACAGCTGTCTGCTTATCAACGCCTGCTCCGTGCTGGCCGCAGGGCCAGACACAGGGACACCCCGGCTCTGCCCATAGGACTGAAATCTCAGCATCTCCTGTCAAAGGCTGCTGGGCCCTTTTCCAACACACCCCGGTGTCCCCGGGAGCGCCCACCAGGGAATGTGTCACACCATCAGGTGCTCGAGTATTAGCTCTTAAATGTGAAACGCTGTGACTGTGTCTGTGCCCGCCATTTGTCATCGTTGAGATGAGTTCCATCCTTTCACTTATTACATCTTGTGAGAAGTGTGTTTATTTGGCCCGATTGATTTAAAGTTCCTGGGTTGGCAAATGGGTTTCACTTCTGGCACCTACTCCGATCCATTGGTCGGGCCTGGAGTGCTGTGTCAGGAAGGGTTTGAGGCCTGGGGTGGAGGGGGGAATGCTGCGATCTAATACTACCGTCAGCCATGAGTCCAGAACCAGAAGGAACGGCATGTATGTTACGTATTTACTCTTCGGTCTTTAAACTCGCGGGTTTCACCTTTCACTGCTGGTTAAGCCTGTTTATGCTGGAGGAATTTTTTCTGCATTCTTTCTCCTTTGCATTAGAGCTGTGGCATCAAGCCCAGGCAATCGCTAAGGCCCAGGCTCTTCTCCAACCTCCATCCCTTATCTCATTTTCCCCAATACTTGACCTATAGTAAAATCTAATAAGAGTTAGAGGAAGAAACGGACAAATGAATGGTGGGGTGGGTAAAAGGATGAACGACTGTGGTGAGTGGATGGATGGACGGACTGATGAATGAGTTCATGAAAAGGTCTGAATAGAAGGACTGGATCTTAGGAGGATGGATGGATGGATGTAAGGATGGATGGATGGATGGATGGATGGATGGAAGAATGGATGGAAGGAAGGATGGATGGATGGATGGATGGAAGGAAGGAAGGATGGATGGATGGATGGAAGGAAGGAAGGACGGATAGATGAATGGAAGGAAG
>CM053568.1:6385332-6642726 GCA_028646485.1 Cryptoprocta ferox
AGGGATTGGAATTGGAAGTGGGGGGTGTTGGTTGCTGGGGAGGTTAGTACTGCGCGCCTCCCTGGCCGCCTTCTCCAAAGGGGCCTGCCCCCCCCCCACGGGAATGGCCGCCCCCCCCCCCCCCGGGGTCTCCAGCAGGAAGCCGAGCCTGCCTTTAACACATTTCCTGCCCGGCCTGAAGCGCTGGGGCCTGGTCGGCCTCAAGTCTAAGCTCTCTGCGGCCGGGGAAAGCAGCCGGGGGACGCCGGGGGGCTTCGGGGCCACCCACACTCCCCACCCCGCGCCTCCGCCCGCTCGTCCGCGCGTCTCGGGCTGCAACTTGGGGAAGTTTTTTCCTTTTCCCTTTTTTTTTTTTTTTTTTTAAGTTGAGTTTGTTATCACTGCTCGGTGCCACTTGGTGGTGTGCTGGCTGCGTCTCCCTCCCTCCTCGCGCCCCTCCCCTCTCCCTCCCGCCTCCCTCCCGCCCGCCTCTCTTCCCTCCCCAGTGGATGGAGGCAGGAAGGCTCCAGGCGCGCTCTCCCCTCTGACCACCTACGGAATGACCTCAGAGTGGGAGAATGTGCCAAGGCCCCGAGGAAGCTCGCGTTCTCCCCACTGGAACCAAATTCACATCTGGAGCAGCGGCTCCGGCCCGGGGGCGCGCGGGGCGGTTCCAGCTTTGCAAATAGGGGATAGGAAAGAAAGACTGGGGGCGGGGGGGGGAGAAAGAAAGAAAGGAAAAGAAAAGAAAAAAAAGCCAAGTGGCAGCTTGCTTGTCTGTTTGACAGTGTCTCTCGGTGTCCCTCCGTCTCTGGCTGTCTCCCCAGTGCTCTCGCGCTCGCTCTCTCACCCCTGCGCTCCCCTTTCCTGCGCAAGCCACCCTTCTGGACGACTCGCGCCCCCCCCCCCAACCCCCGCTCAGCCTTCACGCCTCCCGCAGCGACGGGAGGGGCTGCCGCCGAGAGGCCCCACCCCAGCCTCTGAGAGGAGGACGCAAGCCAGTCCCAGGGGCCCTCTTGGCTTCGGGTCCCCGTGTCGCGCGAGGCGAAGTTCTCGGGGACACTCCAGAGCGCGGGGGGCCGCGAAGGTCCGCGATGGGGGTGGGGGAAAAGAGAGACTACGGAGGCGTGAGTTACGGGGAGGAACGGCACCTTCAGCCCCCCCAGGGCTGTTTTCTCGGCCTCCCACGGGAAGAGTCTGGAGCTGCTGGGGAGGGGGAACAGTGTGTCTCCCCGCTCCCCATTTTCCCCCTGCTGCACAGGGAAGTACAAGGAAAGCTGTTGGATGCACGGTTTTGCTTCAATCCTCCAAGCCAGTTGCCAGAGCTCCCCCTAGCGCCACTTCCCGGCGCTGCAGCGGCTGCGGCGGGGAGTGGGCGAGGCACAGCCTCCAGCCGCGGGACTGCGGGGGTGCTGGTCGGCGCCCACCTGGGGCTCAGCGCCGGGGCCGCATGCAGCCCCGGCTGGAACGGGAGCCCCGGGCCACGGGCGTCGCCACTCCAGGCCCGCGTCGAGGAGGGGACACGTGGTCCGTCGCCTTTGTTGGGAGCGCGGACCTGGGCACGGGAAGGGACCAGCCAAGGGGCTTGGGACCCCCCCCCCATCCGTCGCCCGGATGCCTACGGCAGCGGAGTGCGGTTGGTAAGCTGCTAAATCAAAGCCGTGAACCCAGCAGGATCCCGGGACCAGCTTTCCCCTCCCTTTTCGCCAGGTTTTCTGAGCTTCTGCAATGCCAGGAGCTTCAAGCACATGGGGATCTAACCGGTGGAGGGATGGGGGGATGGAGGGCTCTGAGAGCACCCAGAAGGGACGTACCCTTCCCCCCTTTATCTTTTCAGGGCCCGGACATCCACGCAAAGGGTTAATGCCCTGCGCATAATCCGCAGTGACCCAAAACACAACCCACTGGCGATCTACATCTCCCGCTGAGACATTCCTTACAAAACAGTAACGCAAGCACTTGCTACTATGCCGCACAGCACACTGGGGGCCACACCCGGCCACGCTGTCCCCAACACAGGCAGCTCTGAGCAGCGCTTGGCTCAAACCCCCGAGGGTACCGCACAGCCAGCAGCATGCCACCCAGGACATCCTGAGAGACTAATACTCCCCTGCGTAGCACAAACTGAAAGGCTGGGGGGCTGTGGAGGGTGCCTGGCTGTGACAGTCCCCAGGAAGGGGGCAGGGGGCAGGCAGGCAGTCCATCCAGGGGTCCACAGACCCAGATTCACAGACAAGCCCCTCTTTCTCCAGTAAAAAAGTCCAAGCCAGACCCCACAAGAGCCCCCACCCCCACCCCAGGCACCCCAGGGAGGAGTTGGAGGCTGCTTGGGGAGGTAGGGAGACCCCGGGAAGTGATGTGGGAGAGCTTCCAGAGAACAGCAGCTCCAGGAGCCAGAACTCCAGCAAACCTCTCGTTGCGTTCCCCCAGGTTCACCACCACCACCACCAAGACCGCCACCGCCACACACAGATACACACACACACACACACACACACACACACACACAACTTCCCCCAGCTCCTAGAACGCCGCAGATCCTGCTGCCCTTGATACGTGGCATAGGGTTGAGCGAGGCTCCAAGCTGCGCTCCCAGCAACTTGGAGCTGCTGGGATGACAACCCAGATCCTCAGGGGGCTTCGGGCTGCCCCTCCAGAGAAGTGGGGGGCTGGGGGTGCCCTGGGGTCCCACGAGAGCCGCTGTGCAGGGCGCTGAGATCTGCGTGCTTTCACTGAGTGTGCATGCCTGTGTGTGTGTTTGTCCTCAGTGTTCCTCTGGTGCGGGGCACGCACGCCAGGAGCTCGGCCTTGCTGCATCTCCACTCACCGGCCACACATCTGCAGAACAGCCACCCGGTGCCCAGCCTGTGCAGGGCACGAAGCTGACCACCGCGAAAAATACAGCAAATAAAAGAACAGCAAATCCCTCTTTCTGGGTTCACTCATTTCATTTTCTCTGCGATAGACTATTAGCATCCTTGTTTTCCAAATGAGAAAACTTGCCCAAAGTCACACGATTAAGAAGTGGCCAGTCTTCCCGTTGGAGTGCAACGTCTAGCAGGGAAGAATTTATAACACGCTACAACGCGAGCTGGCAAAGGGCCCCCATGTTGTCTAAACAGTTATGCTGAGACGTTCCAGCTGGACCGAAACTAGCAGGTTGGGAGCGCCCCCCTCCCACCGCTTCACTGCTTTGTGCTCTGGGTCCCTGGGACAGTGGGTAGAGAGACACACAGGACAGTGGTGTCTGTGTCCCACCCCACCCAAAGCAGGGACTAACCTATTCCCGGTGTTCTTCAGGAATCTTCTGGTAGGGGGAGCAACCTTACTGGAACCAGCTTGGGCGAAAGGTGGGATTTCTTGGCTCGTGGAACTAAACTGTGCAGGCAGCAGGAGTACTTCCGGCTTCAGGTACAGCTGGATCCAGGGGCACATCGTCAGGATGGCCACCTCTCTCTCTTTCTCTCTCAACCTGTGTGTGCATGTGTGTGTGCTGTGACTTTCTTTTTTTTTTTTAACTTTTTTAATGGTTTTTATTTATTTTTGAGAGAGAGAGAGAGACAGCGTGAGCAGGGGAAGGTCAGAGAGAGAGGGAGACACAGGATCTGAAGCAGGCTCCAGGCTCTGAGCTGTCAGCACAGAGCCGGACGCGGGGCTCGAACCCAGGAGCTCTGAGATGACCTGAGCTGAAGTTGGCCGTTTAACCGAATGAGCCACCCAGGCGCCCCTGTCCTGTGACTTTCGCCTCTGCACTTGAGACCCCCACTCCCCGACTTCAGACCCACTGCTCCCTGCAGCTAAAGACGGCAGCTCCTGGCTTCCCACCTCATCGCTTTGCCACCCAACAGAGACTGTCCTCTTATTTTCAACTCAGAAAATCTCAAGGAGGGACCCTGTCATATCCCAAGCCTGTGTTCTGTCCCCAACCTGTGGCCAGGGTTGGAGGGGGGTTGGCAGCCCCCGTGGGGAGCTCCTGGGCAGAGAAGGGGCGCCCTTCTCAGAGGAGGGTGGTACCGGTAACAGATCAGAGAGAGGGGCTGCAAGCCAAGCTAAAGGAGGCTTTTAGATGTGGGACCTGGGGAGACCCAGGGCACTTGGGGAGACCCTGCTTCAGGGCTTGGTGACTACATGCAGGCAACCCAGCCCTGAGGAAGGACATTCTCCTTGTTCCTAGCGCCTAGCCAGGATAAGGAGGTTCCAGGGCCATCTGGTGCCTTCCAGGTTTGCCACTCGGGAATCCCCAGGGGAGGGGAGGCTGCAGCCCCCAGGGCAGGGGGCGGGGTTCTCCCAGCAGGCTCTGCGGCAGGGATAGTGACATGGGGCGCCGCTGCGGGACTAAGGGCAGCGGACAGCCGCAAGGAGGCCAGCCTGGAAGAACCTGGCTGGAGCTCATATGTGGCCCCTCCAGGCACTCCCAGCTGCGACTGCAAAGGCTTTGAGGGGAAGCTGGGGTGATGAAGGGGTGCCGGTCGGTGGGATGGAGCGGGGAGGGGGCTGAGGTTATCATGCCCACCTTCGGACACGCAGCTGGTGGGGTCTGGGGACGTCGGGGGTACAGGTAACACTATCTCTTCTCACGTGCAGGTAAAAAAAAAAAAGGCTCTAAAGTGCTTAAGTGATTATTACTAGGTGAGGACTTCCCAGACAACCTTTGATCCTTCATACATTTCTAGATTTTCCAGATTTTCTGCAATGAGCACGTAGCACTTTTATATATTTAGAAGAAAAAACTAACACTACATTTGTCAGAGAAAAACGTGACGTGACAGGTGCTGGAATCGATGTAGGTCCGGCATGCTACAGAGCAGAGACGGGGAGCCACTATAGTCAGCCTGTCTGGGGCAGGCTCACCCCCTGACAAACACAATGCGCACCCCAAAGCCTTGATTCACCAGAATTCACCCTCCTGCGCTCTGTCTTGGTTAAAAGAAGCGTGAGACAAAAAATGACAGCTCATCTCAAGGATGCTGTTGAAGAGGCTTCTGGAGGGAGCCTTCTTCCCACTCGCCCCTGACCCCTGGCCCGGCCCTGCCCCGTCCCACCCATCAATCATCACCAAACGATTTGCTCAGAGTTGCTGGATGACCTGGAGAGGAGGGTAGTAAGAGCAAATGTGCTCGAGAACCGTTTTCAGCAACTTAGGCTGAAACCAAAGAGCAGGTGGCAAAGCCCGGCCCAAAGAGCACTGGATCAGGAGTCTGGACACCCAGGGGCAGGCTCTGGGTCAGCCCCAGGCTTACCTGGAGACCAGGCTGAGTCACTCTCCCAGCAAGCCCGCATTCCCTCACCTGTAGAGACACAGTTAAGAGGAGAGGATTGGGCCGCCTGGGGGGCTCAGCCGGTTAAGCGTCTGACTTCAGGTCAGGTCATGATCTCGCGGTTTGTGAGTCCGAGCCCCGCATCGGGCTCTGACAGCTCTGTGTCTCCCTCTCTCTCTGCTCCTCCCCTGCTCACGCTCTCCTCTCTCTCTCTCTCTCAAAAATAAAAATAAACATTAAAAAATACATATTTTAAAGAAAAATGCAGGAGGCAAAATCAGATTCCACATCCACCTATAAGCACGGCCATCTGCCTGTCTCACACACTCATTCAAAAAATTCGTGCATTCAGTCATTCAAAGATTTAACAGTAATAGGTGCCAGGCACTGTGCTAGGCACCAAAGATGCAGCCGTGAACAAGACGGACAAGGGCCCTGCCTTCATGGAGCTTACACTCTAGTAGGGAAGCCAGACAAGAAGCAATGAAACCCATATGCATCGAGTTACATGTTACAGAAAAATAGAGCTAGACAGGACTAGGGAGAAGGGGGTGACACCACTTCAGAGCTGGTGTCACACCAGCTGACGTCTGCACGGAGACCCGGATGGGTCAGCTAGATTAGTCACTATAGGAGAGGCTATGCGGTGGTAACAAATCAATCCCCCAATCTGAGATTTAACACAACAAAAATGGATTTCTTGACCGTGCAAAATCCAGCTACAGTGACAAGCCTCCCAGGCTGCTGTCCTCCACGAGGTGACTTAGTGATTCAGGAGTAGGAGTCCCGCAAGAGGCCCTTCATCACCCCAGTCAGGAAGTGATTCCCCTCGGGGCGCCTGGGTGGCTCAGTCAGTTGAGGGTCCCACTTCCGCTCAGGTCATGATCTCCTGGTTCGTGGGTTCGAGCCCCACGTCAGGCTTGCCACTGTCCGTGCAGAGCCTGCTTCAGAGCCTCTGTCTCCCTCTCTCTCTGCCCCTCCCCTGGTTGCACGCTTTCTCTCTCGAAAATAAAAAAAAATTTTTTTTTTAAAAAGAGGAAGTGATGTGCTTCACCTAGACTCACAGCCTTTGGCCAGAATTAGTCGCATGATCTTGCCTAACTGCAAGGGACCCAGCAAGGGCAGTGCTCTTGGGGGCCTCGGAAGGAAAGGTAAAGCACAGGTGGCAGGGCACTAGAAGTTTCTACCACACCAGTCGGACAAACCACAGTGGAAGAGCAGTCCAGGCGGTGGCGGCAGGACAAAGACACACAGGAATTACTTTGATGTGTTCAAGGACCAGGAAGACAGCTCGCATGCCTGAGGCAGGGGCCAAGGGGGACAGTGGCAGGAGAG
Source organism: Cryptoprocta ferox (assembly GCA_028646485.1). NCBI lineage: Eukaryota > Metazoa > Chordata > Mammalia > Carnivora > Eupleridae > Cryptoprocta > Cryptoprocta ferox. The sequence continues at coordinate 6,391,905 of CM053568.1, forward strand.
GGGACCAGAAAAGAAGGCAGGGACGGGTTAGGGTGCGGTTACGACCCACAAAGGAACTTTGAGCGGTGTTTGGCACCCAGCAGGCACATAAGAAATGGTATGATTACTTGGTGTAGGAACTTCCTTCCTTTCCCCAGGTCCGTGGGGGGAGGGCCCCCCCCTCCCGGCCGCTGGGGGCAGAGGGAGGAGATAAACCAGTATAACCACAGTCTGGGTCAGCTGCCCCGACCAGTTTCCCTGGTCAAACTGGGCAGGCCGAGGCCCCAGGCCAATTGGAGCTCTGTCCCCTCTTCCTAATGGACTGAGCCCCGTAGACACATGAATCCAAGGACGCTCAGCAAAGAGGGACGGTAGCAGGGTTGTCCCATCGTGGCCTGAGTGTCCCTTGTGTGACATCCCCTCCCTGGAAGCTGTAATACCAGATGAGCAGAGGTGGGCCAGCACACCTAAGGCCTGGCAACCGAGGGCTTCCCTTGGCCACCCCCACTGGGGGCGCCCGTCCGAAGCCCAGCCTTGTGGGTCCAAGTTCAGCCTCCAGAGTCACACAGACCTGAGTGCAAACCGGGTTCTGTCACCTTCTAGGGAGTCATGCACTTTTCACTTCCCCTCTCCAAGTCTCCAGGCCCTTGTCCACAAAACTGGGATGCGCATGAGTACTCACCTGTGCGGTGAGCCTTCTAGAACCCCGCACCTGGTACACAGGAGGTCCCCTGTCACCAGTCAGCTCTGCCCAGATAATAAGCTTTCACTGCAAAATGCAAGATAGGCTTTCTACTGACTCTCTCCTGTTGAACAAAATTGACGGCCAAAGAATTACGAAGATGTACCTTTTTCCAGACCCACGTGGAGCTCTTTTTACTCTGAGGCTGAGGAAGGAGGGCAGAGAGAGTGCCCCATAAACTTTAAAAGTTTGTTGGATTTTGGGACGCCTGGATGACTCAGTCGGTTAAGCGGCCGACTTCGACTCAGGTCATAATCTCGCGGTCTGTGAGTTCGAGCCCCGCGTCCGGCTCTGTACTGACAGCTCAGAGCCTGGAGCCTGTTTCGGATTCTGTGTCTCCCTCTCTCTCTGCTCCTCCCGCACTCAAGCTCTGTCTCTCTCTGTCTCAAAAATAAATAAAACGGTAAAAAAAATAAAGTTTGTTGGATTTTTTTTTTTGTTTTTTGGTCTTTCCATCATTGGCAGTCATGTTTTCAAATACGTTAATCTTCAGGAAGGTGCCTGGGTATCTTCAAGGCCTGGCTATGCCTGACAGCCAACATTTACTCAAGGTGTGTCTAACAATTTCATTCAGGACATGTGCTTGGTGATTGAATGGATGGACGGATGGACAGATAGAAGACTGAATAGGCTACTCGTCCATTCTAAGGACTGGTTTATTTTATTTTATTTTATTTTATTTTATTTTATTTTTGAAAAAAAAAATTTAATGTGTATTTTTGAAGGAGAAAGAGAGAGAGACAGAGCATGAGCGGAGGAGGGGTAGAGAGGGAGACAGAATCCGAGGCAGGGTCCAGGCTCCGAGCTGTCAGCACAGAGCCCGACGCAGGGCTCGAACTCACAGACTGTGAGATCATGACCTGAGCCAAAGTCAGATGCTTAACCGACTGAGCCACCCAGGCGCCCCTATTTTTAATTTTTTTAATGTTTATTTATTTATTTATTTTGAGAGAGAGAGAGAGAGAGAGAGAGAGAGAGATTGAGAGCGAGCTCGCAAGTTGGGGAGGGGCAGACAGGGAGAGACAGAGAATTCCAAGCAGGCTCTGTCCTGTCAGCGCAGAGCCCAATGTGGGGCTCAGTCCCTCAACCTGTGAGATCATGACCTGAGCTGAAATCAATAATCTGACACTTAACCCACTGAGCCACCCAGCCGCCCCCTAAGGAGTGGTTTAAAGGGAAAATAGTCGGTGAGAGATTGCTTGCCTGCCTTCCCCTAGTCAGGCCCTTCCCACCCTCAGCCCCCTCCATCTCTAATCCCTCCCCCTCTTGCCCCCATCCCAGGCATTTCCTGAAGTTTCTTGAACATTCCCATGCACTCTTCCCAGGTTTATTCCCCTCAGCCCCCAGTCGCCCTCCTGGGCACTACACACACACGCGCGCGCTCCCACGCGCATACACACCAACACGGAACTTGAGGTTCTTCTTCAACACCCACATCACCCAGCCTGGGGAATGCTGGGAAGGCTGAGGAATAAAGGCTCCCTTTCTCCCGAGAAAGAACTGGAGGTCTGAGACAGATAAAGGACCTGGCTGAGAACAGAACAGGTCCACGTGGGGAGGGCAGTTAGATCTCTGGCCTGCAGACATTCCGACGGGATGGACGGTTACAAAACCCTTTTAAGTCAGAAAGGAATCCAGGTATCCAGAAGGCCAGGCCTGGATCCTCCCCTCTGTGGGTCCTGTAGCGCTCAGGCCTCAGAAAACTCAACTATAGCTGCTCGAGCAGAGAAGGGATTCACTGGTTCAGGACCTGGGAGTCCACGGGGTGTTTCAGCTGCAGACACGACTAGACCCAGAGGCTCACATGACGTCACACCAGTGCTTGCTCACTGTCCCTTGGTGCTTCCTGTCTCTCCTTAACTTTGCTCTGGGGCGTGAGCAAGATGGCCGCCGGCCAGGCCCAGCTTCACAGGACTGTGACCAGTGTCGTCACACAGGGCCTCACGTTCAAAGGACCCCATGCTTGGGGTTTAATGCTCTGCAGCTGCTGTCTTGAAATCTAGAACCATTTGTCTTTGAATCTGTGTTTTGTAAGTGACATCTGATGGGACAATGGAGCACGCACCAAGGACTTGGAGCTTCAAGCCAAGAGCTGTCCTGCCTCCTGCCACCTCCCTGCCTCCCTGGGACAAGTTCTCAGCTCCCCCCTACCCCCTGGCACTGTGGCCCTGCCTGGCCTCCCCCTCCACTGCCACCCTCCACCCCGGGCACGGGCACAGGCACAGGAAGGGTTGGGGTCAGGTATCACAGGGTGCGCCATCGGGCATCACTGCCCCAGATTGGCAGGACCACTGCCCGTCCGGCAGGCAACCAGAGACCGTGTCTAAGCAGGGGTGAGTCTGTCACCTACCCCATCCAGGGCCTGAGATCCTTGGATCACCCATCTGCTGTAGGTGGAGGGGTGAAGGTGTGGGCCTATGGGAAGGGAAGGTGCCTGGTCAACTTCCCCAGACCCCACTTCTGGGCCAGGGCTCAAGACAGTGGGTCGGCTGGTGGGAGGGGTAAGTCAGCAACCATTAGGCCCAAGGGGGCATGCACTTGGGCGCCCACGCACGGCAGGAGTGGCGGGGAGCCTAGGGGCGTCTGCAGTATCCCCAAGCCCCAAACCACTCCCTGAGCCTGCTCTGTGTGGCCGAGAATCTTCTTCCTCCGCCTGTAACCTTCCCGGGACCGCCTTGTATCTGTCTTCTCTGGCCAGGCCAAGGCACCCTCGGGGCCAAGCCACAAAATAAAAGAAATTGTATAATTTTGGTGCTTCTGCACAGGAACGAAACGCTCTGATTTGGCCTTTAAAACCGCTCTTGCGCAATATAGAGATGAATGGTAAAATTCCTGCTAATCGTTTAAAATTTTTATTTTTCTTTACTTTAGAACATTAAGCAGCAAATAAAAAACACGGTAAGTTGGAAGAGAGCCTGTAGAAGTAAAAGCGTTCTGTGTACTTTTAATGGCACTTTTTCCTGCTTTTCCAGCAAAGGGCCCCACATTTGGAGTTGGGCCACATAATGACACAGCTGGCCCTGCCACTAGCATCCCCAGGACAACACTGTCCCACAAGCCTGGCAGAAGAACCATCCCCCCAATAGCGCCACCAGGAAGTACCCCATCACACTCACCTGCAGAGCCTGGGTCACATGCTCGTTCCTGAGCCAATCACAGCACATGAGGCAGGAGCCCTCTGATTGGCCAGGTCTGGGCATGTGTCCATCCCTAAGACCAGGGGATTGGTCAGCCCACCTCAGGGCTTCCCCGTGGGTGCTCCGTGGGGAAGAGGGATTCTATTCCCAGAGGAATGGGGGCTGCCCAGCCACCAACCGCTCAGCCCCTCAACGCTGTCCTTCCTCTGCACAGTCCTCATGCTTAGTTTAAAATAGAGAACAGGGGCATCTGGCTGGCTCAGTGGGTACCACGTATGACTCTTAATCTTGGGGTTGTGAGTTCGAACCCCACTTTGGGTGGAGAAACCACTTAAAAAACAGAATTTTGAGAGGCGCCTGGGTGGCTCAGTCGGTTGAGCATCCAACTTGGGCTCAGGTCATGATCTCTCAGTTTGTGAGTTCAAGCCCTGCATCGGGCTCTGTGCTGAGAGCTCAGAGCCTGGAGCCTGCTTCGGATTCTGTGTCTCCCTCTCTCTCTGCCCCTCCCCTGCTTGCACTCTGTCTCTCTCATTCAAAAATAAATAATAAACATTTTTCTTAAATTAAAAAAAAAAAGCAGAATGTTGGGGGGCACCTGGGTGGCTCAGTGAGTTAAGCATAGGACTCTTGATCTTGGCTCAGGTCATGATCTCACAGTTCATGAGATCAAGGCCCACATCAGGCTCTGAGCTGTCAAGCACAGAGCCTGCTTGGGATTCTCTCTCTCTCTCTGCCCCTCCCCAGCTCACTCTCTCTTATAAATAAATAAACATAAAAACAAAGTGCTTACTCTGGCCTGCCGCCCCACCCCCACCCAAACCCCCTCCCCACTCTCCATGCATTTCTCCCTCTGCTCCTGCCTCCTGCGAGGCTAGGCTGTTCCTGCCCGAGGCTGGGCCCTCGTGGTGCCCTCTGCCAGGGCGTTCTTCTCTCCGCTCTTTTCTGGCTGACTCCCTGTCCCTCAGGTCTTGCCCCAGTGTCACCCCGACTACCCCTCTAGACTAGGCCCCCTGGATCACACTCGCCCCCAGTTCTTTTGGAACCCTCATGGCTGGCTGGTGTGTCAGCACACATCCATTTGTTCACTCAGCTGTCTCCTCGCCGGAGTGCAAACTGCACGAGGGCAGGGAGCTCATCGGCATCTGGAAAGAACAGTGCCTCGCACGTGGGAGGTGCTCAATAACCTGCTGTTGGCTCAACGGTCCCACTTGCCGTATCCAGCAGGCATGGGGAAGGTGGCCGGGACCGAGGCCTGGCCCCCAACACTGAAACAGAGGAAGCCCGGGGGGCGGGGGGAGGGGAGGCCTCAGATGTGGAGAGGAGCCTGGCAAAGGGGGGGGGGTGTTTTTGGGAGGGGCTTCAACACCAGGATGGACACTTGCCCTGCCACACGGAGGGTGGCGTCTCTGTATTAGCAAAAGCAAGGCTGCTCCTGCAAGGGGTCTTTCCTTCCTGCTCTGCCTCTCTGCCCTTTGGGATCTCCCTTAAACCCAGCCTGCTCAAGGCCAAGTTCACACAGTCTGCCTCGAGGGTGCCTCGTGAGCCACAGAACCACAAAACCTCAGAGCCTGGGACACTGGGAAGTCATCCTGCCAGGGTGGCCCTCCACGGGGCCCCAGAGCTCCTGCATTAGAGTTGGGGGACGGACAGCCCAGCACCCAGGGCTCCACCCAGCACCTGTTATCCAGATTTTTCTAGGATGACTCCAGGGACAGGAAGTTTTATTCATTCGTTCACTCAACAAATAGGTATTGGGCACCTACCTACTCTGGGGCGATCACTGTTCCAGGCCCTGGATTGGGGACCACAATAAACCTGCTTACACTGGTCCGGTAAGAGCTGAGAGTGGCTGAGACCAGGTGGCCACAGTGCAGGTAGGGGAGACGTGGACAGACTGGGGTTACAATCTGGAGAGGGACCCAGCAGCACCTGTCTGCGGGTGGGATTTGGGGAACGGAAGAGAGGCTACTGCGTGGATTGGGGGCCTGAAGGTTGCGGTCCACGGACACGGGCTGCCCGGACGTGGAGGACAATCGTGAGCCCACTGGCCACAAGCAACTTCCACTACAGCGGCGAAGCCTTTCTCTGGCCCAGCAGGAAGTGCCTCGTCATGCTGACAACTTAGCACTTGCGTCCCACGAACTCCAGTTCCATCCTGACTCTCGAGGTGAGCTGGGGACCTGGTGCGCGCCCCCTCCCCCATTTCCTCATCCCTATGTTGGGGTGACGCCACTTTCTCAGCTCACCCCGGGGACCCCACGAGGGCACATGGGAAGCGGTCCTGCAGGCTGGCACATGGCTATGAGCCAGACGTGTCATTATTGTCCTTGCGATCCTGCCTCTTCCTTGATTTTGCGTGGCTGGCCCTGCCTCCCGGAAAGAAACGGGGCTCCGGAAGTGGGCACCTCTCACACAGGGCCAGGGTCTGGGGCCAGTCCTGGAGAGACGCACTCTGACGCAGGAGGAAAAGGAGGGCTCTCGGGCCACCCGAGTGGAGACAGCACAAGGCAGCCAGGGCCACCCTGAGGTTTCAGGTAAGGCGCCAGGGAGGGGCCACGGGAGTGTGAGCTTCAGCAGGGAAGAGACCGGCACCTCCCTGTCTAGCCAGTGTCTTCACCCACCAGGGTCTCAGTTTCCCCCTCTGTGAAATGGGGACATAGTTGGCCCGTAGTGAGGAGGGAGTGAGACATGCTTTTAAGCACTTCACACAGACACACAGGCTGGGCTCAGGAACCACCAGCTCCAAGGACTCTTGGGGACACCCCAAAGGGTCGGGGTGCAGGCAGCTTCTGGAGCCTGGAGCAACAGTGGCAGATGAGGACATGGGGGGTGGGGGTGGGCAGGACTCGCCAGGCCAGTGTGGTCCAGGCTGGAGGCTGGGCCCGGGGTCAGCAGGCAGCAATGGGACGAGCCCCCCACCCCCACCAGCTACACCTCAGAGCCTTCCCAAGGGCCCTCGTCCCACCCACCGGCAAAGCTCCCCCACCCTGTCCCGTCAGGCCCGTCGTTCGCTAAAGACTCTCCCGCATCCTGAAACCTCCACCAGGAACCGATGTCATCACCGAGCTCAGTGGTGGGGATGTCCGTGCTGGAGCCCGACAGCCTGGGGATGCGTCCCCCTTGCCGCCGACGTCCTCACCCTCTGTGCCTCCGTCACTGCGCGCACGCCCCATGGGTGGCTGGTGAAGACTGAATGAGATGACATAGGCAGAGCCCTGCACGGAGTGGATCCCTTTCAAAGGATCGTGCGGTCACCCCTGTGAGACCAGGTTTATTTGTCCCCAATTTATTTTTTTTAATGTTTTATTTACTTTTGAGAGACAGAGAGAGAGACGGCGTGAGCAGGGGACGGTCAGAGAGAGAGGGACACACAGAATCCGAAGCAGGCTCCAGGCTCCGAGCTGTCAGCACAGAGCCCGACGCGGGGCTCGAACCCACGAACCGTGAGATCATGACCTGAGCCGAAGCCGGACGGTCAACCGACTGAGCCCCCCAGGCGCCCCTGTTTGTGCCCAATTTATACCTGAGGAAACTGAGGCTCAGAAAGGTTAAGCAAGTGGCTCAAGGCCACACAATGGCAAGGAGAAGAGCTGATTCTAGAGCCCATGCATTTGGACCACTCCACTCCCCACCCCTGGCAGAGACCCGAAAAGGGTCTGCTACCCCCAAGTCCCCAAGTGGAGGTCTGAGCAGCCTGGTCCAACTGAGGCTGGGCTCTGGTTATCTGGGGATGGGCCACCTGCACTCTGCCTGCCTTGCCAGTGTCCCTTCTGAAAAGCCCCACCCTAGTCTCAAGCAAATGAGGGAAAAGGGACTTGTCCACACCCATCCCTAGAGGTCAGCAAAGGTCCCGCTGGAGAGGGTGCTCTGTGTCCCAGAGCGGTGGCAGTGGACCGAGGGGAGAGCGCTGAGACCAGAGCCAGGGGGACGGCTGGCTGCCCTGTGAGGGGGATGCACCTCCCACTTCTTTCTCTTCGTGGAGCGCCAACTTCATGCCAGGCCCGGTTTCTCACTGCCGTGGTTCTGGACTGCCATCCACATGCACAGATGCGAGACTGGAGAGGTTTGGAGAGGTGAAGACCCTTGTCCAAGGTCACACAGATCTGCCTGATTCCTGGGTCCTCACTGCCACTGTGTTCCCTAGACACCCTGTCCTGTCCCGGGCCCCTCTGGTGCTGGGCACAGTGCCCTCTGAAGCCCCTGCTCAGAGGGGGTGGTGGGTGAAGCTGGGGCTCTGGGCTCTGCCCCTTTGCCAAGCAGGGAAACTGCCTTCCACAGTACTGCAAGCACTGGGAACCATTCCTCCCTTGTTTATCACCACCGCACCCCCCATTCCAGGCTGCAGACAGGAGAAAGGGCACCTCAACTCTGGGGTTGAATTCTAGACCCAAACCGTGTCCGCTGGGGTCCTGAGAGCAGGACCTGGCTCCCAGGGGCCACCACCAGCCCAGGGAGACTGCGGATGCCCAGATGCCCACCAGGGAACACCGCAGCCTTCCCTCACTGAGTCCAGCCTGCTGGAGTCCTCATCATCCATCCTCAGCCCTCCGGTTCTCCCTTAGGTCTCCTCCTCCTCCCTTGGCGGGGGGCAGTGGGGCTCTAAGTCATACCCTGTGCTGAAAGCTCCCCTCCAGTCCTTTGTCCCACATGTCTGAGTAGGTCCCCTCCTCCCTTCTCTGCCTCCTGCCTCTCTGCCAGAGGCACACCAGACTCGGTGCTCCTTAGGGGAAACACTTTATCGGTTTCTTTTTTTTTTTTCTTACTACAAAATAGCATGTGGACACTATAGAAGGATTTAAAAATCAAAAATGAAAACCAAAAGGCAAAGTGAAAACTTACCCACAATCACTTTCTCTTTCTTTGGTGGCTCACCAATGTTTAACATTTTCATAACTGCTTTTTGGGGAGCGGGAAGAGCGATAAGGACTTCGCGATAACCCTCACATCCCGCCCACCCAGAGATGAGCACCTGGAGAAACAGCCTCCCGGCCCTGTGTCCGTGCGGATGGACAGGGAGACGGATGGATCAAAAATGTAGATCTTTGCTTTCTTACAAAAAGCAGGTAAACTTTTCCTACGGTCATTGGAGCCGTGCTACCTGCTTCGCAACAAACAGGTCGTAAGCGCCTCTCGCGAAGAAGAAACATGAAGCGCATCACTGATTCACTGTATGACTGACTGTTCCATCCGGCTTCTAATAATCCCTGACTGTTGGACACAGAGTAGTTCGAATGTTTCATCAGGGTGGGTTGTGCTAGGATACGCTGCGGGAGGAAGGGCCCAGTTCTGTCTTGCTCGCTGGAGCACCCCAGCACCCCGCACAGGGCTTGGGAGCACAGAAGGCTCCAGCAACGTCTGCCGAATGAGTGACCCCACGAGGACACCGGGTCCTCAGGTGCAGTTGACTTCGGGTGTCCCAGGGCTTCTCTCTCTCCCTTCGTTCTCAGCCGCCCTAAACACACCCTCTTTTCTCTCTCCTCCACACACTCTCCACACTTCTGCCTCGGCCCCAGTGCCCTCAAAACTGCTCCGAGGTCCCCATCCCAGCCGTCTGGCCTCCCTGCATCCCAGCCTCCTCTCTCCCCGCACCAGGCTCTCCCGGGAGCCGTGGCCCGCTTCTGCACCAACACCATCCCTCCACAGGGAAGGCTCGAACTCGTGGCGGCCATTCCCAGATGCGTCCCAGGCCCCGCAGAGTGCAGCACCCTCCTAGGGGTGCCAGGAGACAGGACGGACATGCAAGGAACAGCAATGGCGAGTGCCGTTGTGTAGGGGTAGGCCTCAGCCCCCACCAAGGAGCCCCACATGAAGAGCTGTGTCCGCAAACAGTCCCCGATCACCCCACCTTCCAGTTAAGTGGCTGCCCCTCTAACATCCCCCCACCTAACCATCTGGGGCTGCCGCTGCCATACGTGTAGCCCCCACGGCCAAGGGTATGCTGCGTGCTCGGAGCGGGGCCAGGCGGGTGGCCCTGGGAGGTCCAGGGGCCGGGGGAGGACTCTCAGAGGAAGTGAGGCCTCGGCTGAGCTCCGAAGGACGATCAGGGATTCCCCGTGGGGAACAGGGTTCTGGGAACAGGGCCAGATCCTACTGTTTGGTGGTCCAGGGTCTGAGGACCGGAAAAGCAGGCCAGAGCAGCTGGAACCCAGAGCACAGAAGGAAGGGAGCTTGGGGCTGGAGCACTGGCGAGGCCCGGGAACAAGGGTTCCTGGAGGTCCCCGCAGCCCAGGCTCCCCCACTCCACCGGGACTCGGCCCAGCAGCCCTGCTTGGCTCGCCACCAGCCAGGTCCAAACGTCTGCTCTGCAGAGCCCCTCAAACTCCGCACCCACGGCTGAGCATATGCACACCCGCCCCGGGCACAGAGCAGCGGTCCCCTGGGTCACTGAGAACTCATCCCTCTCCCTTGGCACCAAGTCCTACCTGGATCTCGCCCTTCCCAGCCCAGGGCCTCTCTCTGCCCTGCAGAGGGCCTCCCACATTTCTGACCTGGGCCAAGGCCCCAGCCCTATCACTGGCACCCAGCTTCTGACCCAGTACCCAGACGGCTGTCAGCGTTTCCTAAAACCCAATCTGGCTATCTCTGCCTCTCTCTCACACAGAGGCACCAATGAAGCATCTTTCCTGGCAACTGATGCCACGTTTACAGGGTGCCTGCTGCACGCCAGGCTCACTGGCACCGGGACACAGCATCGAGCGGGTCCCTGTCTTCCTGGGGCCCATCTACCAGCAGAGCAGACAGACGCGAAGCACATATTTTGCAGATAATTACATGCAGTTGTGTCATGTCGAGTCCCCCCTCCTGTGACCCACACCTCCACACCTCTGCTCACAGCAGGCCCCACCAGAATGCCTTTGTCCTCTGCCCGTCATTCAAGGTCCCACTCCAATGCCATCTCCTCCCCAGAGACTTACCTGAGCTCCCCCTGGAGTCTCTCGTCTGGCTCCCCCCACCCCCGACGGCTGGCCCGAGATCCCTCTGTTTCCCCCACTAGGTTGAAGTTTCTTTTTTTTTTTTCTTTTAAAGACTTTTAAAAGTCATCTTTACACCCAGGGTTGGACTCGAACTCACAACCCAAAGCTCAAGAGTCACACACTCCATGGACTAAGCCAGCCAGGCGCCTCAGGTTGGAAGTTCATTTTTTTTTTTAAGTTTATTGATTTACTTTGAGAGAGAACAAGCAGGGGAGGGGCAGAGAGAGAGAGAAGGAGAGAGAGAATTCCAAGCAGGCCCCTCGCTGTTAGAGCAGAGCCCCGTGGGCTCAAATGCACGAACCATGAGATCATGCCCTGAGCCAAAGAAATCAAGAGTAGGCCTTTAACAGACTGAGACATCCCGGTGCCTCTGGAAGTTTCCTAAAGGGAAGAGTCTTACCTTTTTCATCTCCCCATTCCCGCAAATGCCGTGTACTTAGCAGGTGCTTACTGCTTGTTAAACTCAAGAAGAGCACGTTGCCCGGGGTGGGGCAGGTCTAGGGCACACCTTTGCCCCCCTTCCACCAGCAGCTCCTGCCAGAGGCTCTGCTAGGAGGGCCTTTTGCTCCCCCCCGCCCCCATGGCCACGGCCTGGCTTCGCCCCTGTGAGCCAGGAACACGAGTGCAGAACTCCACTTGTTCTCTGGGGTCTCTCTGGCCCAGGATGGCGGGAAGGCGACACCTCCTCCCCCAGCTCTGGGAGCCAGCCCCACTCAGGCTCCCTTCCAGCCTGCCGACCCTCAAGGTGGGAGGGACAGAAATGCAACCATCCTCCGCTGAGCGCCCGTCCCATCACCCAGGTCCTGAGCGGGCTTCCCACCCTGCGCTGAAGACCCTGCCCACGTGCTCGGTGTCCAACTACACCCCGCACACCCCCACCTCGCGCCCACCCCACCCCACCCCACAGGCAGCTGACGGCCCTGCGCACACTTCCTTGCAGAAGTAAACCCAGAACAACACACGAGTCGGGGAGAGGGCCTGCCTTCCCTCCGATAAGGGACAAGCAGCCTGGCACCTTTTCAAGGCCCTCACTGCCGTCAGCCTCCCTCTCCTGGACCATTTCCAGCACACGAGGGACACGGAGCGCAAACCATCCTGATCCTCCTCCTCTTCACAAGCCTTCCCTGATGTCGAGCCCCCCCACCCCGCTCTCCCCAGCTCTGCTCCCTTCCCAACACTCCGGAAGAGGGAAGTGAGGTGTTGTGTGTGGCTCAGCAATCAGACAGTCCAGCTCCACGCTCCTCCCTCCAGGCTGGGGGGCTCGGACCAGGGACCCCACCTCTGTGCTTCTGTGAGCCCCTCGTGGGGCACCTCCACGTCCGATTCCCATTCCTTCCCCAGCCCTCTGCGACCCGCCACCCACCCCACTGAAGCAGCCCTGAGCAAGGCACAAAGATGAGGGGCCCATTCTGTCCTCTTAGCCACGTGCCCAGGGCTCTGACCTTCAGGGTCTCCCACACCCCCCCATCCTAGTCTGCCCAGAACCAGCCAGCAGTCTTCTCGCCTTCACCCGCACTCCTGCCTTGGTGACCCGGGGTGGGGGGGGTGGGGGGGTGGGGGGAGGACCCACCCTGTGCTGACCACTCCCTAGTCTATTTCAGCAGCCGGGCCCCGCCCCTGGCTCTAGATGGGCGGACCCAGCATCTGCCAGCCCCCCAACAGCAAATCCCTCTTCCCACCCCTGCCCCACCTCAGTCAATGGCATCAAGCTACACTGGCCGAGAACTGGGGCTGTTCAGGGCTTCTCTTTTCCTTCTCACACCTTCCTTCCTGTCAGTGGTAACTCTAAACACAGCCCAAATGGGACCACTTCTCACCACCTCCACACCGACCATCACCATCCTCGCGCCTCCCCTCCTGCCCCGCATACTCCAGGCCCCTGTCACTGGCAAAGCCCTCCAGGCAGCCTCCCAGACGATACTCAGAGACTAAATCCCAATCCTGTCGGCAGAGCCCGGCAGAGCCCGCAAGGACCCTGTTCCTCCCCGACCCATGTTCCCACCCTCCCCAACCCCACTGCGGCGCTGGGCTCCCAGCTGCTCCCCCGGACGCCCCTTCCGCCAGCAGCTCTCTCCAGGACTCAGACTCACGTCTCCTCCGAGTTGTCCTTCCCAAGCCTGCAGCTCAAGTACATGGCGCCTGCCGCCCTCCCTAATGAACTGTGTTTTTCGCTTCCTGATACCCACCACTGCCTAACGCTCTGGTATTCTGGGGTTGGCCCCTGTCACCCACACTAGACAAGAAATATTCGGCCACAAACCATTTGTGAAATGACTGGGTCCTCACAATCCATGGCCTGAGAGAACCATTATGCCCACTTTTCAGATGAGGAAGCCAGGCTCAGAGATGAAGTTCATCTTCATCTCCCAGCTGGTAGGCAGCACAGCGGGCCTGAGGCTGGCTGGGGTTGGCTCCCGGCCACCAGGCTCTCCTGGGCAAGGCCTCCAAGGCCAGGAGAAAGGCCAGGGCTCATTCTCTGAGGAGACTCATCTATATACTGAGCCCAGAAGCCCAGAAACACGTATATCCAAGGAAGTATCTAAGAAGCCCTTGGTACCACGGCCGCCCGAATCCCAACTCCAGCACGACAGGTACAGAAGGGGTGCGGCGCACCCCTAAAAGCTGCAGGTGAATGGTTTGCAACCAAGTCCGGTCCAAAGGCTCCATCAAGCCTGGAGCCCACAGGGGCTGCCTTCATCTAGAAGGGCCACGGTGACCATGGGCATTTGCTCTGTGCCAGGCCCTGGGCTGACGACTTCACATCCCTCACTCACTCCTGGCAGTCACCCTGTGATGGTCCCCATTTTGCAGATGAGGAAACTGAGGCTCAGAGAAATTCAGTAACTTACCCAAGACCTTGCAGCTGGGGTGGGGACAGCCAGGACTCGCCAGAGCCCGCCTGGGCGTCCGGTGCACATTCACTGGCTGCCCAGGAAAGGCTTAGCCCAGATGCCAGCTGAAACAGCCCCAGCCCCGGACTCTATGGCCCAAGGGAAGGGGACCTGATGGGGAGACAGACAGACGTGTGGAGAAAGAATAAACCTGGGGCACGAAAAAACACACCTCACGCAGGTGACAGGTGCAAAACAGAGGCTTTAATCCGAACAGCAATGAAGGCGCACGGGGCCGAGGGAGCCCGAAGGGGCAGGGCGAGAGGAGCCAGGAAGGGAGGTCTGGACCCTGGGAGGGAGGCCAGCACTGGACCTCTCCGAGAAAAACTATTTCTGCGACTCTAGTGGTTCCTGTCCCGACCTCTGCCCAGGCCATCGGCCCAGGTGTGAGGGTCAAGCCCCTGAATTGTGCTTCTTGGGAGCTCCCCCTTCCCAAAGGGGATGTGGACCCAGATGGGGGTAGGTTTGGAGAAGGGCAGGGCTGGGCTTTGGCCGGGGAGAGCCTGGAAGAGCCTGTCACGCCAGCACCAACCCCCCCCCCCCCGTCAGCCCCTGCCCATCTTCAGAGCCAAAGTCCAGGCTGGGGGGCTGGGGGGCCGTCTCTGCCTCATCCTGAAGAACCAGTGGGTAGGTTCGGGGAGAGGGGAGGACAAGGAGGGGGAGCTGCTGAGTGCTCCGGTGGCCCCCGGCCCCTGGAGAAGCAAGCAGCAGGGGTTTGGGAGCAGAAGGTAAGATTTGAGCAGAATCCAGGCTCCCCGCAACCAGAGCAGGTCTCGAGCCCCTCCCTGCGTCTCAGCCACCCCCTCCCAGCCTGAGAAACTCTGGAAAGGCAGGCCTCACCCAATCAGCCAGAGCAAGCCTACCCGGGGCCCTCCCGAGCGCCCAGTGCCTACCCAGATGGCACCTCCAGGGGCTACCCTTGTAGAGGCGGACAGGAGTGGGTCTGGCCAGGAACCCCTGCAAAGCCAAGGGCCAAAGAACAGAGCAGCCAGGAAGAGGCACTGGACACAGGGGCCCACAGGCCCAGAGCGGGCAGCCACGAAGAGCAGCTGGGAGGGTCCCCGGCCAGCACAGCCGATGCCTCTCGGTTCCCAACCCCACCCCAGGCTGGCCGCCGGCCTCCGCCTCCAGCCTTCAGAACCCCCACCCAAACATGGCTTAAGAAACTGACCCACCCCACAGGGAGCAACCGCTCCAACCCCTAGAAAGGCAACAGGACTTGGGAGAGGAAAGCAATGGGAACCGCGTACTCCTCCCCTTCCCAGGGGTGCAGGACAGCCCGGGTCTCCAACGGGACTGGACAGAAGAGGAAGGAGGAGAGGAAGGCCGAGGGCAGGCCCAGGGCCCCAGCACGCCCTCCCCACCACAGGGGGACAGGTCCTTCAGCCTCATGCCCTGAGCCTCCCTCAACCCCACGCTCACCACCCACCCCAGTAGACAGCCTCTCAGCAAACAGAAAGAACAGAGGGAGGGGTCGGGGGCGGCTGGAGCTGGGGGCGGGGGAGGGGGGCAGGCGCAGGGTCGGCTCAGCCCCTAGCACGAGGTGACCGGGTGGATGGGCAGCAGGCTCCCGAACTTGAAGTGCTGGATCACAGGGAACTTCTCCAGGCACTGTGAGGGGGAGGGGGAAGAGCAGAGGTGAGCACTGCACCGCACCCTTGTCGGGGGCCCACCTGGCCTCTCGGGCCTCCAGGGGACCCCAGACGACTCTGGAGGCTCAGACCAGCACGGTTCCCAGAAAATGTCCACACAGCACCCAGGAAGGGGATGATCTCAGAGGAGCTCCCAGGCCTTCAGGGAAAGCAAGACTCCCTACCCCTTCCTGACCACCCCTCCTATCCAAAGACCCCCCACCCTGTGACAATCAGACCCACCAAATAATGAGAGAGAGGGAGAAAGGACGGGAAGGAGGGCAGGCAGCCCAACCTCACTGGGGGGAGGGGGGAACGGGGCACCAGAGATGAAAAGAACCCTCCAGACCACTGGGGAGCCCCCAGCCCAGGCCCCAGCCCTGGAGAAGCAGCGCAGGGACATTTGGACACAAGCCTGAAAAGGGTCCAGGGCCCATTTTTCTCCAATTTTCAGTTCTCTGGAATGAAAAAAGGCATCCTGACACTTGAGAGCAAGACAGTAAGAATCCGTCAACATCGCCACATCCCAGGACAATTCCCAGCAGCCCTGTGCATGGGGCAGAGGACAAGCACACTGAACCCAGCCCAGCCAGGACCTCAGCCAAGGCTCTGGAGGAGATGGGGAGACTGGCAGGGCCTACCACAGAAGCTGGCCTGGTCCACAGGCAGCCGGGCCCCAGGCCACATACAACTCTGGCCTCTGGCCTGGGCACCACTTAGCACCACACAGGTCCAGGACGGGGTGGGGGTGGGGGGACAGTTCTCAGCCTCCCCACACCGGCCCTGGTCACTGGTGAGCTCTCTCAGGCAGCAGCTCCAGGCATGTGAGGATTTGCCTTCTCTCACACCTTTGACCACAGAAAACCACCAGGATGGCTGGGTTGGAACACAACTTATGGCTTCAGATAAGGGGAGTCCTGTTCTGGGACTGTGGTCTCTACCTCCACCTAACTTAGGGGGACAAAACTGTGCCACGACTGGCCCAGCTCCCCTCACCTCAACGACCAGGCACAGAAATGAGGACGTCTCGACCAGCTGTGTGTGTGTGTGTGTGTGTGTGTGTGTCAGGTGGGGGCTGATCAAGGCCTACAGGGGGCCCAGGAGGCGAGCAGGTAAAGGGAAATCCTTTCCCGCAGTGGAAGGAGGCCGAGGTGGGGGCAGAGCTCCAGGCCGCATCCAGGCTACTGGGCCCAGGGCAGAGAAAGTGGGGAGCGGGCAGCCGGGGGTGTTCCCTCAGGGGGAGGACAAACAGCAGGCAGCTCTAGGCCAGAGGCAAAGGCAGCTGCCAGTGTGCTGAGGTCATGGAGGAAGTGGTAGGAGTTTGTAAAAGGGAGCCCCCAGGGTCCTGGAATTCCAGAAAGGGTCAAAGGTCAACCTGTTTCTAGCTCTCTTCGGAGAGAAGCTGCAAAGGCAAGAGGCTCAGCAGGAGGGGGTGGCTCTCAGCACACTGCCTTCAGGGACCCGGAACATGTTTCTAGGGACAGGGGAGGCGCTGGGCTAAAGGCCAGAGGCTGCTTGGGGCAAAGGAAATCTGAGGCTTCAGGACAACAGCAGAAGGGGGGGACCTCTGTTGGGCCTTCTCCCAGCGACTGTTCCCCGGGACCCCCCCCCCCACACTTGCGCACTGGGCAGAGCGACACAACGGCATCTTCGGCTCACCCGGCCCACAGGGACCTTCCAGCAGGACGCCCTGGTGATGCGAGGGGGCGAAGAGGCGCTCCAGGCCCTGACAAGGTCCTGCCGAAGGGAACCCCAACACAGCGACGGCCCTGGGGAAGGACCGGCCCCGGGGAAGGACCGGCCCCACTGCCCACAAAGACAGTGAAAGCATTTGCTTCTTCGGTTCAGAAAGGCAGGGGCAGGGCACGGAGACGCACACAGTTGGTCCTGCATCCTCTGGCCACCTAAATGCCAGGCCTGGCCAGGCCCCTGCGGCTGCTCAGGAGACCAACTCGCCTCCAGGAGCCAACTCGGACTGGTGGCCCTGGCCTTGCAAACCCTGTTCTGGACTTCAGGCCCAGTGGGCCTCGCTGGTCCTCCCCACGGACCCAGAGGTGACCTGAAAAAACAAGTCCTTCTCCTCAGACCTCTGGGAAGGAAGCATGCGACCCCACAGGCTCTCGGGGACCGAAAACTAAGGGCTACTTGCCAGTAGCATATAAACAGGTGCCACCCGTCGCAGAGCTGTGGTGCTCCTGCACAAGTCAGTGGGCGCCGGCCCTGGCTGGGAGGGAGGTCTGGCTGCCACACGGCGCCTGCGCGCACCCACAGCTGATGTTTCGGGAGGGGCGCTCTGGGATCCACGCGTGTTCCCTCTGTCTGGGCCTGAGCTGTGGTCCCGGGTCTTCCCACACCCGCAGAAATACGACAACTGTTACAACGACTTCGACTTCTGGGTATGCCCACCACCACTCACTCAAATCTTAGCTTGCTCCTCCCTCATCCCCGTGAGCCTGGGGCTCCTCCCCTGGAAGGGGGCAGGCAGGGGAAGGGGGCAGGCAGGGGAAGAGGGGTGGGGCTCCTGCTCTGCCCTGAGGGGGCCCGGGTCTGGATAGGTTTAGAGTCACTCAAGTAAGAGCCCTGCGGGAAGGACAGCACTTCAGAGTCCTGCCCTTGGGGACTGGCCGGGAGTAAGGGTGGGAGGCTGGAGGGTTCCGCAGGGTTTTGAGGTCCCCAGCAGCACCCACTGTGGGACTGGCGGTGGGGAGAATTGGGGGAGAAGGGATGTGTGTCAGAAACAACAGGACCCCCGGAGGGCAGTGACCCGGGTGCTCTCCAGGCAGGGGACAACCAGACTGGAGGGCCCAGCAGGCTACCCGGAAGGGGCCTGCGCAGCTAGCCCCAGCAAACGCCCCTCTCAGATTAGAGAGGTATGTGGGCTGGAACCCAAACACAGGATGTGAAGCCCAGAGGAAGGGAACCGGAGGGGGAGGGGGCGGAAGGGAGAGAGAGGGCCAGGCCCGGTCAGTTCAGTGCCATTAACCCCTTCGGGGCCGTGCGGAGGGAACAGGGACAACCGGAAGCGTCTGTACTCCCAAACCACACCCCGGCCTCTAACACCCTCTCCTCCCTGCTCCCCCTGCCTCCACTGATGGGATGTGAGTAAGCTTTGCGTGTAATGAACCCGACTCAGAGAACCAACCTCCCTCCCTCCATGGGAGAGGGGTGGCCAAGGGTCAAGAGACAAAGGATCAAGAGCACCCAAGGGACAATATCGAAGACCACCAGCCTGAACGTGAAAAGAGGGGACTCTGGGGACTCATTACTCAAGGTGAGGGACTTTACACCCAGGCCCTTCCCTGGCCAAGGTCAAGCAGCTCCAGGATCGGTGTGCACAGATGGGAAAGAAACTAACAGAAGGGACAGGATGGAAAGAAGATGTCTCCTCCCTCCCTGCAAAAAAAAAAAAAAAAAAAAAAAAAAGGCACTTCCTGGGTTGGGAAAAGGTGCCAAAGAGGAGGAGGAGGTGGAGGAGACAGGGCAGGGGATACCCTCAAGGGCTGGGCAACCAACTCTCAGCAGGGGGAGCTCAGGGGAAGCTCAGGGGAACCACACCTCGCCTAGACTCTCAGATTTGAAAACCACAATACCACCTGAAGTGGCTGCTAGAAATGTCAGCTCTGGGCTTCCCTGGAGACCTCCTACCTGCTCAGGGACCAGAGCCTCCGAAGTTTGAGAAGCATCATTTTGGATGATGCCTCCAAAGCATGTCTTCACTTTCGTGTCCCCATGTGACACACAGCTGTGAGGGCTTCTGGCCCTTTGACAGACCCTGGGCAGCAGGGCCTTGCCTCAGTCACTGGGCAGAGCTGGGGCCTCAGTATAGAGATTCTTTGCCCATTCCACAGACGGACACTGAGGCCACTGGGGTCAGAGGGGCTGGCTCAAGATTTGGAGCAAAGCAGCAGAATGGGGGTGGGGGGGACCAGCGGCCCCCAGGACCAAGAGTGCCAGCCAGCCCCCACTCACCTCGGCCTTATACATGCGGATCAGACCCTGGTTCACTTTGGACCAGGAGGGGACGGCACTGATGTTCCACAGCTGGTTGGAGTGCTCCGCGAAGGGGCCGGTCTTCATCTGGAAAAAAGAATACACAGCTGGAGAGGTGGGCCAGCTGGGAGCTCATGCCACTACCCCGCAGCAAGGCTGTGCACATGATGTGCATATACACACGCACGCATACATGCACGCAAATATACGCACACGTGCTAAAGCACACACGTGTGTGCATATATACGCATGCACACACGTACACGTGTATGCTTAAGGACCAGGCTGCATCATCTGCAGGGGGAGGCACGTACTAGTACGTACTCGCGTGTGCACACGCGTGCGCATACACACCCACCCGCACACCTACAAGCACACATGAGTACCAGAGACAGGGTCTCTCTGGGCCAACAAGACCCACTGGGAAAATAGAACCCCCAGAGTCCTCCTCTTTCTTCCACAGCCAAAAAAAGGAAGCCTGATTCCCACCACCCACCACATTCAGCAGCCTCCGAAAAAGAAAATCCCAGCCCAAGCCCCTGCTGAGACTCCCACCAATCCCGCCCCCCAGCCACAGAGCGCCCCACTGGCACCCGGAGCTGCTCCCCCATTCAGATAAACAGCAGCAGCCCCCCGACCCTCCCCGGCCCAGCCCCCCCCACAGGGCTCTACCACCAGGTATTCAGGTGGTAAGGCTTCAGGCAGAGCAGGGAAGGGGTTGGACAGCGGGAAGGCCAAACCCAGGCATCCACTACCTTCTGAATGGCAGGCAAAAGGGAGGGAGGAAAAGAGGGGGCAGCCGTGAGCCATGAGGCAGGGGCACCTGCAGCGGACTCGGGAGGAAGGTCTGTTTAGGCAGTCAGCCTGACCTGGCTGGGAGGTAGAGCAGGGAGGGCCACGACAGCAGCAAGGGACAGGCAGGAGCAAGGACAGCTCCATTCCTGTCCCTCCTCTTGCCCAGAGTTCTGACCCAAACCCAGCGAAGTTCCCATGACATCAGAAACCACAGCACCGACAGAGGGAGGCTTGTGTGCCTACACATGGCCCTCCCTCCACACAAGGCCAGTACAGTGCTTAGGGGGCACTTCATGATGCTGCCTGGGGGAATGGGGTTCAGCACCCTGAGCCCCAGGCTTCAGAAGAGTCTGAAAAGCAAAGAGGCTAAGCTGGCAAGGAAGCAGAGACTTGGACCCTGAGGGGGTGGAAGGTTCCAGAAGAGGCTGAGAGTGAAGGTGGGGCTGGGGGAGAGCTGTTCCAGGGAGAAAGGATGGACCCAAAGCTCCCTCTCCATATTGGGCATAAGAATAAGGGCCCAGGAGCACAAGACACCCCCCAGATACCCCACCGTTTGGCTGTGGGCTCGTGGGTGACCTGCTCCCACACGCCCCTCACTTCTCCAGTGAGGGCCTCACACCAAAATGCAAGATTTAAGCCGAAGAAGCTGCTATTTACTGCCCGTCACCTCCCTCCCCTGATCCAAGTTCCCCAAAAGCCTGTCTCAACCCCCAGGTTCAGTCTCAAGGACAACAGAGTCCTCCCTCCAGAAGGGAGGCCCCGGCCCAAGGCGCTAAGCCGGAGACAAAACCCACCCTGGGGCTCCGAGGGCTTTTCCGGGATCAGTATCTACACCCACTTTCTTTCTCCTCCTCCGTCCTTCTAATGCTCCCTCCTCCAGGGTGGCTGCCCGTGCCCCTAGCCTACTGGCCGGCCTTCAAGGAGCCTGGTTCCAACCATCCTACTCTAGCAGGCCCCGCCCCCACGAGCCGCCCTTTCCCGCGCCCCGCCCCTTCCCCTAAGGCTCTCGGCCCCCTGGGGACCAGCGCCCGGCTCCAGTCTTCTCCCCCACACTTCTGGGCCCTGAGAAGCTCAGGGACCACTGGAGGTGTGGAACCAGCGTCAGCCTGGAACAAACCAGCCCAGGGCCAGCAGCTTCGAGGGCTGGCCTCAACCACTAGGGGCACAGGAGGGGACCCCGAAAGGCCTCTCTGGCCTGCTGGCAGAGCCCCAGGGGCCCTGCCCCTCCCCGTGGAAAGGCCGTAGACGCTATTTCTCTGGAGGGGCAGCCCCATGCCCCACCCCCCAGGCCTTCAGTGTCCCAAGGCCTCCCTAAGTCCTTCAGAAGGGGACTTTGCAACTCTGGGAAAGGAAAAGAGACGAGGGGGAAAAAGGAAAAAAAGGAATCGGTAGCGGGAAGAAAAAAATTAGCTCATTCTAGCCACAAAGGGAGAAGAGAAAGAGCGAGAACGAGCAAGCGAGCTGCAGTCCCGCAGTGACCCCAGGGGAATCGTGTGAGTCAGAGCAGCCATATTGAGCAGGAAATTACTCACAGCCGCTGCGTTCCTGCCTCTCCACTCCCAAGAGAATCGGCCTTTTGTAAATGGTTCCTCTGTCAGTAACTGAGGGGGGATGGGGGGAGGCTCTGCACAGCGCCTTCCTGTCAGCTCCTTCCCTTCCAGCTGAAATCTGATCCCTCCCTTCCCAAAACTCCAAATTTAGAAGCCAGATTGAAACTGAAATTCTTTTCCTGCCTGCCCTGGGCTCTTAAAGGCGCCAGGGCTGCATTTCCTGAGACAGGAGAAGCCCTGCGAGGTGGGGTCCCTCATCCGGGATGCCCAGGGCCACATGGCAGGTCCTGGGAGGCAGGGAGGAGACGCCCGGTCCCATTTCCCCGCTTCTTGCTGTTGGGGTTTTGGCTCCTAGTTGCACCAGACTCCCGGATCCCCGGGTCTCCAGAGGCAACACCGTCCCTTCCAGACGGAAGCACACGGAACTCTGCACAGGCCTCCGGGTCCCTGGGTCCCAGCGGCGGGCCTTCAGCCTCCCCTGGCCAGGGTGGGCCAGGCCGGGCCACTCACTCTCCAGCAGGCAGCTGGGACACACTGGTGTGGGGTGGAAGGGGGGCGGGGTGGGCGTAGCCCAGGCCCGAGCTCCGGAGAGCTGTGCAGCGGCACCCACACCAGCCAGGCCTCCGCTTGGCCGGGTGGACGAAAGGGAGCCCTCAGCCCTGCTAGCACCCAGTGTTTGCCACCAAGCCCCAGCACCTAGACCCGAAGTGAAAACCAGGCCTCTGGGAGAGGGTGCCAAACAAGCAAAAACTCTAGGGTCTGCCTCTGGGCCAATTAAGGTGCGAAAACCTTCTCAAAGTTCAGTGTGCCATTAGTGCCACCTAGTGGCCACTGTAGGATTTCTCTCGCAGAGGAACTGGGTCCCAAACTTCGAGAAAGCTTTTGGGTTTTTATACCAGACCAACCAACCAAAAAATTAACAATACAAAATTTTAACCTGCAATCAATTCCCATATTCCCTGAGGCCCGGTCTGACCTTCTTCCTTGCTAGTCACTGACAGGGACCCGGGGGCTTGCCCAGCCACCAGAGGGAGCCAGCTTAGTCGTCTACCACCAGCTGAGCAAAGCGTGGCTCAGCCTAGAACGGGCACCTCTTTTCTCTACCCTGCCCCTCCTGGGGTCTCCCAGGGCACCCCAGACCCTCACATTCCACTCTGGAAAGAGCAGCACGTGGCTGGCTCGAGAGGCAATAAGCCAGGTTGCCCCGAGTCCTTCCGACCTTGGGCCTGCCACGCTGCTGAAGGCAGCAGATCTGAGACTGAAGCGGTGGCCGCCCAGCCATCAGTCCCAGCTCCATTTGCTGACTTGGAAAAACGTGTCATTCCCCTCTGGCCTCTGGAGTTTGGCAGCGGCCTGAGCCGAATGCTGACCACGAGGAGCCTGGGGCTACGGCTGCTTCCCCAGGCTTCTCCTCCGTTCAGGGGGCTCAGGAGGCTCAGAACGGGAGCTGAGAGAGCGGCCCCGGTTGGGGGGGGGGGGGGGAGACCACGGCCGTGCCCGGGACATCACTGTGGCCAGATGTGCACGCAGGTATCAGAAAAGTGAGAAGTGGCAAGACCCTCTCCAAACAGCAGAACCAGGGCACCCTTTGAAAGTTTGGGGGTGAGGGGGAAATGTAGGCAGCAGGGAGGATTAAAGGTCCTGACACCTCCTGCGAGAAAGGCCCTAAGAGCAGTGAGTCCCCAAATTCCACGTGAGTCACTGGCAGGCGTATTTAAATAGAGGTTCCTGATTCTTGTTCCCCAAGATTCTGGACTCAGAATGCTTGGGCTGGACCGAGGAACGTGCATTTTAACAAGCTCCCCGGGTGATCTTGAGGAAATGGGAGACACCGCCTTAGCGGGCAACAGTGCCCAGGTAAACGCGCCCCTGCCAGGTGGGCTCGGAGTCCCGGCCATCTTGGTTCACCTCCAGCCCTTCATCTGGCCCATGTCCTCAGGTACCGACAGAGACGTGTCCCCAGAAGTCTAGCCTGCCGTCCACAACTCCTGCAACAGCTTCATCCCACACAGCCCCATTCATGTGGCCCAACGGACCTTGGGGGCCCCACCCACCCCTTCAGACCCGCCGCACTGGTCGTCAAGTCCAGCTCGTGACTGAGTGTCAGTCCCACAGTTCAAAAGTTCCCTGGGGTTCAGGAGTAACCCCAGACCACTGATTCGGGGGAGGAGATCCTGGACAGTCAGAAGTTGGCTCACAACCTTTCCAGAGGCTAGTGTGGCTTCCTTTTCAGTAACCCACCCTCTGGGGCCAACCCTGCCATCTTCAGGCGAGGGCCCTGGCTCCTCTATCTCGCTCTGAAGCCACCAGCCTCAGTTCATCCCAGCCTGGATACTGCCACGGGCTTCTCCCCCACCCCCTGCCCCTCACCTCAGTAATAAACAGGATACATTCCAGGAACATGTAGTCCTTGTGGTTCTCGTTCACGGCCTTCTCGTCCACAAAGTGCCTGGGTTCCAAACACGGGTGGTCTGGGAACGGCAAGGAGCCCCAGGGGTCAGAACCAGGCACTCACACTACAGAGCACCTCAGCCCAGGACCCTCCACACCCGCCCCGGGGCCACAGTCCTGCCCCATGTGCCCTCGACACTTGACCTTGTGGGAGCAGTGAAGGATTGTGTGTGTGTGTGTGTGTGTGTTCTAGTGCAACAAGCTTTGGCTCTTTTTCTAGCCATGTGACCTCGAACCAGTGACTTTAGCCCTCCGAGGCCCGGTTTCCTCATCTGTGCAGTGGGGACATGAACAGCGCCTCCGTCACACAGCATGATCGGGGGTCATGGTAAAGCACTCGCCACGGTGCCTGCACAGGTTAAGTGTTAATCAAAGACAGGCTGGTCTCACGCCGGCAAAGACCCTTCCCAGGGTCACTGAGAAGGTTCTGGGAGATAAGCTACCTAATATGCTTAGAGCAGTGCCTGGCACAGAGCAAAATACTCAACAAGGGCCATTTATTGATCTTATTCTCGGAGGCAGTTAACCCTACACTGAAGCAGAAGTTACCACCCAACCCGCACCTGCGGCAGATCCCGGTACGCCGCCCGAGCCTGGAAAGCAGTTTCAGAGTCGGGGGACCACTGGACGGGGCCCGCTGGAAGTGGCTTGCTGCCCAGCACTTGGTGGCTGCTGCCTGATGGGGCCCCTTGCACACGGCTCGCTCGATAACAACAGCGGACGACGCCGGTCACCGAGTCAAAAGAGCCCCTCATTTTCAACATAAAACCCTGCAGCTGCTGCCAGGAGCCGGGGCGCATTTCATACCAGCCCATTATGCGCCAGGCGAACGCCCCGGCTCCAGCCCGTGCCACTTTCCATTATCTCGGCACTCTGTGCCCCCACCTCCCCCAGCCTGCCTCGCTCGCAGCAGCAGGTCAGCAGCAAACAGCCTCCGTCAATAGCCGGGCTAATGCCTGCTTTACAAGCTGTCGCCGTCTGCCCTGAGCAGAAGTAAGGTGGGGGGTGGTGACAGAGGACGCACCCTGGGGGGCGAAGGGGTAGGCGCCCCCCTTCTGTACCTATCAACTGCGAGCTGCCCCAGATGAAGGGCAGAAACTGAAAGTCATCCAGGCCCCACACTCCCTGGCTGCCGGCTGGCTCCATCCGGTACGTCTTCTGGAGTTTCCGCATGACCTCAAGGTACCTGCACAAGAGGGAGGGGAGGAAAGAGGTAGCAGAGAGTAAAAAGCCGGCCTCACCCCTCCTGCCATTGGGAGCTCATGGAGGCCAGAAACAACCACCTGAGAGTGTAAACTGCTCTCTTTTTCAATTAAAATCCACACGCATAAGTTACGCATCAGCTGGTCCTCTCAAAATAATGTTGCTTTATCTTCTCCTCCCACGTTCATCCTTCTTTCGGCCCAGGAAAAGGGGATTTTGCACCATCAACTCCGGGCAACGTGAGACCCTGGGCAGAAGCCTCGGGCTCCCCAGCGCTGACCTGCCTGCAGGAAAGTGCCGGGATCCCGGGGCCTTGCAGCTCCAACCCTCCCTGTTCTCAGGGGCTGTGTCGGCATCGCCTGGGGAGCTCCGGCACCAGCGTCACCAGAGCGGGGCCTGGAATGGGCACTGCCAGGGCAGTCCGGTGACCATACCACACCCGTGCTGCCCGGGCAGGGGGGTTTTGGGGGAGGGGAGTGGGGGGGCGTCAGAGCCCGACTGCCTGGGTTCAGCTGGCTGTGTGACCTCAGTGATCAGAAGATAGCTGATTTCCCTGTGCCTCTGTTTCCTCATCTACCAAATGGGAATGGCGGCCGCTGCTCCCTGGAGCCACTGGGGACATCAGGGGAGGAGGCTCGCACGGCAAACGCCACGGAAGCTTTAGCAGTCGGTGCGTGACGCCTCCTCCGCTTATTCCTACTCGAATCTGACCCTGTCAGTCCTTCTGTCTTGGACGCGCCATCCACAGCCGGGGCTTGATGAGGACGGGCGGAAAGAAGCAACGGGCGCTCAGGAGAGCCCTCCAGCGCCCTGTCCTCAGTGTGACAGGGACAAGGAGGGAGGAGACCCCCGCGGCCGCTCCTCTTGCTCACCGATTGAACACCTTGAAGACGATAGCTATTTGGTCATCTACCCGGAGCACCCCGATCTTGCAAAGGCAGCAGAGGAAAGCAGCAAAGGCCGCCTCATGTCCTGGAGGAGAAAACATAGCCAAGGTCAACAGTCGTCCAGAAAAAGCAGTGGGATCTGTTCTTGGTCTCACCCGAGTCCAAATCACTGATACCTGCCCTTCTGCGGAGGGAGGTCAACATGCAGATAATGGGGCCACCTCCCTTTCTAGAAAGACCCATGCCCTTTTGAGAGCTACCACTACTGTAATTCTACTCCTAAAGGGCCGAGGCTGAGGACTTCCTAAACAGACATTTGCATTTTTGTTTGACTCACTCATCAGTTCTGCGCTATCTATTGAGCACCCACCACGACAGCAGCCACTGTCCATATCAAACACCAGGGAGATTAAGTCCATGCTCTTGTTTGATAGCTTATGATCTCTCAGGATGACAAACGTTAAACAGACAGTCACTTCTGTAATTCTAGCTCTGCAGGAGGACGGAGTGCTAATTGGAGGATATCACAGGAGAACCCTGTCAAGAAGGTTTCCCCAAGGAAGTAAGACTTAATCTGAAAGCTGAGTAAGAGCTGGCAAGGCACTGGGTGTGAGGGAAGCAAGAAGAGCAATCTAGCCAAGAAGAAACAGCAAGTGCAAAGGTCCTGAGGCAAGAAAAAAAAATAGGTACGTTCGAAGAACACTAAGAAGGCCAGAGTGGCTAAAGCAGAGAGGGCCAGGGAGAAAGTAGGACAGGATGAGGCTGGCGACCAGACAGGCTTTCACTGCGACAGTCAGGAGCTCAGACTTTATCCTAAGAGCAATGGGAGCCACTGAAGGCTTCCAAGCAGGGAACGCACGGTCATGTCTTTCCCAGTCATGTCAAATAGGGGTGGCCAGTACTACGGAAACCACTGACTGGAGGGCTAAATGCCGTGGTTCACAGTGTTATACAAAAATATACTGGAGGGAGGCAGGGAGAGACTACTTCAGTGACTTCCTATCCCATCTCTGTAGAATGAAGGTGCCTGTGAGGCCTGGGAAGCCTGTGAGCTATTCCTCTCACCTGCACTGTTTCCCATCTTGACCTGACCTGCCAGAGGTTGCTCAAGGGGCTCACACCCCTGAGAATGAAGAAAAACCCACGGCCTGCTGACCTGGCCGGTCTCCCCTCGGGCTCCTTCCCTGTTGCTCTGAGTCAGAGTCCCTAAGCACTTGATAAACCTGTTCCCCAGCCAAAGGGGGAGCAGAAGACAAAAGCTCCCCACGACCCGGGTCTGAGGGGACCCTTCTGCCTCTACTTGAGGAACCCGGCCCCCAGGCAAGGGAAAGGCCTAAGAGAGCAGCCACTCTTGCCCTTGCTGCTTCAGGTCAGGTCAGAAAGGTGGGCCGACCGAGGCGGAGACCCCCTCAGCTGCCCCTACCCCCACAGCACGGCCCTTCGGGGGCACCTGCACGCGCCCTCTTCCAGAGAACTCAGCAGCACACAGGCACGGGGCTCGGGAGCCAGGGCGCCACCATGCTGCCAAAGGCTACTGAGCTCTTCTGTTTCTCAGGCTCCGGGAAGGGCTCGCCCTGAGATGCAGCAAGCGCTCGGTTAAGTTAGTTCGCGGACCAACGGTGACGTGACGAGCTCATAGAGACTTGTCTTGACAAAGGACAGAATCGGCGCGACACCGGCAGCAGGCACTCGGCAGCGGCTCCCCCTGGCGGACAGAGCCAGAGCCGCAGGGGCAGCTCCTGGCCTCCCTGCACCCCGATGCGGGGCTGGGGGGGGGGGTACCTGTGCCGTAGTCGATGCGCGTGGAGTTCCCCACGGACTCCTTCAGGTACACGGCCACCTCAGGCACGGCAGCGGCCAGGTGGACGGGGACCACTGTGGCCACCAAGTTTTCTGCTTCCTGATAACACAAGAGACACAAAGTGGTGGCAGGAGATTAGGCGGCATCCGTGTGGGAGGGCACCCGAGGCTGGCTCCCTGCTCTGACTGGCCGCAGGCAGAGGAGGAGGAGACACGTCCTCCGACCCCTCTCACGCTACAGAGAAACGACCCGGGCCGGCTTTTAGTCTGCTGAGCCTTCCTCCAGGGGACAAGGGTCTGAGACAAGATAGGAGGGAACGGAAAAGAAGCCATTCAACACCCTCCTCCCCCCCAATCTGGTAACTTGGTGACGTCCCCAGGGCAGCAAGAACGTGTGCCATCCGTCCACCAGAACACACATGTGACGATGGTCACAGCAGCAGCACTTACAGCCCAAATGTGGGAACAGCCCTCAACTGCAAGGTCCATCAGCAGCAGACTGTGGGCGGCTGTGCGATGGGCAACCATGATGGAAGCCACACCGCCATGGAAAAGGGCCACCGCTCGGCACAACATGGGGGAATCTCAGAGACGTGGCTTTGGGCAAAAGGAGTCACATTTATGAGCAGTTCAAAAACAGGTAAAACTGATCCAGGGCATGGAAATCCGAAGAGTTTGGGGGGACACCAACCCAAAGGGGGCACAAGGGCCCTGCTTGGCGCAGGGAGGGGTGCCAGAGCCAGAGTAAACCCCGTCAAGATCTATCAAGGTTGCAGACAGCCTCTCCTCTGCTGCCTGCCCGCCACTCCCTTGCGGCGAATTCAATAAACTTCCATCTCCTTTAAAAAAAAAAAGAAAGAAAGAAAGAAAGCGCCATCAAGCTGTACAGCTATGATGTATTAACTTTCCTTAAAGCATAAGTCCATAAGAATCTTTAAAAAAAAGACCACGTGCCCCTCTTAGAGTCCAGGGGCAGCTCCAAGGTGCCCTTAGGCAGGGACGGTATTTCACTGGGTCCGTGGGACTCCCCTCTGCTCCAGGCAAAAACTCTGGCCCAGACAAATTAGGACCCAAGTCTCTCCAAGTTCAGTCTGTGAACACCGGGCAGGAAAATCTCCAGGAGACCTGAGGAAAATGTGTCTTCCTAGTCTCCACCCTACAGGCTGCTTTCCCAAGGGCAGGGCCCAGGATCCTGCATTGCATTTTCCTGCTGGCTTTGAACAGATATCACCGTTACGTGATTCAAAAGTAATCACGTTATAAAAGAGAAGTTTCTGTCCCCCTCTCCACTCTCCCCTGCCTTCAGAGAGACTGCAGCTTTATTCGCCTCTTGTACATCCTTCCAGTGATTTCTTTATGCAAACTGAGCAGCACAAGCATATCTTTTTATTTTTCTCTTTCCTACCAAAAAGTAGCTCACCACACACGTCAGACCCCAGGTCCCGAGCACCTTCCCCTGAGCTCCCCAGTCACCCCCCTCTTCTTTCTCCCAGCTGCATCGGACTCCAGGGAAGATCTACTGGCTTATTCAGCTGATGCCCTGCACACAGGACCCTTGGGACAACTGACTCTGCTGCTAATGCAAACGCTGACCTAAGTAATAGCACTGTGCTGAGGACTGGACAGCCACAGCGGAGATCCCCAGAAGACAGCTGGGGTAGAGGATAAATGCATTTGCAGTTTTGGCAAATGGAATCGCCATTTTGACAAACTCCCCGGGGCTGCCGAGATACCTGGAGTCTCCCATGCCCCTAGCCCAGCCAAGCCTGTGGTGTGGCAGCCTCACCTGGTCGAGTCTGGCATACCAGGTCCTGTAGGCCTTGTTCCCAAATCGAGAGGGCTGGTCCACCGGAGGGGTCTCATCAATCCACCTGTCCAGCGTGTTGAGAAGGGCGACCAGTTTTTCAATGGCCTGTGACAGACAAAATGGAGGGGCCGAGCCACAATCACTCGTGGCTTCCAGCTAGAGCCACACAGCGAAGTCCCAGCTGCTGCTCGACAATGACCCCTAGGCATGGCGCGAGGTGGCATTCTCCTTGCCATCCCCCTTTCTTCTCGACCACGCTGAATATGAAGGCCGGGGGCGCACAGTGAGCTTAACAGAAAGGGACCAGCATGAGGCTGAAGGGACAGGTGTGGCTTCACCACCTCGTCTCCCAGAGCCAGCCTATCAAGGAGGGGTTGCTGGATAAGCAAGAAACCCAGTCCTGATCTCCTTTAGTAGCTTTTACTGGGATCTCCTGTCGGGCACGCAACACCAACTCATCACAGAAAACAGGAACGCCAAAGGAAGGAAACGAACATGACCAGCTAATCCCGCTACCCAGAAATAAACGCTATTCGCAGTTTACCATAGTCTTCAATTTTGCCTTTTTATAGTGTTTTCTGCGGTTTCTCATGGCAAGGATTTTACCGGCCCACAGACCTGGCTTCAAAGCCCCCTGAAAACAACATTAGTGGCTGCGAGACCTTGAGAAAGTGGCTTGAACTCTCAGAGCCCGTTTTTGGGGTTTTCTGTTTTTGTTTTGTTTAGTGACGTGACTCTGCCATACAGTAGTACATTAGTCTCAGGTGCATGACACAGCGATCCGACAACTCTATAGATTTCAAAGCCTGTTTCTTCATCTCAAAACTGGGCATGACGATAAATACCTCCTGAGGTTGGGACAGGGCTCAAGTGCAATCCACGGAGGTGACCAGCGCAGTGCCCGGCACAGGGTGGGGCGTACGTTCAGCCACACACGGGCTCTAAAACACAGCTCACACACCCACAAAGAGGTCTACCAGTTTTTATAAAAAAGAAAAATAAAACACAGGTCACAGGACACATGCTGCTTCATAGCCTTATCAAGCTCCTCGTGAGCCTCATTCCACGTCAACATGTAAACTCAAACTCACAACAGCCTTTAATAAGCAAATAGTACTTCACTGTGCCAACGTATAGAATTTTCTTACCGAATCCCTCACCATTAAATGTTTGGGTTATTTCCAAATACACGTGCACCACCATAAACAATAATCTGGTAGCCCCTGCTCCGTGGAGCTGCTGGGTCCTAGGTACGAACCTCTGTGATGCTCTGGAGGGCCGCAGTGTCTGGGAGCCCATCGCCCTACACCTTTCCCACAGCAGGCAGGAGCAAGGAGTGGAATGGGTGCCGCGGGCCAGGGCAGCATTGGCCCACACAACCTTACTCAACGAGGAAGTCAGGTGAGGCTGCCTGTCTAAGACAGAGGTCTGGGAGGGCTAGCTGGAAAAGGGCTCCTTCTTGGGTGCGGCTTGGCAAAAAAAAAAAAAAAAAAAAAAAAAGGCCACAAGGAAAGGCTAGGGGAGGGCGAAAGGCAGAGTGGGTCTTGCCTGGGGCGCCTGGGTGGCTCAGTCAGTTAAGCATCTGGCTCATGAGTTGGAGCCCTGCGTCAGGCTCTGTGCTAACAGCTCAGAGCCTGGAGCCTGCTTCTGATTCTGTGTCTCTTTTTCTCTCTGCCCCGCCCCCACTTGTGCTCTGTCTCTGTGTCTCAAAAATAAATATATGTAAATTTTTAAAAATTAAAAAAATAAAATACAAGAGAAGAAGCAGGTCTTGCCTGTGTCTGCTGGGCACACACGGGAACCCCTGACACTGGGTAGGCGCTGCCGGGTGGGGCCCACAGGAGAAGCCATGAGGGAGAAGGCAGGCTCAGGCGGGTCCAAGAGCCGTGTGTGTGCTGGGGAAGGGGAAAGGGGACTTGAGCTAACGGGACACATGTCAGCCAGAGGCTGCACCGCCCCCCGCCGCCCAGTTCCAGGAGGCACTAACCACACTGCGGTCCAAGAGAAATGGCGACCCCTGGCGCCGTGCAACACGGCCTGGGCCTGAATGCCACCATCCCTCACCTCCCTTTCTCTACGCTCAGGGCGCAGGGGAGAGGAAAAGATGCCTGTGAGGGGGAAGTTCCCTGTACACCTGGCTGAGGCAGACGGCCAGGGTGACATGAAGCTGCCTGGCTGAAATGGGACAGAAAGCACGGCCAAAGGCAGCTCTGCAGAGAACCAGGTCGCCAGGAACTGGTAAGGCCAGAGCAAACCTGACCCCATGCGACAGCTGGGACCTAGTGATGGCTCAGTCATCCTGGCCCAGGGGAGGAACCAAGAAGGCCAACTTCCTGGTCAACTGGGTCTTGGGCAAGGCACTGAAGGGGAAAAAGAAGGTGCTGGGAGGCTGCGGAAGCCAGGCCCCAGCTGCTAGCTCGGCTGGGGCGATGAATAATTGAAAGGCTCCTAGCTCCTCTTTCTGGAGAGGCCTTTTAGAAGGCAGGGGCTGCCTCTATTGTCTGGCCGACTGAGGCAGAGGGGTGGGAGGGGGGGTGCTGTGGGCCGGAACCCCCAGGAAGCACAAACAATAATTTGAGCTACCATCCGTCTCCCCAAACCAATGCTTCCTTTTGGATTTCACAGACCAGTAAAATTTTCTCCCAAACATTACCTGCCAGTGTTGTTGGTTTTTTTTCTCTCCTTTGCCTCCAACTTAAAAAATCAAACAGAACAATGCCAAAACTAAGCCTCTTATCTACTCACATTTTACAAAAATCAAAAATCTGAACCCCCAAAGATTAAGACAGATAGAATCTCATACTTGATGGAAGCCTTCCAAACACCAGTCTGGACAGTCTTACGACACTGCCCTTGCTTGTTCCCTGTGCTGCTGCTGGTCTGGAGGCCAACACCCAAGGCCACTCTGCCCTCTCCCCGGCCGCGGCGGCAGAAGCAGGAATGTGAGGAAGCAGGAGCCCCGAGCGGCCAGCCAGCGGCACTGGGCCCCCCATCTGTGGGCTGAGAGCACGTGCTGTGAGCCGAGGCTTCTCTGCTGCCCTGCCAGCTGAGGACAGAAACCAGGAGAGCCCTGGAGACCAAACCAGTCACCTTGGCCCAGCACATGAGAAGTAGCCCACGGCCCTGGCACTGAGATGAACCCCAACTCAGGAAGGGTCTCCAAATGAAGCAATAACATCACTCCTCAGCTCAGACCTGAAAAACAGCCAATGATAAGACCTAACACAGACAACGTCACACACCATGTGCAACGTCCCAAGCTCTGTACTAACAACCCTACACGGGAGATCTCGGTGAGTCGCCCCCAGGGGCCGTGAGCAGGTCCGCTGGCTCTTCTACCCACAGAGGAAGAGACAGGGCGTCAAAGGGAACAAAGCCACTCAGCTTGCAAAGGAGAGGTTATCAAAACGCAGTCGGCCCGCATCCAGAGCTCACACACTTAACCGTGCTGCGATCCTGTCAGAGGAACCCAGTGCCTGAGCAAAGACAACGCCTGGCCGGCGTGGAGTCTGCCGTCAGCGTGTCGGGGCGATTACAGGAGGTGAGAAGGCTGGGCAGCTCGGGACCTGCTGGGGTAATTAGAACATCCCCCTGTCATTAGACTCCCCCCACCACACTCCCCGCCCACTGAGCACGGCCCAGCTCCCCTCCCCACAGGCTCCAGGATGAGCACTCGCTCTCCCAACCCACGAAATCGCTGGTGGACCAGCTCCAAAGGGAAGGCCGTCTACCCCCAGCACAGGCCTGGCTCCCCTCCAGTCACGGAACGAGACCTCAGCCACCCAGCAGCCAGTCAGGGCCCAGGAACGGGCAGCCCTCATGGGGCAGGGTGTCAGGGCTAATGGGGCAATGCCGGCCTCAGGACAGGTGGAGAGACCTGGTTGTGACAGGGCCAGGCCTCGCCCAACAGGGTGGGACACTGAGAGGCCACTTGGGCCCTGGCGTCTGAGTCTCAAGGTGACTCTGGGGCAACTGGGATAGGAACTGAAGAGGCCACGGAGGCCCGGGCAGCATCTGGCAAGGGCAAACAGCATACAGGCCCCGGGCCTCCCCACGGCCCCTGGCCTCTCTCCATGAACGCCCTGTCTCCGAGGCGGCAGCCAGGGAGCACCTCCACTGCCATGTGCACCCTCAACTCAACATCCCCACTTCCGGAAGGACTCCTCAGGAAAGAGCGCCCACAGATCTCTACGCAGAGACGTTCAGAGAGGCGACGCTTAGGGACACAACCTGGAAGTCCACGGTTAGGGGCTGTTTAAACAAGCGAGGGCCGGCTCCCCGAGGCAGAGGGAAAGGAGCTCAGATGGCAGGTCTGGGGGACACTCCCCGTCCTGTGCCCAGGGCGGCCCCAGGAAGCTGGGGAGGTCAGCTTGCTGTCAATATGCTTCTATTAGTGACCCTTTCGGTGAGGACGGTGAGGACGCTTCCTTCATCTGTAATCTTTTTTCATTTAAAATGTTACATAAAAACACCAGTTAGCGAGAATGCAGGCTATAAAGCGGCACATTTACCTTGATCCCAATTTTATAAACATCCATCAATTCACAGGTTGAAAAAGAACACAACCAAAAAGGCCAGAAATACCAGACACCAAGATGCCAGCTGCACATGTGCCTGGCTGATCTTCTCTTCTGCCCTGGCCGGCTGCGGGCAGCGAGCACACCCGCCTCTTTGGGGCTGTTGTGGGGGGAGCCCCCTGCCGCCACCTACCTCGGAGACTTTGTACTCGAAGCTCAGCTTCTTCCCTTTCACGCCTTCGTTGAGGGTGAGGATGAATCCGATGTAATCGGCGTATGCCTACCAAACAAAGCGGGGAGTGGGGACAGGGAGAGGGGTGTCAGACCCGTGACCCTCGACCCCCGAGCCGGCCCCCAGCCCCACCCGGTGGCCAAAGCGCTCCGAGCCGTCCCCGGCTCCCAGCCTGCCAGCGGGAGAAGCTGACAAGTAAGGCCCGGTACGCCGCCGCTACCCTCCATCCGACACACCTGGCAGGCCGGTGACCAGTGACGCCTGGACCTCCGGCCACAGTTTACTGTGCGCTCACTACCACTGCCAGTAGTTCCCTCACCCCGCCCCACAGGGTAGACACTGTCACTGTCCCCATTTTTACAGATGAGGAATCCAAGGCTTCAGGAGAGGTGACTTGCCCGGGGTCTCCTAAGACCAAGATCTCATTAGACGTGGAGCTAGGCCCCAGCAAGCCCGACTCCAGAGCGGCGTGGCCCGGTACTCAACGATTATACTCTACCACCCGGCGCGCAAGAATACTGGCGAGGGTTCCTCCCCTGGTAGTCTTCCAGAAGTTTCCCCCTACCGGACAGGCCGGGCTGTCTGCCTGCAGTGCAGACCCCCTGCTCCCGGGAGAAGAAACTGTTTCCTGCCCATGGCCAGGGGTCCCGGCACCCCCATCCCCAGGGGCCCCTGGGCACTCTCCTCCCTGCTGCAGCCAGCACCGGGGTGGAGAAAGCACTGAGGTGCAGGCCCCCGGAGAGGGAGTTCTGAGAGCAAGTGACTTCACTTTGGTCTTGTTCCTTCTTCATCTCTTTTGCCTCTCACTTCCTTCCTCCCTCCTTATCCAAGCCTTAAGGATGCCAGCAGCCGGGGTCGTGGAGCAGGTCTGAGCCCTCGGCCTGCCTGCAGCCAGTGTTCAAAGTCATCGCTACAAACTAACACTGGGACGCAAAGACCGGAAGCAGCAAGGGGCAGTGTCGCCCTCCATGGCCCTGGCTCCCACATGGTTGCGGGTCTCTTGACTAAAGCTCCGGTCATTGTTACTAACGTGACTGCGGTCAAGGTCTCTACCAACACCACCGTCTCCATCACTGTAACAGTAACAGCCCAGCCCGCGCTCGTGAGGCTCACGGACGCCTAGCACTGAGCCAGGCACTTTCGGGCCTTTGTGTCATTTTGGCCTCCGAACAAGCTCATTTTACAGTAGAGAAAACAGGCCTGGCCAGGTTATGCAAGTTGCCTAAGTCGCAAGAAAAGAAAATGGCAGCCCTGGGCTTCAACCTCTGACCTCCCTGACCCCTATGCGCTTGGTTGCCGTGCTCTGCTGCCCTAGTGAAACTGTGCAGGCCCCAGCACGGGGCCATTCATCTACCCACAACAGCCCCATAAACTTGACTGATCAGCTTCACCACAAGTGGAAAGCGTCTACTCAGTATCGTTCAACATGCACTCCAAAAGAAAAAGTAACCAACGCTTCTTGAAAAATGCTTTGCCTACAGCAAGATCAACAACTTTACCTACAAAGGGCCAGAGCGTACCTATTTTAGGCTCTGCGGGCCCTAAAGTCTGGCTCACAAATTCTCATCTCTGCCCAGCTCTGCCACTGTACTGGGAAAGCAGCCATGGACATGACTTAAACAAGTGAGCCTTGCTGTATTTCAATAAAGCTTTACTTACAAAAACAGGCCGAAGTCCAGATTAGGCGAGCAGGCAATAATTTGCTGATCTGTGGCCTAAAGCATAGTGGCTCTCAACCCCAGGGTCTCTAGAGGCAGAGGACCCAGGCATGAATCCCGAATCTCATCCCAACCACTTACCAACTCTGCCACCTTACTAAATTTCTAAATTCCTGGCCTCAGTTTACTCATCTTCAAAATGGGAGAGGACCACTGAGCCCACTTCCCAGAGTTTTTTGTGAGGATTAAATGAGCTAAAAAATACCTGGCCCGTCATGAACACCCAATCCTCCTTGGAAAACGTCCAGGGGGAAGGCAAGGAACTAAAGACACATCTGGATTCAGCAAACCTGCAGGCTCGCAGTTGAGAACTCGTGGTTCTCAACCTGAGTGATTTGGCTCCCAGACACCTGCTGACAATGCCTGGAGATCATCTGGGTTGTAATACCCAGGGGGAGGGGAGTTATTGGCACCCAGTACATAGTCGCCACGCAAGTTACCAAACACGCTACAAGACATGGGACAGCCTGCTACCACAAAGAATTATCCACCCCAAAGCATCCACAGTGCAGAGGTTTAGAAATTCGGAGGTGGAACAATCAAGATGACAAAAGGATTCAAACCGTGCCCTTTGAGCAGCCAAGGGACTAAGGTGTTTATCCTGGTGAAGACTTGGTATGAGAACACAATTCAGAAAAGACAGGATAACTATCCCCAAATATTAAAAAGGCGAGCTTGTGAAACGAGGAGCCAAAAAGGCCCACGCGGGCCCTGAGGAGGACAGAGCACAGCAGCTCTGGCGGGGGGGGGGGGGGGGGCGGGGACTCTGCCCTTCTGTTGAAGTGACCCTCCCCATCCCCGCTGCGCGGACCAGGTGTGGGCACCTGGCTAGCGCTTGGACCGAGACTTTCCCGGGGGATCTGAAAGTGACTTTCTTTGTCTTAGTCCCAATCTTTCCTCGGCCTGTGCCAGAGCCCGGGGGGTAGAAGCTGTTATTCTCTGCCCACCATCGGCCTGAGCAGCACAGAGCGCTGGTCTGCACTTCCCCTTGCTCTGGGTCCTAGCTCCTCGGGATTTTTGGGCTCAGCCACCTCCCTGGCCTAGGTTTCCATGCCATACCCTCTCTCTCTTTGATACGCTGGCTCCCTGACTGGCTGTAACCTACAACGAGGGACCAAAGTGACCCATGTCATCATTTAGGACACTCACGTTCGGCCAATACAACCCTCAAGCGACGCTGGTGTATGAGAACCAGGAGCAGAACTCTCCAGAGTGGCCCTGGCCCCAGACCTCAGAGACCTTCCCGTTAGAGTGTTCTCTGAGTGCTGCTCCTGAGAGAGAGGGACAGCCGGTTCCCCTGTCACCTCTCCCCTTAGCTTCTCACAGCTCTGGCTCCAAGAGCAAGAAAGGTCAGGAGCTCACCGTCTTTGAAAAACACCCAAGTTTCTCATCCCAGTTCTGACCCTACAGGGCAGACGCCGCTGGTACCTGAGAACGCTTCCATTTGCCCATGTCTGGGACCGTGTGGATCTCCTTTTTTGGGATGATGAAGTTCTGAGTGGCTGCAGGGGAATGCTCCGAAGAATCTTGACAAAGAAAGTGAACAAGCAAACAGATAAATAGAATCTTAGCCCCAACCCAACTTTCTCCCTCTCTCCCTCCCTTCCTTTCTCCCTCTCCCTCTCCCTTGCTCTCTCTCTCTCTCTCTCTCTCTCTCTCACACACACACACACACACACACACACACATACTTTTAAACCAAGACTCCAATACCCAGTCCCTAGGGTAAACCAGACATGTACTCCCAGGACAGAGTAATGGCTTCTTAAGCCAAACCCACTGGGCTCCCGCCTTTCCTTACTCAGCAAGGAGCCCCCACAGTACTGGCAATTCCCCCACAAGTGATACGTTCAGTGGCTCTCCCATGCCCGCACCCCTACCTCTGGCTCCCTAACCGGAGAATGGTTAGAAAAATAAAACCAAGCCAACCTTTTAGACATAAACAGGCAACTCAAAGACAAGAAGAGAATACAAATGGCTGATAAACATTTGAAAAAAACACTGCCAACCTCTGAAGAAGCAAGGAAATGTAAATGAGATGGGATGGCTTTTCCGAATCAGGTTGGCAAAGTGAAACCAGCCGGCAGTGACTGTGAAGGGGAGACGGGCATTGCTGGTGGGAGTCCTGGTAGAATCTGCTGAGGAGGCGACTCAGTGCGGGCTCTGGAGGGAAAACCACGCGGGGTGCCTGGGGACGCTCAGCCGTTGGGTGTCTGACTTCAGCTCAGGTCATGATCTCAGGGGTTCGTGGGTTCGAGCCCCGCGTCAGGCTCTGTGCTGACAGCTCGGAGGAGCCTGCTTCTGATTCTGTGTCTCCCTCCCTCTCTGCCCTCCCCACCCCCCCACTCGTGCTCTTTCTCTCAAAATAAACATTAAAAAAAAGAAACACTAAATAAACTTTTAAAAAACCACATATACCCATTGAGTGAACAGTTCTCTTTTTTAATTTTTTTTAAAGTTTATTTATTTATTTTAAGAGAGAGGGGGTGGGAGAGGGGCAGAGAGAGAGAGAGAGAGGGAATTCCAGGCAGGCTCTGCACTGCCAGTGAGAACCCGATGCGGGGCTCTAACTCACGATCTGTGAGATCATGATCTGAATCTAAATCAAGACTGACTGAGCCACCCGGGCACCTGTGGGCCAACAGTTCTACTTGTGTAGGCATCAACCCTTCAAGTGCTCACAGAAAGGCACAAAGAGTGCTTACTCCATGGACAAAAATTAGACATGGCCCACATATCAATCAATAAAACAATGTGGAAATAATGATATGCCCAGACAATGGAAACCTTCATAGCTTTTTAAAAGTATAAAATCTAAATCACTGGGGCTCCTGGGTGTCTCGGTCAGTTGAGCAACCCAACTCGGGCTCAGGTCATGAGCTCACAGTTCATGGGTTCAGGCTCCACATCGGGCTTTGCACTGACAGTGCCGAACTGCTTGGGATTCTCTCTGCCCTTCCCCCAATTGCACTCCCACTCTCTCAAAAATAAATAAACATTTATAAGTTTTATTACTTTTTTAATTTTTTTATGTCTATTTATTATTGAGACAGAGAAACAGAGCATGAGTGGGGGAGGGGCAGAGAGAGAGGGAGACACAGAATCTGAAGCAGGCTCCACGCTCTGAGCTGTCAGAGCAGAGCCCCACGTGGGGCCTGAACCCACGAACCGTGAGATCATGACCTGAGCCGAAGTCAGACGCCCAACCGATTGAGCCACCCAGGCGCCCCAAAAATAAATAAACATTTTTTAAAAATCTAAAAACAAACCCCTACATACTGAAATAGAAAAGCAGCCTAGATATTAGTAAGTAAAGAAAGAAACCTGAACTGTATTATATTCAGTATAATCTCATTGTTGCAAATACAACTATGCATACTCATATAGATAACGGGTCTATCAGCACATGCATTGGAAAAATCTGAAGGATTAGACACCAAAGTTAATAGTCATCTCTAGGGATTAAGATTTATAAAGGACTTCCATGTTCTAAGCTACATAGTGCTATTAAAAACTAGAACACAGTACTTTGCAATCAGAAAAAAAAAACTATTTTAAATGGAGTTTCGATACTTGAAGAAGTAGAAGAAAGGAAGACACAGGATAGTTCCATGCACTGACCTAGAGGCAAACTTAGCACCGAGGCTGACGCTTGTATGAGCAGCCTCTCTGACGACAAATCTCTTTCCCCACACTGCAGGATCCCCTTCGCTTTGTGACGCTGTGACTATAAGCCCAAAATCTCTTCTCTATAATCCCAAAATCCAAAAAGTTCTAAAACCCCAAAGTTTGTTTTAAAAAAAATTTTTTTAATGTTTTTTTATTTTTGAGAGAGAGAGAGAGAGAGAGAGAGAGTGTGTGTGTGTGTGTGTGTGTGAGCAGGGGAAGGTCAGAGAGAGAGGGAGATACAGAATCCGAAGACAGGCTCCAGGCTCT
Source organism: Cryptoprocta ferox (assembly GCA_028646485.1). Lineage (NCBI taxonomy): Eukaryota > Metazoa > Chordata > Mammalia > Carnivora > Eupleridae > Cryptoprocta > Cryptoprocta ferox. The sequence goes on from CM053568.1 coordinate 6,432,145, forward strand.
GAGCTGTCAGCACAGAGCCTGATGCGGGGCTCAAACCCACGAACCGTGAGATCATGACCTGAGCCGAAGCCGGACGCTCAACCGACTGAGCCACCCAGGTGCCCCTAAAACTTACCCAGTGTTTTAAAATAAGTCTGGCACAAACTCATTTGGTACAAAACTTAAACTGAAACCAACATGAGAACATTTGCAGGCTTTGCGGGTCCCTCTTAGGGAATTTACGTTTTGCTGCAAAAGTATTTTTGTTGGATTATGGGGCATTGCTCTCTGAATTCGGAAAAACTCAAAATTCCAAAATACACCTGGAGCCAAGGGTCCTGGATAGGGGACGTGTCTCAACGTGTTGTTGAAGATCTGTGATACGTATTAGTTAACGCCTTCTTCTGAAAACACATACTCTCTTGGGACACCTGGGTGGCTCAGTCAGTTGAGCATCCAACTTTGGTTCAGGTCATGATCTCCCGGTTCGTGAGTTCCGAGCTCTGGCCCCGTGTCAAGCTCTGTACGAATAGCTCGGAGCCTTGGAACCTTCTTCAGCTCCTTCTCTCTGCCCTCCGCGCGCGTGCTCTCTCTCTCTCTCTCTCAAAAATAAACATTAAAAACTTTTTTAAAATAAATAAATTTAAAAAATAAAAACACAAACTCTCCAGAAAGAGTCACTCACAACATATGATAAATTTGTCCCCTTGCTGTCTTCCTAAAACCGAGCTGACATTGGCTGCATGGAGAAAAGGGACAGGGCTCTAAGAAGGTTCTGGAACATGTGACATTTGGGAGAATGGAGCATTCCTGGAGAGGCCCTGAGGAAAGGGAAAGCACTAGGATGCCTGGAGACCTAAGGAGGAGGATAAATCTGAGATGAGAGCAAGACAAACCTCTACCTAATTCAAACTTCCAACCAGAACCCAAAAAACAGATCAGATACTCGCTTCCTCCTCCCACCTGGTCTGCAAGCCCTGTACCCAGAAACCAACATTGAGGCCTCTACTATTAGTAAATTACTACTTTAAGATGCTAAATAAAAAGCTTTACAGGTCAGCCTGGTAACTTAACCTCATTGTTTTTATGGGAAAATGTGTTCTACATTCCAAACAATCAACTTGTAGGTGTCTTTAGGGACAGAGAGCTCTGTCTCAAGTTTGAGAAAGAACCGGTCCCTTCACAGGGACAGCCCTTCTGAAGTTATTTCACAAACGGGACACTCTCCAGGCCAGGCCGGGTTATCAGGGCGAATTCTGACACGGACTAAAGAAACACACACACATGTTGTCACCGGAATACACAATCCCAAATCAAAGAAACAAGCCTTCCAACTGAGAACTGTGTTCACAGTCTTTCCAGCTTCAGATTCAATCTCTGACAAAGCGGCCACGGGACATGTGGATATATCCTACAAGCTCACTGTATAAGGTGGAACTATCTAGAATTTTAGAGATGTCCCCAAAACCCCCCAAAAGAGTATAGTTTTTATCATCTATCTCTTGAGAACCAGCCTACATGTTCAACCCGTACCACCTTTTATTTATTTAATGTGTAGTCATTTTTGAGAGGGGGTGGAGGGAGAGAGAGAGAGGGAGGGAGGGAGGGAGAGTGTGCACGTACAGGTGGGCTCAAGCAGGGGAGGAGCAGAGAGAGAGAGAGAGTATCCGAAGCAGGCTCCAGGCTCCATGCTGTCAGTGCCAAGCCCGAGGCGGGGCTCGAACCCACGAACCACAAGATGATGACCTGAGCCGAAGTCCGACGTTCAACCGCCTGAGCCACCCAGGCGCCCCTATACCACCTTTTAAAAGGCCAACAGCAATCAACGTTTCTGGAGTGCCCACCACGTGCCACGGTTTGTCCCCATGTCCCCCACGGAAAAACACACCACAACTCTGTGCAGAAGGCGGAACAGCCCCATTTTTCGTAAAAAGGGACAGTGATTTGCCAGGCAGAGCCAGGTCTGCACACCTCTTAAAACCCAAGGTTTTCACCACTACACTGTCTGAGTGAAGTAGTTTTTTCTAACTTGTTCCAAAATGTCCTGTTTCAAACTTCAAAGAGGACCACCTCCAGGGACCTGGCTGTTTCCAGCCATATAGATAGCTTCCCTGTATCTCTGTCAGTGCATCGGCGGTCTCCCCAGCCACCCGACTTCGGAGAGGCACTCATCTCACTGAGAACTCTGGTCGGCTTCTATCTCTCACAGTCACTACCAGAACTTCTAAGGCACAGGCACAGAGGTTTTCTACCAAAGGAAGTAAACGTCTGGGTTCACATGCCCTCACAGACCATGGCCAGCCCTTTGTTAATCTACTGGGGGCAGGGGGAAGGATAAAGGGGATGCCTTTTTTGATCTTCAGAATTTCTCCTTCCTGAGACCTTCCCGGGGATCCCCAAATGCAAGGCAGAAGGAATATGCAATGCTTTAAAAACATTAGCTGTGTTTGGCCAACCCATGCGCCCGGTCTTAATTTTAAATTCTCTATGGTCAGTCCTTCTCAGCTCGGGAGGGGGCGGCAGGGGACCGCCACCAGCCTTCCCCTTCTCCGGGAAAGCAGGTGTCTCTAAGAAGATCCCTTCCTTCCCTAGCACTTGCATCCCAGTTATTTGAGATGAACTAAAGCGATGCCACAGTGCAAATAAAAGTTACAGATGGCGAGGCCAGGCTCGTCTTGCCCAACCAGCTTTTTTTAATCAGTGGTTTACACAACCAAGGGCAGTTTATCTCGATTAATTTGCAGCCAATGGAAGAAAACTCCACAGCCCGGTCTCCAACAGGGAGAGAGGGGTAGGAGGATGCGGGGTGGGCAGGGCGAGGAGCCGTCTGGAAAGCGGGCGCAGGCGGGCGCAGGCCCACAGAGCACCACCCCTCGCCCCCTGGGCAGGGGTTAGTAAAGAAGTCACCCACCAGGGTCACTTTCGCCCCCATCCCGGGCAGTTTCCCCACCAGCTCAAGCGCTGACTTCGGCACGCGCAGCCCAGATGTGGAAAAGGCCTCCCCCTCTGGCCACGGCACTGCCCTCCCGGCCCTCTGGCAGCCGGGGCTCCCCGGGTCCCGGTGTCGCGCCCCAACCCACCGCCCCTTCGCAGCCCCGGGTTCTGGGCGGCCCCGCAGGTCCCAACACTGCTCTCTCGGGGCCCCTCAACCGGCTCCTCCTCGGGGCCCAGCAGCTTCGGCCGCTCGAGTTCCTCCACCTCCCGACCCCCTCTCCCGCCAAGCCCCCCACATCACACCCTTTCCCCGCCCCCGCGCCCCCCACCCAGGCCGGGCCCGGCCCGTCCTACCTGGCGGCGGCTGCCGCTCGCCCTCAGCCATCTTCCTCTCGCCAGGAGCTGGCCCGGATACCTGCAGTTCCCTCTCCCCTCTCCCCCCTCCACCCCCTTCCTTTCCCCGGCTCCACCAGGCGCTCAGAGCGTTCTGAAGAGAACTGAGCACCGGCCGGCTATAACCGAAAACCGAGAATTAAAGTCACCCCGGTGAAGACGACCGCCATGCTGGTGCGGGGCACTCAGGGAGCATGCCCAGCAACGGCCGGCTCGCGGCTAGGGCGCTCACGGGGAGGCAGCGGCCATGTTAGTGGGGGGCAGCTGGGAGCATGCGCGCTAACGGCCCGCTGGCCTCCCTACCAGCCCTCTGTCCGCCCGGCGATGGGAGCGCGGCAGCCATGCTTGTGCGGGGCGCTCCCCGCCTGTCATCTTTGACCCTCTTCCGAAACATACTGGCGGACATTCCCTGGTTGACAGGGTTGTGTTTTCCTTTCGCTCTAAGAGTAGCGTTCAAGGACACCAAACGGACTGAGGGTGCACACTACTGCCTCCAACAGCTGACAGAACATTTGGAGGTGGGAGACGGAGAGCCGGACTGCAGCCTGTGTTTTGCCCTCCTTCCTGAGTCCCACCGCCTCGCGGGGTCTCGGGACCGCTAACGGCGCCCACGGCCCCGCCCCCCAGCCAGCCCCGCCCCGCGCCGTGGCCCCGCCCGGTGCTCACGCCTAGCGGCCAGCGCCCGCAACAGGCTGGTGGCCCCGCCTCAAGAGTCCTCCTCCCCGGGGCCACCAGCCCGCGGCCGGCCAGGCCCGGTGGGTGGGCGCCGGGCCGCCTCTACCGGCTGGCGGCGGTGACTCGGCGACCTTGGCCCAGAAGCTCTAGCAAGGATCCACCAGCGGCGGCGGCGGCGGCGCCGCGAACTTTGCCCACCGCGGGGAATCGAGCGGACTTTGTGTCCGGGGAAGGGCCGCAAAGATGTTGGCTTTCGCGGCCAGGACCGTGGTGAGTTCGGCCGGGAACCCGGCCTGGCGGGCCCTGGGCGCGGCGGGCGGGCGGTGAGTGGGGCCAGACACGCGGCTGCGCCGGAATGGAGTGACAAGCCGTTGAGGCGACGGGGCCGGGAGGCCACTGTCCTGCCTAGCCAACAGCTGCTGGGGTGGGATCGGCAGGTGGCCTAACTCGGCTTGAAAGAGGAGGAGACTGAGGCCCAAGGTCAGAGACCGTCTCGAACCCAAATCACGTGGTGCTAAATTACAGCCACCCGGAAAAGATAACAGGGACCCAAGATTCAGGCTGCACCTCCACACTTAGACCCAGAGCGTCGGGGCGGCGAGGCCAGGAGTTCTCTGACTCACGCACCTGTCCGCTCAACCTGAGCCGTCTATGCCCAGGCCAGAGCCACTTCTCCAATCTCACCCAGTTGGTCGAGTCTCCTTGGGCTTTTCAAATGGCCCCTTGGGAATTGTATGTGGCCGGAGAAATTCATGTGGAGGCCTCAAGCTGGGCTGCTCTCAAAGTCTTCCGAACTGGCAGGAGGCTTCAGGTGACAGCCTGGTGCCCTTCTTCTCCACCAGTTCCTCCCCCAGTTTTCCATGTCTACTCCATAGAGCTCCCCACGGGGCAGCCTGGGGCCGGCAGTGCTCCTGCTACTATGATATGAGTTTGTTCCTTTCCTGTCTACTCTAAGCATATCTCTGTTTGTATCTCCTTCTGTCGGTGCCAAGAAGGATGTTTAGATACTCCTTGGCCCAGAGGACTGAGGGTACCAATCCGTTGGCCCAGAAGCTCTTCCAGTTCTCCCAGGACCCGAAGACTCCACTTCACCCTTGCCACCAACAAGGGCAGTGCCCTCTGTCTCACAGACAGCTTCTGGGACCTGCTGGGTGGCCTGATCCGCTTTACTGCTGGGAAAAGGAGACACTTGGCCAGAATCCCCTGGCCCGGGTGACTCAAATCTAGCAGAATCCCAAAACTAGCATCCTCCTTTGGTTTATTTTTTAGTGCCCCAAGTCCTTCACTCTTGGCTGCCAGCTGAATGAGCCGCGGCTCAGGAGAACCAGGCTTTGGTGGAAGGGAGGCGCAGAAGGGCTCCAAGAGTCCGGGAGGACAACGGGATGGGGTTTTTGCAACCACTGTCCACTTGTGGCCCCTTCCCAGCATCCACTCCCTCGAGCCACCCCCAGTTTTCAGGTCTGATTTCAGGGTTGTGGCATAACCTCAGTGGCCAGACAGCCTCTGACTCCAGCCAAGCTTTCAGTCATTAAACAGACCTACATAGATTCTGACAGGTGGATTTTTTAATCCCTCCTGGCGTGCCTCCCTGGCACGGGGCCCATGCAGAGAAGAAAGGAGAATGTGTTCCAGGTTTCTTCCTGGGCCGGTGCCTGCTACCAGCCTCCCTCACCTGCTCCCTAATCCTCCACTCCTGGAAGCTAGGGAGGGTGCCCGCCACAGCCACAACCCTACGGTGTCGCCATGGCCACCGCAGCCATTGCCACTGCCACTTCTGCCACCCCCCTGAATCTTGGCCCTTGTCTTCTCTTTCCAGCCCGGGCAAGTGGCTGCCTCTTGCTAGGTTCTGCTCACCCACTTGGTAGCACAGTTAGGCTTAGAGGTCCAGCCCAAGGCAGACAGACAGGGCTCAGAACCTCAGTCCTACCATGGAGAACGGGCAGCAGAAAGAGAAGGTATGGAACCAATCCTCTGCCACTTGCCTACCCACTGCTGCCACCTCCTCGGATCTCCTGTCTCTCTTTCTGCCTACCTGCAGAGCCTCCCAGACTCTCTCTGCTATCTCTCACCACACCCCCGCACCCCTGCCAGGGCATTCAGCTCTCGCTTGCCCCTGCGTCCCCTCCATCCCCACCCCGCAGACAGGTAAAAAACCAAGGGGCTGTCCTCATCGGGCTCTTTCTGACCTTCTCTTTTTCCCCTCTTATTTCTCAACTTGGCAAGGGCGGGAGACAAGAAGGTGGGGACCCCTGGGCGGGAGCAGTGGCCTCACTGCTGGCTGGCTGGTCCCAGGGCCAGAAAGGCAGGGTTTTGTGTGTGCCTCCAAACAGGTGAGAGGCCACTCTCCGCTCTGCCACCCCCAGCAGGTGCCGTCCATCCCGACTTGGAGCAGTGGCCCCACCCCCCTCCTCTAGCCCTACCTGCTGTCTCTAGGCCCCAGAGAGGCGGAGACTCTGTACAGTTTGAGGGCTGGGAAGCCAGGCGGGCACCACCCAAGAGGCCGGCTCTGACCCCAAGAATGGGCACATAAGTACCCAGGACTGCAGCTTTTAGGATTGACAGGGCCTTCCAGAGCCAGCCAGAGAATGAGCAAGATGTTCTGCTGCCTGCAGGTAAAGCCCCTGGGCTTCCTCAAGCCCCCCTCCTTGGTGAAGTTGTCCGGCCGCTTCAGGGCACACCAGGGTTCGCTGCCCCGGCTGCCCGTGCCTGCGCTCCAGCAGTCCCTGGACCGTTACCTCAAGGCGCTGCAGCCCATCGTGAGCGAGGAGGAGTGGACCCAGACCAAGAAGCTGGTGGAAGAGTTTCAGACCTCGGGGGGCGTAGGGGAGCGTCTGCAGAAGGGACTGGAGCGCAGGGCCAGGAAGACGGAGAACTGGGTAAGTGGGCTTGGGGAGGCCGGCGATTGGGGGGGAGGACGCACAGGGCCCTCGCAGAGGCTTATGAGAGCGTCCCTCGCCGTGGCCTGTTCGTTGCTGGCCTCTCCCCGAATTTTCCAGTACCGGCTGCTCTAGTGCATCCATTTGCGCCCTGCAGTTTCTGGAGCACCTGCTCTGTGCCTGGTGCTGGCAGGGCCCCTAGTGAGCAAGAACACAGTCCCCGGTCCCTTGGGGCTGACGTTGAAGTAGGGTGGGGAGTGAGGGGATGAAACAGGACACAAGTGAGTGGACGAGGTTCTTTGGGGGGTGGGGGTAAAGTTTGCCAGGAGGAAAGGAGAGGAGAATGGCAGTGGTCTGGGGCTGAATGGGCCCAGAGGGCAGGAAGGAGGTGGTGTTGGAGCTGAGACCAGGGAATAACACAGGGAAAGGTGGCAAGGGCCTAGTGCGTTCAGAGACAGAGGCTGGAATTTAGTGCAGTGGCTTGGGGCTAGGGCTGGGGCAGTGGGGTGGACATGAGAGCAAGGAATGTGGCCTGGAGCGCCGTGGGAGGGGGCCAGCCACACAATGGCTTCATGCAGGGCATTTGCGTTGTTCAGTGACAGATCGAATTGGCTGTCACTCAGGTCCATGCTGATGCTCCAAGTGCTTTCCCGAGGGTGTCTAACACCTAAATGTAGTTGGAAAGGACCACCCCGACTGCTGGGAGGGAAGCAGGAATGGGGGCGGGAGGCATATGAGGGGGCTGGCGCCGGTGTCTCCCTCGGGTGCACCTCCCTCGGTCCAGGATATGTTCGAGAGGCAGCACCAGGGGCACAGATGCTGATGGAGAGCAGTACTGACCTAAAGCACCTGCAGGGGCATTGGAGGAGGGCCAGCTGGGGGAGGACGAGGACGAGGGAGACTTGCCGAGAAGGGGGTGGCCGAGGTGGGAGGGGGTTCTCTGGGAGAGAACCAGAGCCAGGTTCGGGCCTGTAAAGCGGGAGATGTCCTTTTGAGTGGGGCACAGAGGAGGTGGGAGTCATCAACGGGTGGGCATCACGTACCGAGCCTCAGCCCACGCTTAAAGAGTCTGTGGTCTGGCAGTTTCCCAACATTTTTAGCCCGGAATTGCTTTTTCCAGCAAGCTTCTAGCTAAAGGGGCGGGGCTACCCCCTTCTCCACGCACAGGGCCCTGGCAGATTCTCAGTGGGGGAATGCCCACACTGCAAGGTTTCTCTGGGTTTCCCAAACTCTGATCTGAGGTCCTGAGATCCCCGGGGGAGTGGGGGCTCCTGACTGAAGGGCAGTCTGGCTGTCCCCAAGGGGAGGGAATTCCTGTCTGATCCACAGGTGAGGAAGCCGAGGCCCAGAGAGGTAGATTGAAAACCCAGAGCCACACAGCAGCTCTCAGGGAGGCCCCGGGCTACACAGGAGGGTCTGGCTGACCAGGAGCCCTGTCCTCTGGCCACAAGTCAGCAGACAGCAGTTGCTCACTGGCCTGCCATGCACCCTGGGCCTGTCATCTTCCCTCTTGCCTGGCCACAGGCCAGCAGTTCCCCCGGGGGCGTGTCCCATTGCTGTTTGAGATGGGACAGGAAACACAGTGGGGGTCTGGGGGCCCCCAGGATTGGAGACCTGCCAGAGAGAGGCATTTTAGGCATGTGCTTGCAAGGGGCAGAGTCAGGGGGATATCACAGTCAGCATGTAAGGCTCAAGATTCGTAGTTACTTGGGAGTCTGCGCAGCCCCGAGACAGGGGTCTTTAACAGCCTGCCCATGGCTGGTCCCCAGAGAGACTGCTTACCCGACTGAAATAGCCCCTTGGGCAGAGGACAGGCCACCAGGCGGAGACACAGGATGTGGCACCCACGTCTTATCACTCTGGAAGTGATTTATCCTCACAGGGAGCTTTCCCAAGATGGCCCTGACCTTGAGATCCAAGGAAGTGTCTGCTCCCCAGTCTGACACCAACAAAACCGAGGCCTGGGGAGGACTAGGGTCCCAAGAGCTGCACTGAGCCCTGGGCTCCTGCCTCCCCAGAGAATGTCTGCCTGGGGCGGTCAAAAATACATTCATCAGACTTTCACTTGATGTATTTTTCCCTTTTCTGTCATTCGCATATTTTTCTTTCTAAAAGTAGTAAAATCGTTGCTGAAAAGCGAAAAGCATGTAAGATAAAGGAAAAGGATTCACATTTCTGCCTCTTGCCCTTACCACCCCCCCCCCCCCCCCCCCCCCCCCCCCCCCCCCCCGCTCCTCACAGGCTGTGGTCCTTTCTCCAGCTGTCCGAGTGGTGGCTTAAAACAGCCTACCTCCAGTACCGCCAGCCCCTCGTCATCTACTCCAGCCCTGGTGTGGCACTGCCCAAGCAGGACTTTGTGGACCTGCAGGGACAGCTCCGGTAAGTGAGTGGCTGCGACTGGGACAGGGCTCCGGGCATGTCCAGGGCCCCGATGTCCAGTCCCCTGGGAGACTGAAGGGGCCCCCGTCCTGTTCATTATCTTTCCTCCCTCCCCACAGCCTTATGGAGCAGGGAGCATCATCCCTATTTCACAGGTAGGGAAACTAAGGCCCAGAGCAGTGAAAGGACTTGACCGAGGTCACCTTTCAGGATTGGCTGAAGCAGGGTCTTCCTGGCTCTTAAAGTTTCATAACTGTCCACCAGATTGTGGACTGTGTCCCCTCCCTCTCTGTAAACCTGAGGCTCCCCCTCCCCTCAGTTCTGACACTCCACCCCCTCCTCTCTCTTCAGCTGGCCCCAGGAGTGACCTTTGTTCACAGTCCCCTTTTCCACATTCGGCCATGTCACGTGCCCTGGCCTCTGTTCCAGTACTACCAGGGATAAAAATACCGGTGACAGGGATCTCCTGCCCAAGGACCAGCGACTCAGGGCTGCCACCTGCTTCTCTTAAAGGGACCAGGGCATCCAAGAATTCAGGCTCAGGCTCTAGCCAGCAGTCCCCATGTTGGGACCCAGGGGGGCAGCCCAGGTGTCAGGCCTGATTGGTGTGGTCCAGACAATCCGAGCAGGAAGGCCAGGTTGAGGGAGGTGACCTGGGAGACACAGAGGCCCCCAAACAGGAAGGTACCTATCAGAGAGGACACCCTGAGTCATGGCCCTCCTAATTTTATACTCCCCATCCCCCAGGGTCCCGGGTCCCTCTCTAACCGAAGCTTCAGAGAAGGCTGACCTCCTTCCAGGCTCCAGGCTGTGGTTCAGGGCCTCAGGCCCTTTGTGGGTGAAATCACAGTACTAACCAATAAACCAGCTATAATCTCACTGCCATTCATTACACCTACATCTTACCAGCGCTTGGCCAAAAGCATCACTCTGGGCCCTCTCAGAGGCTCTAGAGATAAGAGAAAGCAGGTTCAGAAGGGCAAGCCAGGACTCATACGCAGGTGCTGCACTTGAACTCCTTCAGGCTTTCTGTAAGCAGGGAATGAAGCAATCTATCTCCTCCCTTGTCTGGGCCCTTCCCTTCCCCCCACCGGTGTCCCTGACCCTCGGCCTCCCTTGGGGCATCCCAACAGGTTCTGATCTCTAATTGGTCCCCCCAGGTTTGCTGCCAAATTCATCGAGGGCGTGTTGGATTTCAAAGCCATGATTGACAGGTAGGCGGCCTGCCCCTGCCCCGGTTCCCCTAATTACTGCAGCCACTCCCGCCTGGGCCCAGCGTGCCCAGTGTCTCCAGTGTCCCACAGACAGGTGTTGGGCAGGTCCAGATCTCGGTTACTTTCACTTCCTGTTGGCCCAGCCTCTGTTGGGGTTGGGACACCTAGGTCCTCTGCTCCAGCCGCCTGCTGGGACTGCCTCCTGGTGACACTGACCCAGCCAAAGAGGACCCCAGGTGCTGACTCGCTGCCTCCTCTCTTCTGTGGCCAACTGACGCACAGAGGAGAAAGGGAGTTTCCAGGGCAACTCACAAGCAGGGCCCGCCCAGGGTGGAGTACAGGCCCCTGAGTCCAGCCCAGCCCTGACACACGCCCTGCTCACACTGAGTGGCGGGGTAGGGACACCACTGTCGTGAGCCCGTTCTCAGCCTGGCCCGGCTCCCAGCCCTGCCCAGCAGCAGCTCCCCGGTGGTCTTGTCCTCCTCCCTGCTTGGTTGCCTGGTGGCCCCCTCACTGTCCCTCTGCCCCCCGCAGCGAGACTCTGCCCGTGGAGTACCTGGGGGGTAAGCCGCTGTGCATGAACCAGTACTATCAGATCCTGTCCTCCTGCCGCGTGCCGGGCCCCAAGCAGGACTCGGTCATCAGCTTCAGCAAGACCAAGAAGCCGCCCATGCACATCACCGTGGTGCACAACTATCAAGTGCGTGGGCTCCCCCTGCCTTCCGCAGGGGAGGAGGGGGCGGGGCCAAGAGTCAGCTTCCCGCCCTGGGGCATCTCTACTGGGGGTCTAGCTAGGCCCCAGTCCTGAGGGCAGCCAGGAGGGGCCCTGGGCCTGCCCAGCCTGGGGAGAGCAAGGCAAGGACCCCCACCCCTCTCACACCTGTGGTCTGACTCATCCCTCGGCAGGGCCCGGACCGGCACTGGCTGTGACTTCTGGGCTGCCAGGGCCAGGAGGAGGCTGGGGTGGAAGGTGACTGCTGCCTGTCTGAGATCCCCACCCCACCCCCTTCTTTCCGCTTGCCGTGCCCGGCTAGTTTTTTGAGCTGGACGTGTACCACAGTGACGGGACGCCCCTGACATCAGATCAGATCTTCGTGCAGCTGGAGAAGATCTGGAACTCGTCGTTGCAGACCAACAAAGAGCCCGTGGGCATCCTCACCTCCAACCACCGCAACTCCTGGGCCAAGGCCTACAGCACCCTCATCAAAGGTGCCCCTGGGTGGGGGTGGAAGAAGGAGGAGAGGCCCACGTCTTGGCCTCTTGCCCACAACAGGCCCTGGGCGGCCACATTTCTCAACGAATCCTCTCAGCTCAGAGCTGGTGCTGTTGGCCCATTTCACAGATTAGGGAACTGAGGCTTGGTTGGGTTTCGTTTCCCTGTATTAAGTAGCAAGTTACAGTAAGAGTCCAAGCTGGCTGTGGACCCCACCTCTGCCTCCATATTCCCTCCAAATCCTTTGTCGGTCAGGGGCATCGTCCCTAGAGCCGAACCCCTGTCCACTGACACTGGCTCAGCATGTGACCTGGCTCAGCATGGGGCTTCAGTTTCCTCACCTTTTTCTTTTTTTTTTAAGTTTATTTTGTTTTTTTTTGTTTTTAGTAATCTCTACACCCAGCTTGAGGCTTGGGATCACAACCCTGAGATCAAGAGTCACATGCTCTTGCGATTGAGCCAGGCAGGCGCCCCTCTGTGTCCTCATTTCTAATGTTGGTCCGTCATTGGGCCCCAGCTCATGGAGCGCTAGGGGGCTACAGGGCCCCCCCGTTGGAAGGCAGCTGTGCTCCCCACCATGCCACCAATGCTCCGGGGCCCTGCTGGGGGTAGCGATCCGAAGCCCTCTCCCGGCACCAGGTGAATAGGCTTGACATTCGCCCCCCCATCCCGCACCCCTCCCCCGTGCCTCCGCAGACAAGGTGAACCGGGAGTCAGTTCGCTCCATCCAGAAGAGCATATTCACCGTGTGCCTGGACGCACCCATGCCCCGCGTCTCGGAGGACGTGTACCGCAGTCACGTGGCCGGCCAGATGCTGCACGGGGGTGGCGGCAAGCTCAACAGCGGGAACCGCTGGTTCGACAAGACGCTGCAGGTGCGGGCTCGGCAGCGCCCTGGCTCCCACCCAGGACGCACGCCCAGACTTGGCCCACCCAGGACTTCCTGCCCCTCACCCGGGCGTCCCTGGCCTCCCAGCTAGTAAAGCAGGTGGGAAGTCAGCAGGTGGACGCGGCTCTAATTACCGGGCCGTCGGCCTGTCATTACGGGCCCGGCCCGGAAACTGCTGTCCCCTCTTCGGCACATCAGAGAGAGCTGGGATGTGGGGCCAGGCAGCGTGGCGCGGTCGTGGCTGTGACTTCCCCCCTCTGCACCCGTAAAGTGTCTCCCGGGGAGGAGTCATTATAGGGACTCAGTGAGGTCTGTGAGTTTGGGACTTGCTTGCTGCGGCCTGAAATGGGCCCGAGGCCCCTGGTGAGTGTCAGCTGTTATTAATAATAACAATAATAAAGTCAGTATAACCCCTGAGATGGCTTCAGAGAGGCCCTTCCCACGGGCCCCAGCCAGCAGAGCGTGGCCCCAGGGATCGGGGGCTGACGGGTCCCTGTCCCCTTCCCTAGTTCATCGTGGCCGAAGATGGCTCCTGTGGGCTTGTGTATGAGCATGCGGCGGCGGAGGGCCCCCCCATCATTGCCCTTGTGGACCACGTCATCGAGTTCACGTGAGTGCGTGAACCCACCCTCCACCCGGTTCCCGAGCTTCTGGTGACAGGAGACAGTCGTGGGGGAGTGCCACTCTCCCTTGTGCCCGGGAATCTGTTTCTTCAAAGGAAGCCAGAAGGAGGTTCAGAGCCCGTCAGACCTGGTTCAAGTTCTGGCTCTGCCGCTTCCCAGCTCTGTGACCTCGGACAAGTCTCTTCCCCTCTCCAGGCCCCCCTCCGTGTGGCCACTTAGAAGCTGGAGCAAAGGCAGTTTTCTAAATCCAGAGTCTCCCCAGACTGCGTCCCTCCGGCCTCAGGAACCAGTGCTCCGCACCTCAGTACCTGGGAGGGAGCCAGGCTCCTGAGGCCCCAGTGTGAGCCTGAGACCCACCGTGTCCCATGCAGGAAGAAACCCGAGCTGGTGCGGTCCCCCATGGTGCCCCTGCCCATGCCCAGGAAGCTGCGGTTCAACATCACCCCTGAGATCAAGAGCGACATTGAAAAGGCCAAGCAGAATCTCAGCATGTAAGCGCTGCGCGTTGGGTGGGTTAAGGGGCCGGGCCCCTTGAGCCCAGCAGGCTCCTGTTCCCGGTCTGTCATTGCACCTGGCTGGTTCTGAGACTGCTCTAGGGCCTCCCTGGGGGTTGGCAGGAGCTGCCCGGTGCCCGCTCCTCACCCACCTCTCCCCCCTCCCCCCAGCATGATCCAGGACCTGGACATAATGGTGATGGTGTTCCACCACTTTGGGAAAGACTTCCCCAAGTCGGAGAAGCTGAGCCCGGATGCCTTCATCCAGATGGCACTACAGCTGGCCTACTATAGGTGCGCCCAGCTCCCCCCCCCCCCCCCCGCCTGCCTGAGGAAGAGGAATGGGACCTGGGGCCGGAGGGGCGGCCACCTGCCAGGGGTGCGCTCAGCGGCCTCTCCCACCCAGGATCTACAAGCAGGCGTGTGCCACGTACGAGAGCGCCTCCCTGCGTATGTTTCACCTGGGCCGCACCGACACCATCCGCTCGGCCTCCATGGACTCACTGACCTTCGTCAAAGCCATGGATGACTCCAACGTGTCGGTGAGAGGTCCGGGGTGAGGGCAGGCAAGCCAGCCTTGAGCCATCTCCCTTCCTGCTGTGTGTTCTGTCAATACACATTGAGCGCCTACTGGATTCCAATCCCCCCGGCGCCCCCCACCCCCCGCCCCGCGGGCACTGGGAATCAAACAGAAGGCCGAGTCATGAACCCTGAGCTTCCTGGCAGCCAAAGGCATTCACTCATCAGCAGGGAGCATCTGCCTGCATCTGAGGACTGATGGGAGGGACGGGAGGGACAGCAGCTCGGGCTCCTGCTTTCGGGGAGTGTGGGTCTAGTGCCCGGTGGGGTAGGCCACTGCGGGGCGGGTGGCCAGATTGGGGAAGGAACACACATTTCAACTCCCCCACCCCTCCTAGGAGCACCAGAAGGTAGAGCTGCTGCGGAAGGCAGTGCAAGCCCACCGAGCCTACACAGACCAGGTGAGCACGTCCCAGCTGTCCCTGTTTGCTTGACCCGTGTCGTCTCCCAGCCATCCACCTCCCTGTCCGTCCTGCAGCCGCTCACCCTTAGCGCGAGCCACCCCTCCCCAAACCATGGGGCACCTGGGGCGCCCGGAGTAAGGCCGAATATCCTCATTTTAAAGCGGGAGAAACCAAGACTGAGCCCGGTGACTTTGGTGGTGCCAGGTTCGCCTCTGGGTCTTGTGTCACGCTGTCTCCTCCAGGGACCCGGAGGCCCAGGTGCTGAGGGTTTGCGTGGTCTGGCCGACAGCAGGGTTCCTGGCCTCTGACAGCTTGGGCCGCAGTCAAGGACGGGAGGTCTAGGTTTCCATCTGGCCCTGAGCACCTGTGTGTGCCAGGCTCTGCCCATGTCACATGCAGAAATCCATTTCGATGTCACTGCCACACCAGGAGGGGAAGTCAGTACCCATCCCCATTTTATAGATGAAGACCTTGAGACTCCCAAGATGTAAGTGACCTGCCAAGGTCCCATAGCCAGGATGGGGCCAGGCCACCCAGCTGCAGGCCTGTGCTCTTGAAGCGCGTACTGCCCCCTTGCTGGGCGGGTCCCCGAGCCTCCGTTTCCCCATCTGAGAAGTGAGGGCTCTCCTGCCTGGACCCTCTGGTCTCGTGACTCCGAGGCACCACTGCATGGAAGGGGCGTTGCTGCCACAGGCTTTTCAGGAAGGCAGGGGCACCCTCTGGGCCTGCAGCCCCTGCAGCTGACGGTCCCCTCTCACAGGCTATCCGAGGGGAGGCCTTTGACCGGCACCTGCTGGGCCTGAAGCTGCAGGCCATTGAGGACCTGGTGAGCATGCCCGACATCTTCATGGACACGTCCTATGCCGTCGCCATGCATTTCAACCTCTCTACCAGCCAGGTGGGCCCCTGGCCCGGAGCCATCTGGGTCTTCCTGCCCTCCAGGCCCCCGCCCACTGCCCTCAGTGCCCTGGGGTGGGACAGAACAGACCCAGCTGCCAAGTGCTCAGGGTCAGGTGCATCTCAAGGAGGGAGCAGCGAGAAAGGCTCCCCAGAGGGTAGACCCAGAACTGCACCCCCAGGAGGAGGAGAAGTAACCCGCCGGCTGGAGAAGGGGAGAGGGCACCTCAGGCAGAGCACAGTGGAAGCCGAGCTACGCAAAGGCAGGCTGCTGGCACCAGGGCACTGGTAGCCCAGCGGGGTGGGCCAAGAACCTTAGTCCTGTGCCATCCCCAGGTCCCTGCCAAGACAGACTGCGTCATGTTCTTCGGGCCTGTGGTCCCCGACGGCTATGGTGTTTGCTACAACCCCATGGAGACTCACATCAACTTCTCCGTGTCGGCCTACAACAGCTGTGCTGAGACCAACGCCGCCCGCCTGGCGCACTACCTGGAGAAGGCTCTCCTGGACATGCGCGCTCTGCTGCAGCGCCACCCTCGGGCCAAGCTGTGAGCGCCCTGTGCTCAGGCCGGCCGGTGTCCCAGCCAAGTCGCCCCCCTCCCCAGGGGGGTGGCGGCCCACCAGGGCTGCGCCCCTCCGCTCCCTACTGCCCCCCACCCCCAGGTCCCCACAGATCTGACTGAGCCAGGGACGGACGGCACCCCCAGCAGGGCCTGCAGGCCCGAGCCAGTGCCGTCCGTGGAGTTCAGAGCCTAAGCAGGACATCAGACCCAGGCACCCGGTGTGCTCCCCAGGGGCCATCCTTCAGGGACAGGAACCGGAAGAGCCTGTCCCTGTCCCTCAGCAGGTCAGCAGACTGGGAAGTCCTTTTCCTGCAAGCTCGGCTCTTGCCAGCTCCTGCCCGCCCTCTGCACGGCCGGGCTGGTGTCTGTACCCCAATCCCCAGACTCCCAAGGACTCTCAGGGGCTCCAGACCTCTCCAAGGCTGAGGCCAGGGTGCAAGGTGTGCTGGTAAGGGAAGCCCAAGGCCTCACCTCCGCCCGCCCTGCGCGGCAGTACGAACTTCCCCTGCAGGACTCCTTCGGATGGTGTGGCCCATGAGCCCCAACTCGCTTGCTTCCGTTCAGCTTGATTCCTGAACCACGTTCGTGGTTGTGTAACAGTAACGTGCAAGGTGATTAATAAAGGGGAAATTTGTCGGCCAAGGCGTGTCTCAGCCGAGAGGGTAGGCAACATGGGGCAGACGCCTGGCTTTGCCTTCTCCCAGCTTCCCCTGCACCTGGGAGCCGTTGTCCAAGCAGCCAGTGGGTCCAAAGGCTCCCAGAGCAGCCAGGAGGAGGGTCTTGGGACTTAGGCCAGGGAGCCGTGGGCCAGCGCCCCCCGCAGGGCACTTGGCGAGGAAGGCCACCAGACCCAGGGTTGCAGTCTCCACAGATGTGGGCCTCCCTGTCCCAGAGGCTGTGAGTGAGAACGACCCTCCCCGGGGGCCTTGAATCCCAGCTGTGTTGGGTTAGGCAGTGTGTAGCTGACACTCAAGCCCGCCACCCCCATGTGCCAACACGGTGGTGGCCAGGCAGCCTTGCTCACCCCGGCCCAGCCCCAGGGGCCACCAAACACCAGGTCACACAGGCTAGCCGATCAGAGTGCTGTACCTGCCGCCGACCTCCCACACATAGCAGGGCCAGGGTGTCCTGCCCAGATCAAGTAGGCTGTTTGCAGAGAGAAGTCTCTTCCTCCAGGGGATACTGGCCCTAAGGAAGGCACATGCGGACCCCTAAGAGCAGGAGGCTAAGGGGGTGAGGATGGGAGAGGCCATTGAGCCTGGGGATGAGGTGACCTGGCTGACTTGTGACAGTCACGTGAGGGTGGCATCCTGTGGTCTTCTCCATTTTTCAGACGACAAAACCGAAGCTCAGAGAGGTTCAGGTCACCAGGCCACTAAATGGCAGAGATTTCCAGAGGAGTCCCTGTAGCCCAGACCCCAAGCCCCAACACCACACCCAGTCAGACAACCCAGGGCCGTGGGCAGAGAAAGAGAGAGGAGGCCGTGGGTGGCAACCGGCCCAGACCCGGGCCCATGAGCTAGTGACGAAGGAGGACAGAGGGCTCCCAGCCTGGGAGGCACAGGGAGGTGCCAGCTGGACCAAGGCACTGACCCGGTGGGACTCACAGCCACACAAGGGTGGGGAGTCTGAGTCGTGTTCTCTGATGAGGCTAGGAGAGAGCATGTCCCTTTGCCCAAAGTCTCTGGTGGTGGGAGGGTGGGGGGGAGCAAGAAGTGAGGCTGAGATGATGCGAGTGGGTGTTGCCCTGGGCCTGGCCTCTCCTCAGGCCCCCAGGGCCAGCAGGGTGGGGTAATGCCAAGGGAAGAGGTGCGGGAGTGCCCTCTCGGGGCCCCGAGCAGGAAGACCTTTGAGAGAATTCCCCAGCATGCAGCCTCTGCTCTGCTGCTGGGGCGCTTAGGCCGGCCCTTGGCCTCGCTGTGCCTGGGTGTCCTCGTCTGTACAGTGGAGGTGGTGCTGCTCCCTCTGGGGGCTGCTGGGACTCTGGGGAGCAGGCCCCGAGGCAGGAGCTGCGGGAGTACCCGGTGAGCCCAGCCCGGGGCGGCAGGGGAGCAGGGGGAGTGAGACAAGCCGGGGACAGCGGCCCGAAGGACGCCCGGGACTCGGGGAGGTTCAAGTGCTCATAAGACCTGCATGGATCTGAATACAAAGCAAGACCTTGTTCCCCAAAAAGCTGTCCTTCAGGAGTGAGGGTGTCCCCTTGCGTGTGAGTGGTCACAGGCCTTGCGCTACAGAGGCCCCGTCTGTTTTCTTTTCTTTTTTTTAATGTTTTATTTATTATTTTTGAGAGAGAGAGAGACAGCGTAAGCAGAGGAGGGTCAGAGAGAGAGGGAGACACAGAATCTGAATACAGGCTCTAGGCTCTGAGCTAGCTGTCAGCACAGAGCCCGACGTGGGGCTCGAATCCACAAACCGCGAGATCATGACCTGAGCCGAAGCTGGACGCTCAACCAACTGAGCCACCCAGGTGCCCCGGCCCCGTCCGTTTTCTAGAGCCAAAAAGTACTGGTTGGGGAAGACACGTTCAGCACAGACAACACCCCTGCCCCCCAGCAGTGTCACTCGGAATGCATGGAGGGGTGGGTGGGGGAAGAAACCATGAAGATTCAGTCGTTATTGCTGAGGCCATGACCTGTGACCTCACCCTCTACAAGCGTTAGATGGGGGGACAGGAAAGTATTGTAAAGGTCTCTGGACATTTGGGGAGGTAGGTCACCCACTCCTACAGGATGGAGTTTTTAAATCCACCTGTCTAGACGTTACAGCAATAGGCACTTGCGTCTTGGGAAACAAGTGCTAGGGACAACATCAGGCGCTTAGCCAGCAGACCCACAGCACTGTGGACCCCCCCGGGAGCCAGTAGACCCTGAGGCCAATGACGCAGATGAAGAACTTGGCTTTGTGGGTGGTGGTGGGTTTTCTGTGGTTTGTCTTTGCAAAATATGAGTGAAAAAGGACAGTTCTAAATATATTTTGTGCAGTAAATACATCATTAAATTTGAACACGTAAGACAATGAGTGAATGTCACTTGGTTTTTTGCCTAGATCCCCTAAAAGTGGTCCAGGTTGGCACAAACTTGATTTGGGCTCTCTTCACTGGGAAAGTGCAGGGACTGGAGCCTGCCAGGTGAGACGAGGGCCGGACCACCTGAGGCCCCATCCGGAGGCTAGGGTAACACTCGGCTTTCTCCGGAGACAGTGAGGGGGTGTTTTAGGAAGATGCTGGGCAATGGCTTGAGGGGGCCTGGCTGGGCTGGGGATGGGGGAGCAGAATGGGGAGGCCTCACTGCCTCCAGGGAGGGCCTGGCCAGTGGGGGAAGACCAACATTTCAAACATGTTTATAAAGTAGAGTTGGTGAGGCTCGGGGACCAGACTGAAGGGGACAAGAAGGAGGAGGGCTGCCGGAAGATGGGGATGGTAGGCAGAGGCGGGGTGTGGGGAGGGCTGTCGAGGGGGGTGAAGGCAGCGAGTCCACCTGGGACTCAGGGAACCCAGATGTCTCACTGGTCAGCCCCTTTCCCCTCTCTGGATTTCACTCCACTGGTCCTCCAGCTTGCGGCTCTTCAACTGAGTCTACCTCTATGGGGTTCTTGTTTCTCAGCTGTTATATATTTTTTATTCATTGAAAACATTTTTTTAATGTTTATTCATTTTTGAGAGAGAGAGACAGAGCACAAGTCGGGGAGGGACAAAGAGAGAGAGATAGAGGGAGACACAGAATCCAAAGCAGGCGCCAGGCTCTGAGCTGCCGGCACAGAACCAGACACAGGGCTCAAACCCAACGAACCTCGAGATCATGACCTGAGCCGACGTCGGACGCTCAACCGACTAGGCCACCCAGGCGCCCTTTTTTTATTTTCGATTTTTTTTTAAATTCATTTTAGGGGCGCCTGGGTGGCTCAGTCGATTAAGCGTCCGACTCTTGACTTCGGCTCAGGTCATGATCTCTTGGTTCATGAGTTCGAGCCCCACATAGGGCTCTGCGCTGACCGTGTGGAGCCTGCTTGGGATCCTGTCTCCCTCTCTGCCCCTCCCCCTCTCACTCTCTGTCTCTCTCCTTCAAAAATAAATAAACATTAAAAAAAATTAAAATTCCTTTTAAAATCTGCCAGAGCTCACTTTAGTTTCCTGTTCCCTACAGATATTTTCAAGTTTGCCTTTTATTTCCTTAAACCGGTAAAGACGATTTAGCCTGTGCCTACGGGTCTGCCTCCATTGCCTGCTTTCTGCTGGTTCTCAGTCACGGTGCCGCTTCCTTTTGTAGCTGGCCGTCTTGCTCTAGAGCGTGTGCACCACAAACACAAAACTATTTACGCAAAAAAGTCTGGGGTGCAGGTTCCGTCAGAGCTCTGTTTGCTCCGGGCACGCACCTGGGGTGAGGTCGCGGTCAAGGTTCTGTGGACCCAGTGGGGATCCAGCCCCAGCCTCCAAGCTCCTGTGAGGACAGACGGTTCTGGTTCACCCTGACCCTGAGGGGGGACAGCGTAGCCCTGTGGCATCTCCGCTTTTGTGGACCAAGGAATGAGGACACTGCCCGCCTGGGGCCACCCCTTGAGTCTGACTTGTACCCAACGCACTCCCACAAGGGTCCCCGCAAACACCCAGCTCCGTTTGCAGTCCGTTCTTGCAAAGCAAGACGCTCACCTGTCCACACACTCGAGAAGAACGGATTAAATAGGGAGTGGAGGGGACAGGGACTTAGGAAGGGCACGCTGGCCCGGTCCTTGAGCGCTGTCACACGGAGGGAACGGGCCCGAGAGCAGAGCCAGAGGCAGCCGGGACCACGTGGCGGGGCAGAGCAGGACTAAGAAATGGGGACACTTGGAACGGGACGGCAGGCCGCGAGGTCTCCTCAGACACGGGCGGGAAAGGTCTCAGAGGCCGTTCAAACCCCACGTTTGGGGGCTGGGAGGGACTAGAGGTCTTGGAGATGCTTACGATTTTACAGTGTTCGCCATATCCTTGCCCTGCAGGGTCACATGTCCCCAAGGCCACCCACCCCCAGCTTCCTCTCCATAAGCTCAGTCACCACCGTGCTCAAGCCGCCAGAGTTCAAGATTTTATTTTAAAACAATAGTAAACAATTTCATTGATTTTTCTTAAATCAACCACCTCACACTTGGCTTGTCTCAGGCAAAAAGTAGAAAATAAAAATAAGAAGGGACGGGGAGGAAAATGTGGGGACTGACCAACCTTCCCCAGAAATAGGCCCCTGGTCCTGGCATCTGGAATGGCTTTTGGACACTGTCTTTAACAAATGAGAAAAGAAAGCACCGGAATATTGTGCTTCAGCAGCAGATTAGGAACCTCCACAAAGAAAAAGGCTGGGAGGGGGGGCGTAGAACACAGGTCCCGAGCAGCGTGGTTCAATTCTCGAAACTTCCAAAGAGTCTGGAAGCATCTCTTCTCCACAACTCCATTTGAGAGTTAGGCTTAAGAGATCGGGTTCCACGGAGCACAGCGGGGATGTGGGCACCCACACCCCGGACACAGGCTTAAGGGCGCCCCAGCAGGTGCCCAGGCTCTCGGGAGGACGTCAGGAAGGACTAGGGAGTGTTCAGAGCACATGGAAGGCAAGGAAGGGAAGGGAAGGACAGGGATGTCACGCACCCATGGCTCCACTCCCCTCCCCCAGCTTCTGGTTCCTCTGCCCTTTGTTCGGGTGGAGATGAAAACTAACGGCTACTGGGTGGCAGGACAAAAAAAAAAAGAGCTGTAAACAGCCTGGGTTTGCTCACCCACATGTGCAGGCTCTTTTGTCAGAAGGGGACCATTGTCTTGGGGACAGGGGACTGGAGAAAGCCCTTGTGGTGCAGGGTGGATACGGGGTAGAGAACAATGATAGCAGCCGCCAGATGCGCGTGCTCTCTGGGCCCTGCCCCCCAGGCAAGGAAACACTGAACGAAGTTCTGGAATGGCATTGGTGGCAGGGAGGGCGTGGGGGTGCTCGTCTCTTCCTGGGCCCCCGGGCCACCTCTCAGGCCCAGGGAGCAGCGGTCTGTTCCCTGGGCCCAGGGCAAAGGGCCCCGGGAAGCTGACCTCGGCCCCTCCTCTGTGTGCAGGGCGTCCAGGGCAGAGCAGGTGGGCCCTTCCCACCCCTTCTCCAAAAACCCGTCTGCCTTTGACAAAACCAAAAAATAAATAGTGTGTATTTCTCACGCCCCCTGGACTTCCCGGCCCTGCGACCAGAGGCGTAAGCCCTTCTCCTCTCCGCGCCACAGCCCGGTGCCCGTGCCGAGAGCGCTTTCCGCCCAAGCAGGGGCTGGCAGCAGCACAGCAAGGGTCTCTGGCCGTGTGGCCCCCTGGCAGCAGGCCCTCCAGGGTCCCGGCTGAGGGGCTGGCTCGGCCCTTTGGTCCACCTTGTTCATTAAAATTAAAAGAAGAAAAAAAAGGCTCCACTTGGTGACTTGGGTCTCTGCTTCATCCCTCTGTCATTCTGTCCATCCTGCAAGGCATCACGCAGGCCAGATCTGGAGGCCGGACCCAGCCACACTCACCAGTCACTGCAGTTTTGTCCCCAGCTTACGTTGTCTGTTCCTGCAAAGCGGGGGTGGGGGTGGGGTCAAATGTGAGGATTCCCGGGGTGGGGGGGTGTCAAATGAGGGGACTCCTGGCATTCAGTGACCCATGCCCTCAGCTGTCTCCTCCCTATCCATAGTCCCATCAGAATGGTGAATGCCCACCCTGGTGGCCCCACTGATTGACTCAAGCTGGGCCGATCAGAGCTCCTGTCCTGGGACCTGGGATGTGGCCCCCGCAGAGGATCAACGGGGCCTGGGACTGCATCCCAGACGTCTCGGTTCTGGCGTTCAGGAACAGAGCCAGGACACTGGGGCAGAGGTGGGGCCCGGGATGAGAGACCCGAAGCCAGAGGGACCTGGCTGGAATCCAGCTCATTCTGGGGATTACAGAGAAGCCAGGATCTGTTATCAACAACTGAAACGGACAGAAGAGAGCGAGTTCTCCGCCTGGGAGTGTGACAGCAACGGCAGAAGGGCTGAGGGACGTTATACCGGGGATGTGAGTCATCTGGCTGGAGGAAGGGCTATGCCCGTGACAGGCCCAGCAACCTGAGGGAAGCAGGGGTAGTGTCCCCCATCCTCTAACGGGGCTCATCGGGGCTCAGAAAGGAGAATGAATGGACTTGTCTAGAGTCCCATTTAAAATTCACAAAACGGGGGCGCCTGGGTGGCTCAGTCGGTTGAGCGTCCGACTTCTGCTCAGGTTATGATCTTGAGGTTTGTGGGTTTGAGCCCCGCATAAGGCTTGCTGCTGTCCACGCGGTGCCCACTTCGGATCCTCTGTCCCGCTCTCTCTCACACTCCCCTCCCCTGCTCACAGTCTCTCAAAAATTAAAATTAAAATTTAAAAAAAAAGTTTTTTTTTTAAATTCAGAAAACGAACCGTGCCCACAGATCCTGCCTGATGTGGCCCCAGCCCCACCCCCTGCCCCCTCATTCTCTGAGTTCCAGACACATCGGCCTCTGTTTGGCAGACTCACCAAGTGCCATCCTGCCTCAGTGGCTTTTCGGGCACTGTTCCCTCCTCTGAGAGACTTCTCCTCTCTGCCAAACCCAACTTCAACAGGCCCGCTCTGTCCCCACCCTCGGGGCCGCCTACCCTGGGCAGCCGGCCCTACCACCCTGCCCCTCCCCGCCCCATCAGGATCCTGTCACGGGCTCTCAGGCCCAGGGCACCGACTGCACAAACAGGTGCTTCATTCCTCGTGTGCCCCCTGCCTGCCGTGACCATCTCTCTCTGTGCTCCCCGACAGCCTGGCACAGAGCAGGTGCACGTGGAAAATCTGGTTGACGAAGGCAGGTGGCAGCCAGCCAGGTGGGGCGGGGCTGGGCCACGAGTGGCCCATAATGGGACTGGCTGCCCTACCCCCTCAGATCCCCTTTCCTCATGGATCCAGGACTTTGCCCTTAAGCTCATTAGGATAATGTGGCCCACGATGCACCGGACACGTTCCTCGGGAGCTGCCACACCCTGCCCTGGCCTGCCCCCGGCCTCCTCTTGCCAGCATCCTCCAGGAAGCCTTCCAGGCTTACTCTGGAGCCTGGTCTCATCTCCGCTTCCCTTCTGAGCCCGGGGAGAAACCAGGCCTTCCTCAGCCCAGCCCAGGATTTGGGGTGAGTGGAGAGGGACAGTCGAGTCAGGAGGCTCCAAAGCCCAGCTTAGCCACCACGTGCTATGCATCCACGGGCAGCCCCTAACTTCCTATGCCTCGGTTTACCCACCTGTAGGAAAGGGTCTGGACTAAACGTTCAGCCACCTGAGACTCTCGGCTGCCCAGCTGTCTGGTTCTGGACCACAGAGGCTACAAGCACGGCTCGGGGCCAGACAGCCTGGGTTCCCCCAGCCACGTGACCCCCCCTCTCTTCCTCTGAGCCTCAGCTTCTCCTCTGTAAAGTGGGGCCGAGGGGGAGGTTCAACGAGGTAGTACGAGCAAAGTGCTTAGGCAAGCACCTGGCTACTTGGGAGCCCCCCCCAAAACAGGGGACCTCACTGAGTGAGGACCCAGTGACTGCTGTCCCCTAACTCACCTGGCTTCTGCCCGGGTTACTGTGTACTCGAACCAGAGTACATTGGGAATGAGGCTCGTGTCTCGGATGAGGAAGAACTCAGAGATAGGCCTGGAGAGACAGACACCCGGAGGGCCAGGACCACATCAGGACGTGAGCCCGTCACCAAGCCAGACTCCCCCGCCAGTGCCTGGGGCTCGTGCCGCACCCTCCCCCCACTGCTCAGAGAGCCTCTGGCTGGCCTGTGACCCGGGAGCTGCTGAGAGACCCGGACGTGTCACCCGTGTGACCTCGGGCAGGGGCACTGCCCCACGGTACGCACAGCCCTGCAGGCCTCGGGCTGCCTCCTAATAAGTCCTTGAGAGCCTAGTTGGGGACCGAAAATGGCACCTTGGCTTCTGGGCCTCAGAAAAGCCCTGGAGGAGGAGGACGCCAGGCAAGCAGGGCCTGCAGCCCATGCCCGTCGGAGGCTGAGACACTAGGGCCCTTCCGGGAGAGCCCGAGGCTGGGGGCAGAGGCGGGGGCGGGGGGGCGGGCGGGCAGCCACAGGGCCAGGAGGCAGTTACCAGGCTGCTATCCTAGGGAAGAGCGGGGTGAGGACCTCCTGGGTGAAGACGAACCAGGCGACGGCCATGAGGCTCCCAGCAAGGCCCCCACAGAGCACCTGGCTCCAGGTGTGGTACAGCAGGTAGACCCTGGGCCAAGGACAGAGGGAAGTTCATGAGAGCCATGAAGTTCATGAGAGCCTGCACGATCGCCCCCTGCCCGGGGACCTGTGCGCGCACACGGGGCATGGGGGCAGACACACGCAGATGGGCCAGCCCCCTGTGACCACACAGCCTCCAATCCACTTCCAGAAGGAGGCAGGGGCTTGCACCCCAATGGCTGCTCCCCCAACCACAGAAGTGAAGGGGCGCATCGGCTGGGAGGTGCCTTCCGTTCAGCCTTCAGCTCTGACTTTATCTCCAAGAAGCTCCTGTGGGACCCTGGGACCAGCTGGCTGATGTGTGCAGGTGTCCCCAGGACCTCGGGCTCAGCCAAGAGGAGAGCGCAAGGCCTGGGCTAGAAGGGGGAGCCGGAGCCCTAGCCCTTTAAAATGAGGGGCCTGGGATCCCCCTTCCCAGCGCTGCTCTATAGGCCGTGGGGACTCCGGTCCCCACGGAGGACCACAAATCTGGCCAGACCCCAGTGGGCGGGGCGGGGGCAGGGGCTCTCCCTCCATACCTGCTATAGGAGACTAGAAAGGCCGCGGTGAGGAGCCCCAGGGAGAGCACGTGTCTCCACAGCAAGTCCAGGAACCTGGCGTTGTTTGTTTGGTGCATTCTGGGAAAACAGGCCTGTCAGACGGCCTCAGCCCACAGCCTGGAGCCCAGGCCTCCCAAAGAGCCCCTGCCCCCCACCTCCCCATCCTGCTTGGACAACTCTTCCTTGATGCAGCTCCTCCCGCCCCCGGCAGCGGCCAAGCCCCAGGGGTGTCCAAAGAGCTGAGAGTGAGTTCCCGGCAGAGGCCGGCCTGGGCCAGTGCAGGGCCACCGGGTCAGAGCAGACGCTTACCTTAAATACAGGAAAAGGAAGGAATAGACGGAGAAGAACCACATGAACTGGGAATGGCTGGACGGCATCCCGTACTTGGTGCCCACTGCCTCGTGGGGCCCTGGAAGAAAGAGCAGAGCAGGGAGGGAGGATGCGGGGCTTCCCGGGGCGTCCTGACCGGGGCACCCTCAGACCACACGGCCCAGGCCCTACCTCCACAGGGCCGTGGCTCCTGGATGACGTGTTTGATCAGCCAGTTGACCCCCTCGTTCAGCGCCAGGCCCCCGAGGAACGAGATCTGCCAGGAAGTCATGTGGTCAGCTGGGCCTCTGCGCCCACTGGCCACCACGCAGGCCCAGAGACCATGGCACCTGACTGAGCCTCCCAGCCCAACCAGTCAACCACCCGGACCCGGCCAGGACACCTCAAGAAAGGTAAGGGTGGGGAAGGCAAAGCAGTGGGGATGAGATGGTGCGGAGCCCCTCCTCCCAGGCGAGGGGGCAGTGGAGGAGCGGAGGGGGGCAGGGGGGACAGGGACGGACTCACTCACCGTGTGTAGCTCCCGCTTGAATATGATGAGGGTCACGAAACCAACAATGACAAACACAGGGCTGAGGCTCAGGTAGGCAAGGAGGTGGCCAGAGAGATCACCTGGGGGGGGCGGGTGTTGGGGGCAGACAGGGAGAACAGGATGAGTTCAAGAACAGTAGTCAGAAGAGGGGCCAGCCCCCAGCCAAGTCAAGTGGGGCCTGAGCCAGAAAGGAAGCCCCAGGAAGGCCCAAAGAGTAGGACCAGGCAGCCGTGGATGCCTCGGTCAACCAGGGGACCATACCAACTGAGGCATGGGCACGAGCCCTAATGTGCATAGGTCGGAAGTTTAAAGCAGGTGCCTTCGCTGGCCCCATTCTGTAGATGAACAAACTGAGACCCATATGGGTTTCGTGACTTGCCTGAAGTCACACAGCCAGAAGGAGGTGAGGTCTGGACTAAAATCCTAGCCTCTGGCCTGGTCCAGGTAGTAAACCCATCACCCAAAGTGGGAATTGGAACCCAGCCTGGTCGGAACTAAGAGGCCAGGCCTCGGATCCGGAGGTGGCTGAGCAGGCGTAAAAGTGCCTCTGGAACACAGGGCCGTGCTGAGGCTGCCCCAGCTGAGCCCTGGGCCTTGGGACCCTCGGGATCATCTCCAGACACGCACACTCTGGACCCTGCAGAGTCCGACACGGACCAAGTGAGGAGAGGGGAGAGGCTGCTTTGCCCAATATGGCAGCCTTGCCACTGGCAAGAATTTGGCTACCTACTTCCTGCTTTTTACCCTCCTAACAGGCCTGGAAAGGAGGCCATGCAAGGATCGGGAGCCCCTTTGAGAGCCGAGGACACTGAAGCCAAGAGACAAGAGCCACTTTCCCCCCTGGTTAATGGCAGAGCTGACAGTAAGTCCAAAGGCTCACCATTAGAGACCGGGCGCTGCGTGGCTACTCTAGGGTCAAAAGGCATGCATGGGTCATGGTTCGGTTCCTGTGCCAGTGAAAAGGGGACATTAGGACCCACGTCTTACAGCATGGGAGCTTTGACACCGCAAGGCCTGTGAGACACCCAGCTCAGCCCCTGACACCCAGGACACTCCACGGCCGAATCCGGTGTGGGAAATGGCCCACACCGCCAGCCTGGCTTCACACGGGCAGCAGGAAGCTGCCCACGCAGGGATGAGCCCAGAGTCCAGGCTGAAGACATAGATGCTCACACACCTGGCCTCACTCACATCCAAGTCCATCTTATGGACGGACTTGGAACTGGCATGGGCGCAGGGGATGGTCCAGCAACCTGCGTTCCAGGGCTAGGGCTGCCCCAGGCCCACTGGGTGACACTGAGTGAGGCCCTTCCCTATTCTAGGCCTTTGTCTCCTCGGCCACCCAATGGCCTGGTCCCTTCCGGCTCTGAGATTCTGGGTCTTTCAGCTGCCTAGCTGATGCCTGGCCCGTCCCACAGCCGGCGCTACCCTTGGGCCTTCCCGAAGGTGCTGTGGAGACTCTGGCCTCGCCCCTCTCTGATCTAAGCCCTGCCCTGATTCCCTTTGCCCTTGGGATGAGTCCCATCTCAGCTCAGCTCATCAGGCCCTGCAGTCCTAGCCCTCCCCCCCTCCCTCCCTCCCACCTCTGCCCCAGTTCCCAAGACGGAACTCAAGTTCCCTGAATGCTCCTGTCCCTGTCCCACTTCTGGACCTTTGCACACACAGGCTCCCCCAGTCAAGATGCTGCCTGGGTTAATGCAACATAAATTAGGTACCCACCACACCCACAAAAGTAGAGGGAGGGAGAGGGACGTTCCTGCCGTTGCAGAGCCAGGTCTGTGGGGGAATCTGTAGCCAGGGCACTGCTCATGATGCACACGTTAGTGTAGATATGGGCCCAGTGTCTCTCCCTCTACACGGTCGGCTCCCGGAGAGCAGGGCAGGGTCTCTACACTCCTCTCAGTCCCCCAAGCCCAGTACAGCATCTGGCACTTAACTAGGCTCAAAAATGATGCCAAACGAGTAGAGAAGGGCTGAAAGAAGCAAGGATTGGTGTGATGAGGGCATGGAAGGGGCCACAGAAGAGTCAGCAGGGGACTAGACCCCGAAGGAGGC
Source organism: Cryptoprocta ferox (assembly GCA_028646485.1). NCBI lineage: Eukaryota > Metazoa > Chordata > Mammalia > Carnivora > Eupleridae > Cryptoprocta > Cryptoprocta ferox. The sequence goes on from CM053568.1 coordinate 6,460,945, forward strand.
CCCCAGGCTCCCCCAGGCCCCTCCTCCAGGCACCCACAGTCCCTGCAAAGGCTCCCTCATCACAGCCTGTGTCGTGCTGCTCGTGAATACCAGCTTTTCTTCTTCTCACTTGTGAGCACTCAGGGAAGCTAATCAGAGGCCAGGGAGGGGGGAATAATAAAGGTACTGAGGCCTTAGGCACGTTCCTTCCCCTCTCCAGGCCTCGGTTTCCCTCATGTAAAGTGGGTTTTCTTCACAGTCCGTAGCGCAGGGAGTTTATGGGTCTGTTCCCCATTCTGAATGCAGAGCTAGCCCCGGGCCTAGCACTACGCAGGTGCTCAGCTCCTGAATGAGTGGTGGGGATAATGGTGGGTGAGTGGGCAGGCAGGCCGGCAGGTAGGGCCCAGCGTCTGGCAGGGCTGCCCCGCCCCCAGTATAACGCAGCATACTTAGGGTCAAAGTTCCCTGGCATCCCGCCCAGGGGCCCTCAGCAGGGCCAGGTTCTCACAGCTCTGCACCCACGAGCAGCGAGAGCAGGCCCCCTCCTGGGGCGAGCAGGGCTCCATGAGGGGCCCCCAGCCTCACCCAACACCCAGTCATCCTCCCCAGGGAGGGAGGGTTGGGCTTGAGGGTCCTGGGAAGCTAACATTAACTGCAGTTCCACGCTGAGTGCTTACCGTGTGCCAGGCACGGCACTCAGCATTTCTCACACCTCGTGTTATTTGTCACATCACCACTGGAAGGAAGGCACTGTGATCACTCCCACTTTAGAGATGACCTGACTGAGGCACAAAGAGGTGAAGTCACCTGCACCAAGACTCAGCCTGGACTTGAGCCCAGATACCTCTGAGCCTAAGGCCCAAGCTGTACATCACTCTACTAGCCTCCAGAACGGCCGCTAAAGGACCTCTCACCTGGAAAACCCTGCACTTCCAGAGATGCATCTGATTGGGAAACTCCAGAAGTCAGATCCCAAGGGCCGCCTGTCCCCTAACCCGATTCCCTCTGTTGCAGAGCAGTGCCCTGCTCAGGGCGTGGCACAAGTCCTCCAACAACCAAGAGCTTCCCGGCCTCGGTTTGCACACTCCCAGCAATGGGGAGCGCTTTGCAGCCCCAAAGCGCTGTTTGAAGGAAACAGGCACTCCCCGCACGCCGAGGGGGGAGTCTGGCCTCTCTGACTCCAGGGAGGGCAGGGAAGAAGGACCCAGGTCCAGGCCACTCATCCTTTCCCGCCTCGCGCAGACCCCAGCCCCATTACAGCCCACCCACGTCCCGGGACCCGCGGGAGCGGCCCGACAGCGCAGCCGCAGAGTGCGCGAGCGAGCCGCTCACAATTTCGCCCAGCTCATCGCCGCACCACCGCGCCTGCGCGGCGCGCGCGCCGGCCGAGCCCCTCCATGGCTCACTATTTGACAGTTCCCACCTCGGTCCCCCGGCGCCCCCTCCGCGGGCTCGCGCGGGCCGGAGTGCCCGGGGCTGATGGGCCGGCCCCGGGAAGGCGTCCTCCAAGGCGGGGCCGCCTTTTACCTGTAGGATATTCGACGTGGGTGAGGGTCACCGGCCGCCATGAAGCGGGGAGCGAGCACTGTCCGTCCGCTGCCATCTTACCCGGAGACCGGGCTTCGCCGAGCAGCCAATGGGGAGCCAGGGGGGCGGTGGTCCTGACCTATCACGCCGGGGAGGCGCCGCGTGCCCAATCGGAGGCCGATACAGGTACCGGCGCAGCCATTTAGCGTGCCGGCCCTGAGGCTGACCCGAGCGGCGAATCAGAGAGCCGGGCCCCGGAGCATGCGAGCCGACCGAGCCGGCCTCCAATCCAGGGCGAGCACAGGTAGGAGCCTGACCAATCAGAGAAGAGGAGGGTTCCAGCGCACAACAGAAAGGAAAACAGCCAATCACAAAGTGAAGCGGGCTCACGATGTGAGCAGGACGGGCCAATCAGGCGCCAGCTTGGGGGGCGTGTTGAACTTTGGTGGGAGCTTTGGTTTGTCTGGGATGTTCGTGGAGTGGAGGCTTCCCCGGTACCCCAAGCCCGCCTGGGGTTGGCGGGCGCTGGGCTCCCGTAAGAAGACATACTTGAAGCGGGGAGGCAGCCTCGGCACGTTGGGGTCAGAGCCGACCCACTTTTAGTTCTGAGTAAACTAAGGCCAGAGACCCAGAAGGGACTTCTTTTTCTCTGCTGTTCACCGGCCGGTGGCCCTTCTGTTCAGAGTGTGTGGGGTGGAGGAGGGAACTCGCGGGGTGGGGCGCACACTCGGCGCCCTAAGTGCTTTACAGAATGGAAGCTTAACTGATGCTCGGCGAGGAAGCTTAAGTGAAGTTGAGAAAGACTCCTTCTTACTTTCATTCAGTTAATAAAGATTTTTTTAACGTTTTATTTATTTTTGAGAGAAAGGAAGACAGCATGAGCAGGGGAGGGTCAGAGAGAGAGGGAGACACAGGATCTGAAGACAGGCTCCAGGCTCTGAGCTGTCAGCACAGAGCTCGTCGCGAGGCTCGAACCCACGAGCCGTGAGATCATGACCTGAGCCGAAGCCGGACGCTCAACCGACTGAGCCACCCAGGCGCCCCAATTAATAAAGATGTTTTGATTCGGTTGCGCTCATTCTGCTTTCGGCATCTCGAGAGCATTTGAAACAAGAAGCCGGTTTTCCACCTACAGCTCAGTTTCCCGGAAACAGTCCTCTCCGTGGCCACAAGGCCCTGCGTAAACAGCCACACCTTGCCACCCACCTTTCCGTCTCCTGCCCCCACGGTCTCTCCAGCTAGATTGAATTACTCAGGCCAGTTAAGATGCCCGGCTCCTCCTGCCTTCTAGCCTTGGCACACGCTGTTCTGCCTGGAAAACACCACCGCTTCTGCCCCACTTTGCCTAGCCAAGTCCTGCTCAGGTGTCTCTTCTCACTTAGAGGTTTCCGTGGCCAGGTGAGAGGCCCCCCTGGGTTCACTGTCGCCTCCCCCTTCTCCCTCAGCACTGACCACACTGGGCCATTACTGGTCTTGTCTGTCTCCCAGGAAGCAATGGTTCTCTGGCTTCCCAAGGCGCCAACATCAGCTTGTAGAAATGCAGATTTCTGGGTCCCAGGGGAGCCTGGGTTGACCCAGGATATGGACTGGAGCTGGAGTGTGCATTCCTCTGTGCTCTGGGCGGCTCTGATATAAGTACGTCTAGCCACGCGTGGAGAAGCCTGGACAACCTGAGGACAGGGCCTGTTAGGGATTTGAGTCCGGCCCAGACCAGTGCTAGAAGAAATGCCTGACAAATAGCATAAACCCTTGTGAGAAGAAGGGAGAATAAGGCGGAGGTTTCCGCTGACCAGAGTGGCTCGCTCTGCCACAACCATGGGGACCTCATGGGGACCATGAGCTGAGCTGAGCTGAGGAGTGGGGGGTTGGGGGGGGATGGTGACTCCACCCACCAGCAAGCCATGAGGGCCCCCAGATGCCCTCAGCTGTACTCAGCTCCCAGACGGCCCAGGCTGGGTTTGTCTGGGTCAGCTCGCCCCATCTCCCTGTCACCTGCTCTCAGCTCCCTCGGGCACTGCCATTATTAGCCTGTGAGAAGCAGGAGGTGTGAGGGGTGGGCTGTGAGTTTCCCAGAATAATTCTCTGGCGCTGGGCAGCCATCCTGAGCCTGGCTGCTTTGCCCTCCCTGGATGGCAGCCTTTTCACTGGTGAACAAATAGACCTAAATACACAAAGCCCCCAACACGCAGACCCTTCTGACTCCAGAGTCCTCCCACCTCAGGGAGAGTGTTCTGCAGGAAGTGACAAGGACAAGGAACTCTAAATGGGAGGGAATATCCCAAGTGGGATTTTCCTAGTAGAGGGAACAGTATAAGCAACTGTCCTGACCCCAGAGTGTGGCTGGATGGAATGGGCAAGAGAGAGGGAGGGGGAGGGTGTTGGGGGAGGGGGACCAGCAGGGGCAGTGGTAAAGATTACCACTGAGGGTGAGGGCAGAAGGGAACTCTGAAGGATGGGTTGGTTATTTGGTTGGGCTTTGCTTCTTTTTTTTTTTTTTAATTTTTAATGTTTGTTTATTTTTGAGACAGAGTGTAAGTGGGGGAGGGGCAGAGAGAGAGAGAGGGAGACACAGAATCTGAAGACAGGCTCCAGGCTCTGAGCTAGCTGTCAGCACAGAGCCCGACGCGGGGCTCGAACCCACGAACTGCAGGATCATGACCTGAGCCGAAGCCGGACGCTCAACCGACTGAGCCACCCAGGTGCCCCTAAATTTTGTACTTTCCATAAGGAGGATCCTATAGCAGGTACTTTTGCACGGGGCTGCCTTCACTAGCATTGCGTTGGGGAGATTTACCCAGCCGTAGCCTCTAGTTATGATTTGCTCACTCTTGCCGTGTGGCATTCCATGGTGTGAACACCCCACGGTTTATTTTCCATTTGACTCTCGATGGTCACGGGGGCGGGGGGCGGTTCAGGTTTGGGGAGTAATGAATAGTGCTGCTCAGAACATTCCTGTGCATATCTTCGGTGTCCCAGAGGACACATTGCTGGCGGAGATGTGCCCGGGAGTCACGGCAGGGTCCCAGAGACGGCAGAGATGGCAGAGACGGCAGGTCCAACCTGCCCTGTGGACGAGGGGCTGGGCAGTGTGGCCGAGCACACTGCGAGGAGACTCCCGGAGGCTGCAGGAGCCGCCTGCCTCCTCCCTGAGCTGAGGGGCAGACCAGCGAGGCCCCTGGTGTCGCTCCCAGCAAACTGGGAGGTGCTCCATGCTTGCCACTTGCACTGTCATCACTACAGCCTGCGAGGCGGCTCTGAATGCGCCCAGTTTATAGCCGAGGACAGTGAGGCTCTTGAGTATCTCCCCCCACCCCCCCACCCCCATTGGCCAGGTCACTGGGCTAGTGTATGTCAGAGCCAGGATTCAAACCCAGGTCTGTCTGCTGGGCAGGTCCAGGTTCGGAACCAGCCTGCATCCCATGAGCCCAACAGCTGGCTTCCTTTTCCCACTTGCCCGGAGGAGTCCCCAGGTGAGTCCTGAGACCCAGGCTCTTCCAGAGTCCCCAGGCGTCCCTCGCAGGGCTGGTGTTTCATCTGGCAGGGAGTTCACAGACCGGACAGTCCTCAGAGGCACAAAGTCTTAACTCTGTGCACCGTACCCCAGCCGTGCTGGCCTGTGCTCCAAGTCCTTTAGGAAACTCCCCATCTCTGGGCCTGGTTCCCCAAAATGTGCTGCTGCCCTCTAGATTAGAGGTTCATTCGTTCACTTCAGAAACTCAGTACGCAGGCAATGCCAGACCAGGACTGGGCATCAGGGATGAAGAATGAACGTGACCAGTGGGGCTCCGCCCTCAGGAAACGCATTCCAATGGAAGTCTATGGAACTCCTGGACCTGGAAGATGCCAGTTAAAAAGACAAACGGTCTTGGGGCACCTGGCTGGCTTGGTCAGTAGAGCATGCAGCTCTTGATCTTGGTGTCGTGGGTTCAAGCCCCACATGTGGCACAGAGTTTACTTAAAAAGAGGTGGGGAGGAGTGCCTGGGTGGCTCAGTCGGTTAAGCGTCTGACTTCGGCTCAGGTCATGATCTCATGGTTTGTGGGTTCAAGCCCTGCGTCGGGCTCTATGCTGACAGCTCGGAGCCTGGAGCCTGCTTCGGATTCTGTGTCTCCCTCTCGCTCTGCCCTTCTGCTCTCGCTCTCTTTCCCTGTCTCAAAAATGAATAAATATTTTAAAACGTTTAAAAAAAAAGAGGTGGGGAGGTACCTGGGTGGCTCAGTTGATTAAGCATCTGACTCTTGATTTCAGCTCAGGTCACGATCACACAGTTCATGGGTGAGAGCCCCACGGAGGGCTCTAGGCTGACAGTGTGGAGGCTGCTCGGGATTCTCTCTCCCTCTCTCTGCCCCTCCCCTGCTCACGCTCTCTCTCCTTCTCTCTCAAAAATTAACATTAAAAAGAGTACCTTTCCAATAACCTACCGATGTCTGACTGCCTATGGAAACATCTGCAGATCTGGCAGCCTTAGATCTGGTCCTTTCCTACCTATTCCAGCCCCTTGCCCCCAACAGCTGGCCCAACACCTGTCTTAGGGACGTGGACACTGAAGCCCAGAGAGAAGTGACCTCAGCTAGATGCTGCCTGGGCTGGATCCACACCCAGGCTGCCCACCATCTGTAGCCTTAAGCACTGTGCTGTCCGTTCCTCCGCTTCACCCCCAACCCTAGGGCCCTCCCCGCATAAGGGACCCATCCACGCCGCCAGGCTGCCAAGAGGCCGCAAGGGGGCTCACCAGGCTTCCCTCGACCTTGGCCCTCCTGGAAACCAGCAACCACACCCCAAAGGCCAAGTCCCCAGCGATGGCCCAGGAAGCAAATGGACCCATCAGCATGGCAACATGGAAGGACGTTGTTTAATAAATCATTTATTTGACTTGAGGCCGATGCACACACGCTCTACCAGACAAAAGTTGGAAGCTGCAACAAATCAAGTGCCAGAGGCAGTGCACGGACGTGTAAACAAAGACAAATGAAAACGCCACTCTGAGCGATCCAGGAGCAAACCAGAGTGGCCGGGGGCCCGGGCTTAAGATGACATTCATAGCTCCGGGGAAGTGTGAATGAACGGAATGTGGGGCTGGACGGGAGGAGGGCCACCCCGGGCCTTCCCACGCAGAAGGCTGCTCCTTCCTGGACACCAACCTCAGAGATGGGGAGGTTGGGGGCCAGAGCCCTGCCTCGACACAGGGTCCTGCAGTCTGGGGAGCAGGAGCAAGCGTGCAGGGAGATGATGGGCTGGGCCCACACCACCCCCCTCCGTTTCCCTTCTCTCTCCCTCCCAGGACCCCTTTGCCATTCGGGGGAGAGGGGCCCTGGTCTGAGGAGGCGGTCCTCCTGAGTACGGAGAACACGGAGGGAGGACTCAGTTTCCCTGGGAGGCCTCTCAGCCTGAAAGGGGCAGAATCACTAAATAAAGTGTTAAGGCAATAAATAAAACATCCCACCTCCAGTGAAAACACTGAGCGAAGTGAGTCTGCAGGGCTCACAGCACCCTGCGGACGTGGGGACGACGTGGGGACAATGTGGGGATGGTTGGAGGACCAGCCGATGCACAGCTGGAGCGTTTGTGCGTCGAGCCGATGGCAAAGCGCCTGGCAAACTTTCTCGTCCTGCTGAGGGCAGGGGAGCCGGTCCTATATATTCTCTGACCCGCCTGACGTGGTCCCTGGGCCCGCCACCTGTCCCAGGTGACAGGCCTGCGATGAACCCTGGTCAGAGCCTCCAGCACAGCCCTAGCACAACCCAGGGGGGTCCGGGCTCACAGAGGCAGGGGGGTGTGCGGGAGGACCAGCCCCATCTGCTCCGTCTTTGGTGGTGACAAAGGGGAAGAGAGGTGACAGTCTTTGGCAGGACGAGGGAGTATCAGAGGACAGCATCCCGGTTTCCTGCTTGGGTTTGCCAAGAACCCAGTGTCCGCACAGACCTGAGCACGAGGAAAGCAGACCCACCCCGTCCCACCCTTGGATGGTCTGGGCCTGCCACCCATCCGAGGTACCCCGCCCCCAGGCACCCTGTGGCCCCCACCCCCACCCTCCCTCTCCGGAGCTGCATGCTCTCTAGGGTGGGGGCAGGGGTGGGGGCCGGCAGCACTGGGCAGCCAGAGACGGTCTAAGCCGGGGTCCCTTATAGTTCAGGCCAGCCGTGGCCTTCACCAGAGCCCCACCCCCCAATCTTTCACCTCTACCTTCCCAGCCCCTCCTCGTCAGCAGCTCCAGGATAGGGAGAGGTCTTGGGGTCCCACACCCAGGACCTCTGGCTCTGCCTGTCCCACCTCTCCTCACAACAGGGTCTCTCTCGGACCCCCTTCCTCTCCCTCAGGCCCCATGAGCCACTGGTCCGGCTGCTGCTTCACCCAGGGATAGCTGAGGGCACTCAGGCGGGCCCCCAGGGCTCCAATCCTCTCCAAGGAAGTTTTCGGGGATTCCCAGATGGTGACGATGGTCAGGGACAACTGCCCTAGGTCACCAAGGCCCGGGCTCTGCCGACGCTGCTGGCCACGCACACCCAGGCCCTTGGACACCAACCCTAAGGAGGGGAGGAGACGGCCTTCTCGCTGCCATCACCACATGGACAAGGCCCAGGCAGCACCCCTCCCTGAGCCTGCACCCCCCACTACTGCAGCAAGTCTGGGGGCCCGTTCTCTCGGGGCAGCGCCCCGTTCAGGCCAATGCTGCTGGCGGCCGGCGCCCCCAGGTAGCCCAGCAGGATCTCGCTGCGGCGCCGGGACAGCTGCAGGATGTCGTCTGCCAGCGCCGGCACCGAAGTGTAGCGCACGTTGTCCAGGTCAAACATGTCCCTCAGGTACTGCACGATCTGGTGCTGGGGGGAGGGCTGGTGTCGGGCCTGGGCCGTGGCCCCTGCTCCCCCTGCCCCTGCACCAACATCCTCCAGACCACCCAAAGCCCCCCCCCAGACCCCTCCCCACCCCGTCCACAGGCTCCCGTCCTCTGGTGCTTCCTCAGGACCCAGCCACGTAAGCCAGGCTCCCTCCAGGCACCCCCTGCTCACCCCTTCTCGGGGAGCAGCCCAGGCAGGCCGTGCGCACCGTTTACCTTGAAGAAAGCACACACTTCAGCGAGCTGGGGTTTGGGTCCGAGGAAGCCAAAGGCTAGGACGGGGCTAACGTGCTCCGATACGGAGTAGAAATGGGAGATGAAGCCATCAGGCACCTGCAGAAAAGGTGAGGCTGAGGGCTGGGACGCAGCCAAGCTGGGGTTGGGTGGAGGGGGAGGTGGCATATCAAGAGCTGGGCTTTGGGGGTCCAGCTCAGTCACGTGCTTGCTGGGTGACCCTGGGCAAGTGACAGGGGCTTTCAGCTCTGCAGAATGGGGGGGTAACCTCGGGGCTGCTGTGAGGACTGCGTGAGGAAGGGGTGGGCTGGGCTGGGCACCAGAAACGCCCAGCGTACTTGGCAGTGGCAGCTGTAACCACTGGCCAGCGGGGCCTGGCTGGCAGAGGAAGAGGGAGGGATCACAGCCCAATCGGAGCGGCCAGTCGCGCCTGGGAGTGCAGATACCAGCAGCCTGTGGGTGGGACAGAGGCTGTTCTGCCTGCCCCGCCCAGATACCTCCGCCACCTCTTTTGTGGGCCCTTCCTCCCTCAAGGATGCCCTTTCCCCTCCGAGCCCCTCCGATGGCCTAGGCTGTGCTGGGTCCTGGAGGGAGATAAAGCAGACCTACCCCTGGTAAAGGGAGGGATAAGGGCAGGACAGGTGGCCAGTGCTGTGACAGAGGCCAAAAGGGACCCCGGAGCCTGGAGGCTCAGCAGGACATCCCTGCGCCAGCCCCATTCCTCTGCCCGCCCCGCCCTCCCCCCCCCCCCCCAACAGGGGCCAGCTCCGGCAGGGCCGACCTGGACCCCGAGGGGGTCACTCACCATCAACAGTCTCCTCTTGGCTTTCAAGACTGACCAGCAAGCAGTGGCCAGGGCCTAAATCAAAGATGGGGCCCCACCCAGATTTCAGAATGACAGGCCGGGCCTGCGGCCCCTACCCGGCCCCAGCTCACCCCGCCCTAAGCAGGAAGACGGGGCCAGGTGCCTGCGATCTGTTGCCTCCCGCCCCTCAGCTAGGAACCAGTCACACCTAAATATGAACCTTGACTCTAATGCTTACTGCTGCAGGCCCCTGGACCAGCTGCGGAAATTCTCTGGGCCGCAGTTTCCTTCTCTGTGAAATGGCCATGACCCGGCCACCCCCACCTCCTTCAGAGGTCGTGGGGGCCCATGATCACCGCCTGCAAACTGCGGGTAGCAGGCCAGCCCCAGGCCAAGGAGCACAGCTGCGTGAGGGGCCCTGCACTCAACTCTGTCCTGATGCTACGTCTGAATTTGACTTAATAACATGCTTTAAAACGGAGTAGAAAAGGGGCGCCTGGGTGGCTCAGTCAGTTGAGCCTCTGACTTCGGCTCAGGTCACGATCTCACAGTTCGTGAGTTCGAGCCCCGCGTCAGGCTCTGTGCTGACAGCTCAGAGCCTGGAGCCTGTTTTGGATTCTGTGTCTCCCTCTCTCTCTGCCTCTCAAAAAATAAACATTAGAAAATCCTCCCCCCCGCTGCGTGGGTTCTAAACAGGCACAGAGAACATCGGCCTCCCCTGGGGAGCTGCTCCAGGGCAGATGCCTGGTCTGCGCAGGCCCAGAGCCCCACATCGAGCAGGAGATAGAAGCCTGCTCGGCGGGGGTGACCACTGCCTGATGGCAGAGGTGCGCAGCCCAGCCTCAGTGCCCGGAGCCAGTGATGGAGAAAAGCAGAGTCCGGGCCAACTCGTGGGGTGATGGGAGCGTGTGCTGGATGTGGTGGGGGGGAGGGGCAGCCACTCACCGTCTCCTTGAAGCTGTCTGACAGCCAGCGGTTCCTCAGGACGGCGAGCACCGAGGATGGGGGGTTCTCCAAGTCCTCGAAGGCGTCCATGAGAATGAAGTCCAGCACTATGTCGAAGAAGCTCATGTACACCACCTGTGAGAGGGCAGGGATGCTCTGAAGGCTGCAGGGCCACTGTCCAGATGGGAAGACCGAGTCCAGAGAGGCGCGGGTGTGTGGGGGCCTGGGTGGGAACACACGGGTGAGCGGGCACATCCCTGGGCCGCAACGGGGTACAGCTGGGGCCGTCTCCCCAGCTGCCTGGGCCCGCTGGCAGCAGCGATGGGGCCTGAGAATCAAGGCAGAGCTCGGCACAGGCACCCCCCTCCCTGCTCAAGGATCTTGGGTGCAAGGGACCCCAGGGCGCTGGGGACTCAGCACAAACCAACTCACCCCACGGCCCTCCAGCTCCAGCCGCGTGGTGGCCCAGGTCTCAGGCCGCAGGGCGTAGCCCATCATCTCTTCGTAACTCTCCAGGAAGCCCTTGGGGCTCTGTGGGGAGAGGCACAGCCCACTCTGGTCACAGGAGAGGCTCTAGGCCTCGCTTGGACCAGATTCGCAGGGACAGGCCTGTGCGTGGGGGATAAGCCAAGGCAGGGCTGAGGCCTATCGCTGAGCAGAGGCCACGGAGAAAACGAGGCAAGAAGCGTCCTCTGCCCACCGCCGTGTGCCTCTGCAGATGCCAGGGCACGTCTGGGAGAGATCCAGCAGCAGCGCGCCCCGCAACATCTCTGACCAACTCACAACTGAGCACCAAATGCCTTTCGGGAGACGCACGCGCGCGTGTACACACACGATACCATGAGCTCACTTGGCAAAGATGAGTGAGGCCGGGAGGTTGAGTCCAGCAGCCAAAGATTCAAATCTGCACGACTGGTGGCTGTCACTGGTGAAATGGGAGACACTACAGCCCACACTCAACGGGCCAAGTCTGGGGGAGCCGGTGAGCTCAAGCACAGAACACAATCGGCCCAGTGCCTGGGCCTAAACGGTAAATAGTGTATGAGACCCGCTGCTGTGGGCACACGGGATGGGCTCTTTGCTCTCTGGGGCCGTGAGGTGGAGCTGGGGCGTGCAACGCCACATGTGGATGTGCAGCTATGGACATGGAAAGCTGGGACGCGCCAGGGGCTGCTCTAACAGGGACCAACTCAGCCAATTGGGCCAGTAGCGTACTCGCTTTCTAGATAGGAATACTGAGGCTGCGGGAGATCAGTGATGTGCCCAAGAGCCAGGCAGGGTGGAGCTGGCACAGAATAGCGCAGGCAGGTTGACGCCCCTGATAAAGAACCGTGGCTGGAGGAGCCACCAGACACACATCCACTAGGTGTGAACAGCATGGTGGAGTTGGGGACAGCTTTTCTTTTTGCTGTTACATATCCTTCGGGTTTTTCTAAAAGGAGCATGAGTATTTCTATAATCGTTTGAAGGGAAAAAAAAACTAGTTTTATTAGGTTTTAGAAAACAATTTGCTAGGATGACCTTGACCATGACCTAACTTCCCGAAGCCTCGGTTTCCTCATACGGAAAGGAGGGCAATGAAGGGCTGGCCAAGCATGTCTGACACCATCTCACAGGGTCCCTGGGGCACACCCACTCCCACACTGGAGAGGGTGCGTGTGTCATGGACACACAGTGACAAAGTGGCCTGATTTCTCAAGTCCAGAACCTGGCTGCTGCCCCCAGGGCCAGGACTCTCCCAGCTCCATGTGTGTGACAGCCCAGCAGGGCCACCTGGGTCCCTGCCCCAGCCCCAGGGCTCCGCGCAGACAGCCTCTGCTCTCAGGAGCTGTGAACCCGCCATTCACAAGCCCTGCGCCCTGCCCCGGGGTGGAGGCAGAGAGAGGAAGGGTGCACCTCTGGGTCCCGCGCGAGCGGCCACAGGGATCGGGCCATCCACTAACCTCCTGCACTCACTTCAGCCTCACCTGTCCTTCCTTCACTACGAGGCCACAGAGAACAGGCCGAGGGCACAGCTGGGGTCAGGCCAACCTGGGTTCAAATGCCAACGCGACCGTTCCCTTGCTTAGAGACCTGGGCGAGCCCCTCTCCCTCCTCAGGCTCAGTTTCCTTATTTGCTGAGTGGAGGATGTAGTCAGGTCTAAATGAGCTACTGGAAGTAGAGACGTGGATAGAGCTCTGGGCTCACTGCTGGGAGAATAATTATTCACACTCAAGGAGCACCTGCCCCGGGCCAGGCCCTGGGCCTGGGCACAGCTATGCCGGGCAGCTGTGGTCCTGGGCCTTGTGGAGCGGAGTAGTGAGGATGAGCAATCCGCAAACGGGAGGCAGGGGGATGGGCATGCTGGCGGGGTGAGCTCAAGGGCTCTGGGCAAAGGCCTCCTGGGGAGGCAGAGACTGCCGGCAGGGGCTTGGAAGATGGGAGAGCAAGGAAGAGCAAGGAAGGGAGGGGCCGGGGGGGCTTCCAGATGCTGGTAGAAGTTCCACCGCCTACCCTGGGTGCTGGGCACACAGGGGTTCGTCCTTTCATTAAATCCTGGAGCTCCATTTTTATACCGTCACGTGCGTGTTGGACGGTAGTTAACGACAAGAGCAACTACGACCAGGGCTCTGGGTGTGGAGGGACCACCGTCTGCCACGTGCAAAGGCCCGGATCAGGGAAAAGTCTGGAAGGGCTGTACCCTAAAAGCCTGAGCCCTGCAGTCTGGACGAGGCCAAGTGTGCACGGCAGCCGGTCACAAAATGAAACTCGGTCTGTCCCTCCAAGGCAGCTGGAGCGAGGGAGCATGCCAGCCAAATGGGTAACGAGATCAGAGGTGTGTTTTGGGAACCATTACTCAGACAGTAGGGGGGTGGGAGGGAGGCGTGGGGCTTTGCTCAACTGACCAATCAAGACAACTTATGCAACCTTATTGATAACCAAAGAAGGAATAGATAAAATCCATTAAGAAGATCACTGACGCCCAGCATTGGCCAAGATGTCAGGGGCTGCACCATGACACCCCTGGCAGGAGCTTCGGACATTAAGCTGCTGAGGCATTTCAGAGAGCAAAGTGAGAAGCCCTCCTAACTGTGCCCAAGATGTGCTTTTGCCACATCTGGGCTCTGCCCCACAGAAAACCACTGGTACCTAGAGGGGCCTGTGACAGACACTAGAATGGCAGTGTGACGGGGGGGACATCAGAGCCACTGCCAGCCTGCCCGAGGGACTCCTATGCAATCAGTAAAAGGAACTGCACCTGCTCACACGGACAGATGGATGAGATACACTCTTACACAACCCGCCAAAGCTGCCCGACAGCTTGCAGGGAACTTTGGAAATGAGTCAACCAAGTTCAAGGGTGAGTCCGTGACACGGAACAGAAGCAGCACCTCGGGCTGTGGTAGTGATTCACTGTGGCCGGCGGGGCGCAGGGGGACCGGCGATGGTTCGCGCTTTCAAGTCACTGAATTATGTAGAACCGCGGTAAGGTATCATGAAGTAAAAAGCGAGACAGGTCCTCAGGGCGCCTGGGGGGCTCAGTCGGTTAAGCGTCCAACTTAGGCTCAGGACATGATCTCACAGTTCGTGGGTTCGAGCCCTGGGTCGGGCTCTGTGCTGACAGCTCAGAGCCTGGAGCCTGCTTCAGATTCTTGTGTCTCCCTCTCTCTCTGCCCCTACTCTGCTCATGCTCTCTCTCTCTCTCTCTCTCAAAAATAAATAAAAAAAAAAACATTAAAAAAATTTTTTTAAAGCAAGACAGTCAATATTGTTAAATATTAGTACAGGAAGGGCGCCTGGGTGGCTCAGTCGGTTAAGTGGCCGACTTCAGCTCAGGTCAGTATCTCATGGTTCATGGGTTCGAGCCCTGCGTCAGGCTCTGTGCTGACAGCTCAGAGCCCGGAGCCTGCTTCTGATTCTGCGTCTCCCTCTCTCTCTGCATCTCTCTCTTTCTCAAAAAGAATAAACATTAGGGCCACCTAGGTGGCTCAGTCGGTTGGGGGGTCGACTTCAGCTCAGGTCATGATCGCATAGTCCCTGAGTTCGAGCCCCATATCGGGCTCTGTGCTGACAGCTCAGAGCCTGGAGCCTGCTTCGAATTCTTGTGTCTCCCTCTCTCTGTCTCTCTCTCTGCCCCTACTCCGCTCACCCGCTCTCTCTCTTTCTCTCAAAAATAAATAAAAAAAAAACATTAAAATAAAAAAAAATAAGAATAAACATTAAAAACAATTTTTTTAAAGCAAGACAGTCCATATTTTTAAAAATTAGTACAGGAGGGGCGCCTGGGTGGCTTAGTCGCTTGAGCGTCTGACTTCAGCTCTGGTCATCATCTCATGGCTTGTGGGTTCGAGCCCCGCGTCAGGCTCGTTGCTGTCAGCTCAGAGCATGCTTCGGATCTTCTATAATCCTGACGCCCTGCCCCTGCTTGCATGCGTGCGTGCTCTCTCTCAAAAACAAACATTAAAAAAATAATAATTCGCCCAGGAAACCCCACTAAGCCCTTCCTGGCTCCTCTAGAGCCTCACGATGAAGTCAAAGTTCCTCAGCTTCATTTCAGGCGAGGCTTTTTTTTTTTTTTTTTAACAGAACCAAATAAAAGTTACAAAAATCAAAATAAGAAAGGCAAGGTGAGAAGAAAACCTAGAAAGACCTACCTTCTCGGCCTTGGTCATCAGGCCCGTCACCATCTGCCGGCCAACCTCCCCAAAGAAAAGCTGGTTGCTCTTGTCTTCCAGAAGACCCTAAGGAATGAGGAAGGAAGGGAGCGAGCTGTCGGGTTGGCAGTCCCCCCAGGCCGGTGGAGAGGGCAGCAACCAGGCAAGTGACTCTGTCTGTGCCGAGGAGCCAGGTGGGGGAGCAGCCCTGGCAGACCGGCCTGCCTGTCCCTGGCCCCGTCCTTCCCAGGTGCCCCCGACACCCACCTCGAAGGCTTGCCGCACACAATGCAGCTTGGCCAGGAAGTCCTGGTCACTGTAGCAGCCCAGCAGCTCTGTCCTGTGGGGAAGCACACACAGTCACACCCCCTGGGCCCTGTCCAGCGACGCCCCTGGGGGGTCGGGGTGGAGCCAGGCAGCGTGACCCTGGGCAAGCACCTGCCCTCCTCTAGGTCTCAGATGCCCCCAGACCAAAGGAAGAGGCTGACCGGATGGTCCCCGAGTACACACTGTCCCCAGGAGCACTGAGCGCAGCTGGCAGGGCTGGGCACTCGGAGTCGGGCCGACCTCGGACTCCTTCAGGCCCCAGCCAGCAAAGGACCCTCACTGGCAGGGGACTGGAATGGCCCGACAGGTCCCAGCTGGCTGAGTGCCAGGGCAGGGGGCTCCTGCCCATTCTGGTCCCCCTCTCCCCCTCACTAAGGCTTCAACCAGGCTTTTCAGTCAGTGAACTTTCCCAAGTTTATCTCGGGAGAGAGAGAGAGAGAGAGAGCGCGCGTGTGGGCGCACACATGCGAAAGCACAGGGAAGGAGCAGAGAGCGAGGGAGAGAGAATCCCAAGCAGGGGATTCGAACCCAAGAACAGTGAGCAGAAATTGAGAGCCGGAAGCTTAACCAACTGAGCCCCCAGGGGCCCCTCAGTCAGTGAACTTCAAACGCACATACTTAAATCTAGAGTCACGGCCCAAAGTCAAGTTCTGAGCAAAATTAACTTAAGATGAACAAGAAACCTTAACTATGCCACAGGTAAGAAAACTGAGGCCAAGAGACATCAGGCAACTGGTCCAGGGCCACGCGCTGTGAAGGGACAGAACCTGGAAAGAGTCGGGTCTGTCTGTCCCCAGAGGCCAGCCTTGGGGCCGCTGCGGAGATGGGAGTCCTTCGGGACACGGGGCTCGGAGAGAGGGCCCACCCGCAGAAAGGCCTCTGACAACTCCGCCCGAGCGGAAATCATTGTTATCCCACTAGTTACAGGAGTCCGTGGTTGCTACTTCCGGGCCTGCCTGGCTTGGAACCGAAGGCCGTCCCCGGCCCTCCTCGACCCTCCGCAGCTGCATCAGGAGCACTAGGGCCCTCGGCCGGCCTGTCCAGCTGAGTCCTCACCAAGCACTGCTGGCTTCTCCGGCCTCCGTGGGGGACAGGGTGTGCCCCAGCTGCCCCCTGCCCCCCGCGTCCTTCCCCACACGCCCACCTGAGGGTCCGGCAGGGCACCTTCCCCTCCTTGACCAGCTGCAGGGCCTCCTCATAAGCGGCGGCAGGCCTGGAGAGCGGGATCGGGTAATCGCCGACCTGCAGGGACTCAAAGAGCTAGAGGGAGGGTGTGCAGGAAGAGGAAGGTCGTGTCAAAGCCTGTGTCGACAGCATCCCAAGGGGTGAGGGTGCCTGCCCAGGGGACACCCGAGGGGCCAGCCTCTCAGAGGGGATAACGAGCCAGGAGGCAAGAGGCCTAGATTTGAGTCCAGCTCTGGCCCTCAGCATCCCTCTCTCCGGGGGGGGGGGGGGGTCCTTGCCAAAGGGACCACCTGCTGGACAGGTGCCCGCATTCTGCCCCCCACCCCGCCCCGTCCCCAGGCAGGACAGCTGGGCTTGACACGTGTGGCCATGGCAGGAGACTAATGCCAAGCAACGGGCACCCAGTCTAAGAAGGGAGAGGTCAGTGTGGGCCGGAGCCGTGGGGGTGGAGACCCCTGCCCTCACCCACAGGACCTAAGACCCCTGGCTTCTCAGGCTCTCCTGTCCCCAGCAAGTGCATGGAGTCCCCGGGGAGCCATGCTGGGTAACTGCCAAATGCTGCTCCTGTCAGAGGAAATGCCTTCACTTTCCCACGACCCAGTGCTGAGAGTGCACACAGGGGCCCCGGCGTCACTCCATCCCACCCGCCCTCTCTGCCCATCCACGCCGCGGCATGTCACCTCCGTGGCAGAGAAGAAGGAATCCTCAGAGGTCAGGCTGTCCTCATCGTCCGCCCGCAGGTGCAGGGAGCCCTCTGTCAGGGGCAGCATGAGGGTCCTCTCTGGGAAGAGCGGGAAGAGAAGGGCTGGGCTGAGGTTCCGAAATCCCCGGGCTTTTTGGAACGCGCACGCGCAAAGCTACCGGACACGTGATTCTGGACTAGACGTCGCTGTTGACTGCGCGGCTCCCATGCACTGAACACTTAAGGCGCGAAGATTCTGGGCTCATTGCCTCAAATGAATGGCTTCTTTCGACGGTGCGCCACCCTTGGAGGTGGGCACAGTCAGGCGGGGAACGAGGCTGCCGAGGGGGCCCGCGCTCGGCCACACAGCCGCACCCTGAGGCCCGACGGCCCCTGAGCTCTGCACAGGCAGACTCTCCTGTTCTGTGTGGCCCTGGGCAAGTCGACTCCCCTCTCTGACAAACTGAAACTTAGCCATTGATAACAAAGAGCCCCAGGGAGTCCACGGGCCACTTGGCATCGCCAGGCCCAGCCGCGCAAGGCCTGCAGGGGTCTGGACCTTCAAGGGCTCTGAGGAAAGGTCTCTCCACTAAGGAGAGACCATGGCGCTAAAGGCCCTACCAGCCTTCTCTGCCACGTGGGGAGGCCACAGGGGGCAGGGGCTCCTCCTCAGGCAAAGCCACTTGGGGACAGGCCACGGCAGGGTGTGTCGAGGTCACCAGCCCTTGCCAGGCCTGTATTGCCGCCGGCAGAGCTGAGGGGCTGGGCACAGGGGTCTGATGCTCCCCCTTGGGGCTGACAGCACCCAGAGGAGGGTCCTTTACCTCACAGGGGTAGGCAACAACAAACCTTTCTTGGCCCTTTGGCCTGTTTTCAGCTAATTTCTACGTGAGCCATTCCTTCTGCCTGCCCGTTGCCCACAGAAGGCTCAAACCAAAGGCCTGGAACAGCCGTCAGGGGAGATGTTGACACACACGTCCGAAGGTCTGCTCCCGAGGGGACGGGACAAGGCACACTGGCCAGGGACTCTCGGGGCCACACCAAGCCCTGCTCCTGCCTGCTACACATAAAAGAACGTCACTGGGATGCCTGGCTGGTTCAGTCAGTAGAGCCTGTGACTCTCGATCTCAGGGTTCAAGTCCTATGCTGGGTGTAGGGATTACTTAAAAATAAAATCTTTCGGGGCGCCTGGGTGGCTCGGTTGGTTCCGCATCTGACTCCTGATTTCAGCTCAGGTCATGATCCCAGGGTCGTGGGACGGAGCCCTGTGTCGGGCTCCACGCTAAACATGGAGCACGCTTAAGATTCTATTCTCTCTCTTCCTTTGCCTCTCTTCCCTGCTTGCATGTGTGTGGGCGCACATGCGCGCGTGTGCTCACTCTCTCTCTCGCTAATAAAAAATAGGTGCGCCTGGGAGGCTCAGTCAGTTGAATGTCCGTCCAGCTCTTGATTTCGGCTCAGGTCATGATCTCACAGTTCACGGGATCAAGACCCACGTCGGCTGGCTCTGCACTGACAGTGTGGAGCCCGCTTGGGATTGTCTATCACTCTCTCTCTGCTCCTCCCCTGCTCACATTCTCTCTCTCTCTAAATAAAAAACTAAACTTTAAAAAGAAGTAAAATAAAATAAAAATAAAATCTTTAGGGCACTTGCTATGATAAACACTGGGTGTTATATATGAGTGATGAATCACTAAATTCTACTCCTAAAACCCAAATTACGCTATATGTTAACTAACTAGAATTTAAATAACAATTTGGAGGAAACAAAATGTTCGTAATAAAAAAATGAAATCTTAAAAAAAAGAATGCCTCTTTTTTTTAAAATATATATAGCCATTCTTCACTTTTTTTTTAAGTTTCTTTATTTTGAGAGAGCATGCGCACAGGAGCGCCGCACAGAAAAGGGGAGAGAGAATCCCAGGCGGGTCCTGCACTGTCCGCACAGAGCCCCGTGCAGGGTTTGATCTCTCGAGAGCATGACCTGAGCCAAAATCAAGAGTCGGATGCTTAACGGACTGAGCCACCCAGGCGCCCTAACGCCTCTGTCTCTTGAAGCCTCAGTTTCCCGTCTATGCAATAAGGCACTGATCAGATGAGCTCCAAAGGCTCTGAGGGCTGCGAGGGAGCCACACCCCAGGTCTCTCGCTGCCTCCCACCTCCACCCCGCCCCGCCCCGCCCCGCCCCACCCCGGCCTGTGCCCGGCCAGCTCACCAAGGTCCAGCAGCACGCCGTCGGATGGGAAGGTGGACCCGAACTCCTCCTGCAGGTGGTAGGCCCGGTGCAGCAGGGACTCCAGCTTCTCTGCGAACTCCCTTCGCTGTGACTCTGGCTGCAATGAAAACAACGGCTCCACATTCCCCAGGCCAACGGCCCCTTCCCTCACCAGTGATGGGGGGCCGGGCGCCCAGCGGCAAGAGCACCTATCCAGACCTGGGCTGCCCGATACAGGGGCCAGCGGCCACACAGAGCAGAGCGACTGAGGCTTGAGATGTGGCCTGTCCCAACGGAGACGTGCCGTTAAGTATGAACACGGGCGGGATGTCAAATACTTTGTGCCGAAAACCCACAGGCAGCTCCATGGGGCTCCACGGCGACCCCGTGTTGGGATGAAACTATTTTGGACGTACTGGATTACAGACAACGGATCATCGACGTGATTTTTGCTGGTCTCCTTTCGCTCTTGGACGTGGTCTCTAGGAAATTTTAAATGAGCTAAATGGCTCCGCGCGGAGCAAGGCTGCTCTGGACCCTAGCAGACCTGGGTTGTGTCCTCGGCACCACAAGTTCCAAGTGGCGTGACCGCGAGTAAACGATTTCCTCATTCTAAGCCTCTGTTTCCGTCTGTCAGCTGAGATGAGAGCACCTACTTCCTAGCATTTTAGGGAAAACATGAAGGAAAGAGGGTATGCCAGGCCCTTCGCACATGACTTGGCCCACGGGAAGTGTTGGCTCTCATACCAACCACTGTGATACGACACGTAACATACGTACAACGTGGAAGTTATAACAGGCATAATGCAAGAACCCTGTCGTGCGTAATAATGACAGTACGGTCACTGTAATACGCCGGCAGTCGGGATCCCAGAAAGAGCTGGGTTTCAATCCCACTGTTACTATTAACCACAGGTGCTTGGGAGCATATTGCGCCTAAGAGGCAGCAGCCTGTGGCTCAGTGAGGCCTCCTCACTGCCCTTGGCCTCCAGGCTGGTATGTGGAAAGAAGCACTGTTCCTTTCACCCCAAGAGCTTCTCTGCCAAGGGGCCAGGCACAGGAAGGCCTGACTCTGTTTTCCGCCAAGGCTGCCAGATCCCACACCTGCATGTAACCAGAGCCCGGGGAGGAGACCGGGGCCAGCTCGGGCCTCAGGCCCCCGGGGACAGAGCCGGAAGAGCTCAAAGGATGACAGCAATGACGGAGACGGCTGCTTGCACTGAGCGCTCGCCCGGGACCCGGCACCTCGCTGCTCAGCCCCACGGCACCCTTGAAGGCATGTGTGCCTGTGACCGCGATCCACAGAGAAAACTCGAGGAGGTTACGTGGCCCGGCCCACCCGGCTAGAGCCCGGGGAACCTCAGACCCCCTGTCCACCTTGCCCCATTCACTGATAGGACCAGACCTCGCACCGGGAAGCGCAAATGACAAGAGAAAATGGATATACTGAACTTCACTGAAATTCAGGACTTTTGTGCTTCAAAGGACGCCATCAAGGGAGTGCAAGGACAAGCCACAGGATGGGAGAAAGTAACTGCAGACCCTCTCTCTGATAAGGGACTTGTATCTAGAATAAAGAGCCCTTACAACCCAAAAATAAAAAGATATGACCATTCATTATGGGAAGACACTTGGATTGCTTCCCTATCTTGGCTCTTGTAAATCCAAGTGCCCTTCCGCAGATGAATGGATAAAGATGTGGTGAGGGGCGCCTGGGGGGCTCAGTTGGTTAAGCGGCCGACTTCGGCTCAGGTCATGAACTCATGGTTCGTGGGTTCGAGCCCCGCGTCGGGCTCTGTGTGGACAGCTAGCTCAGAGCCTGGAGCCTGCTTTGGATTCTGTGTCTCCCTCTCTCTCTCTGTGCCTCCCCCGCTCACAGACTGTCTCTCTCTCTCTCTCTCAAAAATAAACATTAAAAAAAAAGTTAAAAAAAAAAAAGAAGACGTGTTATATAAATACAATGAGGTATTATTCAGCCATAAAAAAAAGAATGAAATCTTGCCATTTGCAACTCGTGGATGGATCTAGAGGGTATAATGCTAACTCAGTCAGACAGAAATAGACAAATACCGTATGATTCCACTCATATGCGCAACTTAAGAAACAAAACAAAGAGACGAACAAAAAAAACCAGACTCTTAAATGCAGAAAACTAGTGGTTACCAGAGCGGAGATGGGTGAACCAGATAAAGGGGATTAAAAGTACACTTATTGTGATGAGAACTGAGTCATATATAAAATTAATGAATTAAAAAAAAAAAGACAGCCTAATTAAAAATAAAGCCAAGGATCTGAAGAGACATTTCTCCAAAGACCCACAAATGGCCAATAAGCACATGAAAAAGCTCTACACTGTTAGCCCAGGGAAACGCAAATCAAAACCACAATGAGATAACCATTTCACACCCACTAGGAGGCTAGAACCAAAAAGACATAAAAGCAAGTGTTGATGAGGATATGGAGAAATCAGAACCCGCCTACAACCCGCTGAAAAGGAATGTAAAATGGCACAGCTGTTGTGAAAAACCGTCTGGCGGTTCTTCAAAATGTCAAATGTAGTCCCCAGCAACTCCACTCCTAGGTACACACCCAAGAGAGTTAAAATCTGGTGTCCGCACAAAAACCTGCACACAAATGGTCATAACAGCATTACTCCTAAAAGCCACAAAGTAAAAACAACGCACGGGCGCCTGAGTGGCTCAGTCAGTTGAGCATCCGACTTCGGCTCAAGTCATGATCTCACGGTCCGTGGGTTCGAGCCCCACTGGAGCCTGCTTCGGATTCTGTGTCTCCCTGTCTCTCTGCCTCTCCCCTGCTCGTGCTCTGACTCTCTCTCAAAAATAAACATTAGAAAAAACCAAACAAACCCAAATGCCCATCAGTGGATGAATGGATAAATAAAATGTGATACATCCATACAATGGACTATTATTCAGCAATAAACAGAAACGAGGTAGTGATCTGAGTTACGAGGATGAACCGTGACAACATTATGCTGTAGGAAAGAAGGTAATCATAAAGGCCACTAACTGTATGATTCCATTTATAGGAATGTCCAGGACAGGTAAATCTATAGAGAGGAAAGGTAGACGAGTGGCTGCCCAGGGCTGGGGGGGGGCACAAAGGGACGGAGGGGGTCTGATGAAGTACATGGGATTCCTTGGGGAAATGATGAAAATGTTCTAAAGTTGATTGCGGTGACACACACAGTCCTGAATGTACTAAAAGCCAATGAAAAGTACAGTTCTGGTTTTTTTTAAATTTTTTAAAAATGTTTTATTTATTTTTGAGAGAGAGAGAGACAGCATGAGCAGGGGAGGGTCAGAGAGAGAGGGAGACATAGAATCCGAAGACAGGCTCCAGGCTCTGAGCTAGCTGTCAGCGCAGAGCCCGACGCGGGGCTCAAACCCACGAACCGTGAGATCATGACCTGAGCCGAAGTCGGACGCTGAACCCACTGAGCCCCCCAGGCGCCCCTGAACTGTACAATTCAAAATGGAGCTGGATGGAAATGAATTTTATGGGATATGAATAATATTCCAAGAAACGTGTTAAACGTTTTTTAGCACAGAAAACCATCTGGAAGGATACCAAGTGGTTATGTCCAGAGGAAGGGTTATAGGCATCAATAATACTGACAGAGATCATTAATCGAGCAAGTACGGTGCACCAGGCTCCTACGGCTGGCAGGAGGCAGAGGGCCTTTGCCCACGTCACAGAACACAAGCTGCCCATTAAACACTGAGCGCTTTGTTCCCTGACTTTTTTTTATTTTTTATTTTTTTAACATTTATTCAGTTTTGAGAGAGAGAGAGAGACTGAGCACAAATGGGGGAGGGGCAGAGAGAGAGGGAGACACAGAATCTGAAGCAGGCTCCGTGCTGAGCTGTCAGCTGTGCTGAGCTGTCAGCACAGAGCCTGATGCGGGGCTCGAACCCACGAACCATCAGATCATGACCTGAGCCGAAGGCAGACGCTTCACCGACTGAGCCACCCAGGCACCCCTCCCCCCACTCTTTTCTATTTCTGTAGTTCTTTAAGGAATTATTCATCACTTTCAGGAAAAGAACAATGAAAGTTCTAGAACTCTAAGATGCAGTATTAGCAATCAGTACCATTTTGGAAAGAAAACCACCTCCCTTCCCTTCCATGACCCGACAGGGTCCTGTAGATGTCCATCAGCCACCCACCCACAGGCAGAGGTGACCTGGTGCAGCTGCGCCCTTGAGCACCGGAGGCTTTGTCGCCCTCCCCTCACCCCTACCCCGCCCCTTCTCTGATTTTCGTGTAGCAACACTGCTCCTTTTAAGTGGCAGTCTCCTTTTGTGAGCCAATGTCCCCAGCTGGGGTAGAGGGCACCATACCTTCCGCTGGTGCCAGGCATGGCCTCATCCTTGTACTGCAGACAACTGCCCAGGCGCCCCTGCCAACTGGCGCACGGCCAACCAAGGCACAGGTGGGGGAAGCGCGGAGCGGGGCAATGGGCAGAGACGCTCCCCTCCCAGTCCTGCCTCACATCGTAGCTCTGCCCCCACCCTTTCCAAATGGGGTGACCCCTGCTGGTAAGGCACCTCCATGGTTCTGCGCTCTGGGCACACCCCCTCCAGCCTAAGGCTCTCAGCTCCTCCCTCGCCTGGGCCACCTGCACAACTCCCTGGGGTAACCTCCCTTTTGAACACCCGAAGCTGTTTCCCTTTCCTGGCTAGATCCTGCCTGACGCTCCAGATCCTGTCAGACTGCTCCCCAAAGAGCCCCCTGCTCTGTCCTCGCTCCAGCAGAGGACAGGAGCTCATGGGTCTGTTGCTGTTGGGTTTCTTTTTTAATACAGAAAAGTACGGACACTAAAAAACGGTCCACGGGCGCCTGGGTGGCTTGGTCGGTGAAGCATCTGACTCTTGATTTGGGCTCAGGTCATCATCTCACGGTTCATGAGTTCGAGCCCCGCGTCAGGCTCTGCACTGAAAGCACGGCGCCTGCTCGGGATTCTCTCTCTCCCTCTCTCTGCCCCTCCCCTGCTCATGCTCACTCTCTCAAAATAAATAAATAAACATTAAAAAAAATAAGAGTCCACCTATACAAACCTTGCCCATAAACATGGCTTGAAATCAGGAAAGTCAAATAATAAAGTGCAATGAAACTCTTTTCCCACTGTTCCCCGTAGACCCGCTCCTCACAGATCACAGTGAACGATTTCCTCAGTTATCCATCCAGAGGAAAGTAAAAATCCACGTACATACCAGCAGTTACCAACTGGCACACGTATGCATGGGTATGTGTCTTTAAAAAAAACATTTTTTTTTAAGTTTATTTGAGAGAGACAGACAGCATGAGTGAGGGAGGGGCAGAGAGGGAGACAGAGAGAGGGAGAATCCCAAGCAGGCTCCGCAGTGTCAGCACGGAGCCCGGCGAGGGGCTCGAACCCATGAAACTGTGCGATCATGACCGGAGTCAAAACCAAGAGTCGGGTGCTTAACCGACTGAGCCACCCAGGTGCCCCTGGATACGTGTCTTGAACACAGACACACACAAGTATACTGTATACATTCTACATCTTGCTTTTTTCACTTAATGACATATTGTGGAGACAGCAGCCTATCAGCCTATGTAGAGTTCCCTCAGCCTTTTAATGTCTGCATTGTACGCCACACCACTTTTTCTTTTAATTTTTTTTTTAATGTTTATTTGTTTTTGAGAGAGAGGGACAGAGTGGGAGCACGGGGAGGGGCAGAGAGAGAGGCAGACACAGAATCTGAAGCAGGCTCCAGGCTCTGGGCCATCAGCACCAAGCCCAATGCGGGGCTCGAACTCACGAACTGCAAGATCATGACTTGAGCTGAAGTCAGACGCTAACCAACTGAGCCCCCCCGACCGCCCTGGTGCCCCAACTCTGGACTACTATTAATTTGACATGTAGATAGTTTCCTTTTTTTCCTGCTTTTTAACGGTTACAAGGTAACGCTTCAGTAAACATCCATCCTAAGACGTGTGTTTGGTATGCTTTACACAGGAATTTCTTATTTTTAGCCTTTCTTACTTTCTCTTTTCTGACACTGAAATAAATACTGACCGACGGTGCCAAATACAGGTATAAAGAAAAGACGGGACGCGGGCTGTGTGATCCTCTCAACTGAATGCAGCAATTTTCCTCTCAGTCCTTCATAAAATGCACCTTTTCCTCACATAGTTGGGATCGGGGCGTGATCATCACCACGGACGGAGTACTGAGTAATTCCCAAGCATCAGGCATGTGCTAGGCACGTCATGTTGAGTATGTGACCTGGCGGGACCAACATCCTGGTCGAGGGGACAACTCCCATCCAGGACAAGTGACTGCCCGGCAGAAGGCGAGGCTGTCACACTGCCCCTCTGTCCCAACCTTCTCCACGGCTGGAAGCTCAGAAAGACACAGGAGAGGACCACCTACCTCAGACAGCACCTCCGAAGCAGTCTCGGGGTTCCGCAGGCTGTCCCCCGGCGTGGGGGTGCCGCTGCTGTCCCCTCTCTGCCCCACGCTCAGTGCCTGCTCCCACTTCTGTAGTGCCTCCTCGAACAGCTCCATGCCTGAGCCCGGGTGGGAAGGGAAGGGCGAGAACGACCTCAGGAGACCGAGGAGGCAGGAGGACCCCCCCCTCAAAGGACAAAACTGGGCAAGACCGTGTGAGCCCGGCCCTGATCACTTTTCCAAGGTGGGTCAGTTGACAGGCCTCCATTCAGACCGGATTTGTTCTGGGAAGGCCGTCCCCTGTCCAGAGATGGCTGGCTGCCACCGAATAATGGGTTGGGCATCAGGAGTGGGGTTGCCCAACAGCACCAGGAAAAGCGTCCTGAGCCCAGTCGGGGCTCCCGAGGCCATTCTTCCCCCCACTCTGCTCCAGGAGAGCCCCCAAGGCCGGCCTCGTGGCCGCTACCTTGCATGTAGAGACTCTCCGCGTTGCCGTCACTGGTGGTCACGGACTCCTCCATCCCTCTGGCGTCCCATGGTCCCGAGCACGCAGCCGTGGGGCTGGATGAGTTCACTGCTACCATCTGGGCACCAAGCAGCACGAGGACCCGAGGGCAAGGCGTAAGGCCCTCCCGGACTCTTTGTAGGGCCCGCCCCTCCCGCGGCCTGATCAGGTCACACACCCTCTCCAAAGACCATGCCCGAAGCCGGCCCCTGGCACAGTGGCCAAACCCTCCGCGCGGCCTGGTTCCACCAACTCTGAGCGCCTGACGGCGCCTTACACAAAATGAAGTGGGAGGGAATGGAGGCCGATGGCCGGCCCAGGAACCAGCAGCCTCCAACGAAGGCTGCCCTGGACCCATTCCCTGCTCTGAGGCTCTGTACCGGGAGGACTAGGAAGACTGAGGGAGCACCCACCACGCACAGGGTGGGGCGGGGCCCACATTCGCCACAATTCTTGCCCTGCCTGGACATGAACTCCTCCAGGCCAAGAGCTATGTCTTGGTCACGCCTGAGTCCCCAGGGCAGAGCCCGGCCCAGAGCTTGCTGAATGGATGGGTAAGAGGATGAGCAAATGAGCCAGAGCCACTCTCCAGGAGAAAATTCGCTCTTTGTCTCACTGATCTCTATATCCTCAGCAGTGGCCCTGGCATAAAACAAATGCCTGCTCGGTGCCTAACGAATGAATGGAAGAATGAATTTTCATAGACCAGTATCTTCCCCACGAGACCACAAACCTCTCTTCTGCACCTATCCACCTTTCGGTCACCAGTGCCTGGCACTCAGTACGTGATCAGTGACAATCTCTGAGAGCCTGCATGGATGGGGCGTCTGGGTGGCTCAGTCAGTTGAGCGTTCGACTTCGGCTCAGGTCATGATCTCACAGCTCGTGAGTGCAAGCCCCGCGTGGGGCTCTGTGCTGACAGCTCAGAGCCTGGAACCTGCTTCAGATTCTGTGTCGCCCTCTCTCTCTGCCCCTAACCCACTCGCGTTCTGTCTCTGTCTCTCTCAAAACTTAAGTAAACATTAGAAAAAAAAATTTTTTTGAAAGCCTGCAGGGATGGATGAGTGAATGAATGAATAAATGAATGAAGAGGCCGCATGAAATCTCTTCTCCTGTCTTCCCACCAGGCTGTAAGCTCCCCAAGGGCAGAAGCTAGAGCCTATCCTATGCCCGGGACTGAGCCCAGAGCCCCGGTGCCCTCCCCCAGGTAGTTACCGAAGCCAGGCTGTGGGAGGAGCCTGAGTGCTTGCTGGGCTCGATGGAGGAGATGCCACTCAGAGTGTCATTGCTCTTGCTACTGGGGCTCTGCATCCTCCGGCTGGCGTAGCCTGTCAGCAACAGGGGGGCAAGGGTCACACAGGTTTTGAGCCGAGGCTTTGCACAGTCTGTTCTGTTCCCACCTCCAGGCAACCCTCCTCTCCCTCACCCGGGAGCCTGTCCTCCCCACCCTCCTAAGGCAGGGGACAGCAGTGCAACTACGCCCCTTCTTGTTGTCCTGCTCACTGTATATCCCTGTCACCCAGCACAGGGCCTGGCCCAGAGGCCCCAGATCTGCCAGGTCAGTCTGAGAATGAGGCGGGCGACTTCCCCACCTACTCCTCACTCGGTTTCCCCTGTGTCGCTGACTAACTGATTTGGAATTCTCCTCCTTCCAAGAAGAATTTGAGACAATGATTTTTTGGGGGCGGGGGGAAGACCCAAGTGGGGGAGGGGCAAAGAGAAGGGGACAGAGGATCCGAAGCAGGCTCTGTGCTGACAGGCTGACAGCACAGAGCCTGATGTGGAGCTCAAACTCACGAACCTGAGATCATGACCTGAGCCGAAGTCAGACGCTCAACCACTGAGCCACCCAAGTGCCCCGAGACCATGGCTTTTAAAATACACACAAAAGGGGCAGCTGGGTGGCTCAGTGGGTTGAGTGTTCAACTTTGTTTTCTTTGTTTTTTTTTAATGTTGATTTATTTTTGAGAGAGAGAGAGAGACAAGCATGAACGGGGGAGGGGCAGAGAGAGGGAGACACAGAATCCAAAGCAGGATCCAGGCTCTGAGCTGTCAGCATCGAGCCTGACGTGGGGCTTGAACTCACAAACTACGAGATCATGACCTGAGCTGAAGACGGACACTTAAGCGACTGACCCACCCAGGAGCCCCGGGTATCCGACTCTGGCTCAGGTCATGATCTTGCAGTTCGTGAGTTCCAGCCCCGCGTCGGGCTCTGTGCTGACAGCTCAGAGCGTGGAGCCTGCTTCGGATTCTGTGCCTCCCTCTCTTGCACTCTGTCTCTCTTGCAAAATAAATAAACATTAAAAAAATTTTTCTAAATACACACACAAAAATTTTTAATAGGTTTTTTAAAACTTTATCTATTTTGAGAGAAAGGGAGGGAGGGAGGGGCCGAGAGAGAGGGAGAGAATCCCAAGCAGGCTCCGCACTGTCAGCACAGAGCCCGACGAGGGGCTCAAACTCACGAGCCATGAGATCATAACCTGGACGTCCAGTGCTCAAGCGACTAGGCCACCCAGGCGCCCCCACACACAAAATTTTTTAAGTGAGAAAAGTAGGGCAGGGATAATAAGATAACACCAGAGACGGTGGTGGTGGTGGGACAGGGCAGGCAGGCAAGCGCTTGGCGCAGAAACGGCTCCAGGCTTCTCAGGGGCCAACGCCAACCAGGAACCCAGCTTCATCAGCACTTCTCAGGTCCTAGCCTAGACTAACCGAAAGACGTCTTTTTCCAGCTGTAAAGAGAAACCTTCCCTTTTGCGAGGATAATTCACAATTAAAATTCATTTTTACCCCAGGGGAGGTTTTACTTCTTAAACCACGTTTCTCCCAAGATGGGAGCCTGTGAGAACGTCCTGCCTGGGGAAGCGGGGCCCTGTGACATTCAGGCACAGTAGAGGCTGGGTTGCTGGGTTACAAGCTACCCAGGGCTCATAAGGGCTTTTTAAAAAAATTTTTTTATGTTTTATTTATTTTTTGAGAGAGAGAGAAAGAGAGAGAGAGACAGACAGTGAGAACAGGAGAGGGACAGAGAGAGAGGGAGAGACAGAATCCGAAGATGGGCTCCAGGCTCCGAGCTGTCAGCACAGAGCCCGACGCGGGGCTCAAACCTTCAAACCGTGAGATCATGACCTGAGCCGAAGCCGGACGCTCAACCGACTGAGCCACCCAGGCGCCCTCACAAGAGCTTTGAAAGCCACACCAGCACACACAGAGGCTACCAGGGGCTGGGGGTAGGGGAGAGGGGCTGACCACAGGGACATGGTGGGGCGGCGGGGGGGGGGGGATTGAGAGCTTGGCTACAGGCGTTACACAAAATTACATAAAGAACTGTATGCTAAAGAGGCGCCTGGGTGGCTCAGTTGGTTAAACCTCTGACTTTTGATGATTTTGGCTCATGAATCTCTTGGTTCAGAATCCCTGCCTCAGGCTCCACACCGATATCGCAGGGTCTGCTTGGGATTCTCTCTCTCTCAAAATAAATAAATAAACTTAAAAAACAACAACAAAAACAAAACTGTACACTAAAACAGGTAAACGTACTACATGCAAAGTCAACCTTAACTTTTAAAAAAGGGGGGGAGGGAGAGAATACCATATGGTTCAGAAACCACATGGCCTTTCTGGCTCCTGTGTCAGGGACTTCCCTCCCCACGCTGCGTGCCACCAGCTCCCTCTGGGCCCCGGTGCTCCCAAAGGGTCCTCAGATACTAAGAAAAACCGCCACCGACAGGACATGTGCGACCAGCCGAAACACCCACCAAATCCTTAAGACGACCCAGGGAAGGGCCTATCGCCACCCCCGCTTCACAGAGGAGAGGAACTTGGCTTGGAGAAGGGATGTCATGAGCCCAAGATTGGACAGTGAACGTGGGGCCCTGCCGGGACTCGACTCTAGGTCAGGCCCTCCCCCACTGCCTCACACCTACCCTTCTTCACCGACGGCACCTTCCTGGCCATGAGGATGGGGAGGGGCACCGTGCCCAGATGTGCGCCTCCCATCTCGGGCCCGACCTGCTTCTTCCTCCGCCGTCGCCTCTTCAGCTGGTGGGCGGCCAGGGCCAGGGCCACAGTCCCCAGGGCTGTGGCAAAAAGGACCTTCCGCAGGCCTGGGGTCAGCCGCAGCTGGGAGAACGCAGACTGCAGGAAGAGAGGGAGGAGGCCGGGCTGCATCTTCCCGGAAGAACCCCGGCGGCGGGCAGAGCTGCCCTGGGGAGCACCCCAGGGACGGAGGGTGCCGCGGGCACTCTGGGGCTGTTTGCTGACCAGGAATGACAGAGGGGCACCCGCCCCAGGAGGAGGCACCTGGCCGGCACTTCTGAAACGTGGACCACGGAGATGTAAAGAGGGGGAACTGGGGACGGCAAAACGACAATGCCAAGGAGATCACAGCCGGGGTCCAGCAGGTGTCCCTCACCCCGCTGGTCGTGATCCTAACAGCTGCGGGGACTGAGCGCCTACTGTGCGCTAAGGATTTTACCTGCATTACCCGGCAGAATGCCCGTCTTTTCCGACGTGAGAATGTGAGCCTCACACAGGTTAAGACAAGCTCAAGGGGACAGGGAGACAGAAATCGAACCTAGGTCTCCTGACCCCATTTCTTAACGACTCCTTAAAGCTGATAACATTCACTCCACCCAAGTGCCCGATCTGTACAATCCCCTACTCCTCACTTTCCGCCTACTGAGTGGGGAGACCCTCGGGGTCGGCAGGGTGGGGGGGGAAGCTGCAGGCCACACAACAGGGCTTTAGGAAGTGTCCAAAGACCTGGTGAGCCACAGACATTTGAGGTTGGCAGAGAGGGCATTACTGACCCCTTTTATAGACTGAAAAACTGAGGTCAAGGGCTCACATAGCCCTAGGGTGAAGACCGGGTGTGGGGCCCCAGACTCCTAACCTAGTCCTTCTTGCTCTGTTGATACAGGAGATCCCAGAAACCTGCGGTAGCAATAATGAGGGACCAGCTTTCCCAAATGCTAGGACCCTGAGATGATGGGCTCAGTGTTCTGGAGACCAGAGGGGTAAAGGCAGGACCACAACCCAGGCCGACCTTTACCTGCCCAAACGTCGTGTACAGGAACACAGGGATCTCGGCCACCGTCATGGCCAGGGCCTGGATCATGGACATGCCCTCGGTCCTCCGGAACGCCATGGCCGGACCAGCACCCCAGGCGAGAGCCCTCGGGTCCAAGAGCTTCCAAGAAGAACGTCTTCAACTGGCGACTGGCTGGGTCCCAGGCACCGTCCACGCCTTAGCAAGACAAAAACGCACATACCAGAGGATCCTTCCACGGAGCTGAGAGACAAAGGACCAAGTGAGACACAATGATATGATCACATGAGCACAGCGAAATGCCCCTAAGAAGACCCTGAGGGATGAGGTGGGAGCAAAGCCTACCTCTGTCGTGCCAGGCCTGGAATCGGGCCCCCCGTCTTGTGCACCCACCAGCAGAAAGGCAGCCAAATGCCCCATCGAGCCCTTGCTCGCCCTGAGCCCTGGGAGCAGAGGCCAGCATCTCTGGCGTCTTGGCCCAAGAACGGACCCGGGGCCTGGGAGACGGACAGTCACCCTCAATCCTGGGCCTTTACGCCACCCTTTCACAATCTTTTCAAACCCCGTGGTCCACTGGGTAAACAAAACTTTCAAGCCACAAAAGGGTCACGCCGCTGATCGGCAATCACGATACCTTCTCCATGGCCCACAAGGCCAAGAATGCGTTTATTTCCCGGGGCGGGGGGGTTCCAGTAGGACAACAAGCAGGGTATTTCCTCAAATTACAATAGCTACTAGAGGCTACATGTACACTGTGCTGAGCTCTTTACGTAGGTGAGTTCCTGGAATCGTTACAATTCTGTGAAGCAGATGCTAGCAAGCCCCCCCATCCCATCTTTGCCAATGTCCCATGAGGAAAGTGAGGTTCAGAGTGGTTAAGTCAGGAGTCCACGGTCATACAACTAGGATGGGGTAACATGGACCTGGTCCAAGATCTACTGGACTTTAGACTCTGCGCTCAATACAACCCTTTAGCTAAGTCTGACATGGAGCAGGAAGTGGCAGATCCCAGCAGAACCACAAACTACCAGGGCAACGTCCCCCTGGGGCCTTCTGAGACCCCCCTGGGTACCCCACGGCCCCATCCCCAGCCAGCGAATAAGCGTCTTGAGCACCCCTGGCCCAGTCTCCGAGATCCTGCAGAGCCCTCCCCACTCGCCACCACAAACACCAAGGATGCCTTCAAGGTCTCCTGGGACCTGAAACGGAAGGAATACACAGGCCGGGACAGACCCCATCAGCCTGGGATGGCAGCCAAAGTCACTGGAGCAGCACAAGAAACAGCGTATCCCCAGTGAGTGGGAAGGACGGATGATCTTCCCAGTCTAGCTCTAAGTGCTGGGCTGGGTGCAGGGAGGGGGAAGGGGGGGCGAGCAGGGGCATAGTCAAGGGCCAAGAAAACTGTCATGCTGTCAAGGAGACAGCAAAGTGAGCTGTGCACCCTCCAGTGGTCGGGGCCCGGGTTAAGATCACAAGCCGGCCCTCTCATCCCCCTCCCTCCCCCAACCTGGCCTGGGCGTTCGAGCAGGGGAGAAGAAAACACCAGAACACCAGAGGATCGGCGGCTACTATTTCCCAAGCACTTACTACTGTATGCCAGGCTTGGAACAGGCGTTCCCCAGAAAACGGGTGGCCTGTGAGTCTAGTCACTCACAGATGCCCATTGCTTATGACGGGAAAACTGAGGCTATGAGAGGCCAGCGACCTGACTGACCTCACTAACTGACCAAGCTGGGATGTGACCTCAGCCACAAGGAATCCCAAAGCGATTGGTGTTTCCCCCTGAGCTGTCCGCTACAGCTGCCACCTCTCTCTCCATGCCACACCTGAAGGATTTCGGGACCCAAGTGAGAAGCCCACATGGAGGGACAACAATGAGCCGAATGCATCCTCCAGGAGTGAGTTAGGGCCGGGAGGCCTGGTATTTGCCTGCAGGAAAGTCAAGAGCAGCCTCGGCTGTCCTAAATGAAGGAAGAGTCGCAAGTGCAAGATGACATCACGGGCCCCCAAGCCAACTTCGCTCCAGGGACAGATCCACAGACTCAGCTCAACTGTGCCCCACTCACCCCCCGACACAACCCAGGAGAAGCCTCCTCTGCTCTGTGATGACAGCCTGTAGCGATGTTCCCCACCCGCTGCACGTTTCCAATGCCATTCCCACCTGGACAAGTCACTCTATAACCTTGGACAGGAACATCCTCATTCCACCCTCACTGGAGGGCACTGACAACACCCGCAGCCTGAATGCCCATACCTTGCGCGGGGGCACCTCCTCCCTTGAAGTGGGCAACCCCATTAATGACTCTGGCCTGAGCAGCGCACTTTCCTCCTTGACCCCAGCAATGTCCCGGGCCCAGACATTCCTCTGAGCCACCCTCTGCCCAGTCTCTGTTCATTCCACCTTAGGCAGCTTACAAGTCGGACCAAGCTGGGTGCTGGGCACTGGCCACTCCCACGCTGGACCTCAGCAACATCCCCTCCTAAAGAATCTGCTCATTCCATCTCGGATATCACCCAGCGCGGCCACAGTTCAGGCCCCCTCCCCTCTTACCCGAGCCCCGGAATATCCGTGAGGGTCGTCCAGACGCCCACTGGCGACACCCGCGGCCGGCGCACCTGCCTTCCCAGCCCAGGTTCGGGTACCTGCGCCCCTGCAACGTTCCAGGCCCGGGCATCTCCTCACTGACCTGGTACCTTCCGTTCCACCTCTCGCGCCGCCCACGGCCCGGGTACCTGCTCATTCCAACCCCGGCCCTTCTAGTCCGGCTGAGCCCGGACACCTGCGCTCCCACCCAGTCCTTTGCTCAGACCCGGCTCCCGCCAGCTGCAAGCGTCGGTCCCAGGCCCTGCCGCGACGGCCGCCGAGCGGGCTCAACCAAAGCCGCCACTCACCCAGGATCCCATCGCTGCGGAAGGGCAGCGTCTCCTTCCCCAGCGTCCGCGCAACCAACCTCGCGCTCACCGCGGGGGGGCGTGGCCCCACGCAGGGCCAACCCCTCTTTGACCAATGAACGTCGCCGAACCGCCCCGTGCGGCGCCGGCCTCTCGCCAATGGGCTGGGTCACGTGACCGATCTGGCCGCGCCTCTCTCGCCCTTTGCTCCGCCCCCTAAGTGCGGTTGAAGCGCGGAAGTGCTCGCTTCTCGCCTACCATTGGCCGTCGGGATTCGATTGGCTGCTGTGGCGGAGTGGGGCGGAGCCACTCTTAAAGACGCTGAGGCGGAGTTATCAGGTTTCTAAGGGTCTTTTTGGAGAGGAACCTGCGAACGGCCCGAGCCCTCGTTGGCTTCTCTGCCGGTGCCAGTCCCCAGATTCTGCCCCCCTTTTAAGGGCCCATTTTCAAGTGCCACCGCCTCTGACTTCCCACAGCAACCTCTGAAACTAAACTTGCCACTCTCCACGTTCTTACGGAGTTGTTTGAAAGTCTCCCCTACCAGACGTTGCCTCCCTGAGAGGTGAAGTCGATTCCGTTCTGACCGCTCAGCCCTGCCGCGCACTGGGTTTGGAATCTGGCTGACTTGAGTTGGAATCAAGTTCTGCCATTTAAGCTCTCTGGAGTTCACGCCGTCTTCCCCTCTGTAAACGGGGATGGGATCCCTGCCTTCCCCAAGTCGCAAGGCTTTGGTGAGGCTTGGAGAAAACGGTGCGGCAGCCCTTGCATAACTCCGAAGAGCTAGGCATCTAAAATTTGTAAACATAATTATCGGTAATGTCGCATTCCTTCATTCATTGGACTACTAATATATCTGTGTGCCAGCCTTTTGGCTGGGCCTGGGTGTACAGTGATGGGCAAGATACATGGTGCCCCCAGGGAGTGCATAGGAAACAGATACTTAATTACAATCTGTGTGATAGTTGTTTTGATGGGAGAAACACAGGAAAGAGGGGATACTGAGGAGAGACACCAGAGCTTGCAGGGGGAGGTGAGAGACTCCTGAAAGAAAGGGGTGATCCTTTCATCCTGAAGGATGAACAAGAATTTAGCTGGGTAGAAAGGAGAGGAGGGAACAGCATAGGCTGTGACCCCCAGGCAAGAGAGAACCTGGCATCCAATGAGCCAACGAAGAGGGAACCAGAGCAAAGAAGAGTGGTCTCCACGGTTGGAATGGCTGGGTTCTGGTTTAAATCCGACACTCTCAGTCCCTGTGGCTTTGTGCAAATCTGTGCCCAACATGGGGCTCAAACTCACAAACCGTAGATCAAAACTCACATGAGCTATCCACTGAACCAGCCAAGCACCCCTTCCTATCTCCCCTTTACCCTGTTGTGTTTTTCCTCCCAGGACTCATGCCTCACCTGTTATATATTTGTTTACTCGTTTTGTTTACTCTTCCATCCCTGGTGCCTAGAACAGTGTGTGGCTGTCAAAGACTTCCTCCTTGACCAAACCGGAGTCACGCTCCTCTGGGCCCTCTGCTCAACTAGGCCGACCTTGGACTTCCATCTATGTCCTTGTAGAGTCCAGTGTTAGCAAAAATTCCCCACGTGTGATATCTGATCACCCTGCATATTTAAACAAATTCCTCATTCTCCACCCTCAGTATCTTGGCCTGCCTTCAGAGAGAATCCCTCTAACTTTGATGTTTCTTTGTTTCTTTTTTTTTTTTTTTTTTTTTTTTTGAGGCCGGGGAGAAAAAATAAGTAGGGAAGGGGGTGGAGCCAATCCCTAGCAGGCTCCGCCCCATCAGCGTCTGCACAGAGCCCTGCTCAGAGCTCAACACAGGGCTTGATCTCACTATGAGATCATGACCTGAGTTGAAACCAACAGTTGGCCACTTAA
Organism: Cryptoprocta ferox; assembly: GCA_028646485.1. Classification (NCBI taxonomy): domain Eukaryota; kingdom Metazoa; phylum Chordata; class Mammalia; order Carnivora; family Eupleridae; genus Cryptoprocta; species Cryptoprocta ferox. The sequence goes on from CM053568.1 coordinate 6,497,095, forward strand.
TCGCCTGAGCCACCCAGGTGCCCCCTTGACGTTTCCACTCAGTCGTTTGCCATCCACTGGCCCCCACCCTGCTCTTTGGCTATAAATCTCCACTGGCCCCTTACTGTATTCAGAGTCGAGCCTGATTTCCCTCCCCTGCTGCAAAACTCCCACTGCTGTGGCCTCACTTGAATAAAGTCTTCCTTAACATCTTTCACAAGTAGCATGGATACTTTTTTTTTAAACAGTGCTCAACGTGGGTTGTTGAATGAATGAATATATAACTATATTGATATACGGTTGTTGAAGATGATTGAGATGGATGCTGAGTCAATGAATGATACAAACTGCTATGGACACACACTGGTAAATAAGAGAATGATCAGCACAGATTAATAAAAACACATAGTGATGGCTCCAAATAGGTAATAAACACAGACACATTAAATGGGTGCACATTAAATCACCTGGAAGTTTCCCCAAACTCCCCCTGCCTGGGTCTCATGCATGCTAAGAGTCTGGGAGTGAGCCTGGGGTCCGGATTTTGGACAAAACCACAGGGACTGAGCTCACCCTGCAGAGATAGGCTGGGGAGGTGATGGGGACCTGAGGTTAGTATATGGAGATAAACAAGCCAGGCATCCAAAAGGATGGAGTCAAGGAGGAGACAGCACCAGTTCAGAAACAGAGCTCCCCAGTGCATTAAACGATGAAGCCTAGAGGTAGAAAGTAAGGAGAGGTGGAGGCAGATACTAAGCCCTCCTCTATGCCCAGTGAAAAAAAGGATGTACCTTCAGGCCATCCCCGTGCCCATCAGGCGCTGTGAAGAGGTAGGTTCAAGATCAGCCAGTGTCCATGCCCCCAGGGCAGCCATTCCTCTACCTCAGTAGAACCCGAGCCTCCCCACCTCTCCTCCCTCCCTAATAACCCCTTGGCACACCCTCACCCAACTTTGGAGAACCAGAGGGCTTCTGATTAACAAACAACCAGGAGTCCCTGGATGGCCTGTCCCCCGGCTCAGATGTCCTTCGTGATGGGACAAGCTGAGGGCAAAGTACAGGTTAACAGCAACCCCCATACCTAGGCAGAATATGTGTGACATTCCTCAGACACTCCTGGCTACCCAGGAACAAAGGAAAGTGTTTGTTTTTGTTTTTAATTATTTTTTCTAATGTTTTTTATTTATTTTTGAGAGAGAGAGAGAGAGAGACAGCGTGAGAAGGGGAGGGTCAGAGAGAGAGGGAGATACAGAATCTGAAGCAGGCTCCAGGCTCTGAGCCACCTGTCAGCACAGAGCCCGAAGCGGGGCTCGAACCCATGGACCGTGAGACCACGACCTGAGCCGAAGCTCGATGCTCAACCGACTGAGCCACCCAGGCGCCCCAGGAAAGGGGTTTAAGTGCTTGCCATGGTGATGTGGGAAACTAAGGCAAATAAAAATTAAATTCCCTTACTGTCTACAGCTCATTGACAAGTCCTTGAAACCCGCGGAGTGACCTCCCTCTAGCAGTTCAGATTCCTGGATGATGATGACACTTCGCCCAGGGGCAAAAGAGAATCTTAGCTTAACATTATCCCAACCTCAAGGATCCTGTAAATCTACTTTAACATGGAAACTTCCTTAATCTCAACTCCCTCAAGATATACTCCAGGCAATCATACTCCAAGCTTATGGCCGCCTGATATACATCTGAAAGGTCTCATGACTGAGGTTTTAATAAATGGTAATAATGGCCTTTTCCTAGCAACAGTTCTCCCCTCAGGGTCCTGGAAACTTTGCTTCTAAAATTCCTTAGACTTACTCCATCCATAACCCCCTCCCAACCTGAGGGTTACCCCTCATGACCCCAGTGCAGCTCTTCTGCCCACGGGTCCTGTCCCCAATGCTTTAATGAAATCAGCCTGTTGCACCAAAGACGTCTTCAAGAATTCTTTCTTGGCGGTGGGCTCTGGATCACCCCACCATCACCCTAAAACTCCATCACTTAGTGCCACCAACGTCAGGGGCAGAGGAAGGGGACTAGAAAGGGCTGCGAGTGGTCAACGGGAGATGAAGAGGAACAAATGGGCAACTGGCTGTGGCTCAAGAAACGGAGAAACCAGCCAGGTGGTAGGCGGAGGCCGCAGGGGGCAGCAGCCTGCCGCAGCAAACCTGGCGGCTTCCAGGGGGGCCCGCGCCCCGCCCTCGCCCCGCCCTCGCCCCGCCCGCGCCCCGCCCGCGCCCTGGCTGGCTCCTCCCCCGAGACCCACGGCCCTCGCCCCGCCCCGCGCACCCCGGCTGGCTCCTCCCCCGCGGCCCGCGGCCCGCTCCCTGCCCCGCGCACCCCGGCTGGCTCCTCCCCCGCGGCCCGCTCCCTGCCCCGCGCACCCCGGCTGGCTCCTCCCCCGCGGCCCGCGCCCCGCCCTGCGCGCTCTGGCTGGCTGGGTGGTGGCGGCGGCTGCGGGCAGGCGGTCGAGCTGAGGGCGGCGGTACCGGCAGCAGGTGGGCGGGGTGCGGGCCGACGGCGGCGGGCAGGGGCCGGCCAGGCTGCGCTCGGGCCGTGCGCGGCCGGCCGTGTGGCGCGCCATGGACTTCAACATGAAGAAGCTGGCGTCGGACGCGGGCATCTTCTTCACCCGGGCGGTGCAGGTGAGGCCGTGCGCCCTGGGCCTCGCGCGGCCGGCTCTTGGGGCCCGGATGTGGGGCGGGCCGGGAGCAACCCTGCAGTAGAGCCGGGGGGCGCAGGAGAAGTCCCTCGGGCTGCCACCCCATTTCCCGCTGCGGGAATATCCTACTGCCCCCCCCCCCCCCCCCACTGCGCCGCTCCGAAGAGAGAAAGAGCCCGTGCGTGGCGTCTGGCCGCTCTGGCCGCACCCTCAGCGTGGCCCGGTGCCGGGGACCGAGCCGGGCCTCGACTCGGTTGCCTGGGGAGAGGTATCCGGGTTTAGCGTTTCGACTGGCCGGGTTACCCTTTTCCGTGGCGCCCGCCGGCCCGGGGAGGGGAGAGAGCACCAGGCGGTTCCTGCCTCCCCGCCCTTGCCCAGCAGTGACTCTGGCAGGCGTTTGGAGGCCTGAGTCCCAGGCCCAAGGACCGTGCACCCGCCACGACCCCTTCTCCGAGCCTCAGTCTCCGTCCCTGTGCAATGGCCTGGCGTACTGATTCCCTCAGATGCCCTTTACATTGCTTGGATAGTCAGTCCGGAAGCCGAGACGGTTGGCTTTTGCTCCATGGGAGGCCTGTTTCTCTTATTTCTCCAAGCCTGGGGGATGGGGAGAGGGCTAAGGTCTGGCTGGGTGCCCTCTTTGGGAAGCTGTCCAGGCCGGTGATGGCGGGGTTGGAAGAAGTCCTATCCATTCCCCGGGCCAGGAGTGAAACTGAGGCAGTTTAATGTATTGATGAAGACCTGGCGTCCGCTATGGGCGTGGATGCTCCCTCTTGTGACCTTGAGGAAGGGGCTTCATCTCTTGGCCTCAGTTGCTCAACCTGAAAAATGGGATTAGCAGTCCCTCGCAGGATGGTTGTGAGGCTTCGGTGGCACTCTGCACGTACATACTCAGCAAAGGCAAGCTTACTAGGGGTGTTAATGTAGTTAGGATTGCACCTGTGTGGCATGTGACCTTGGGCAAGTCACTTACCTCAGAGCCTCCGTGTCCCCTTCTGTCAATGGGGTGTAATACCAGTCTGCCTCCGGGGAGCCTGCAGACTTGGGGCTTGGCCTGTCGCAGTGCTCTGGGAACAAGTGCTATTGTTTGTCCTTGCTGCTGGTGTTGGTTCTCCCTGGAGAACCCCAGCCCCAGAAACTCATGTGCCCGTGTTTACTAGAAAGCACCATGTCCCGCGTCCCACTGAGGATTAGTGCCCCGGGGATGGTTTGCCACTAGATGTTTCAAGCCCAGCAGGCAACCCCAGCCCCCGTGGGGTTGCTAGGACCCTGGAGCTCCTCGGTTATCCGCCCCCCCCCCACCGCCCGTCTGGAAGGTGGGGAGTCCTCCCACTCTATCTCCCACATCTGGGAAAAACCTGATCTGCCTGTTTCCTGATACTGTGAGGCCCTGGCACCTGACTTGGCCAGGGCCTGCGGAGCCTGGGGTGTGGGGAGGCTTGGGCCCCCGTGGCCTCATGTCTCCCGGTGGGGGCAGGCCCGCTGGGTCACCCATTACTGGAGTGGGAGCCAGCGCCCAGGCTCCCGACTCCCTGGGGTGGAGGAGGGAGCAAGGAGCTTTATAAATAGAGGCTTTCTCTGGCTATGCACGCCCACCCTTGCTGCTGCCATCTTGCAGGGAGTAGCCTCGGACTCTGCAGACATCGGCTCCTAAAGCAGGAGGCTCTGCGTTTTTTGTAGGGATGGGGCAGGGTAGCTGGCCAAAGTAGAGAGAGGCTCGAAATGGGACCCGGGTAGGAGAGGACCCTCGGGCGACCCGCTGAGGTCAGTCCGGGCTGGGATAGGAGTCAGACAGGAGAGATAGGAGGGGGTCTCTCATATCAATGCGTGGGCAGCTTCTCTGCATAGGTGCCACCTTGCCATGTCCCAGGACATGCTGGGAAAGCGGTCAGTCCCTCCATGTACCAGGGGCACCTTTAACAGCCTTGCCCCACCCCCATCCAGTAGGGAACAGGAGCTTGGTCCTGGGAGAGCAGGATCCCTTTTGCATGGGTGAATCTGGGATGGCTTCCCGGTCCCTGAACCATGCCTTGACAGTCAGGAGGGGTTTGTGAGGTTGGTCCAGCAGCTGGGAACCGCCCAGCTGAGGGTGTCGAGGCGGGAAGACCTAGGGCGTGTTTGAGTGAGATGCCAGTGCGGGTGAGAGCGGGCAGCGGAGGTGAGAGTACTAATACTGTTAGTAGTAATTGAATAATAGTAGTAGCAGCGGTAGAAGTAATAATAATGGAAACCAAGGAGGCGGTGTCATTGTCATCATCTGAGCCAGGCGGGCAGCAGTGAATGTGGGATGGAGGCCCCCGAGGTCAGGAGAGCCCAGTAGGACATTGAACCCGGGTGGATGTGGGGTGTGAGGGATGGGTACCCCGTGGCTCAGTGGGCAGTGGCTGCCGCTAACCTTGGCAAGGAGAAGATATGCTGAGGCACACATTTGGGTGACATGGTCACCCAAAGGAAGGTGACTGGTACCACTGGGGTGAGGAGGTTCATAGGTAGCTCCGAGGAGGGACGTGAATGGGGCCTTTTATTCACGGTGATGATGACAGCAGCTAAAATTGATTAGGCCTATGCTGTGGGTTTCCAAATATTCTGTGACATAGGTCCTGTTATCCCCCATTTGCCAGGGTGGGGAACTGAGGACCAGAGAGGTGATTTTGCCTTTCTAAGCCTCGGTTTGCTCATCTGGAAAGTGGGGCTAACGTTACCCCTCAAGAGACTGGGAGAGGTGAGGCCTGCTCTGGGCCTGGCTCCAGGAGGCCCCAGTGTGGGGAAGGTGAGGAGGCAGAGGAGTGGGGAGTGGTGGGGGTGGAAGTGGGGCACAGCTGGTTCCCAGGTGGGGAGCCGCAGGCTGAAGCCCGCCCAGCCCTGCAGGGAGAAACCCAAGCCCTGTTGCATAATTGATGGCTGCCAAGCTTGAGCTGCTCCGAGCTGCTCCCTGCGACTGGGCCCCTGCGACTGGGCCGGAGCTGTCCTTGGCCTCTGGGTGATTTATCCCTGCTGAGTAGTCTGAGCAGGGCCTCCAGACTCCCAGCCCATGATGGCCCTGCCTTGAGCAGAGGCTGCCCTCTTGCTTAGCCTCAGTGGCATCATCTGTGACATGGGAAGCTTGGCCCATCTGCCTTGGAGGGCTGCAGAAGGTGGGTCACTGGCTCGAAGCCCTTACTCAGCCCAGGGTGGGGCTCTAGATGGGGTCAACAGTATCTATTGTCATTATTACCGATCTTACTCCTGCCCGTCTGAACCCTTTTGCTCTTTGGCTATGACCTTGATCAGCCTCCTTCTCCTTCCTGGCTGGAGACGGCCTTCTAGATCAGAGGGGCCGGGACAGGGGCCGGGTGTTCCCCTGTGCCCGTACAGCTTCTGCTGGCTCTGACCATGTGACATCCTGATTCCTGCCCGGCCTTGAGGCGGGGCTGCTGAGCTCTCTGGGGCCTGTGTGTGCCCAGGCAGTTGGCTCTGATGGGCTAGTGGTGTTCCCCGTCCACGCACCAAGTGACCAGAGGCCAGCCATGTGACCGTCCTGCACACACACACTCCCTGTCCGTCTCAGCCATCTCTCCACCCAGCAGCTCCTCAGGGCAGCACTTTATACCGACTCCCTGCCAGACCGTGGCCAGAAACTGATGCCAGAGAGGCAAAGCGACTTGCTCAAGGTCACACAGCTCTTCGGTGGCAGAACTGAGACTTGAATCAGGTCCCTCTTATTCTGGGACCTGAGTGGCTCCCAGCCCCCCATGGAGCCCTATGATAACCCCAGACTTTGCTTCAGGCCCCATTTATTCCCTGAGCACCTGCTACCAAGTGCTTTCCTTCAGAGTCAGCTTAGGAGGGCCCCTAGAAATAGGCTCCCAAGGACTCCTTATTCCCTCTTGGTTATATGCCAGATTTTGTGCAAATGGGCATTTTTGTCGGCGGGGGACGGAGGGAGTCATAACTTTCATTGGATTTCCTGAAGAAGCCATGATCCCCAAACTCTGGTCCAACCTAATTTTCCAGAAGGGCAAACTGAAGCACAGAACAGGGTCGTAACTCGAGCAAGGTCACAGAACAGGTTAGGGGCAAAGCAGATTTCTTAACCTCGGGCCTGGTTCCAGCCGGTCAGGGAGGTGTAGAAGGGTGAGGCAGGGGCCGTCCTCCCTTCCGCACTTCTGAGCCCTCCCCACCTCTCAATCCCTCCCCCCCTCACCCCACAGTTCACAGAAGAGAAATTCGGCCAGGCAGAGAAGACGGAGCTGGATGCCCACTTTGAAAACCTCCTGGCCCGGGCCGACAGCACCAAGAACTGGACCGAGAAGATCCTGCGACAGACAGAGGTGCTTCTGCAGCCCAACCCCAGTGAGTGGGCACGGGGCGGGGGGGTGGGGGCAGCTGGGCAGCAGGTGGGATTTGGGTTAGGTTGCTGGGGCTTCTGACGCCCGCTGGCGGATGGGGGGTGGGCAGTCAAAGAAGTCAGCGGACTCAGTAATGGGCTCCAAGACACGCTGTCTGGGGCAGCGGAAGTGTTAAGTTTTGCAAAGAGGAGATGAAGAAATGCTTGAAACTAACACCCGCTCGGGAGAAGAAGTGGGAAAAACACGAGCCGGGTCTTTTGAGAGGGCAGCGAGGCCCAGAGAGGGAAGAGGGCTTGCCCAGAGTCATACCGCGAGCAGGAGCAAGGAGTGAGTGCAAGCAAAGGCCCCAGAGAGCCCTGCGGGGGAGGGAGGGCTTTCTTGGGGTCGAGACACTTGTCTGCCTGTAAGTGGGCTACATAACTGAGTGTCCCGAGGGCTTCCTGGAGCCGGCACCAGGGCACTGTCCACGTGTGTGTCAGGTTCTATAAATCCATATCTTACCGAGGGAGAAATGAACGGGCCTTGACTTTGGGCCTGTCACCCCCAGCCGCGGGGCCTGGGGCAGGCATTTCATATCTCGGAGTTGCGGCTTCCTCCTCGCTAGAGTGAGGGGTCCTGCGAGGTTGAGTGCTAGTTTGACAGGGTGGAGGTAGGCACCAGAACAAACATTCTGCAAGTCAGCCGGCCAGGCACCCCGTGGGCAGGCCCTGTTCTGGGTCTGATGCTGTCCCCGCGGCTTCCATCCTTGGGTGGGACTGAAGAGCCCTGTGGCTTAGGCTGCTGTCTCCCTGCAGGTGCCCGAGTGGAGGAGTTCCTGTACGAGAAGCTGGACAGGAAAGTGCCCTCGCGGGTCACCAACGGGGAGCTGCTGGCACAATACATGGCAGAGGCAGCCAGTGAGCTGGGGCCCACCACGCCCTATGGTGAGCTGAGCCCCATAGCCAGGGTCAGGGGTCGTGGCCTCCTGCTCTCACACGTTCCTGTCTCTCCCTTCCTTTCTTTCTCTTGTATTTTTTAAAGTACACAAATAATGTCTGCATTCATCCTACTTGTAAAAACCTCAGTCAATGTAAATGAAAACAGAGTGAAAAACGGGGTCTCTCTTAACTGGTTTTGGCTTGAGTGCATTTTTTAATGGGACTGAACTGTGTGTACCATTCTGCAGCCTGATTTTTAAACTTGGCATTGTCTTAGATACCTCTTCTTCACTTTGGTACTTAGAGAGCCACCTTAGTCTTTTTTATTTTTTAATTTTTAAAGTTTTACTGAGGTTTAATTTACATACCGTAAAATGCACCTGTTTTAAATGCGTCATTCAATGATATTTAATAAATTTAGAGCTGTGCAAACATCCCCCCAGTCCGATTTAAAGAACACCGTGTCTACTTAGAGTCGGTCCCCAATCCCACCCCCTGCCAACTGCTAATATGCACTGTGTGTCTATAAATTGTGCTTTTTTCGTATGATATGAGCATTTCATATAAATAGAATCATACAGTGTGTCATGTTTTGCATCTGGCTTCTTTTACCGAGCATAATGTCTCTGAGGTTCACCTGTGTTGTAATGTGTTTAAAGATTTCACTCCTTGTGGGCGCCTGGGTGGCTCAGTTGGTTAAGTGTCCGACTTCGGCTCAGGTCACGATCTCACAGTTCGAGGGGTCAAGCCCTGCATCAGGCTCTGTGCTGACAGCTTAGACCCTGGAGCCTGCTTTGGATCTCTGTCCCCCTCTCTCCCTGCCCCTCCCCCTCTCGTGCTCTGTCTCTCTTTCTCTCTCAAAAATAAACATTTAAAAAAAATTTTTTAAAAAGATTTCACTCCTTGTAGTTGTTGGATGGTATTCCGTTGTATGGCTAGGCCATATTTTCTTTATCCATTCACCATTTGATAGACATTTGGTTTATTTCCTTATAAGTGTTTACATACAGAACTTTGTGAGGACATATGTTTTTACTTCTCCTGGGAATGGACTTGCTAGATCATATGGTAAACTTAGGTTTAACTTTTTAGAAAATTAACAAACTTTTTCAAAGTGGCTGTGTGCTTTTATATTCCTACCAGCAGGGTGGTGGTTAATTTCCAAATATTTGTGGATTTTCCAAGTTTCCTTCTGTTGTTGACTTCTAATTTCACTGTGGTCAGAGAACATGCTTTGTATGATTTTAATCCTTTTACATTTATTAAGATTTAACATAGTCTAGTCTCCTGGAGAATGTTGGTGTTCACTTGAGGAGTTCGTACATTACATTGTTGTCTGGTGGACTGCTTTAGAGATGAGGGGCCAAATGGTTGATGGTGTTGTTCAAGTCTTCTATGTGCTTGCTGATTTTGTCTTGTTCTGTACGTTCTTGAGAAGTATTGAAGTCTCCAACTATTTCTGTTGAATTGTCTATTTCTGGCTTCGTCTGTCAGTGTTTGCTTCGTATATTTTTGGAGCTCTGTTGTTAGGTCTGTATGTTTATTATTGTTATATCTTCCTGATGAATGGACTCTCTTATAATTGTAAAATACTGTTCTTTGTGGTCATGTTTGTCTTTTTTTTTTTTTAATCTGGTCACATTTGTTTTAAAGTCCATTTTATCTGATAGTAGTTCACCCATTCCTGTACTCTTATGGTTATCGTTTACATAGTATATCTTTTTCTGTCCTTTTATGTTTCACCTATTTACATCTTTAAGCCTAAAGTCTATCTTTTATAGACAGCATATATTTGGATTTAAAAATAATTCGGTCTGACCATCCTTTGTTTGGAGTGTTTAATCCATTTATATTTAGTATAATTATTGATGTGGTTGGATTTACATATGCCATCTTATTATTTTCTGTCTCAGGTCCTTTTTATTCATGTATTCCTTCTTTACTCCTTCTGTTATGTTAAATAGATATTTCCTAGTGTCACATTTTAATTTCTTTGTTGCTTTTTTAACAAAAAGTTTTTCTTAGTGGTTTTACAGTATGTAATTTAACTTATTGAAGTCTGCTTCAGAATAATATTGACTTATTCCGGTAAATATAACAACTTTGCTCCAATATAACTCCATCCCCTCTCCCTTCCTTTGTGCTGTTATTATCATAAATTTCATCTCCATTTTGTATAAACCCAACAATATAGTTTTATAGTTATTGTTTTGTTGTTGTTGTTTTTTGAGAGAGATGGCACAATCAGGGGAGGGACAGAGAGAGGGAGACACAGAATCCGAAGCAGGCTCCAGGCTCTGAGCCATCAGCACAGAGCCCAATGCGGGGCTCAAACCCATGAAGTTTGAGATCATGACCTGAGCCGAAGTCAGACGTTCAACTGACTGCGCCACCCAGACGCTCCATATAGTTACTGTTTTATACAGTTGTCTTCTAAATCAGTTAAGTGAAGAGAAAAAATATGTATTGTTTTTTATATTTGCTTATATAATTATCTTTATTGGTTGTCTTTATTGCTTTATGTGGGTTCAAGTTACCATCTGGTATTCTTACCTTTGAACGTGAAGTATTTCTTCTGTCAGGTTGCCTAGCAATGGATTCTCTCAGGCTTGTCAATTTGGGAATGTCTTTAATTTATGTTCACTTAAAACAATTTTTTTTAAAATGTTTGTTTATTTGTGAGAGAGACAGAGGCGGGGGAGGAGCAGAGAGAGAAGGAGACAAAGAATCTGAAGTAGCTCTAGGCTCTGAGCTCTCAGCACAGAGCCTGATGCGGGGCTTGAACTCATGGACCGTGAGATCATGACCTGAGCCAAAGTCGGACGCTTAACCGACTGAGCCCCCCAGGCGCCCCTGTGTTCAGTTTGGAGGACAATTTTGTTATACGTAGACTTCTTAGATGAAAGTTTTTTCCTTTTATCACTTTGAATATATCATTTCACTGCTGTCTGGGCTCCATTGTTTCTTTTTTCTTTTCCTTTTTTTATCTTTTCTTTCTTTCTTTCTTTTTTTAATTTAAGTAATCTCTACACCCGTGGGGCTCAAACTCATGACCCTGAGATCAAGAGTCATTCGTTCTTCCAGCTAAGCCAGCCAGGCACCCATTCTGATGAGAAGTCATGTGTTAATCTCATAGTGTCTCCCCTGTATGTGATGAGTTGCTTTTCTCTTGCTGTTTTCGAGACTTTTTATCTTTGTCTTTTAGCAGCTTGATTGAGACGTCCCAGCTGTCCATCTTTTTGTATTCATCCTATTTTGGGTTTGTTGAGTTTCTTGGATATGGACATTAATGTTTTCTATCAAAATCAGAACATTTTCAGCTATTATTTCTTCAAATATTTTTTCTGTCCCTTTCTCTCCTCTTCTTCCATGACTTCCGTTGCTCATATGTTGGTTTGTTTCATGGTATCCTATAGCTCTTTTAGGTTCTGGTCATTGTTATTCACTCAATTTTCTTTTTGTTCTTCGGATTAGATTCTATTGATCTGTCTTTAAAATTGCTGGTTTCTCCTGCGGCTAGCTTGGACTTGCTGTTGATCCCTTCTGGTAGATTCTGTATATCAGTTGTGGTACTTTTTAACCCCAGAGTTCTCTTTTTAATAGTTTTTATTTTTTTCTTGATATTTATATGATGAGTCATTGTCATCACATTTTTCTTTAATTCTTTAAGTATTACAAAAAAATATATATAGGGGCACCTGGGTGGCTCACTCGGTTGAGTGTCCGATGTCGGCTCAGGTCATGATCTCGTGGTTCATGAGTTTGAGCCCCACCTGGGGCTCTGTGCTGACAGCTCGGAGCCTGGAACCCGCTTCGGATTCTGTGTCTCCCTCTCTCTGCCCCATCTGCTTGCACTCTGTCTCTATCTTTCTTTCTCTCAAAAATAAGTAAACATTAAAAAATTAAATATATCTGTGTGTGTGTGTGTGTGTGTGTGTGTGTGTGTGTGTATTTGTAGTAAGTAGCCTTTAGGAGTCTCTGCTAAATCTAACATCTGAGTCTCCTTAGCGAGACTACTGATTGCTTTTTTCTTCTACGTATTGCCCATACTTAGCTATTTCTTTGCAGGTCTTAACAGTGTTCTGTTAAAATCTGGACATTTAAAATTTTTTAAAATATTTCTTTATTTTGAGAGAGAGTGAGTAGGGGAGAGGCAGAGAGAGAGGGAGACAGAGGATCTGAAGCAGGCCCTGTGTTAACAGCAGAGAACCCAGTGTGGAGCTCGGACCGCCGAATCATGAGATCATGACCTGAGCTGAATTCGGAAGTCGAACACTTAACCGACAGAGCTACCCAGGAGCCCCGAAAACTGGACATTTTATTTCTGTTTTTCCCTTTTTTTTTTTTTTAACGTTTATTTATTTTTGAGAGAGAGAGAGAGAGACAGAGCATCAGGCGCCCTGAAATCTGGGCATTTTAGATAACACAGTAGCTGTGGATTTTGAATCACTCGGGGGTTGTTACTGCTGCTTGTTTAGAAACTGGCCTGAGCTAGTTCTTTTAGAGTTGGTGTCCCTTGCAGTATCCAGCCACCACTTTCACATTTTTTTTAAATCCTTCCTTTTTTTTTTTAAATGTTTATTTAATTTTGAGAGAGAGTGACAGAGCAGGAGAGTGACAGAGCAGGAGTGGTGGAAGCTAATAAAAATATTAGCTTTTTATTTTTAAGCTAATATTCCTGAGGTTTGCTCCTGGGTTAGCGTATGTTAGTAGTCAGGCAGTGATAGATAAGGTAGAGGTTGTGCTTGAATATCTTGCACCATTAAGCCTCTACCGATGAATTTATGGGGGTCCCGGGGCACACATTCAGAATTCAAGTAGTTTACAAGTCTGCCCAGCTTTTGCTTTGTGTGTAAAGCCTCCCATGTGTCAAGGGCTTAGATACCTAGGGTTCTCCCCATTCTCTCATGAGTGTGCTACACACCCACACGTAGAGCCTTCCAGATCACCAGAGACGTGTGGGAGTTTGCCAGGGCCCAAACGACTCTTGTTTCCAGATCTCCCGGTAAATTTCTGGCAGATCTGTTCCAGCCAGCGTTCCCTGTTCAAGCCAGCTGTAATGTTGGCCTTTCGCAATTATTTGCCATTGAGATCGCTGTTGTTTTTGACAGTGTTCCGTGGATATTTCTGTGTTCCCAGCCCAAATCCCACTACCTTCCCCACCCCCACCCCTGCCCATGTAGCAGTGAGATTGTCAATGAGATGGGGGTCCCTCCAGGCTAGAAAGCCACGGGCTCCCACTGTTCTTACTAAGGTCCCGTAGTTCTTGAGTAAATATTCTCAGTTCATTTGCCTTTGGCCAATTTCCAGAGTCGAGAAATGTTTGCTTTTGACAATTGCGTCCACTTTTTTCTTTTTTTTTTGAGAGAAACAGCAAGCGGGGGAGGGGCAGCGAGCAAGGGAGACAGAGGATCCGAAGAGGGCGCTGTGCTGACACCAGAGAGCCCGACACGGGGCTCAATGGGACTCGAACCCACGAACCACGAGATCATGACCTGAGCCGAAGTCAGACGCTCAACCGACTGAGCCACCCAGGCGCCTCAAGTCCGCTTTTTTCCATTGCTTTTTGGGAACAGGATTTGTTGAGTTCCTTTCTCCATTGTTCTGGAAGTCCCACTCCTCCCCCCTGTTTTTGATGCCGTGTAGTGCTCCGTGCTTTGGATGCCCCACTCTGTATTTGTCAGGCCCCAGGTGATGGATACGTAGGCTGCTTCCACGTTTTCCCAAGGCAGCCGTTGCACACGGAGTATCCTTGCTGGTGCCTCATCGGCACGCCTCTCTCCGGGCCGCCCCCCCCCCCCCACTTCTGGGGGTCAGAGCAGCCTGAGCCCCTTCCTCACCCTTAAACTCCATTTCATCAGGGAAGACACTGATCAAGGTGGCAGAAGCCGAAAAGCGCCTGGGAGCCGCTGAGAGAGATTTCATCCACACAGCGTCCATCAACTTCCTCACGCCTCTGCGCAACTTCCTGGAAGGGGACTGGAAGACCATTTCGGTGAGAGACCCGGGGCCACTCTGCTTCCCAGGAGCCACTGAGCCTAGCCTGTCCTCCCGGGTTGGGGAGCCAGCCCTCCTGGGCCTCCTCGGACGTGGCTCCCATGGGCTGAGTGCCATAGTGGCTGACCTCCCCCGTCCGGGCCTCCGTTTCCCCGTATGGACCGGATGGCCCTGTGGGATCTCCCAGGGCTGCCCGGGGTCTCACTCTTCCCTGTCCCCCGCCCCGCAGAAGGAGAGACGTTTCCTCCAAAACCGCCGTCTGGACTTGGATGCCTGCAAAGCACGGCTGAAGAAGGCCAAGGCTGCGGAAGCCAAAGCCACGGTAGGTGTCTCTGCCGGGCTCCTGCCCCCGCCCCCCCAGCTCTGTTTGGAGCCGGTGTGGCGGGGGGTGAAGGGAGCTGATGTTTGGCATGACCTTTCTTCCCCGTCCCTGCCTGGAGAGGCCTGGCTGGGGGGCGCTGGTCCCGGCTGACTGCTTCGGGTCATGTTTCTCTGCCCCTACAAGGGAACCCCGGCGGCCCAGAGCTCTGGGTCCCAGGGCAGACGTTTCTGGGATGGGCGGAGGGCATGCCACAGCCTCCCCAGACAGACAACCAGTTGGGAGTTTCTCGCATGGCCCTGCCCTGCCCTGCCCTGCTCTCCCCGGATGCTCGGCTCTGTCCCCCGGCTCTGCCCGGGCATGGCTCCCCCTTACTAACTCCCCCACCCGCCGCTCTAGTGCTGGTCCTGGGGGTGCCCTGACGGTGGGAACCCCGGAGCTGGACCTCCCACCTGCTCAGGGGCCCAACTGAGGGCCCTTTCAGGTTAGCCCCACGACACGGGGTCGGGCCAGGACCTCAAGGTTCTCCGTTCACTCTCAGCTCGCCGAGGCCTGCCCGGCCTGGCCAGCCCAGCGGACGCAGCGTGACGCAGTTTGACCAGGGCAAGGCCAGGGTGGGGAGAGTGGGCCTGAGGGCGAGCACACTCCTGGCATGCCAGGCTGCTTGGGGGCACAGAGGCCTAGAGGCCACCTTGTGCTCTGAGGAGGGAACTCGCAGGTCCAGGGAAGGCCCTGTGCCTGCCCAGCTCTCAGCTGCCCACGAGGGTTCTAGCCCCAAACGCTCCTTGCGTCCCCCTCCTACTGTGTAGCTACGCGGGCCCACGGAGCCTGGGCCTGCGCTGCCTCTGGGGACAGCCAAGGGCAGGGTCTCACTCATCCAGGTGTTCGGGGCCAGATCAGAGGCAGGGCTCAGCCACCGGAGTCTCACTGTGGTTGGGTAGGATGACCTGTGGCCACAAGGATGCCCTAAGTCACCTGGACAGGACAGTCCTCCCCATCCCCCAGGGCCAGCCCGTCTCTCTGGAGACCCTTGGCCAGAATAAGCTCGTCCTCCACCAGCCAGGCCAGGGGGGCTTTCCCTTCGTCACTTGTCCAGTTGTCCGGCCTGGACAACCTCCAGCCTTTGGCTTAGACCAGGATGCCCTCCGCAGAGCTGGGCCCTGGGCTGCCCGGGTGCGGCGAGCGTCCCTGAGGACTGGAGCCCAGCAGGTCACACCCTCACCCCACCCCCTAAACACACGCACACGCGTGCGCGTAGCAGGACTCCTTCCAGAGGGCAGGGTCAACTGCCCGCCTGCCACCTGCTGTCCCCTGTCGCCGGGGCCCCGGGGGGGGGCCTGCTCCCGCCTGCGCTGTGGACTCACTAACTCTTTGTTTTTGTTCCTTTTCGTTCTGCTTTGGGTAACTTGGCTCAGTGTGAGGGAGATGTGAGTATACCTGTCCCACGTGCTGTGCTGCTTCTGGTCTGCCCGTCCCCGCCTCGGGCCGCGGCGCCATGGCTGGGCCAGGGGACGTCCTGGGCATTTTGCAAGCAGCTGGTCTCCCCACCAGAGGCTCTGCCACACGTAGCCTCTGGTTGAGGGGGGCACCAGGCACTAGAGCCTGTGAGTCAGCTTTTTGCAAATATGGGAAGCCTGTCACCCTGTCCATCCATGCATCCATCTGTCCATCTTGTTGTGGGGGAGGGGCCCGGTCCTTGCTGCAGGAGCGAGAGGCCGTGCTGTGTGGAGATTCTGGGATGGAGAAAGCTGGGGTTGGGGGATGGGTTTTGTCTGGACGACCGTGGCTCCAGCTGGGGCGTCTGGGTGAGACCGGGGTCTGGGGAGGAGGACGCCAGGCCCGGTCTGCGACTCACCCGGAGGCCCCCCCGGGCTCCCGCTGTCCTGGGCTCCCAGCGCCACCACCCACTTGGTCTTTGTCTGACTCTCCGTGTCCCTAAGCCCACCTGGCCCCCAGGAGGTTGGAGCGGGGAGAAGGGGGCCGAGTGGCACGTGTCTGCAGCCTCCCGTCCCTTGGGCCGGGGGCTCCCGGCCTCTCCCTGTGGGAGACTCTGGGGCGGCGCCCGGCCCTGTGTGACCCCCTTTCCCCTCCGTGACCTCTTCCCGCCAGACGGTGCCTGACTTTCAGGAGACTAGACCTCGTAATTACATTCTCTCGGCCAGCGCCTCCGCGGTAAGCGCCCCACCCCTGCCCCCCGGCCTTCCTGTGCCCGCAGCAGCACAGGGCACGTCCTGAGAGCCCGGAGGGCCGCAGCCCCACCTCTGGCCCCCTGTCTGCGCCCCGAGGTGCCGGCCTCACTTCCCCGTGCGCCCTGCTGGAGGTGGCGGCCCGGCTAGCTGCACTGGACAGGACAGCACGGGGAGCGGGGGGCAGTGGCCCCGTCTCCCCCGGGCCCTGAGGTCTGCCCCCGACTTTCCCGGACCGGAGACGAGGGTGGTGCTGTTCTGCCGCCCTGGCACATCTGCCTGGTATCGTGGCAGCGAGGAGAGACCCAGAGAACGAGCAGGGAGGGTGGGGGACCCCCGAGGGAGGAGGACAGAAGGAAAGGGGCGGGCAGGGCGGGGTCGCGTGGGCTTCCGGTGTCGTGGGATCTCTTCTCCGCGGCTTCGTCGGGCCACTAGGTGTTTGCCTGTAGTTTGGGACGTGGGCCAACCGCGTGTATCCCGGCGTGCCTGTTGCCGCCACTGCCGTGCCTCTTTTGCCTCCTTCCCCGACCTTCCATTTCTGCCGTGGGCGGCATGCTGTGGCACAGGCCCTCCAGGTTGTCCCCACTTCTGTCCCCACATGTTGGAGCATGTGCCTGTGCACTCACGCGGTGGCTGGGCCATCGTCCCCCTGGGGCGGCGGCCCCAGTTTCCTCCACCAGGCCCCTCTCGGTGGGTGTCCCCTGTACATACGTGTGGGGGCCACTCCCCACGTTTTGGTTTTCTAAGTGGCACCGTGGTGGGACATCTCGGGCCACGGGGCTCACCTTGTTTTGCTTTTAGGCTATCATCTTAGGCTAGACTTCCCACACTGGGCAGGAGAAACGGGTCTCCTAAGTCGTGGCGGGGGGAGGGGGGTCTTTCTTCTTTAGACTCTGGATGACACTTCCTGCCCCCTTTCCTGGGCCGAGTGGAAGGAGGAATATCCCGGAGGGTGGAGCCCGCCCTGTTTTTTTCTTTTGCCATTGAACCCCAGTGTGACTCGGGCACGAGGCTGCCTTTCTCTGGCGAAGGACAGAAAGGTTCAGTGACTGGCCTAGGGTCACACGGTCCTGCGTCCCAGCCCACCGGCCTTAGCTGAGCGTCAGGGTGGGACGGGGGACGCTTGGTCTCTCGCCAGAGCCCGGGGGGCTGACGCTGTAGGAGAAACCCCAGCAGGGCTTCCCAGCTGGCTGTCCCCCCCCCACCTTCCCTGCATGCGGCATGTTGGTCTGGACTGTGGTTGTCCGCGCCCCTGCTCACACCAGGCCGCGTCCCCGCCTCAGCTCCCGGCTGGGTTACCGGGCAGGGAGTGTGGAAGGGTGTGGGGCGGGAAGAGGTGGGCTCTTGGGGAGCTGGGGCAGGGCGCAGGCTCTGGGGTCCAGCTGTCCTCCCCCTGCTGCCCCGCTGACTGGTGCCCCCCTCCCTCCCCTGCTGCCTGGTCCTGTTGCCATCTCTGAAGCTCTGGAACGATGAGGTGGACAAGGTGAGCCTGGGCTCGGGGCCGGGGGGGTTGGGGGGGCAGAAGCTTCAAGCGGGTCGGGATGGGGGAGGGGGCAGCAGGTCGGGGCTGCTGTGAGAGTATCGCTTCCCCTCTGTGCGGAGACTGCCCCCACAGTCCCCCTGGGCACACGGGAGAGGCGCTCTCGGGTGGCGAGGTACCGGGTTGTCAGAGGTCGTGGCCGTAGCACCCGCAGGTCTGTAACTGACCACGGGTCACGGCATAGGTCTAGAGGGGTCCCAGCAGGGTCATAGCTGCCCCAGGGGCCAGGGCTCCAGGCCTGAGAAGCGCACCCCCGCCTCCCAGACGTCTGTGTGTGTCCCCAGGGAGAAGCGCCATCTGCATCCGGAGTAGAAGGGGGCTGCTCCCCGTGGGCGTCTTCGGAGCCGGGGGAGGGGAGGGGGGCGATGGCCGCTGTCACACGTTCTTGCACTGGGCCCTTCCCAGGCCGAGCAGGAGCTCCGAGTGGCCCAGACCGAGTTTGACCGGCAGGCAGAAGTGACCCGGCTCTTGCTGGAGGGAATCAGCAGCACCCACGTGAGTCGGGCCCCATGTCGCCCCCCGCCCCCCACCCCCCACCCCCCACCGCACCGCCCGCAAGCCGTCTGCAAGGAGGCAGGTGGTGAAGTTGCATCTCAGAAGCGGGTGGGGAGGGGCAGCGCTGGAGCCCATGGTCCTAAGGGTGGAACTTTAGCTTTGTTCCAAGTGCCACAGAGCAAGTGCCAAAGGCTTGATCCACCACCCTCCGCGCCACAGGTGAACCACCTTCGCTGTCTCCATGAGTTCGTGGAGTCCCAGACGACTTACTACGCGCAGTGCTACCGCCACATGCTGGACTTACAGAAACAGCTGGGGAGGTGCCCACTGGTCCCCTGGCCCCCAGCCCCAAGCTCAGGAAGCCCTCCGACACACAGGGCGGGTAGAGGGCTGAGCCCCGTGCCGGGGGCATCCCACCCCTCTCTTGGCCTTGGTGACCTCTGAGAGCAGTTTCCCCAGGATGCCCGGGCGGAGGGGGAGGAGGATGGCAGGGATGGGGCATATGTCTCACAGTTCCCCTTGCCTTGCTTTTCCCCTCACGCTGCCAGCTCCCAAGGAGCCATGTAAGTTGCGGCAGGGGGCCCGGGGTGGGGGTGTTGGTGGACTGCATCCCACGGGGACATGACCCCCTGCTGAGGCGTCGCCCCCCCCCCTTCAGATTCCCAGGCACCTTCGTGGGCACCACGGAGCCCACCTCCCCACCCCTCAGCAGCACCTCGCCCACCACCGCCGCGGCCACCATGCCCGTGGGGCCCTCTGTGGCCGGCCTGGCCCCTCCCGGGGAGGCCGCTCTGCGCCTGGAGGACGTGAGCCCGCCGGCCAGCGGGACCCGGAAGGCCCGGGTGCTCTACGACTATGAGGCGGCCGACAGCAGTGAGCTGGCCCTGCTGGCTGACGAGGTAGGCCTGGTGCCGTGGGGGCGGGGGCAGAGGGGACCCCCCATCCCCACCTCCAAGTCTCTGAGGGGCCCTGGGGTGGAGCTGGGGCCGGGGGGGTGGGTAAGCAGAGGCAGCTCCGGCTCTGAGGAAGCAGGGTCTCCGTAGAGCAGGTGAGGAGATCCCTGGACGTGCGGATGTCCGTGCGTCATGGGCTCCGGCAATCCCGTCCCCACGCGGTCCTGGTGCCGGGTCTGGCCCTGCGAGGGTGTGACCTTCCCTCTCTGCCCTCTTCAGCTCATCACTGTGTACAGCCTGCCCGGCATGGACCCTGACTGGCTCATTGGCGAGAGGGGCAACAAGAAGGGCAAGGTCCCAGTCACCTACTTGGAACTGCTCAGCTAAGCAGGTCCCCCCCGCGGCCCCCCTGCCCGGGCAGGAGAGGAGGCGTGCGGCCCCCGCCACTTGCCTGTCAGTGACTCAGCTCCTCGGGGTGGGGAGACCAGCCCCGTTCCGTCCACGCACCCGCTCGTCCAGTTGTGAGGGGGCCCCAGAGGCCGAATGGTCCCAGCCCCACCCCTAGCCCTGCTTCTGGAGCCCCCCCACCCCCCAGCACTGCCTGCATCCGCCGAGCACCCCAGCTCTCGGTCCTCCCCGCTCCTGCTGAGGAGGGAGGCCCGGCCTGCACTGCAGTGCCACCCCAGGCCCCTTGGCCCCCGCAGGGGGTCGGCACCCGGCCTGCCGCAGCCTGGGCCGCCATGCCCTCGGCGAGAGCACCTGCCTTGTGGTTGCCAACAGCAGCAGTGGGGGCCAGGGGAAGGTCTGCGGCGGGCCTGGGGGCGGGCGCCGGCCCCTCCGGACGAGCTGGAGTGAGGGGCGCCTGGCTGGAGCGGCCCCTCCCCGGACCGCGCAGACCAAGTTCGGTGGCCGCAGCCTGCGCCTCTCCACACTCACTTTTTAACTGATCTTTTTACTCTGCCTGTCTGCTTGCTCTCCAGCCGGTGACAATAAATCCTCCTTCACGTGCGTGTGGCCTGGGCTCCTGTCGGGCTGGCCCCGGGGGTGGGAAAGGGAAGCGTCCACACGGCAGCTTCCTCCTCCTTCCTTCACGGGCCTCGCCTTCTCCCACGGGGCCTGCGCCGCTCAGACGGGACCACTCTTGGTACACGGGAGGTTGCATTAAGACAGTTTATTCCTGAGAAACACTTTCCGAAATGTGGGCCGTGGCACGGACTGTCAGATTTGCGGGAGGGTTTCAGCTGGTCCCTGCCGGCCACTGAGCCCGCCTGGTCATGTGCACTCACGCTGTCCTCACAGAGGGAAGAGATCAGAGCGAGTCACCTCCTCAAGGTTCCGTAACTGGCAAGTAGCCACACGGGGACTCTAGCCCAGGTCAGTCTGATTCTAGAAACTTCAGGAGGTGGCTTTGGGCTGCAGCCCAGGTGTCAGATTAAGCACCAAGCGCCGCACGTTCGTGACTGGGTGCTGGGAGGCCAGAGGCCGGAGGCCCACAGCCCGGGCTTCAGCAGGGAGGCGCAGGCGAGGCGGGGCACAGAGCTGAAAACAGCCTCGAGAGAGGCTACACCTGCAGGTAAACGGAGCGTGTGCGGCGGGGCCCAGGGGCCGAGAGCTGGGTGGGCCAAGGAAGGGAAAATTCCAGTGTCCGCCCGGCTCCCCCGCTTCCCTGCACAGTAACGAAGGGAGGTCGGCCCGTGCCCCGTCAGTACACAGCCTGCTCTCCCCAGACCTCCGCTGCGCTCGCAGACCCCTGGCCGGGGGACACACGCTCGGTGCTGCGCGCCGGGTGCTCGTCTCTAGGCCCTGAAGGCACATCACACAGTTGTCTATAAACAGTATTTTAATATTTGTATAAATAGACCACAGTATTACCAAAAACTGCAAGAACAGAGCATGGAAAACATTTTCAGAGCCGTGCACACAGCCTTTCCTGGTTGCACGTGACACCGGCTCCTGGCCTCTGCTGGGCCGGGGTCAGGTGCAGGGGGGAATGCGTAAGGGAAGGACTACACCCCTGGGAGATTTTGAACTTGAGGGTGTGAGCGCAGCAGACTCATGGCTCCCACCTGGTCGTGGACCTCTTGATTATAAAAATAATGCCAGCAGGTGGGCGGCTGGAGTCGTGACTGCCCTGGGGGAGAGGACAGGTGCTGCTCTCAGTCCACACGGGCCTGTAGGGCCGGCAGGCAGCACCCCTGCTGCCCGGGACCAGGATCGAGGGGCAGGCTGCCTGCCGGGGCGGGGCGGGGGGCGGCGCCCTATCTCTGCACGTGCCGCACGAAGGCCTGCACTAGCTGGATCAGAGGCTCCTGGCTCTCCGGGCTGGCCTTGGAGAGTGAGGTGGACTTGCCCTGAGGCGAGGGAAGGACGCCGGCAGCAGGGGAGCTGGGGCCTCCCCTGCGGAAATATCGCGAGAGGCTGGAGAGCAGGGTGCTCTGTGAAAGAAAGTACTAGATGAGGGCCCTGTGAGGTGGGGGCCAGGTGGGAACCCATAGGGAGTGCCGCCAGCCCCTCTGGTCAGAGCCCTCTACCCGTCTGTACCAACTCCGAGCTGAGCTCCTGTTTCATCCGCTGTTTGTCCCGGGGATGCACAGCCGGGTCCCTAAGGTAGCGCATGGCCTGGGAGATGAGCAGGTAGAAGCAGTTCTCCATGGTGAACATCAGGAGGGACCTGGGGAGAGGGCGGGGGGCCCTGTTGCGGACAGCCAGGCTGGCAGGGACGGGGTGCACCGCCGAGCCAGGAGGAGGGCTGACCCACGGTTACCCTGACCCCAGATCAAATTCCAGAAGAGGGGCTTCTTACTTCAGTGTTCTGGTCCCTTCCGCCTGTGTGCTGAGCCCCACAGCCTGGGTGAGCGGCTCCTTTTTCTTGTCCAGCTGGAGGAAGAGAAACAGGGTGAAAAAAAAGTGACAGTAACAGGTGTGGCTCGCCGCGAGCCTCCGACTTGGCAGGCCAGCACTAGCAGTCTGCCAGCCACTCACTCAGCCCGCACAGTCCTCCCAGGAGGCCCCTCCAGCTTGCTCAGGAAAAGGACCGGGCTCGGAAAGGCTGACGTGCTCGAGGCCACAGTTAGGCCACAGGAGAGCGGAAGGAAGGCTTGGGTTGAGAGGCCAGAATCTGACAGCACCCAACTTACCTCTCCAAGCATGTTTAGGGCCACGTTCACCGTGGCCAGGAGAGTCCCGAAGGAGGGGGCCACTTCTGAGTCAAAGGTGGGAGTGGTGAAGCTCAGGGCAAATAGGAAGTTGTATTCAGCAAGGTCCAGGGACTGCAAGGCAAGACGGCGGCAATCCAGAGCCCAGCTAGGACCCCAGGCGGCTCTTAAGGGTAGAGCAGTGCCCAGGAGAGCCCCTGCAGCTCACCGCTGGGCAGCCAGCGGCACGGCACAGGGGGCGGCTGGTACCTGATCCAGCAGGATCTGGCAGACATCCGGGGTGAAGTGGCGCAGGGCCGCCAAGGTCCTGCTGAGAATCTTGAGAAGCCCGTACTGGACTGTGTGTAAGGCTCGCTGCTCCGAGGCCTCCGTCTCAGCAGCGGGCTGCTTGGAAGAAGAGCAGGAGGGGGCGGCGGCAGCGGCAGGGGCGGCGGGCAGCCGCTGAACTCGGGGGGCAACAGCCGAGGGGATGCCATCCCCGTTTTTGTTCTGAAGGGGACAAAAAATGGAGGTAGAGTACAGTGGAGCTGGCCTGAGGCCCCGCGGGCAGCCTGGCACGGAGGGCACTTACCTGTAAGCAGTGCTGCAGCATCTTGCGGCTGTGCAGGAGGGAGGTGCATGCCTGGCACAGGTAGCCCAGGTTTACCTGCAGCAGACGCAGACGCGGGGCAGGGGCGGGGAGCTCTCAGCAGCGGCCCAACCAAGCAGGCCACCCCCCACCCCGAGTCCCAGTGCACTTCCCCTGAGCTCCTGCAGTGCTCACCTCCCTGCGTTCTCGAGCTGCAAATCTTACAGCCACTGAGTCTGCCCGACTCCAGACTGGGGCAAGGGATGCCTGGGGTGTTTCCCTGGGACCTAGCTCAATGCCTAAGACCGGTTCTTCAGTAAAGAAATAAGATAGGGATCATTTTCCCATTTTACAGAAGAAAAAGGTTCAGAGACAGTGAATAACTTGGCCAAGGTCACACAAATGATGGATGCCTGTCTGGCTCCAGGACCTGTTCCTTCCCTACCCCCCAAACCCTTGCCCCGCTGTCTCCAGCATCAAGCCTGTTCCTAACGGATGTGAACTAACATCCATCCAACTGAGCCCAAGTTCCTAAGCTACAAGGCTGCCCTTTACTACAGAAGGAAAACTATAGTTCCAGGGAGAGCAACACAATGAAACCAAACCCTGTGTTCACGGAGCAAAATGCCCACATTCCAAGTGCCTGCGATTCACCAGAGGTGCCCCAAACAGTGCCCACCACCCTATGCCCAAGCACTTCCCGAGACCCCCTGCAAGCAGCCGTGTCCGAGGCCCCACCTGGACATCTCGCAGAAGCTGAGGCAGGTGGAAGTGCCATTCCTTCATGAAGTTGGAGAGCTGCAGGATGAAGCCTACAGTGTGGTCTGCCTCCTCCAGGCAGGCCAGACTCTGTACTGTCCTCACCGCACTGAGGCACTGAGAGGGGAGACACAGGGAAGGATGGGGTGAATCAGGGACATGACCTGCCTGCTCTTTGCCCTCCCGTTGGGAGGACAGGTTCTGGACCCACAAACGCTGAGGTGATGGCACATCAGGCACATTTTGGCTAAGAAGTTTCTGAATGGTCCTGAATCGCCCAGACGCCCTCTTACCCTGAGCCCCCACCCCACGGTGCTGGCAGCCCCTCACCTGTAAGGTCCGCTCCTGGTGAACACCCACAAAGTCCAGGGCCTCGGTCAGGAAGTTGTAGCGCAGAGTTTTAAGGAGCCGCTCCATCAAGGACATGGACAGGCGGTAGACCCCCGGCCAAGAGGGGGCATCCAGGGACTTCCGAGAGGTGCTAGGTGTCTAAGACACAGACAGCAGACGAGATCGGGACGCGGCACCAGTGAATGCAGCTGACATGCGTAGCGGGGCCTCCTTGCAACACAGCAGCTAAGGCAGACTGGCTGCTTGGAAGAGAAAACCCAGAAAGGGCACAGCCGCTGCCTGGTGGCCAGCAGGGCCGCAGGGGGTCCGAGGCCAGGGATTACAAGGCCAGGCAGAGATACAGGAATCCCGGGTTCTAGACTCGGGTCTGCCACTAACTAGCCATGTGAAGCCACTAACTTCTCTTGCTAGAAATTGGTACAGGGGCAGTGAGGAGTCCACACCATCGGTGCATCAGACGAGCCACTAAAGAGCAATTTCCGGGGCGTGTGAAAGATCAAGGACAGGGACACTTTGCTACTCAAACTGCAGTCTGGCCAATTCAGGCCCCCTGGCAAGTCACTGGCACTCACCTGCACGGTCCCATTGGAGCTAAGCTGGTACACGCTCAGGAGCGGCAGACAAATGCTCTGGGTGATGCCAGCCCCAGCTACTGCTGTGGCTCCCTGGGAGGGAAAGACCTGGAATGAGATGGAACTTACCCGGCCCCACCACTCTTGGAACCTGTCCCCTGCCCAGGGGCAGCTGGAGCTCCCAAGGCACACCAGGGCTCCTGTGTGCCAGAGCCTGTGCAGCACAAGCAAGGAGGCTCCCTCCTGCACCCGGGCTGGCCTCCTACCTGCTGGGTGCGAGCCAGAGTGAGGAGCAGGTGCAGCGATGCCTCGGTGAAATGCAGGTTCTGCTTCATGCGAAGGCTCACCTCCAGAGTGGTGAAGAGGGTTGGCAGGATGGGGAGCCTGCGAGTCACCTGGAGCCACGAGTCGCCGTCCTCGTCCACCTCGCACAGCTCCTTGGCCAGGTGCAGGCCCAGGACACACACCTGCTGGGGCCCAGGGGCAAAGATGGGCAAGAGGGAAGGAAGCAGTGCGAGGAGGGAGCAGGAGGGGCAGGAGGACGGCAACAGGCAGCCCTGTGCCAGGCTGCCCCACCCCCCATTCCACAAGTGAGCTTGATGGAAACACGGAGTCTCTCCCAACCTGCTCAGTTCCCGCGCCCCCTACTGGGGCACATTAGCGCATCCAAGCTAACAAAGCCCAGTGACAGTTCTTGACTCCTCCCTCCCCCACTACCTCTCAAGCTTCCCGACTCACACCTGCTCACTGCACCCAACTCCACCTCTCTTGCTGCACCACTGCGCCGGCCTCTCGAATGGGCCTTCACTCCGCCGGACCCTCTCCAATCAATTCTTCACACCAGTGGCTTTTCACACTTACTTTTGACCATAATGCACAAGAATAAATACTTTTTATGCCGTGTCCCCATGTACACACAATGTATTTTCCTACCTTTTCCACCCACAAAACACAGATATTTTTACATTTTATCCTGCTTCGTGAAAAAAAGAAAAAATACTGGTTGTAACCAAACGAGTTCATTTCAAGACCCACTAATAAGTCATGACCCGGTTTGAAAGATATTCTTCCACACTGCATCCAGGGAGATCTTTCCACAGTCTTTGCCCTGGAGTCCTTTCCACTTTCACCTGAAACCCAGATCAAAGACGCTGCTAAGGTCACCCAGCCCCCAGCTCTCCAGCCTCTCACTGCTTCGCTCACCGCAGCCTTGTCTCCGGCCGCCAGAGGACTCGTACCGCAGCGAACCACCCTGTCCTCACTCCTAAATCTTCCCCGCTCCCCCTTCCCTGCCTGACTCTACCGGTGCTGTAAGTTACAGCCGAAAGGGTGCTTGCTTGTGGAGCCCCTAGGTCAGGTGAGAACCCCAAGCCATGCGCTCTCCCAGTTATTTCCCCCACACGGGACTTGCCACGATGGATTTCCAGTACGTCTCTGCGTAGGCTCTGATTGTTAGTGTTCTCCACCAGGCTGCAAATTCCGCCAGTGCAGCCACTACCTGTCTCTCACTCATCATCCCCAGGGCCTGGCACAGGGCAGGCAGGCAGTTGGCACTTGCCGGCTGTGCGTGGGCAGGACAAGCTGTGCCCCAGGGCGCTCCCTCACCCCATCACGCTGGTCCTTGTGTCGGGGCCGCGAGCAGTCATCAGTCTCCATGCTGTCCTTGTCCTCTGGGGCACCACCAGATGCCAAACTGTGGCGGGTCTGGTCGAAGAGCGCAATCACCTCTTCCTGGAGGGTCTCACAGACATTCAGCACCAACTGGGAGTACTGGGGGATGTCACTCACTGCAGAGCACAGGCAGGGAGGGGACACAGTCATGCTCACCATGTCAACTCTCGCTGCACACCAAGGTCCCTCCCCAGGCAGGCAGAGGGAATGTACGCTGCTGAGAGAGGATCTGCCCGCAAGGGGAGTGGGGAGGAGACAGATGGGGGAGAAGTTTTCTTGAAGACGGGATTTCCAAGACCGACGGCTCACACCACACAGCAAAAATGTGTGACTGGAAACCAGATGAAGCCTCGCCAGGCCAGCTGACAGTGGGGCCAGTGCTGCCCCCGCTCCCCTCTGCCCCTCACCTCTCATCTCCTTCATCTGCAACACTGTGATGAATGCTGAGAACACCTTGGCCTTGGTCTTCTCCATGAGCTGCTGGTCTGCCTGTAGCACTCCCTCCAGGATCTCCGTCAAGGGCCCAAGGATTTCATCCACAGAACCTAACTCTCTAGAAACAATACAGGGCAGAGAAGGAAGAACACATGCCAAATAAAGAGCACAAAGTGCCCCTGCTCCGTCTCAGGATGCCCACCAGGCAGCCTGCCTTACCCCGTTTGCTAGCGATGGAAAGCCAGCCCGTTCCACACCCATTTTCTCCCCTTCAGGAAAGCGTAGGGCCAGGAAAGAGGAGTGAGCAGGCCACCTCCCCTGGCGCGATGCTCACCTCTTCCACTGCCGGAGGAGGATAAGCAGCAGAGTGCACATCATGGAGCCGAGGCGGAGGCAGCTCACGGAGGTTGGGACCAAGAGCTGAGGGGAGACAGCAGACCAGTCAGAAGTCAGGTTTCCCGTGAGCTGACGTGGCTGGGAGATTTAAGCTCCATCCAAAGGGCACCGTTCAGCCTCATGCCCTTCTTTCCCAGCAGTGAGCTTGTAGGGGTGGGTCCGTGGGGAGAGACCACAGCTTGGCACTGTGGCCTCAGGCCTCCAAGGCCGACTGAGCCCCTTATTCTGATTATTGTGAGACCTTCTCCCTGGGAGGAATGAGAAACCTCTCAGACACACTTACTAAGGCTTTGGTCCCATCAAGCACGTCAAGAAAGAGCTGGCGACGCACCGCAGAGTCAGTCAGGTGCATTACCTCTGCCTGCAAAGGAACAGGAAAAAAAATGTCATTTGGGAAAATTCCCCAGACTACAAAAGCCACAAGACGTAGGGTCGTCTGTCAGGCAATCAGTCATTGGTTAGTCATGGTCTTCCTAATTACCACCTGGTTGTTTCTCTGTGCACCCTTAGATACGGTCAAAATCAGGTCAAGTTCACCTTCTCCTCCTGACAACATCCCTCTTCTCAGACCCTTCAAAGGCTTCCCAGCGCACTGGAAATACAAACTGCTCACAACAAGGACTAGAAGCCTCATGGGATCTAGTCCAGCTGACTTCAGGATCACCACTTGCGCTCGCCCTATTGCAGTCCTACTAATAGGACTTGTCCTGCTTAAACCATACCACGCTCTTTTCCACTCTGGACCCCGGCACACGTGACGCCATCAGCCTAGACTACTCTTCTCCACAGGCTCTCCACCTGGAAGGCTCCTTTGCACATCGGGTCTCAGTTTGGACATCACCTCCTCAGATAATGCCTCCCTGACTACTCCTACTTAAGCACTCACTACCACAGCATCCTGATTATCTCCTTCATAGTGAATTATAACCATCTCAAACTGTATTTCTTTGTGAATTAATTTACAATTTGCCTCCCTCATGGGGCCACTCTCCAGGAGATCAAAGACCTTCTCTACCTTATTCACTGCTGTATCCTGAGTGCCTGACACATGGGGAACATTCCGTTAGTATCTGTTAAATGAATAAGTGAACGGTCAGTATCCTACACTTAATCAGATAGTTTTCCTAAGAAGAGAGAGGATGGCAAGATTTTCAGAGCTATGAACCACAAACTGCTGCCTATGGCGTCCTACATAGGAAACAGAGTTAATAACACCGTAATGGCCTTGTACATTTAAGAGACAGTAACTAGACTTAGCATGGGAATCATTTTATTATGTGTAAAAATACTGAATTACTACACTGTCCACCTGAAACTAACAAAACACTATATGTCAATTATACCTTAATTAAAACAACAAAACAACTGTTGCCTAGCTAGGGCCTAAAAGGCAAGTGACACACAGGCTATCTGCTAGGGAATCGATCATTCTCCAAAGGTGGCCGAGCCTTCTGGTGTGTCTGCAGTCTCCAGGGTCTACAGCATGTACAACACGTACAGGTGTACAACATGATGGTGCGGTGTGAGAACACACAGACGTGCGCGCGCACGCGTAAAGAAGAAACGCAGTCTTTTCAAATGCTTTCTCTAAAAACCAACTCTGGGTAGACACACAGTACATAGACGATGACCTCTGTTCTTTTTCTAAAACCAGGAAATGCAGTTTCTAGAACCCTGGAGAGGGTGCTGCCACGGCGGCCACAGCCATCTGCTGATCAGTCTACAAATATTTACCTAGTGTCCACAGGGCACACGCCCAAGAAGGAGACTCTGCGTGCGCACGAGAGGCAGACGAAGGAAGGGGGCCCGAGACCTGCTCCGGGCCGCAAGGGCAGCTACAGGAGGCTTTCACGAATGCTATTGTTTTATGAATGTTTTATTTTTTTTATTTTTTATTTTTTAATTTATTTTTGAGAGACAGAGAGAGACAGCACAAGTAGGGATCATGACCTGAGCCAAAGTCAGACCCTTAACCGACTGAGCCCCCCAGGTGTTCTATGAATGTTTTAAATTACTTCTCTGCATTTTTCTTCAGGGTCTCTTGTTGAATCCAACACCCTAAACAGCAGCCCCCCCATCTACTGGCACAGAACTGTTACATTTTAGCTCAGGTAAAAATCCCTGATTCATTCTTTATCCCAAGGGGCTGTGTCTGTTAGGCGCCCCAGCACACGGTTGCTAGGATACCAAAGTGAACCCCCCTCCCCCCTCCAGAGGCTCTTACATGACTGGTGGCGATGATGAGAAGCATCCTCCAGGCGGAGACCAGCATCTGATACTCCACCAGGGATGTGCAGTCGCTGCCCTCCGTGTCGGCTGTGTGAACTGCCAACGACTTGACGTATCCTGACCAGTAGGCAAAGCGTTTCTCGCTGGAAAATTTCTTAAGTGTATCTTTTAAAGACTGATCTAATGAGCCCCTAGGGTGTCAAGAAAAAATAAAACGTACAATTAGGTTCTGAGAGAGCAGACAGAGATGTGACGGGCACAGATCCTTGTCGAGGCAGAGAAAGCGACCTCACTTGGGCTTAGAGACAGACGGCTCCAGTCGCCTCCACTGTGTGGGGCTCATACTTCTTGCTCAACATAATGGGTTAGGTTCAGGCCTTTTCCAGGATTCCTCCTCCATGAAATCCCAGGCACATGGAGTTTGCTTCATAATAACTCTCTCTGACAATCATAAATGCCATCAATGGACTGGCCAGGGACACAACTCAGAGGCCCTCCATAAATGGCTCCAAACCAGCTCTCTCCTCTGCCTTGGCTCAAAGAGCCATGCACCCAGTGGCAGGCCACCACGCACCCCCCACCCAAACCTTTATAATTAAAATCTCAAAAGGGAAGAGGACTCACTTAACTACATAGTATATCTCCAAGCAAATTATCTTCATGATGAGGGCACAGGTTTCCAGGACACTGGGCTGTGGAGGGGACAGCAGAGCAGATACAATCACGAGGAGAACCTCTACCCTCGTGGCCCCCATGAGGGAACAGAGCAGGGACCTGATACTTGGAAAACAAGGAAGCACAGTCCCTATCGAACGTGAATGGGCATCTGCAGTGTCAGGTCCACAGTGTCTCCGGAGAAGCCCACGGAGCCATCAACACAGAGCAGGGCATGCCACTTTCCTTCCCAAGCAAGACCTCACAGGGAGAGGGAGCAGGCACTCCTCTGAGAAAGAAGTTACCCGTGAAGAAAACACTCTGGTTGCTTAATCAGGGGAAATATCATTTTCTACGCCTCAGTCTCTTGAAGCTCAGCCTGTCCTCCCCGAGACTTTCCACCACTGCCCGACCCTTCACCCCAGCTTACCTCAGAGGTTTCTGAGGGAGGAGAAAGGGTTCCAAACAGTGGACTGGTTAAATTCTCCCAAAATTTGGGTCTGAAAAGAAAATACATTTGGAAATCATCCTTTCTCTTGCACAGTCCTTCCTGAAGTTCTGTCCACCTGCCTTGGGTGGTTACTTGTGCGTATTTTACCTGCCCAATCCTAACATGTGTCTCATAGATGACCTGCTCCTACATAAATATAAAGGGTTCCAGAGGTAAAATTATGCTTTCCTGTTAAAAAACACAATCGTATGTTATATGTATGTTCTAGAGTTGACTGGTAAAAATTCTCACGGTCTGTGCCACTGCACATGTCCCGCAGCCCCACGGGGAAGAGAGAGGGCGGGGAATAAGGACACAGACTCCCACAGTTTGCCTTTTTAATGTTCCTTCCCTTTGTGCCAACGTGTTGTACATTAAGTTCAAGGGCTTGAGCAAGTCATTCTCATCTGAAGCTACTGTTTCTCAAGAATGATGGATCTGAAGGAGTTAGCAGGAGGCAAGAACACAAAAGGCAGGAAAAGGCGGGCACCCTAAGGTAAACACGCCTCTGCCTTAGAGTAAAGATGACATCTGCTGGCGGCAGCATAAGAAAATGACTAAGTGCCACTCCCGCACACTGAACCAGGCTCTCGGCACTTTTTATGCATTTGATAAGTGAGCTGTCACAACAGACCTCCGAAGTATGAAGTATTGTTACTCCCGTCTTACAGACACAAGGCTTGGAGATAAATCCCTCCTGGAGCCAGACTTACTTAGTTCTGAGGACCAGCATGGCACTGTCCCGCCGGTCCTGCCACAGGGCGTGCAGAAAGGCAATGGCCGCTCGGTGCAGCAGGGGCGGACACCAGTAGCGGTCCTGCTGCTGGGAATCGATCAGCTCCAGCACCGCGTGGAGACAGCTCCACACCCCAAGGCTGAATTCCTGCAAGAGGGGCGAGAGTTCAGTCCCTGGCCGCTGCCAGCAAGCGCACCCATGGGGCCGCCTCCCAGCTTCATCCCAGGTGCGGGCTCACCTTGGAGCCATCACTGCCATCCTTCACCTCCAGATTCAGAAACAGTTCAATGAGGCCTGGCTGAGTCTCTACTGCAACCGTGAGGAACTCCAGAATCATGACTTTGATGCGCATGTCCTCAATCTTGCTCTGCAGTCGGGTCAGGAAGGCATCTCGAATGGCAGCTGCGTCGTTGCCCAGGCAGGCGTACACTGACATTGGGGCCACCTGGTGGGGACCAAACACACAGACTTAGAGCTCTACTTCCAGAAAAACCTCAACGAGCTCCTTCGAAGGGTGCTAGAGAACTCTCAGAAAATGGGCAGAAAGGGAAACACCCAAACATGTGCCACCAGGATAAAAGGGACACTGCTTCAAACTACAGTACAAAATGCCCAATGATTCACAAAAGAAGTGGTAATCAACATAAAAAAATACACAATAATAACAATAAATGCAAGGTAAAAAATGAGATTATACTGGTTTGCCTATCAGATTAGCAAATATTAAAAAACTGATGGGGCCACTGTGGCAAGGATGTAAGACTTGGCAATAGGAGTAGAAACTGTTGGGGCGCCTGGCTGGCTCAGTTGGTAGACTATCTGACGCTTGATCTCGGGGTCATGAATTCAAGCCACACGATGGGGAAGAGATTACATTAAAAAAAAGTAGTGGGGGGAGTGCCTGGGTGGCTCAGTCGGTTAAGTGTCTGACTTCCACTCAGGTCATGTTCTCACAGCTTGTGGGTTTGAGCCCCACGTCAGACTCTGTGCTGACAGCTCGGAGCCTAGAGCCTACTTTGGATTGTGTCTCCCTCTCTCTCTACCCCTCCCCCGCTCGTGCTCTGTCTCTCTCAAAAATAAATAAATGTTAAGAAAAAAAAATTTTTTTAAGGGAGGGGGGAGTATAAACTGTTACAATTCTTTTTGGAGATTAGAAATGTCTAAAAAAAATTAAAATGTTCACTAATAACTAATATTCAGGAATTGAAAAAAGTTTATGGAGTTCTACGGACAACAATGTTCCCTGCAGCACTGCTTTTAACAGTGAAAGATAAAAAAAAAAAAAATAGTCCAAATAAATCAGGATGCATCCATTCTGTGGCTCGTCGTGCAAGCATTAAAGACAATAAAGTAGGCCAAATGTGTCCACGTGGAAAGACTGCAAGATCTGGTGTTCAGTGAAGAAAGCCAGTCACAAAACAGTATGGATGGTGCAATTCTACTTTTGTAGAGAACAGAAGAGCACAGTAAACATTCTTCAAAAACAAAAGCACAGATAAAAAGGAATGTGGAGCACTGCATACCAATCTGCCCATAGGGAGTCTCGGAACGAAGGGACCAAAGTAGACCTTAACTTTCTATGCTACATTTACCTGTAACGTTTAAATGTGTTAAAATGAGTATGCATGTCTTTTGTAATCGGGGAAAAAAAAAACTCTCACAAACCACAATTTAGGTGTGGTGTGTATGGCAACACAATTTGTGTGATGTGTACATGGCTGGGTCACTTCAAAAGTCAGAGAAGTCCGAGCTAGCTGTTTCTCCTGAGATAAGGCAGTGCTGGTCTAATGCACGAAGTCAGTTTTCTGGGGCTTCGGCTGATTAAGTGGGATCCTACCGTGGCCAGACGTTTCAGCAGCTGGATGGCAAGACGTGGCAAAGCAGGGTCGTGTCTGTGGTAGATGTATTTGGCAAGAACAGCGATGAGGTTGTTCCCATGGGCACCTGAAGCAGCACAGCAAGCAGCTTAGACACCAGGTGTGCCTGATTCAAGCTCCTAAGCGAGGCTGCCGTCCAAAAAGGCTCACGCACGTGAGGTAAGAATTTACTAGCCTCAAGTACTTGGGAAGGCCACAGCGAATCCAGGTGGCCATACCATTCTTTCAGTAGCCAAGGGGATATGAAGAATTTGGAGGTAAACAGCCCAATCCAATTCATTAAGAGCAAAAAGAGGGACATTTTGGAAACAAACAAAAAAAAAAAAGCAGTCTCTTAACAAACGGGTTAAAAAAAGACATCACATTGAAGAACTGCACTGACATGCAAGAATCCTCAAAATCCCAAAACGATACAGTTAACAGTAGGTCTTAGACATTATCCAAACACCTACTTGAAAATGAGGAAACAGGGTCCCAAAGGGATTAAATGAGTAGTGTAAGGTCAAAGAATAAAATAGTTCATACTTAACAGGTACCAAGAACTTCCCTCCGTGATTTACACGTAGTAATCTTACCTCCATCGTAATCATGTAAGGTAGGTCCTACTATTATCCTCATTTTATAGACGAGAAACCTGAGGCAGAGTTGTTTAATAATGTGCCCAAGGTAACCAGCTGATTTGAGCCAAAATGTGAGCCAAGGCAGTCTGACTTTGAACATGGGTTCTTAACTATTATCCCATCAACAACAGGAGGAAGAAATGAAGGACAGTCCAGCCCTCTTGCTTCTACATCCAGGATGGGAACAGGTGCTCATCCCCAAATTCCCTCCAGGAATTAGTCAGAAAATACTGCTGGCCTCTAACAACACAGCCTGCAGTATGTACTTGTAGACAGAAGCACTGCTGGTTGGAAGAGCAATACATACCGTGCTGTGTGAGGGCCTGTTCCAGGGGGGACACCACATTAGAAGGAGGTTTCAGCCGAATAACATTGTTGGTGACGGAGAATGCCAGTTTCACTGTCTTGATCAGCAGCTGGCCCTGCCCCTGGCCCTCTGCCCCATCACTAGGGTGCCAAATGGAAACCAAAGTTGATTCAGACAACATGACTTCATTCGCAACATATGTGCTCTCATGAATTAGATTCCAACAATAATCCCAGAGTTCAACAGCTTCTGTTAGAGGCCCCAGTCCAAACTAGGAGAGAGGAGGAGCAATCAACTCCCTTTGCTATGAGCCAGTCTACACAGCAGCCACTAGATTACAAAAAGGCTATATCTTAGGGGAAATAAGGCTGTCTTTAAAAAGCTACCGCACATTAACTCACACTGGAGTTCTCAGGACATGCAGACACACTAAGATAAACGGGGAAGGGGAGAGGGAACCGCACCTGCGGGGCTGAGCAGCCACCACCATGTCGATGGTGTCCACACCAATGCCCATGATATTGATGACGGTCTGTCCCGCTTCTGTGTAGGCCAGGCTGCAGATGCAGAGAGACTGCAGGCTGGGGCTGTGACTGCAAGACAGACATGTTCTGAGTTACTAGGGAGCCGTCAAGTTTATTACTGCAAGAGAAGGGTACTGTCCAAACCAAACCAAGCGGACATCAGTGATACAGATCAGCTCTTTGCCAGCCGGATGCACTCTGATCGCTTTCCTTAGCGTGATTTTAAAAGCAACCGGAGAAACTTTCTAAGTGTCCTAATGACTAATGGATATATTTACTGAAATGAGTCATGACTGATCCATACAATGGAATGCAAAGAACCGTTAAAACAAGACAGATCTAGATGAAGAGACATGGAAATAAATTTTAGAGCAGCTACTGCAAGCAGAGGAAAACACCTAGTAGAAAACACACGAACTTCACAGTCATCTCTGGGAAACAGGTTTAGGAAGGGCACTTCCACTATTTTCCTAACGAACATGTGTAACTTTTGTAAAGATCATGAAAAAGAATGTGTATGTGTAACACGTGTGCGTGTGTGTGTACAAATCTCATTGGGAACAATCTCATTCCCAATTCATTTGCTCTTCTCGACCCATAGGGAGAAAGGATACAGTCCAGCGGAGAGCAAATCAGAACCTCCAGAGTGCTGAGCTCTGGGCTCAGCCCAGAGATGGATGAGACGGCTCCGCACAGCAGAGGCGCCCGTGTCTTCCCCTGGGGAGCAGCAGTGTCCAAGAGCACCTGGCTCGAGCAATCACCCTTCATACCTGCTGCGCAGGTCTGCCTCATGGCACAGGTTCAGTATTGCATGAATCAGCTCCAGGATCAGGCAACCTGGACTCCGGAAAAGAAACAGGAATTATGTGGCCTTGTGTGATGATGCTCATCACGAGAAGGGGAAAGACAAGATCTCCAGGAAGCCGGGAGTTGCTCAGGCCTTCCCTGCCTGCGCGTCCCTTACCAATCTGCTCCCTCACACCGTGGGTGTTGTAGCGCCACTTGTGGTAGCTGGGAAGCATCTCCTTCAGCACAAACATGACACAGGGTGCCAGCCCTTGGCTCTGGGTACTCCCAAGCTGCCCCTGCGAGAAAACAATGCTGTAAGGACTTAAACCACTTAAGCAAGTCATTCAGCTATCAGAGATTTAACTCCAAAACCATGGGTCCAAAGGAAATCTAGGCAAACCCTGGCCGCCAGTAAGGGGGAAAAAAAAAAAGAAAAATCAGAACACTCATTCAACTGGGTCCAAGCTGTGGGTTTCTTTGAAATAGAAAAAAAGACTAACTGTCATGATGCCAGCCATCCACCTCACCTCTCCCCATCATCACTGGGACACCAGAAAGGAGCTCTCATACTCACAATTCTTTGTCCTAATATTCAATCTCCTCACCTTAAAAATGGGGATTCTTTACTTATGTATAGACATCTATAGCTATATTCCTATCTCTAGACTGTTTCTACCTTTCTAAGCATTCATTCACTGATTCTTGCAGGCAGGAAGTGGGCTGAGTGCTTCTCGTGTATGGCCCTCTCAACAATTCCAAGGAGTAGAGACCATTTTATTATTACTCCTTTTTTACAAAGGTTCTAAGAAATTCCCTGTTTGCACAAGCCCAATGCAGCTAGTAAGTGGTCAACCTGACATGTACACCTAATTCTGTCTGACTCCAAAATCTAAGCTAGAACAGTATTTTTCCAACTGAGTCGTGTTCCATTAATGGATTATAAAGTCAGCTTATTAGAAAATACCAGAGTGCCTTTTGCATTGTTAGAGAAGTGCTGAATCATGAAACTTTGCTTCAGGAGTACGTACACATGTGTACACACACACACATATGTATACTGGGTGGTGATATCACACGTATGTATTGCCCTGGGCTACAGTGCAAATAGCTTGACAGTCACCACATCATACCATCCTGCCTCTGAATATTGAATAAATTAACACAGGGGCACCTCGATGGCTGAGTCAGTTAAGCATCCAACTCTTGATTTCGGCTCAAGTCATGATTTCACAGTTCGCGATTTCAAGCCCCGCATTGGGCTCTGCACTGACAGAGCAGAACCTGCTTGGGAAGGGATTCTCTCTCCATCTCTCTGTGCCCCTACCCCGCTGAGCTCTCTCTCTCTCTGAAAATAAATAAACTTTAAATTTTTAATTAATTAATTAACACAGATAAAGTACCTGCTATAGAATCTGGCACATAGTAAATACTCAATACACAGAAACTATTAACACCATGACGTCAGGACAACTGTTGTGCCCAAAGACAATGACTACGGTAGAAGAGAAACTATTTCAGATGATTCCATCTGACCAGCTTTTACCTTGACAAGAGTGGTGATCAAGCGTAGAAAGGCAACAGTGACCCCGTACTCGCCCTGCGGCTGCTCACTATTCATCAAGAGGCTTCCATACCCTCCAGCATTCATGCCCTCAGCACTGGGGAGAAACGGAGGCAGAGTGAATCAGAATGCGGCAATCTCAAGGTTTCAAGAAACTAATCACAGAGCATTCTTAGTATCTAGATGGCTTGGGCCTAACATAGGAAAGCTCTGCAAAAGAATGAATCAAATCTAGGCTATTTTATAGCCAAGGTTAACATTAAGAGAGAATTTTATTCATGTACAACCTCAAGAGCTTTAAAGTTAAAAAAAATCAAATAAACATCAGGAAAACATCATTGTCTAATAAGCAAGAGAGGACAAGGAGCAAATGCTCAAGTGGGAAAATGAAGTCTGTGTATAAATAATTGTCCTACTAGGCAAGTTCAAAAAGCCATGAAACAAGGAAAAGTATAGAGTGACTACAGCTGAGGAAAGGGAAGCCAAGTCTCTGGATCTGGACGGCTCTGGATTCTCCAACCTAGAAAATTAACTCCCATGTACCTCGGGTGGTTGCTGCTGCATGAGAAATACATCCACAGGGAAGCTTCTTCAGCAGTAACGTAGCTAGGCTGGACCCGAAGTGTAGATGCTACTCCGGGGAATACGCTCTACCCAATCCAAGACCTGGCTCACCTGATCATCTGACTCATGCTGGAGACCTGGTGGGCCACGAATGGTAAGAAGCCTGTGTGACGAAGATCAGTCCAGACCTGAGAAGGGAAAAGAGCCCAGTGTCCATGTGTCCAGGTATATAGCAAGTGCAACATTTTTTGGCTATTTTGAAGACTTGCTGTGTCTCACCTTTGCAGGGTTCCGGGCAGCCAAAACAGTCAAGCAATTGACACAAGAAGCAATGACATCCACCGGCGGAGAGATCACTGTCGTTAGCCTGGTTGGCGAACAGTGCACTGTACTCAGTAAAATGAATACAACGTGTTCCACCACAGATATTTTCCAGCTCTTTCTGCCCAAGTCCCTCCTCTCAGTAATAGAAAAACAGGAAACCCCTCAGCTGGGGATAGTATCACACCAGGGCTTCCCACAGAGGCACAAGTGTGGACTTTAACCCAGGGGGTGGGTGAGTTGATGCTTACCGCTGTAGCAGCATGTAGATGCGGGATGTGATGGGCAAGAGACAGTCTGCTATGGACAGATCTGTGCTGATGACCTTATGGACCAGATCAATGATGGGTCTGACCCGCTGGCAGTGCTGGATCACATCTGAGGGGAAAGAGAGCAAACAATTCCTTTAAGATTACTGAATAGTCTCCCAGATAAACACTACACCAATCCTAGTCTGGACGGTTCTGAATTTTATCCTGAGATTCTCTGTCCCCCAATTCTAAGCATGCCTGTTTTTCTTCCCCACAGTCATGACCCCCCAGGCTGACCTCACCTGCAGTGGAAACAACATGCAACAGCATTTCAATCTCGCAGGTAAAGAGGGTCCAGCTACTGTAAGAGTACTCCCAGCGTACCAGGTAAGCTCTGTCATCCAGCACTACTTGGCCTACTGTGCCCTGAGGAATGCGAAGGTTGGTCTGACCCCCTAAGGAAGAGAGGAAGAGAAATTAGTCTAATATCCAGGGATATGATAGGAAAGAGTGACTCCTACACCAGACAACAATATTTAATCCCACAGAGATGGACAGACTCTCGTCCCACTAGCTAACATTGCTACGCTGGGTTCACCCATATATAGCAATGTGTCAGAATTCCCTTTCCTTCCAAGGCTGAATAATATCTCACTGTAAATATATAACATGTTTTGTTGATCTATTTCATCTGTTGGTGGACAGATACTTAAAATTGTTACCGTATATACCCTTTTACCCAAAAAAATTTTTTTACTGTATATACCCTTTTACCAGAGAGCCCCAGTTTGAAGACTCTATGCACTAAAAATAAAAACACCAGTACATAAAAGTACAAGTACCCAAGGGGGCATTGTTTGTAGTGACCCAAACCCGACATAGCCTCCATGTCCTTTAGAAGGGAAAAGATACAAAATTATGGACCATCTAGAATAATTCTGTAGTTACTAAAAGAGAACGAGTCAGATCCACATATAAGAAAAACGACTTGCAGAAATCAATCTCTGAGACTGTGCAGTGTGCACAAGGACACACACCAGCTCTTAGCACTGACAGACAAGTCTGAACAGATGAACTTTGTAAAATGACTATATGTGCTGTTTCTCTTGTTACAATGAACACCCATTATTTTTTAAATAAAATAATCTGGGGCGCCTGGGTGGCTCCATCAGTTGGGCATCTGACTCTCAATTTTGGCTCAGGTCAATCTAATGATATAAAAAAGTGAGAAATGGACTAATAATTTCTCAACAAGCACAGTGGAGAAGGAGCTGCTTTTAAAGGCAGCTTGCATGAAACACTGGCACTGAGCTCTAAACAGAAGCTGAAGAGAGGTGGCTCCTGAGCCAGGGTCTCTCCATCTCACCAAGAGGGTAAAGGAGTTTGGACGTTTGCCTCCGCCAGAGAGTTCCATCTTCGTGGGATATCACATCATGGGGCTTGTGCTTGTAAAGTTCATTGTAGAAAGACATCTTATCCAAGAAACTATACACCTGCCAACACACAGAAAAAAAATCCAGCCGCATGCTTACCTTGGGGACATGTAAGGGGTCCCACATCTGCTATTCTGGTCTTTCAGTCAGACTGTGTCTGACTCTCAAACTTCTCACAAACCTGCCACCGTGACTCTTCTTAGAATTGCCTCTAGGTTCCTTGCCAACCCTCAGCATGCTTTAACACTTCCCTCAAGGCCCCTCACTCCACAGACCGCTGGCTCTCCTCAAGAGTAGGTCTTTACGATTCAGATGACATTTACTGTACGGCTGTATCAGTGATTTCTTCCTTGTATCTATGGTCATTCTCCTCCAATGAGACAGTAAGGAACTGTATATTGTGTCTCACTCAATATCTGTGATAGGTACTTAATTTAGAGAACTGAGGCACTAACTCTGGCACCGTTCATTCAACTTCAGACTAATTCTTGCTGTCGCGGTGGCATCCCCCCAAATCTCTCCCACAGTCTGAATTCAAGCATCAAACTGAACAACCTACCTTTTTGGCAGTGGACTTCCCTGATACGAGGGCTCGCAGCAACTGCAGGAGTGGGGAGAGGAGATGGGGAAACATCCCACATACACTGTCCAGAATGATCCCGAGCCCAGAGGTTGGCTCCTGTGGTAGAAGAAGAGAAATCACTGACCTTCAACACTATCCACGAATTAGCACATCTCCGAACTGCCCAGCTATCGTAAGAATACCTAAAACCAGTCCTTTCCTTCAGGCGGACATCACCCCTACCTAACAATTTAAGACTTCCACAATTCCACTGAGAATGGCTTTCGACATCCGATTAATCAGGACCTGAAAAGAGAATACCACTGCCTCCAGTGACCTTCTCCTGGCCATCCTCCCAACAGAAAGACAATGCTATCCACCACTGCAAATCTTTCCAATAACATGAAATGCACCCACCAACGTGTTAGCGTTTGGCCACCACAAACGAGTAACAGATCCTTAATCTAAATATTGTTTCATGCTGCCTTCTCCCAGGAACACTGTTCGAGACTGGACAGTGACTCAGGAAGAAGATAAGACCTAGAGGCATATCAGTCAAGCCACAGTACAAAAGAGAACAAATTTATTCATCGGCTGGGCCCTGGGGCTTCGGGCTGGTGTTAATGCTAAGCCTATGTACTGGTAAGAAGCTGTTCTCTCTGAAGCCAAATTCTTATCTAACCAGTCACAATATTCTGACAGCTCAGAGTAACAATCCCCCAATAGCATGTTCAAGAGTTACAGCAATACTGGTGCCCGAGACTAACACTGTGAAAAAAGACCCAGTGGGTAGGACAGAGAATAGGCTGGTTAATAATACAGATTACAGACTCAAGTCAGCCAGAACTGCTTCCTAATGCTGGCTGTTTATCTAGCTGTGTGACCTAAGGCAAGTCACTTCATAATCTCTGAGCATCACCTTTCCTCATATGCAAAATGGTGATAATAATTCTATCTACTTTATAGATTTTTATAAAGAGTAAATGCAAAATGACATAAATGCTTAATATGAGACCTATCACAAACTAAGTGCTTGACAATTCTTTTACTACAAGAGCATCTTTTAGCATAATTCCCTCTGACATACTTACTGTTCCCCAGAATAGTTCCGGAAGAGAAGGGTCTGCCAAGACTTCACATGCTGTGTCAATGACATCCTGTTGGGGGAGGGGGAAGAAAATAACCTATTTTCCGTAGTTGAAGCAGTCATATCTTTTTTACTGTATTCTGTTCAAATAAAAACAATACTTCCACATACTAGGTCAGAAAGAACCGTGGGTTTAAAAAGATTACACCCCGTCTAGGGTGTACATTATACCTGCTGTATAGTGTTAGACAAGGGAACCTCTCTGAACTTCAAAATCTTTATCTGTAAAACGCCGACAGTATTACCTGCTTCACAGTACTGCTGTGAGGACGGAATACGACAATGTGTGGAGAAGCAGACTGAAAACTGTCACATTAAGGTGCTAGTAAAGGTGAGGTGTAACTAGGCTAGGCTGAACTGTTCTCCTAGAGCGAAATAGTGCCTTCTCAAGTTTTTAATCCTCGGCACCTAGCAGAGAGCTTGGCACACGCTGGGAACGATTTCTTTAAAAAACCCAAGTGCTAGGACTTACAGCCTTGCTACGTTAATACCAGTCCTCCAGGTACATACACCGGGGTCCACATGTGACCAGAATTTTGGCAAAGGATGCAAAGTTCATTCGATGCCCCTGGAACTTTGGAAATGGAATCTTCCAATGAACACCAATTTCTCTTCTAATGGTAAGAAATTTAAATTAAAAAAAAAAAAAGAATTGAGTCACAGTGGACACTTACTGATCTGACTGTGACCATTAAAAAAAAAAAACAAACAAACCATAAGAGCAGTGCCAGAGAGATTGAGAGGCTCTTCTGAAAGAGTTCTTACTGGCCAAAGGTGGGCAACTGGAGCCCAAGAATAGTAATTGCAGTGGATTAAAACACAGCTAACACATTTATACCCATGAGTTCACAATGACACACAACTACTTAAAACCTCATTAGCCACCTTTGCAGGACGGTAGGGAAAACTAGTAAATATAGGAAAACAAACCTGTACAGTACTCTATACCAGAGTATCAGATAGCTAAGGAAAGCAAAACTTTTTTGAAGTATAATTGACATATAACATTACATTAGTTTTAGGTGTACAACATAATGATCGAATATTTGCAAGTATTATGAAACAAATTTTTTTATAGCAATGTTCCAACCAATAAATAAAAAAGATAGAAGAGTGCCATTTTGTAACTCCTAAGGAACTAATGGGTCTAGACCATCATTATCTAGACAATGATGTGGCTTGGGTCCACGACAGTGCAAAGCACTAAACTTGACAGAGTTATCAACCCATAATGTATGGACCTTATTTATTTAGATCCTGATCCAAACACACAAACTTATAACAAATTTATGACATTTACAAGCTAACTAGAAATTTAAACCCTGACTTGATATTTAAAGATACTGCTTGTTAGCTGTGGTACTGGTTGTAAAGTTTTACTAGCTCCTATTCTGGCTCATCGAAAATTCATAGTTGAAACTATGTCAGGAATTTGCTTCAAAATAATCAAGGAGGGAAAGACCACCAAGATCTGCTGTGAATTGATAATTTGGAAGCTGGTAATAGGATTGTTGAGGAGTCTGTTAAGTTTGAAATGTTCGTGTTTTAAAAATATTACAGAAGAATATTTTATTAGCACCCACAGATGTCTGGGACTGATGTATTACCTCAAAATGATATTACAAAGCAGTATATACATTGTGATTCCAGTTTTTAGATAAGAATGGTTATATTTTTAACACACATATGCAGAAATTGTTTAGAAGGGAACGCATCACAATATTAACAAAAGTCGTCCTGTGTGGTGGGATTACACTTTTTTCTTCTCATCAGCACCTTCTGATTTTTCTATCGTTAATATGTATCATGTATAATACAGTAAATGAAAAGAAACAGCAATAAACAAATGAACACCAGAGGTATGTGGGTGTGTGATATCAGCTCCAAAGGGGTACCTCAGGGACATGACTGCAGCGCCCGAAAGTGCAGACAGCCTTGCAAGAGCCGGCTACTGACCTGCTGGTTGCCCAGTGTGTGCAGCTCCAGCAAGGTGAGAACGAAAGACAGCAGTCCGTACACACACATGCACGCAGTACTGGTGGTGCACTGCAACGGCAAAGGAGTCAGTGAACAATTCTGAATAATGAATCCCTTCCCCCAGCTTCAGCATAATCCTAGCACATTAATATGGTCTCTGTAAACGAATGGGAGAGAACCCAAGGCTTTATAATTTTCCTAATTTAGTCCCAAGATCAGGAAGGTGAGGGGAAAAATGAAAAAGCAGCAACCGTAAATATTACAACACAGCCAAGAATAAAATCAAAACGGAACTATTTTTAAAATGGATCAGTTTCCATGGGGAAGAAAACCACACCCAGTCTAGAAAAAAAGATAAAGGGTCTCTATGTGCTGGTATGAATGCAGCAGCCTGAACTGTCACCAAGATAAATGAGCCAATGCCAAGCAGTGGTGCCTGCCGGCCCAGGTTTCCCATTAGCGTATCAGAGCAAGCTGACAACAGTGCCTCTGAAATGAAGCCCCAACACCAACCTCAAGAGAATGGCTAATACATCTCACTATATTTGAATGAGGGAGCTCTCAGAAAAGATTTTTCCAGTCAATATGGCCAAAACTATCTTCCAGATTATTGTACTGACATAGTATCCTATACTGGCAGGCAGAGTCAGAGTCAGACACCATGGGTTCAGACTGTATCTACCACTGACTGGTGGTTATTGCTCTTGTGGACAAATTACATCTCCCAGAGTCTCAATTTCTTAATATGTAAAACAGGATGAAAATTCCTAGTGCAAAGAGGTGTCATAAGGATGAAATAAAGTAATGTACAGAAAGCGCTGAGCACAGTGTCTAGTCATACCGGATGCTCTACAGAGTTGGAAACAACATCATCATTATCCACGTCACTACTACAATTATCGTTACTGCTATCATCACTCGTGAACGAGCTTCTGCCCTGAGCGCTGCCCATCTCATGCTCAAACACCAACAGCCCGAGCCTCACATCATTTCCCCCACTGGCCAGCGAGCGGAGCAGTCGGGTCAAGTACTGGAACACGTTCAGCTGGATGGCTGTGCCGCCTATCTTCCGGACAACACTGCTGGTCTCTTCTGGATGCAGG
Organism: Cryptoprocta ferox; assembly: GCA_028646485.1. Classification (NCBI taxonomy): domain Eukaryota; kingdom Metazoa; phylum Chordata; class Mammalia; order Carnivora; family Eupleridae; genus Cryptoprocta; species Cryptoprocta ferox. Next base: position 6,541,444 of record CM053568.1, read on the forward strand.
GTGTGACGGAGGAGAGCCCAGGCCAAAAGCACTGGGGCATGGTGTGGAATGTCCCCGAAGGTCAACATCAAACGGTCCATATCCTGATGAAAAGAAAAAACAAAACCTGTGTCACTAAAAACAAAGGGTCAGAGCCCCCACAGGATCCTCTGTCACATACAGTAAGTCTTCCAACTGCCCAGTGGCCCCTTGCCCCATCCGAGTACATACTCCTCCCCACCCCCGAGCCACCTAACTAATAAACCCCTCCACTACTCTTCCCTGTGCCCACATTTGGTTTCTTCTGATTGTAAGTAGTCTAATGTAACATTTTAAAATACATGTTCAAATGGAATTTTCTTTAGAAAATTTCCCAATCCTTCTTGAACTTTCTCTGATCTTTCCCCATTGTCTATCTAACCATCGCATCTCAACATGCTTCCCCTTTGATCTTCCTGCACAGGCTCCATAAACGGAGACACGCCCCGAGGTTCTGTCCTTGGGCCTCTTTCTTCCTGATGCCATCTCTCTGAGAGACTCCACTCATTCTCACAGACTCAACTATCACCTATGTGCAGACAACAGAAACCTGAGATTTCTTCCAGATCCAGTTAACTTCTTAGCAATGTAGAACCTCAAATTCCACAACAAGGAAAATTTCAAGAGGCAGTACAGCTGAGGGGTTAAAAACATACTCCTAACTCTAACTATAACTAACTCTTCTTCAAAGAGAAATGTGGCTGTTGCAAGCTCACTTGACAAATAAGCCCGTCCTGGGCAAACTGGTGCAGTTCTCTTCTGTCATCCAAAGCACACTTATGCAAGGATTCAATATCCATGCCTTCCACCAGGATAAGGGCACTGAAGTAGCTGGAAAGGAAAATGGTACCATGATGTCATGTGTGCTACTCTGAACCTTGAAGGAGAATAACGTGAAATATAAGACACTTTAATATCAAAAAAATTATTTTTTTCAAAAAACTTAATGGGTTTAAGCATTTTTTTTCATACTAAGTCTTCTAAACCCAGTTTTTACACTTCCAGCACACTTCAATTTGACCACTCACACTATTTTTTTTTTTAAGTTTTATTTAAGTAACCTCTCTACACCCAACATGTGGCTCAAACTCACAACCCCAAGATCAGGAGTCACACGCCCCAGCAACTGAGCCAGCCGGGCATCCCTGGACCAGCCACTGTTAAAGTGCTTGACAGTCATGTGGGGCTTGTGCCTGCCAAAGCACAGATCCAGTACTGGAAGTTTCTACAGGCACCAATTACATCTGACCCAGATAAAGCATCTCACCACTAAGGTGTGTATCTTTGTTCACAGAGGAAACAGGTCTCAAAATGTGGACATATATCCATTCTACCCACTGTGACATCATCCTTTTTGTTAAATGCAGCTGAATCTCCTCCTCACTAACACAGATGCAAACAGGCAGCTCACCCCAGAGGCTGTACCAAGAGCAGGGAAGAAAACGCTCCACGTCACAGATAACCAGGGAAAGGCAAACCAGTGCACTAAAGGGATCAAACTGAGGGGGACGACAGATAATATCAAGGGTTTGCAAGGTTGTGGGGAAACTGGTTCTTTCCTCTATCGGTGAAAGTATAAATTGGTACAGGCTTTGTGGAGAACAATTTGGCAATAGATATTTTATAATACAAAGGTACAGACCCTTTAACCCAACAATTACATTTCTAGATCTTTATTTTAGAGTCGTATTCACCCAGATGCACAGAGAGGCTTGTAAAGAATGTTCTTTATAAGCACTGTTTGAAATATACAAAATAGCTAACTGCCTACCATCAGTGAACCATGAAATAAACATCCATATCATGTACTAATATGCAGCAGCTAAAAAGAACATCCTGAGGTGAAAAGAGTTCTAGGACATCCAGTTATGTGAAAAATTAAGTTGTAAAAGCATATACCATTTATGTCAAAAAACATCAACAATATATTTTCATACATATGAAAATATGATGTGGATCTATTCACTGCCATAAAATTCAAAGTCCATAGATGATGACTTCAAAGAGGGCAGGGGACATATCTGCCTTGTCATTGTCTTCTTAGCATTTGCACTGGCCTGCCGCAAACACTCACCAAATTTTTGGCTGAATGGATGAACCTCTTAAATGAAGATAGGAAAAGACGAGAAAGGAATACGTATTTGGAGAAAACACGTTCCTCTCAGTCTCAGTCTTTACTCCCTGTGAAGAGCAGGAACGTGAAGTACACCCAACTGTTTCCCTATCCACTAAGCGAAAAGCACATCTAGACTCTCCCCTCACCCATTCACAGGACCTAGAACATCAACGTTCTAAACACTGTACGAGTTCTTTAGACTTACCCAATCCTATCCACGAAAGGGTCCATGGTCTCATCCACCAGGTGCCTGTTGGTCTGCCTACTACCAAATCCTTGCTCTTTAAACATCTTGGTTAATGCCAACAGGTCATTAGGTGCCATCTCAAAGTATGCATAATAAAGGAAAATAATTTCTAGCAGCATGGACTGTTCCCGAAGGCACTGAACAAACCAGCGAGATACCTGGCGCTCAGTCTGCACAACCAATGAAGGAAAAATGGGAGAAATAAAGTCAGATTTAAAAACATATTTTAAATATTTTAAAGTTACTTTTATTAGATAATACATGTATAAGAATAGAGTAAAAATAATCTCTCCCTCTTTGCCAAATATTAAGGATCTATTAAAAGATTACAGAAAAAGATTTTGGAAGTGATACCAAAAAAAGTCTGCCTCCCTTCAATTCCCACCGCCCAGTCATCCAAACCTGTCGCTAGAGGAAACCACTGTCTCTAAACCAAATATACTACAGAAACTCTTCCACACCTTACTTTTTCACTTAACAATGTATCTTACAGATTATTTCCTCTAATAGTACATTAAGAATTGTCTTATTTTTCATTACCAGTCCCCTCATTGTTTTTTAAAGTTGCATGGCACTCCCACATGGAAATGCCATATTTATTTGTTTGCTTGACCATAATTTACTTTAGCCAGCTCCCTTGGACGTACAAACAAGTGGTGGTGAAGATGTGGAGAGAAACGGCCCCTTGTGCACTACTGGTAGAACCCTAAATTGGTGCAGCATCCATGGAAAATAGTATCAAGTTTCCTCAAATTATTAAAAAAAACACAAATTACCATATGATACAATAATTCCACTACTGGCTATTTACCCAAAGAAAATGGAAACACTAATTCAAAAAGATAAATGCACCCCTATGTTTACTGTAGCATTATTTACAATAGCCAAGATATAGAAGGAAACCAAGTATCCTTCTTAGATGACAGACGAATAAAGAAGATGTGGTACACACATGCTCATACGTGTGCACGTGCAATGGAACACTACACAGCCACAAAAAGGATGAGACCTTGCTACTTGCAACAACATGGATGGACTAGAAGGTATTACACTGAGTGAAACAAGTTAGACGGAAAAAGACAAATACCATGTGATTTCACTCACATCTGGAAACTAAGAAACAAAACAAATGAAGAAACATACAAAAAGCAGAATCAGACCTGTAAATACAGAGGACAAACTGATGGTTGCCAGAGGGGTGGGGGTGGGGAGATGGGCAAAATGGGTGAAAAGGAGTAGTAGATACAGGCTTCCAGTTATGGAATGACTAAGTCATGGGAATAAATGGCACAGAATAGAAAATATAGTCAATGATATTATAGTAACATTGTATGGTAACAGATGGTAGCTACACTTGTGGTGAGCATAGCAGAACATGGAGAGACATTGAATCACTATATTGTACACCTGAAACTTATGTAACACTGTGTTTCAACCATACTTCAAAAAATTAAAATAAATAAATAAAATCACTGTACAACTGACAGAACAAATAGACAAAAAAAAAAAAAAAAAAGATTTGGCAAAACCATAGATCTAAACAATATTGACCCGACTAGTATTTCTCACCACCACACCCAACTACTTCCAAATACACATTCTTTTATATGTACGTGATACATTCACCAGGATAGATCATATAATGGGCCATAACCCACGGGACAGTAAATTTTAAAAGACCAGAATGGGGGCACCTGGGTGGCTCAGTCAGTTAAGCATCCGACTTTGGCTCACAGTTCATGTGTTCAAGCCCCACTTCGGGTGAGCTTGGGCCCACTTTGGGGGGACAGTGCAGAGCCTACATGGAATTCTCTCTGCCCCTTGTGGGATTCTCTCTCCCCCACCCCTGCTGCCCACTCACTCATGTCCTCTCTCTAAAATAAAAAATAAAGTTATTTTTTAAAAAAAAAGATCAAAATGATACAGAGTATGTTCTTTGATCATAATGGAATCAAATTAAAAATCAGTAAGATATCTAAGAAAACAGCCAATGTTTGGAAATTAACAGGCTCTAAATACAAGGGTCAAAGGAAGTCACAAGAGAAATTAGAAACTATTTTGAACTGAATGATAGTAAAAATCTAACATATCAAATTTTTAGGAAAAAGCTAAAAACAATACTTAAAGCAACATTTATACTTATTTATTAGAAATGTTCTAAAATCTGTTATCTAAGTTTCTATCTTAGAATTAGAAAGAATGTAGTGCCTGGGTGGCTCAGTCAGTTAAGTGTCCCATTCTCTTTCTTTTTTAATGCTTATTTATTTTTTGGAGAGAGAGCATGTGCACGCACATGCATGAGCAGGAGAGGGGCAGAGAGAGAGGACAAAGTGTCTGAAGTAGGCTCTGTGTTGACAGCAGAGAGCCCAGATTGGGGACTCAAACTCACAGACCATGAGATCATTACCTGAGCTGAAGTCAGACATTTAACCGACTGAGCCACTCAGACACCCCAAGTGTCTGACTCTCGATTTCAGCTCAGGTCATGATGTTCCAGTCATGAGATAGAGCTCCGTGTCAGGCTCCACACTGAGTGTGGAGCCTTTTTAAGATTCTCTTTCTCTATCACTCTGCTCCCTCCTCCACTTGCACGTTCTAAAATTAAAAAAAAATAGAAATAAAAAGAGATTAAAGAAAAATATTTACCAAAAATATTTTTCAAAAATATTTTAAAAAATAAAAAAAAACCTTAAGAATACATTTAACAAAAAATGTGTAATATGTGGATACTGAAAATAAAACCTTACTTAGGGATATTAAGGCATACATAAACGAAGAGCTATAGCAGGTTCATGGATCAGAAGACTTAATAACATTATTAAGATGGCAATTCTCCTCAAATTGATTTATGGAGTCAACAAAATTCTGACCAAAATTCTAGAAAGCAATTTTTTTGGAAGATAGACAAGCTAATTCTAAAGTTGATATGTAAAAGCAAAGGACCTAGAATAGCCAAAACGTTTTTAAAAAGAACAAGGTTGAAAGAATTACACTACCTAATTTTAAGATTTACTAGTAAACTATCTTAATCAAGACAGTGTGATATTAATGCAAAGACAGATGTAGAGTTCAATGGATCAGAGGTAGATCCATATTTTATGATCAATTGATTTTTTTACAAAGATGCCAAGATAATCCAATGGAAAAAGACAAGTCTTTTCAATAAATGGCACTGGGAGAAGATCTCTGTATGGGGGAAAAATTAATCCCATCCCTTATCTCAACACCATGCACTAAAATTAACTAAAAAGTAATTACTGAAGTAAATAAATGTGCTAAAACTATTAAACTTCTAGAAGAAAACAAATAAAATGTGACATTAGGTTAAGCAAAGATTTTTTTTTTTTAAGTTTATTTAAGAGAGAGAGAAAGAGTGAGTGTGCACATGTACAAGCTGGGGTTGGGGGGAGAGAGGGAGGATCCGGAGCAGGCTCCTTGCTGTCAGCACTCAGCCCAACTTGGAGCTCTATCCCACAAACTGAGATCATGACCTGAGCCAAAATCAAGAGGCAGTCAGACACTCAACTGACTGAGCCACCCAGGGGCCCCTAAGCAAAGATTTCTTGAAACAAGGCTCAAAAAGCAAGAATCCTAAGAGAAAGAGACTGAAAAAAACAGATTTTATCAAAGTTCAAGTTTGGTCTTAGTTTAGGTGGGAAAAAAAAGAAAACAAGCCATTAAGTAAGAGAAAAAATTTGTATAACATGTATCTGTCAAATGGCTTCTCTTCAGAATACATCAAGAACTTTTTTTTAATGTTTATTTATTTTTTTAATATTTATTTAATGTTTATTTATCAGTAGGGGAGGGGCAAAGAGAGAGGGAGACACAGAATCTGAAGCAGCTCCAGGCTCCAAACTGTCAGCACAGAACCCAACGTGGGGCTCGAACCCATGAATCATGAGATCATGACCTGAGCCGAAGTCAGACGCCCAACTGACTGAGAACTCTTAAAATTCAGTAAGACAAACCACCCAATAAAACCACTGAAGCAAAGACTGGATAAACACTTCAACAAAAATATAGGCAAATAAGCATATAAAAAGATGCTCAACATCACTAGTCATGAGGGAACCACAAATTAAAACCACAATGAGATATCACTACACGTCTATTAGATGTTTAAAATTAAAATCAATGACCATACCAAGTGTTGGTGTGGATATGGAACAGAAAGAATTCAAAAATGCTGTTAAGAATGGAAAATGGTCGCAGCGCCTAGGTAGCTCAACTCTTGATTCCAACTCAGGTCATCATCTTACAGTTTGTGAGATCGAGCCCCACACTGGGCTCTGTGCTGACTGCATGGATGGAGCCTGCTGTGGGGTTATCTCTCTCCCTTTCTCTCTGCCCCTCCCCTGTTTGCACACGTGCTCTCTCTCAAAATAAATTTAAAAACTTAAAAAAAAAAAAAGGAAAATTGTACAGCCACTATGGAAAGCAATTTGTCAGTACCTTATAAAAATATACACTTTTATAATATGACCCAACAACCCAACTCCCAGGTTATTTATTTATCCAAGAGAAATGAAAACCTATGTCCTGTCCATAAAAAGACCTGTATGTTAATGTTTACTGCACATTACTCACAACTGCCAAAAAACAGAACTCAAATGTGTGCCGAATGATGAATGGATAAACAAAACGTGGTATACATCCATATAGTGAAATAATGTTCAACCACAGATAGGAATGAAGTATTAATACATGAATATAACACGGATATATCTCAAAAACAGTATGCTAGTGAAAGAAGCCAAACAGAAAAGACTATGGATACATTATACGGTTCTATTTACATGAAACTCTAGAGAAGGCAAAATTATATTAACAGTGATACCTATAAATGGTTAATACAACAAATTTTAAATTATGTATTATTTACCAGAAATTAAAAATCATTGTTAAAAAATCAAACAAACTACAGTGACAGAAAGCATATTAGTGGTTGTCTGGGGCCAGAGGTCACAGATTGACTATAAACTTTCTAGAGGAGACAGAAATGTTCTATATACTGATGTGCATACAACTACATACAATTGTCAAAAACATACACTTAAAAATCGGTGAATTTTATTGGATGGAAATTATACCTGAATAAGGCTGGGGGGTGGGGAATGCTGCCAATATGTCATTACAGTCGTTTCACACAAGTGTGAATGTATTTATAGGATAAACTCTTGACCTGGAACTGCTAAGGGACGCCTGGGTAGCTCAGTTGGTTAAGGGTCCAACTTCGGTTCAGGTCATGATCTCACGACTTGTGAGTTCAAGCTGTGCATCGAGCTCTCTGCCGTCAGCATGGAGCCTGCTTCAGATCCTCTGTCTCCCTCTCTCTCTGCCCCTCCTCTGCTTGCTTGCTCTCTCTCAAAAATAAAAATAAAAATAAAAAACAAACTGGAACTGCCAAGACAAGAAACATGTGCTTTTCCATTTTTAAATACTGTCATATTTTTCCATTAAAAAATACTGTTTATACAGCAAAATATGAGCACCCATTATTCCATCCCACGAACAGGAGTGTTGTCATGTGAATCTGTTCACTGCTTTGGCCTGTTTTTCTATTGGGTCTTAGTGATTTAGAAGAGTTCTTTCTATTTTAAGAACCCAATATGAGTTTGTCTTGACTTTGTTTACTGTGCTATTTTTGTTTTTGTTTTTTTTTTGCCTTGCAAAAGTTTTCGATTTGATGTTGCTGGGTGTATAATTATTTTTCTTTTATGACCTCTGGGTTTTACTGTAAAAAGTCTTCTCCACTACAAAACAACACAACAAAAGAACGAAACCCACCTCCCATGTTTTCTAATACTTTTATAGTTAATTTTGTTTAAAATAAACTTTGTGCCCAATGTGGGGCTCGTACTCACAACCCTGAGATTAAGATTCACAGGCTCTACCAATAGAGCCAGCCGGGCACCCCTATAGTTAATTTTTTTTCAATTTAAATCATCTACGTGATTCTCCTTTGGTAGAAGACAGAAGATACAGTTTATTTTTTCTCCCCATGGCTATCCCGTAGTTCAACGCCATTCATTGAAAAACACATTTCCCACTGATTGAAATGGCATCTTTATCCTATGCTAACTCAGCATAGTTGAGCATGTGCCAATGCCATGCTTTAAATTACTGTAGTGGTAATTATCTAATAAAAGTAATTTTCCTTTTTCATAAATTTCCTGGCTATTCTTACTTATTTTTCATATGAATTTTAAAATCAGCTCATTCAATTCGAAAATAAAAGGTAAAACAAACACTTATTTGTTTGTTTTTAGGGATTATACCAAATTCATAGGTTGGGATGCCTGGGTGTCTCAGTCAATTAAGCGTCCAACTTGGCTCAGGTCATGATCTCACAGCTCATGAGTTCAAGCCCTGCGTCGGGCTCTGTGCTGACAGCTCAGAGCCTGGAGCCTGCTTCAGATTCTGTGTCTCCCTCCCTCCCTCCCTCCCTCTCTCTCTCTCTCTCTCTGTCCCTCCCCCGCTCACGCGCACTCTCTCTCAAAAATAAACATTTCTAAAAATCAAAAATAAATAAAATTATAGTTTAACATAAGAAGAACTGACACTTTTATGTTGCTTTTTTTATTTTTTTAACATTTATTATTGAGAGATAGAGACAGAGCATGAGCATGGGAGGGGCAGAGACAGGGGGAGACACACAATCTGAAGCAGGCTCAAGGCTCTGAGCTGTCAGCACAGAGCCCAAGGTGGGGCTCGAACTCACAAACCCATGAGAGCATGACCTGAGCGAAAGTCAGATGCTTAACCAACTGAGCCACCCAGGTGCCCCTATGTTGCTGTCTTTATATTCAAGAATGCAGTGTGTTTCTCCATTCGATTATGACTTTTTTATACCCTTGATAGAATTTTAAAGTTCTCTTCATTTAGATTTTGGATGGTTGCATGCTTATTCCTGAGAAATTTATGCTTCTGTGGCTACTGTAATAGCCCTTTACCGCTATTAAATATTTTCAATAGTTACTATCCATGTTTTGGTTAAATTGTTTTAATAACCACATATTTTTTCAAAACAAAAAGGATCATGTTCTAATCTATAAATGCTGACTGCTTTATGACTTAGAATAAAATAGACTAGTGTCACATACTTAACAGATAACAATAATAAATAGGATGAAAGCTTGAATTTAGAGTTCCATTGACAATTAAGGGAAGATTTTAGATAAGAATAGAAAGTAAATTAACTGAATAGACAAAGTCAAGTGAAGCTGCTCAGAATTAAGTACCATTACTTAAAGTCATCAATATTTTGATCCATGACATATTTAAACTTTTCTGAAGAAAGATACTCTGTAAATGTTATAAGTTAATGAACGAATAAATAATTTAATCTGGAGCTCTATACGCAAGGGTATACAATTCTCATGAGCGTTACAGGAAGGTCCAGTAACCACATACCATGAGGTTTCCATGTGTTTCCCAGGTTGGTGCTTCAGTTTTATAAAGCTCTTCGAACTGCTGTCTGTATTTTGTAACTAGTTCCTTCTCCAATTTATCAACACAGTCTGCATATTCAACCTTAAAAAAAAAAAAAACCCTCAGAATAACTTATACCTAGAGTAAAAGTTTAATATTCAAATGAATGTGAATATGAATATTAAAAAATTATTAAAAAGTATTGAATTTTATAGGATAAAGAAAACCAAGAGGACTAAATGGGCTTACCCTATAGGGGTGTCTTTCATCCTGGAAATAAGTGAGAAGGTGTAAGACACAACGAAGAATACAGGTTCTTTCTTCATAGTAATAATCTGCAATCTGGGAAGAAACCAAAGACACAAAATCAGTTATTGACCTTTACACAGAAAACATTCAATTTTAAATTTATTGATAAGGAGACCACTTAAAGATATGAATGGAAAAGTCTGATTTCTACAACCAATCACAAAAATGGAAAGATTGTGTTAGGCCAAAAGAAAGCGAAAGACCTTCATGAAATGGGTAAGAGTAAGTCCTACAAGCTACAAGGAATTATTTAAAAATATAAACAAGTTTTGGGGCGCCTGGGTGCCTCAGTCAGTTAAATGTCCGACTTCGGATGAGGTCATGATCTTGCAGTTTGTGGGTTCGAGCCCCGCAGGGGGCTCTGTGCTGACAGCTCGGAGCCTGGAGCCTGCTTCAGATTATGTGTCTCCCTCTCTCTCTCTCTGCCCCTCCCCCGCTCACGCTCTGTCTGTGTCTCTCAAAAATAAACAAACATAAAAAATATATATATATATACATATATAAACAAGTTTTCTAGTATGACTTCTCAGAGCTTTCAAATAATACACAATGCTGTAACTGACAGGCCAAATAAATGAAAACAAATACAAAAATATCACTTGTATATGTCCTAACTGCTCGTAACTAATGTACTTAATTCTCAATAAACACCAAAAATAGGAAACCACTTCAGAAGTCACAGTCAAATTCCACTTTATATGACATCTTCAATGAGAAGGTTGCTTTGTGGGGTAGGGAGAGATAAAGGAATAAAAAAATATAAATTAATCTTCTTGCATTTAGACCTACAGGAAAACTATGCATGAACTAGTATTCATCCCCAGTAACCAAAGAGTGTCCTTTGGAAAAGGTCTCTGCTGGGTCAGGTGGATAAGAGACTCTTGTTTCACAGTGCGTTACTAAGCTACTTCACTGAGGCCTCAATGCTTACCCAACGAAACAGACAAAAGCCAGCAATGCCCAGGAGAACAAGGTCAAGAAGCCATCACCCAATTTGACATCAAAGAATGAAAACAGTGACTACTACTGACCTTCAGGATCAAGGCCTGGCTCTGCCTCTCATCTTGCAGTACTGTCTGAAGGAAAAAAGAACAGTCAAGAAGCCATCATATAAGCAAAGCTCAATTAACAAAGAAAAAGGTAAACATCTTCACCTCACCCTTCAAGATTATAACTGCTCATTTATTTCTGGAAATATTTTTTACCTATGTGTATCCAAATTTGTACTCAAATCCCTGCCCCTCCTCTGGACTCCATTTCCGCATATGTAGAAAGTCGGGTTAGAAAAGTGAGATGCTGTACCAGGTCGTTTTCAGCTCTGATGTCCTGAGACTCTATGATTAAATGTCAGTCTTTGACTTCTCCAGCTCCTCCAAGTCTGACAACAGACCTCATTAAGTACATGCTTTTTAAGCCTTTAGAAAGTCTTACCTGAGAATGACTGTATCTGATCACCTACCTGTTGCAAAGAAGCACTACCAAAACCCTTCCACCCCTAACACCAACAACGAAAAGGACAAAGGCAGGAAATAGCAGCTGGACAGAACTACAAACCTTTAGTGAGTCCCGAGTACCTCTATAATCCTCTTGAAGGTAACACTGGAGCAACTGCACACTCTGTTCTTCGTCAAGACCCTGAAATACAGAGGCCGTTAAGTGAGGGGAACAGCCTCCTCAACTCAGAAAACACACTCAGAATGCAGAACATTCTAAAGATTTATCCTCTAGAATGAACACAGAACTTGAAGAAATAAAAACCTTTTTTTTTTCTTTTTTTTTTTTACACAAAATAAACTCAGGTATTGATGCACACGCTGTTGGGTTGAGAAGAGAGAAGAGAGGCCTAGGTTCACAGTAAATCCTTTGGAGCAAGTTGTGGAAACTGAAGTACAGGCAAACATTTCTGCTTCCAAAGGCCATGATATGTTTCCCTCTCAGACTTGACCACCAGATACCGCCCTCTCCTTTGATTTGCAATTAATGTAAACTAATTGAGGTCAATAGAATTTTGGTTATTTATTTAGTCACAAGGACAGAATAATATTCTGTTATCAGTGGTGAGCTGACAAAAATGAAACAATCCAAATGTTTGTTAAAGTTGGTAAATAGCTGAAATGCGGGGGGGTGTTACCAGACAGATGGGTTTCTGTGACAGAATATTGCTTGAATGTGTACAGGTCACTCAACAAGCATGAAGATGTGTCTGGAATGATAGATGAGGAAAAGTGGACGGGAAAGAGACTGAAGAAATCACAGAAACCTCATTTCCTCTCTTCTCTCCACTTCTTCCCTCAAGAAGGAATGTGTTTGAGAGCTTCATGTTTTGTAGCTGTAAGTATTATAATGTCTCATTTAGCATAATGAGCACCCTAGGGAAGAGACAGTTACTGCCCACTACTAATTTGAAATCTATCAAGAGTATTAAGAATATATACAAATAGATGAAATAGGTAGAGGGCTGTGTGAATGGTGGAAATAAATAGCATACAGGTTTAACTGGTAGAATAAGGCATCCCCTTACCCCTACAAGTCCACACTAGATATATCAGTACTGCTCCTCAGCTAACAGATACTGGTTGTAAAAAATGTACACCTAGGGGCACGTGAGTAGTTCAGTTGGTTAAGCGTCCGACTTCGGCTCAGGTTATGATCTTGCAGTTCATGAGTACGAGCCCCGTGTCCGGCTCTGTGCTGACAGCTCAGAGCTTGGAGCCTGCTTCAGACTTTGTCTCCCTCTCTCTCTCTCTACCCCTCCCCTGCTCATGCTCTGTCTCTGCCTCTCAAAAATAAACATTAAAAAAATTTTTTTAAATGTACACCTAATATTTTGATCTATTTTAGACTAGATTTTTAAAAATCATGTTTCAAATATAACGCTATATTTAAGCAACTAAGTTGTCAATCAGTGGTAAAAGACACACGCCTCTGAAAAACACCGCAAATGGTGCTATGGACAAAATACCTAAACAAAAATCCTTTTAAAAGATTTCATACAAGATGACAATTTTGCCCCAAAAAGAAGAAAAAGAAGCCAGTGACTGACATGTAATTTACATGATGAGCAAATTTACAATGTCAGAAACAACTGTGCTTATTTACCAAGCAGTTAATACAGTAGCAGGCATGACTGGGGTTTCCAAGTTCAAAAAGAGGGGCACCTGGGTGGCTGAGTCGAATGAGCTTCAGACTTTGTTTCAGGTCACCATCTCACAGTTCCTGGGTTCAAGCCCCATGTTGTGCTGACAGCCCGGAGTCTGTTCAGATTCTGTCTCCCTCTCTCTCTCTCTGCCCCTCCCCCACTTGCTCTCTCAAAAATAAACATTAAAAAAAAAAGGAAACAAACAGCTACATATTTAAATACAATCTGGTCAATTTAAGGATCACCACAGGCATGCTGAAGAAAACTCTAGTGTATGCTCGTGCCCGTGCGCGCGCGCGTGCTGAAGAAAACTCTAGTGTATGCTCGTGCCCGTGCGTGCGCGCGTGTGTGTGTATACATATACATTGATCCATACACACACACACACACACACAGTAAACAGATCTGACAACTTAATTAGTAGCCTTTTGGCATGAAGAGTTGCAACTTAAATATTTTTGAAACACAGTATGCTCAATTTAATCTCCAAAACAGGAATACACTGAATTTTCACTAACCATCACTAACAACAAAACAATGCACATCTGCAGTGCAAGTAGTAAACTGAGGCAGTGCTAATTTTTACTCACCAAAAACTTGCTGATTCTTAAACCCAGTTCCTTCAGTGGTGAAGCCACATCTTTATTAGCTTTCACTTTTTCAGCTGAATTTGGACTATGAAAAGAACAATGAATCATTTCCTCATTCTCAATGACCCTCTGAGGAGTTTAAACAAAAATACTTAAAGATATTTTTACAACAGACCTTTTCCTGCCCTTTAGGTGCCTACAAAATACACACACACACAACAACTTCATCTCTACACATTTTATAACACAGAACTACTTATGCCTAAATGATAAATATAGTATACGTCTGTTACAAATTACAGTTATAATGATATATGTGGATACATTAAATTACATTATTCTTGATTCCTACAACTATCCTGAAAGGTAAATATTACTATCCCCATTTTACAAGTGGAATTACTAATACTCAGAAAGAATAAATAACTTACCAAAAATCCCACAGCTAATAAAAAGTTCAGGTGAAATTTAAAACCAGGTCTGTTAGTATACATATACATATTGCCTAGCTCTACCCGTTGAGAAGGCCTAGAAGCTATAAGCACCCCAGTAGCAGTGAGCACACCCAGCACCCAGATCTTGGTTTCTCATACCATTATCTTTTCTTTCTTTTTTTTTTTTTCTCATACATTATCTAATAAAAGTTACCAAGACTCCTTAGATAAACAGCTAACTCTAGAGCTGGGGCGGGGAAAATACAAGATGAGCCTGGAGCATCTTGTAATCCCAGAAAAAAAAAATAATTCAGGAAAAAAAAGGATGGAGAAATGTCAAGACTACATAGAAGGCAACCCGAAAGAACTTCTAGTGACCAAAGCTAAAACAAAGCATAAACAAAGTATAAAATAAATATACATGTGCCTGTATAAATAAATAAATCAATACAGAGAAGGGAAAAATCTTCCTTAGAGAAGAAGTCCAAATGATATACATAGATGCTACTCCCTTCAGGAAGTAGAGTTTAATTCCACTATACCCCCAGCTAGAAAGTGGGCTATACTTAGTGACCCACTTCTAAAACAGAGTAGGGAAAGGGGGAAAAGTAAAATGACTTTACAGAAGAGAAACTTGGCAAATACTACCTTGCCCAAGTGAGCAAGATTAACATCACCAGTGATTTCATGTGGATTACCACATCCTCTGTTATGAAAAGAATAATACTTCATTTCTATGCATTCTTCCCAAAAACCCACAACCCCAATCTAATAATAAAAAAAACATGAGACAAATCCAAATTGAGGACATTCTACAAAATACTTGACCAGTCCTCCTCAAAACTACTCAAGATAGTGAAAATTAAGGAAAGACACTATCACATCTAAGAGCTAAGGAGACATGACAACTAAATGCAATGTGGGATCCTGAACTGGATGCTGGGACAGAAAAAGGAGAAATAAAAAGGTTAAATTCAAATAAAGTCTGAAGTTAAAAAAAAAAAAACGTCTGTCAGATCTCAAATCATGGGCTACTGACAAAAGAAACTTTTGTCTTTAAAAAAAGAAAGTAATGCCACAAATGTCCATTCTGTGAACTACAAGCATGTTGTTGTTGGATCTGATTTTTTTATAGACTCTCACATTTCACAGGAAATCCACAACACAAAAGCTACTGTGCGATTAAACAGTAAGTTCTGAAAGAGGCAACACAGAATGATGATTAAGAACACAGACACTGGAGTAAGACTGCCAGGTTCAAATCCTGGTTCTACACTTACTAGCTGTGTGACCTTGGGCAAGTTACTTAACCTCTTTGTGCCTCAGTTTCCCCATCTGTAAAATGGAAACAATAATAATAAAAGTACCTATAGGTGGTAATATAGTGATTAGCTTCTTTTTTTTTAAATCCATATATTTTAGACACACAGTAGTTACAGATAAAACAACATGATATCTGGGAGTTACTTCAAAGTAAGTATGGGGGAAGGGGTAATGAACAACTAAAAAAAGAAACTTCTTCACTAACCTAAGAAAATGAAGATGGAAAGTGCAGTAAAAAAAAAAAAAATCAGATATTCAGAAGTAGAAAGGAAATGAGGATGGGTTGGGAACTACGACCCATAACACAGTACAATCTGGACTAGGAATTAAGATAAAAGAATCTAGTCCTACAAGGTGTACTCTCTTCTTTTTTAAAACTAATTTATATTTTATTACTGTTGTTTTTCATTGCCCAGAAAAAAAAATCTAATATTCAAGCAAAGAATAAAAATAGTATCTACTTAAAGGGCTGTTATCAGGATTAAATAACTTCTGATAAGTGCTAAGAATAATAATTGGTACATAGTAAACACTGTAAGTGGTCAGCGGCTACTGTCAACGGTCCACTGCACTATCCCAGCCCTTGGTGCTGCCAATACTTCACATAAACATGGTGGACCGGGATAAATATTAGAACTATTCACTGATGAGTTAATGACTCCCCCAGGCACTAGGGTTATATAACTGCATTCAGCAATGTTATATTTTCTAAAAGGGATTTCCCTTTCAACAGACAGTAAAAATGTGCCTGACGCTTTCCACTGTAACCAAATTATATTCTCTGTAATCTACCTAACCTAGCAGCATCACCAAATTGTACACGAAGACAGTTGCACTACCCCAGCTTCCTCAGTGGAATTACTCTAACCAGACGCATGGAATAGCCATACCTGGGAGGTTTATAGTAGGACAGCCCCTCTAAGAGCCGCTGCCAATGTTTATTCAGTTCTGCCTCAATCTGATTCTGGAAAAGAACAAAGAAATTACACGAGGATTTACATATTCCTGGTCTTTTTCATAGGTTTCTCCCCAGAGCTGAAATTATTTTGAATAGAGAATTCCATAGCCTCCTTTTCCTTGCTTAACATTCTAACAATGATTTAACCTTATTATGAAAATCTTGATAAACTTCCTTTCTGGGGCACCTGGGTGGCTCAGTCGGTTAAGCGTCCGACTTCAGCTCAGGTCATGATCTCACAGTTTATGGGCTTGAGCCCTGCGTTGGGCTCTGTATGGATGGCTCAGAGCTTGGAGCCTGCTTTGGGTTCTGTGTCTCCCTCTCTGCCCCTCCCCTGCTCGTGCTCTGTCCCTCTTTCATAAAAATAAATAAACATAATGTACTTTCTAGTGGTTGCATGATATTTTATCAAGTAGCTAGCTAATAATTTATTTACTGTGCGTCTAATGTTAGATACACTTAAGCTGTGATTACTTATTAATATAAATAACGCTATGGTAAAGAGCTTTGTGCACAAAGCTTTTTCAGGATTTCTTTCTTGTAAGATATATTCCTAGAAGTAGAATTATCAGATGAAAGGATATCAAAAATGTTAAGGCTCTAGGGGTGCCTAGGTGGCTCAGTCGGTTAAGCATTTGACTTCGGCTCAGGTCATGATCTCACAGTTCTTGAGTTCAATCCCTGCGTCGGGCTCTGTGCTGAGAGCTCAGAGCCTGGAGCCTGGAGCCTGGAGCCTGCTTCAGATTCTGTGTCCCCCACCGCCCCACCTCTCTCTTCCCCTCCCCCACTCCCACTCTGTCTCTTTCTCAAAAATAAACATTAAAAAAATTGTTTTTTAATTGTTAAGGCTCTAGAGGTTCCTGGCTGGCTCAGACAGTAGAGCATGTGACTCTTCTTCTTTTTTAAGTTTGTTTATTTATTTTGAGAGAGCGAGAGGTGAGAGAGAGAATCCCAAGGAGGCTCCATGCTGTCAGCACAGAGCCCAATGTGGGGCCCGAACCCAAAACTGTGAGATCACGACCAGAGTCGAACACTCTACCAACTGAACCACCCAGGTGTCCCATGACTCTTGATCTCAAGGTCATGAGTTCAAGCCCCACATTGGGCGTGGAGCCTACTTAAAAAAAAAAAAAAGTTCTAAAAAAGGTATAACATTCATTATGTTAATTATCATAATAACAGTAATAATCAAATGTCATCTTAATGCTTTACCCTCATAAGGTAAGGCCACTCAAGGATCAAACATGAAGAACTGTGCTTTACTGATTATATACTTGGAAATATCCTAGAAACCACCGCCTCTGTGACTTAAGGAGCTAGCTTCATGGAAAAGGAAGAAAAGGCAAGGAAAGTATGAGACAGAGAAAAAGCCTGAGAATCTTCCTTAGCCCTGAGGTAGGTAGCAGAAAGGTTATTTGTACCCCAGCCCTGAGCAGCCAGTCAAGCAGCTCAGGTATCTCTTCAGATAAGGAATCCCTACAAGACAAAGAAAGGTAGAGATTTAGAAAACTTCAGCAGGTAGGCTATAAAACACACCGCATTTCAGCACAGAGAAGCAGGGAATGCATCATGTTTATAAAGATACAGGAATTAAAAAAATGTGTTTACTTCTTCCTTCAAAGAGAAGGCAATTTCAGGGGCTTTTTGTAACATAAGTTATACAAAAACTACAGAATCCACTCAAGAATACCACCACTTACTTACCAGCTCCCTCAGAGCTGACCTTCCAAGCAGAATTGTCCACAGTTCCCTGCTGCTCCTGAAAAATGACAGAAAGCAGAGGTAATGTTGTACTTTTATTTTTTTAAATGTTTTATTTTTGAGAGACAGAGGGGGCACGCGCGTACAAGAGGTGGAGAGGGGCAGACAGGGGGAGGACAGAGGCTATAAAGCGGGCTCTGAGCTGACAGCAGTGAGCCTGACAGAGCTCGAACTCACAAACCGTGAGATCATGACCTGAACCGAAGTCAAATGCTCAACTGACTGAGCCACCCAGGTCCCCCTGCACTTTTAGATGATATAAATTTGACTAGGCTGTCTCACAGTATCTCATCTATTCTCTGAAACCAGAAAACTCAATGTATAAAACAATTTGATAAAATTCTAGGCATTAATCCTGTTCTATTTTACTTAGATGCTTGATGTTCAAAATAGAAATTAAGAAACAAACATATAACCTAAACCAAACAGGTACTGTTAAAAATGATGGTCACCATATTTTAATGCATTTAAGATGCCATTAATTGAAGGATACATATTTATGTTCTATCAGTCATCAATAATAAAATGCACTGTAATTTCAGAGGTATTAAAGTATGCAAAAATGTATATTTTAGAATTAATGAAATACAAAAATTAGTGAATTATCTTACATTTTCTATGTGAAGGCACCACCTCCATGTAGCATTTTATTTCTACCTCCTCCCTTCTAATTAAAATGTAGTGACCAGGGGCGCCTGGGTGGCTCAGTCGGTTAAGCATCCAAAAACCGACTTCAGCTCAGGTCATGATCTCACGGTTTGTGGGTTCGAGCCCTGCGTCGGGCTCTGTGCTGACAGCTCAGAGCCTGGAGCCTGCTTCAGATTCTGTGTTTCCCTCTCTCTCTGACCCTTCCCTGCTCATGCTGTCTCTCTCTCTCTCTCTCTCAAAACTAAAATAAAACATTGAAAAAAATCTTTTTAATAAAAAAATTTTTTTCAATATTAAAAAGTGAAAGGTCTGAGTAGGGGCACCTGGGTGGCCCAGTCAGTTATGTGACCTACTCTTGCTTTCAGCTCAGATCATGATCTCGAGTTTCATGTGTTTGTTGGGCTCTGCACTGAAAGCGTTTGGGATTCTCTCTCTCCTTCTCTCTCTGCCCCTTCCCCGCACATAGGTGCTCCTCTCTCTCTCAAAATAAACTTAAAAAAAAAAAAAGAAAAAAAAAAGAGGGGCACCTTGGTGTTAAGCGTCCGAATTCAGCTCAGGTCATGATCTCGCAGTTTGTGAGTTCAAGCCCCACGGTGAGCTCTGTGCTGACAGCTCAGAGCCTCGAGCCTGCTTCGGATTCTGTGTCTCCCCTTCTCTCTGCCCCTCCCCTGTTCATGCTCTGTCTCTCTCTGTTTCTCAATAATAAATAAATGTTAAAAAAAATTTTTTTAAAAAGATTCTTTCCCCCTTTGCCTCTGTCCCTCCCCCCTTCTCTCCCTAAAAATAAAAAATGGCATATACTTGAACTTTACAAAGAACAGCTTCTGATTTGCACAGAATGGATTAGATACCCACTATATAACACATAGCTAACAATGGGACTAACAGTACATCAAAATTAATGGAAAGAAACTTATCATTAATTGAAGGCATTTGTATGCCTGAGCTAATAAATCAAATCCCTCGTGATCATTCATCTTCCAATTTCAAAAAGCCTGGGCATCACTGAGTCTTCATTTATCCACATTTGCTTTCAAAACTTAGGTCTTTAGCTAGCTAGCTAGGCAGCAGTGATTCCCAGAAGAAACTACAAAGACCACTGCCCACACTCAAGGACCTGCTGCCAGGGCCCAGAATTCCTTGTTTTGTCAAATTCAAGCTGTGGGTTTTGGTTACACCAAAATCTATAGTTTTTGCTATAAAAAAAAAAAAAGATTTTACTTTTAAGTAATCTCTACACCCGACATGGGGCTAAAACTCATGACCTGGAGATCAAGAGTCACATGCTCTAACAACTGAGCCAGTCAGGCACCCCATACTTTTTTTTTTCTCTTCTGAGAAAGAGAGAGAGAGAGAGAGAATCTTAAGCAAACTCCCCTCCCAGCTACGAGCCCTCATGACCTCATGACTATGAGATCATGACCTGAGCAGAAATCAAGAGTCGAAAGCTTAAACAACTGAGCCACCGAGGAGCCCCCACCTTTTTTTTTTCTTTTTTTAAATAAAATGTCCTGTAAGAGTATTTCTCAACACGTACCTGATACTCAGATCACATACAACAAAATCACCCGGTAACAACACAGCAGTACCACAGAATTCTGGTCACAACTTAGAGCTACTGTTCGTCAAAGGACAGGCATCAGAAATCTACATTTTAAAATGACCACACAGGGGCGCCTGGGTGGCTCAGTCAGTTGAGCGTCTGACTTTGGCTCAGGTCATGATCTCACAGTTTGTGGGTTCGAGCCCCGCGTCGGGCTCCGTGCTGACAGCTCAGAGCCTGGAGCCTGCTTCAGATTCTGTCTCTCCCTCTCTCTTTGTCCCTCCCCTGCTCGCAGTGTCTCTCTCAAGAAATTAAAAAAAAAAAAAAATTAAAAAAAAAATTCAAATCACCACACAAATGAATGCCTAAATCACCACTGACTGCTCTAGGCTATCAATTTATTTCAGAGGAGGAGGTACAAGACCTAGTCAGTACAGACCCTCCCTCCCTTTTTTGTTTGATATACAGTATTAGCCTTTTTTTGGTGGAGAGAGGGGGAGAGGAAGATTTTGCTAACCAAATAAGATTAGACAGCACTGTCCTAAAGCAATAACTTTTATACTTACTACTCAAAAAAAAAAAAACAAAAAGAAAAGAAAAAGGTGTTCCTTTTTTTTTTTTATTGGCAAAAAAGAATTTTTTTAAATTGGCAAAACCATATGTCATGTTCCTTTTGTTATGTCAAAAAGAGGGGCGCCTGGGTGGCTCAGTTGGTTGAGCATCAGATTTCGGCCCAGGTCATGACCTCACGGTTGAGGAGTTCAAGCCCCACATCAGGCTCGCTGCTGTCAGCACAGAGCCCGCTTCAGATCCTCTGTCTCCCTCTCTCTCTGCCCTTCCCCCTGCTTGCGCGCACTCTCTCAAAAATAAATAAAATATTTAAAAGATAATAATAAAACAAGATAAAATAATAAATAAAATTTTAGGTGCAAAAACCCCCACAACGTGCTGATAAATTAGTATCAAGGAAAGAATGACAGGAGTCCCTTCTAGACCTGCAATGCCTACAATCTAAGTGGAACAGAAAAATTAGGAAACCAAAATTATATGTAGACGTGCCAAGAGAAGGCAGAATGAAGGAAAAAACTGTGGTTTATCAGGAAGGAAATCCTTGTGGAAACAAGGTCTCTGCTTCCTTGATTCCCACACTTTCTGGGCTACAAAAAATGAAGATACAAATGAATTTAAGACCCTTGTGATCCTCCTAAGTTTAGTGTTTGTTGGGAATGACAAAGGACGGTAAGCACACATTACACAATCAGCGAGAAAGTAGAAAGTAATCAAAAGCATGATCCTAACGATTAGACACTACGAAGGAATACAACCACAGGAGTAAGACAGAAAATGGTGGGGGAAGAGAGAGATCACTGGGAATTTATTCAGGGATCAACGGAAGACTTCCCCTCAAATTGGAACCTGGATTTAGCAGGTAATTCTCAAGACACAATAGCCATGGCTATGATGTCTAATCCAAAGCCTCAGGGAGACATTTTCTATATATTTTTTCAAGAAACAAAAATATACCTGGGGTGTCTGGGTGGCTCAGTCGGTTAAGTCTCTGACTTCGGCTCAGGGCATGATCTCACAGCTCGTGGGTTCAAGCCCCACATCGGGCTCTGTGTTGACTGACAGCTCAGAGCTTGGAGCCTGTTTTGGATTCTCTCTCTCTCTCTCTCTCTCTGCCTCTCCCCTGCTCATGCTCTATTTCTCTCCCTCTCAAAAATAAATAAACATTAAAAAAAAAAAAAAGAAACAAAATATTCCTGAAGCCAAGACTACACTGTATGTTAACTAACTTGAGAATAATAATTAAAAAAAGAAACAAAATATGTACTCTAGTGTCTCTCATTTCTTTGCACAATAAGTAAGTCTGAGCTAAGTATTTGGAGGAGAAACTAAAGCACAGAAACTAAATACCCTGCCTCCCAAAGTTAAAATTTTAAAAATTTATTGAGGAGTGCCTGGGTGGCACAGTCAGTTGAGCATCAGACTCTTGACTTCGAGTCAGGTCAAGATCCCAGGATCGCAGGATGAAGCCCCATGTCAGGCTCCACACTAAGTGTAGGGCCTGCTTAAGATTCTCTATCTTCTCCTTCTGCCCCTCTCCCCCGCTCGCACTCTCTCCATCTCTAAAATAAAAATAAAAAAATAAAAATAAAAAAGTTGATTGACTTTCAGCCCGAGGTTCCAGCAGACAACATAGAACTCCATTCCAAAAAGAATTGGAGACCATGGAAACCGGAAATTCTCTTCCCTAGAGAGATCCATGTGGTTGGAAACCTTTGGGTGAAGGCCACTAGGAGGTTAGGAAGAAGAGCCTCTACGACGAAGTCGTTTTGGTAGAAAACTGAGACACAGCCAACCTACTCTGAAAGAGTTCTCTTGAGAAACAGCGATATTCCAGAGCGAGATAATAAATAAAAGTGGCCACTGTCCCTGGATGCCCGGACTCCACGGACGGGGTGCACACCTCTCCCGTGGGCTGAGATGTAAGCTTGTACACTGTAAGATGTAAGCTGGACAAGCTTTTCGAACCGCAGTTGCTGTGTTTTTTCAGCACAACGTACACCACTCAGCCTTTTACAAACACACTAACCGATGAGCACAAGAGATACCAGTATTCAAACAGTCCGCCAGACCCCGTGACCTGCCCAAAACATCCAGTGATTTAAGCGTATTATTCTATTTCTGGCCAGCGCCAGCTCCTCACCAATTACCCAAGTCTACAGGCTTCAGAGCCACCTCAATACTACTCTGAGAAGGACTCACATCTGGAGAAACAGGCCCAAAGGGTAAAGCAGACTGAGGTCATGAACAAAGCAGCAGGCACCAGGAACAGAATTTAAGTTTTCTCTTCGGCCGGCCCTCCAGGCATTTCCAACAGAAGGCTGCTGCTCAGGATAATCCCAACTGTTGTAAGTAATGTGCTTTCCAGAAAAAAAGGAAAGGTGACTCTACTAGACGCCCTGAGGAGCAAAGCGCTGCCTGGAAACCCCAGCGTCATTCCTCCCATCTTCAGGTCTGCGTCTGGTAGGTCCCCCGGGGATGACTGAAGCATCTTCCAGGCAAACCAAACCCCGTCCTTCCCTTGTCCCCGTTCACTGAAGACGGTGCCTCACCTGGCAGGCGCCAAACTCTACCCAACCTGCACTATGACCCTGAAATAAACAAAAGAAAAGGCAGGCCCGGTGACCACGATGCTGCCAGAGGAAACCGCTAAGGAGGAGGAAAAAGCAAACTCAGAAGTAGTGCAGGAAAAGTTCCAAAGCCGGGGACGGAGGGCTCAGTCCCTTAAGCATCTGCTTAGGGCTCAGACGATGAGCTCGCGGTTAGTGGGCCCGGCCTCTCTCTCCATCTCCCTCTGCCCCTCGCTCACGCGCACCCTCTCTCTCTCAAAATGAATAAACTAATAATAATTATACGCATGTTTAATAATAAGTACACGTATGATAATAAATGCATGATGATGATGACAATAATATACATGTCTAAAAAAGAAAAGAAGAGAAGAAGAAGAAGAAGAAGAAGAAGAAGAAGAAGAAGAAGAAGAAAGAAGAGGAGGAAAATCATCTCACTGGAGGTAAAGGAAGTGACATGGGAGAAGACGCGCCGTGTCTGTTAACACGTACTGAGCGTCTAGGACGCGCTCTTCGGGGTGTCGAGGCTACAGCAGGGAAGGCAGAAAAGTGGGGACGCCGTGCGGGCACCGCGAGTGACACGGATGTTGGATTTTAGGAAGGGGATGGCAGGGACAGCTGGAAGTCCCTTCAGGCGGGAACGTGGGGGACGGAGGAGTGGCGACCCGGCACCAGCTTCCGCGTGGGGCAGGCTGTGGGCTGAACGCCCACGTGTCCACTTAGCTCTCGCGGGGACCCGTGAGTCATCCGGGAGAGAGAAGGTGCCTCCGGGACTCGGCCACGCAGCTGATGCCTGGGGTCTGGCGCTACTCAGCGCTCCCTACAGTAAGAGCTGTCTCTTTCTTTCTTAACATCTCATCTTGTCGCCCCCCCAAGTCCAGGGCTGTGCCTGGGATCCCGGCAGGGATTTGGGCCCGTCGCCGGGTGCAGTCCATGCGCGAGAAAATGAATAGATGGATGAATGAAAGGCTGCGCGGAGGAGGAGGGCAGGAACTGCAGGGAGGTGGCTCGGCCACACACGGAACAGACCGCCTAACGAGCGCATGGAGGAACCCGGGAACGTCGCCCGGGCAGGACACCCGAGGCTGCGGCGGGAACGGGGGTGGGGACTCCCCCGGGCGACCGCGAAGCGCCCCGTCGCGCCTCGAGGGAGCGGTCACGCCAAAACGAGGAAGCGCGGGGGAGGGGGGAGGGGCGGGGAGCCGAGGAACGCGCCCGTGGGGGCAGAGGAGGAAGGGAAAGCGACTGGGCGAGGAGGCGGGAGGGAGGCCGGCGCCGAGGGCAGGGCGTGAGGCACCGGCCCGGTCTGGGAGAAGTCGCCTCAGATCCCCGCGCGCGGGGACCGTTTGGACGTAACCGCCTCCCGTGCCGGCGCCCGTCCACCTGGCCGGGGTTCGCCCCGCTACCGCGGCCACAGCTCGCCCGCAAGTCCCGCCCGGCTTCCGCTCGACTTGGACCCCGCGCCTCACAGCCACCCCCGCCGACTCGGCCCGCTCCGCACCTCACACACGGCCCGCCGGCGGCTGCCGCCATCTTCGCGCGCGCGCGCGACCCGGCCCCGCCCCCAGACGCCGCACCCACGTGACCGGTCGCTCCGGGCCGGGCTGTGGGCGGTGCTTTTCGTCACGTGACAGCGGGCGGGGTCAAGATGGCGACGCCCAGAGAGGTGAGGAACCCGCAGCTAGGGCATACGAGGTTGTAAAGAAAGCGACCAAGTGGCAACGTCTGCGCCCTAGGTGGGAGGCTTTGGAGGGTGCCTGGGCGCCAGTTCTCAAGCCTCAGAGAGTGGCCTGCCTACAGTGGAGCTTCCCTCCTCGCAGCAGGAGAACGGAGAGAGAAGGTGCTGGCTGTGTGAAGCTGTCGCTGTCGGCCTGGGCTTGAGCGACCCAGCAGCCAAGACGTCGCTAGTCACCCCGGTTTCCCCGGGGCCCCAGGTCTAAAGACATGACCCGAGAGTACGCTCCCCCGGCCTCGGGGACCGGCGCTCCGCTGAGCGGGTCGGTGCTGGCAGAGGCAGCAGTAGTGTTCGCAGTGGTGCTAAGCATCCATGCGGCAGTGTGGGACCGATACTCGTGGTGCGCCGTGGCCCTCGCAGTGCAGGCCTTCTACGTCCAGTACAAGTGGGATCGGCTGCTGCAGCAGGGAAGCGCTGTCTTCCAGTTCCGCATGTCCGCAAACAGCGGCCTGCTGCCCGCATCAATGGTCATGCCTTTACTCGGACTGGTCATGAAGGAGCGATGCCAGTCCGTGGGGAACCCACACTTTGAGCGCTTTGGAATTGTGGTGGCAGCCACTGGCATGGCAGTGGCCCTCTTCTCCTCAGTATTGGCACTGGGCATCACCCGCCCAGTGCCCACCAACACTTGTGTCATCTCGGGCTTGGCTGGAGGTGTCATCATTTACATCATGAAGCACTCACTGAGTGTGGGCGAGGTGATAGAGGTCCTGGAGGTCCTGCTGATCTTCGTGTACCTCAACATGATCCTTCTGTACCTGCTGCCCCGCTGCTTTACCCCTGGGGAGGCCCTGCTGGTATTGGGTGGCATCAGCTTCATGCTCAACCAGCTCATCAAGCGCTCTCTGACTGTGGTGGAAAGCCAGGGTGACCCAGTGGATTTCTTCCTGCTGGTGGTGGTGGTGGGGATGGTGCTTATGGGCATCTTCTTCAGCACTCTCTTTGTCTTCATGGACTCAGGTACTTGGGCTTCCTCCATCTTCTTCCACCTCATGACCTGTGTGCTGGGCCTTGGTGTGGTCCTGCCCTGGCTGCACCGGCTCATCCGCAAGAACCCCCTGCTCTGGCTTCTTCAATTCCTCTTCCAAACAGAGACCCGCATCTACCTCCTAGTCTACTGGTCTCTGCTGGCCACCTTAGCGTGCCTGGTGGTGCTTTACCAGAATGCCAAGCGGTCGTCCTCTGAGTCCAAGAAGCACCAGGCCCCCACCATTGCCCGGAAATATTTCCACTTCATCGTGGTGGCCACCTACGTTCCAGGCATCATCTTTGACCGGACACTGCTCTATGTAGCTGCCACTATATGTCTGGCGGTCTTCATCTTCCTGGAGTACGTGCGCTATTTCCGCATCAAGCCCCTGGGCCACACCCTGAGGAGCCTCCTTTCCCTTTTCCTGGATGAACGAGACAGTGGACCACTCATCCTGACACACATCTACCTGCTCCTGGGCATGTCTCTTCCCATTTGGCTGGTCCCCAGACCCTGCACACAGAAGGGTAGCTTGGGGGGAGCAAGGGCCCTGGTCCCCTACGCAGGGGTGTTGGCTGTGGGTGTGGGCGACACCGTGGCCTCCATCTTTGGCAGCACCATGGGGGAAATCCACTGGCCTGGAACCAAAAAGACTTTTGAAGGGACCATGACCTCTATATTCGCCCAGATCATTTCTGTAGCTCTGATCTTAATCTTTGACAATGGTGTGGACCTGAACTACAGCTATGCTTGGATTTTGGGCTCTATCACCATCGTGTCTCTCCTGGAAGCATACACGACGCAGATAGACAATCTCCTGCTGCCTCTCTACTTGCTGATACTGCTGATGGCCTAGTTGCTGTGCAGCAGTGACGGAGGACACGGGCAAGGGGAGGATGAATGGTCCCCGCAGCAGCCAGCCACTTGGGCCTGGTGAGCCAAGGGGTGAGAAGCAGATTTGGTTTTTCAGTTGATTCAGATTCAGAATAAAAATCAAAGCTCTCCTGTTTTTTTTTTAAAGACTTTATGTTTATTTATTTGTTTAAAGACTTAATGTTTATTTATTTTTGAGACAGAGAGAGAAAGAGCGTAAGCGGGGAGGGGCAGAGAGAGAGGGAGACACAGAATCTGAAGCAGGCTCCAGGCTCTGAGCTGTCAGCACAGAGCCCGATGCGGGGCTCGAATCCATGAACCGTGAGATCATGACCTGAGCCGAAGTCGGATGCTTAACCGACGGAGCCACCCAGGCGCCCCAGAAAACAAATCTTAAAGGATAGCGCAACAACACAAAGAACCTGTGTGTGCTCTAGGAACCCCCCTCCCCCGCCACACCCCACAACCTCACCTTGTGATCCTCGGAGGAGATCCGAGTGGACGCTGGACACGGTAGAGAGTAAAGGTTACCACTTCAGGCTCTGGAGTAAAACTAATCTGGTCAGAGTCCTTGGCTACACTACTTAACTGTGTGCGTTGCTTAACCACGCTGGGCCTCAGTGCTCCCATCTGCAAGATGGTAATAGTAAGAGCCTGCACCTCACAGGCTGTTGTGAGGATCCAGTGAGGCGAGGTGTGTGAAGGGCCCAGCCCACAGCCCGTGCATAACGAACCAATAGGAGGCGAAAGTGTCGCTATTCCCCAAGGCCAGTCCTCATCCCAGCAAAAAGCCAGGCAAGCCAAGAGGTTTTATGGGCTGTACTTGGAGACCAGAGTGACTTTATTTCCCTGCCTACGTTTGCAGGAGAAGCCAAGAGAGGGTAGCCAAGCACATGTGCTTTCTCCGCTTGGCTAGGAAGCACCGAAGGGGAGAGGTGAGATCGTCTCGTTGTAGGCCCGCACGTGCTGGAGGAAGAGTATCAGGCCTGGGCTGACTTCCCGACTCCGCCCTTTCCTCAGCCTCTGCTGCCTGGCTGAGTGGTGCTGACAAAGGACAGGCTGGACGGCACGTGTTCCTTATCAAAGGGTCCCTCCTGAGACCCTCCCACCCTCCGGTCACGTCCAAACCTGTCTTTCTTCTCTTGGTAAGAAATGAGAGGCTGGGGCCTGGCAGGGTATGCCAAGAGTTCAGAATGGCTCTCCCATGGGCCCCACGCCACATCCGTGCCGTCTGTGAGGGCAGAGTCCAGGACTGCCCGGCTCCCCACCACATCCCCCAGTGCCCACCGAGCCTGGCATCGCAGCGGGAACTCAGTGGACGTTTGTCACGTGGGTAAACATTTCCCATCAGTGGGAAGGTGGCATAGCGAGTTGCCCGAGGCTGGACAGGGTTCTCCCTTCCTTTCTCACCCAGCCCAACAGGGAGGGGACAGGCCGGAAGACACGAGAACTCTGATCTACCAAGGCCAGAAGCCAGGAACGCAGCTGTTGCATGCTCACACCGCAGGCTGGGGAAGCCCGCCAAGCCCTGTCCCTCAGAGGAAAGTATTAAGATATTACTTCCGGGCTCAAAGGAGACTTAACAAACCCTTCCTTTCTCTCGGGCTCCTGTCCGATTGCTAAAGAAGCAGCAAAATGCCAGGGAAGAGCTTCGCCTCCCTGACTCCCTGGGTGGCCTTGGGGAAGGGCTCTGTCCTCCGGGCCTCAGTTTGTCCATGAATTCAGAGCAGGGGCTGAAAAGTAAGGTCACAAATTCATACGGCTGCCGAGGCCAGGCAGGTAATGCAGTGGAGGACGAGGACAGGGGATGTGGGAAGTGAGGACCACAGGCAGCTCCGAGGAGGCCGCTCTGCTGGGCATCTGAGCATCACATGTTCCACTATAGCCAGGTGTTGGGGACCTGCTCATTCAAGGAAGCTTAGAATTGTGCGCTGTTAGGTGAAACCTCCTGATTTTCAAAACTTGTTTGGGTTTTTTTTTTTTTTTAATACTTACTTTTGAGACACACAGAGAGAGCACGAGTGGGAGATGGGCAGAGAGAGAGAGGGAGACACAGAATCCGAAGCAGGCTCCAGGCTCTGAGCTGTCAGCACAGAGCCCAATGCAGGGCTCGAACTCATGAGCCATGAGATCATGACCTGAGCCGAAGTCGGATGCTCAACCGACTGAGTCACCCAGCGCCCCTCAAAAGTTGTTTAAAAAAAAAAAAATCACTGAGGCCCAGACAGAAACACATCTGCAGTGTAGAATCAGCCGGTAGCCCCCAAGGTGCAGCCTCTGGGCCAAACCCCAGCCTTGCAAATTCTGGGTTCGGCAGTTGCATCCTGGGTCAAGGTGCCCACCAAGCACCCGCAACGAGAGGGGCTGCGGAAGCCTGATCTGGCCCCTTGACTGTCCAAGTGGCAGACCAGGCCCAGAGAGAGGAAGAGCCTGGCCTGAGATCAGAAAACAAGTTGGTCACAAAGCTGGGACCAGAATCTGGGACTGTATTCCAGAGACCTGGCCTTCCCCCCTCCCCCAGCAAGGAGTACTGGGGAGCATAGAGGTCAGAAGCACGGGCCCTGGATCGGGCCCACTGAGCAGCTGTGTGACAGCAGGTCACTCAAACTTCCCACTCCTTGTGTCAGCTTTTTCGTCTCTGAGGGCAGATGGGGAGAGCACCCAGCTGAGCGCCTCGCTGGGAGGTGCGGGGACACGGTGAGATAAAGCCCGGGAGGCTTCTGGCACAGTGAATGCCCACTAAATGTTTACAGTTATTAAAATCATGCAGACCTCTCGCCAGGCAGGGCTGGGGCACCTGGGATGATTTTCAGCAGGACTCTCATCTTGAAAGCAAGGCCGCTCGGCAACGAAGGATCGAGAAGCTGTATCCAGAAGTTGCTTTTATTGAATGTCCTGCACTATACTAATCAGAATTCCATCTGAGGGGAGAGAACAGGGGGAAGCTGGCAGAGAAGGAGCCAGAACCGTCTCCTGATAACAGGCTGCCTCTAGGGGGAGATTGGGTTGGGGCAGGGGAGAGGCAGAGGAGACAGAGATCTCTGGAAAGCCATCCGGTGCCGGCTCCTGCTCCCCGCCTGCCACCTCTAGCCTGCCCACCTGCAGGGCTGAGGGAGGGAGAGGACCCTGGCAGGGAGAAAGCGCAGGAGGGGAGACTCGACTTCCCCATTGCAGCTGGGCAGGGGGGTGAGGTGCTGGCGCTTGCCAGGCCGCAGCTTCACCTGGAAGGACCAGGCCCGGCCCTGGGAGGGCGTCTAGGTGTACAGTGGGGGGAAGGGGAGCTCAGCTGTTGGCTGGAGCCTGCGGAGGCAGAGAGGACCTTGAGGCTCCAGAGTCGCTGCTCCCGGCCTCCAGGACCTCTTCGGGAGCCTGTCCGCGGCATGCACACACCGTGCCACCTACCAGTTCTCCGGGCTCCAGACGGTGCCCAGGGCCTCCATGAGGTGGAAAGTGTAGGCATGGCGTGAGCGGTCCGAGAGGTTCTGCTCACTCTTGTGCACCACTTCTCCGTGGATTAGGATGAGGGCCCCTGGCAGGAACGCAGCAGGTCAGGAGAACACTCGGCAGCGAGGGACAGAGGGCCCTCCTCCCTCTAGAGGTTCTGTGCCCTGTTGGTCATCCCCATTCCCGACCCTGAAAGCTCGGGAGGGCCTGCAACCTGCCCCAGGCTCAAAGGCTGTGCTATGGGTCGGAGGTTCCCCTGGGATCAGGTCCCTTCTGCTGTGACCGGTGCCCTCCGCGAGCCTTGGCAAGGGCGTCCCTTCCGTGGTATTTGCAGGACTAGGCAGAAGTGTCTGCACTGTGCCAGTCAGCCGGGCACAGCTCGCTATCAAATGCTGGGCCGGGCGTCCATTCGTTCAGCATCTGCTGTGTGCCACATCTATCCATCACCCATCTCACTGATTTCCCCACGGTGCATGTGGGGAAACTGAGGCTCGGAGAGGTTCAGTCATTTGCCCCAAGAGACAGCCCAGAAGTAGCAGAGTCTGGATCCTAGCCCGATCTGGGAGGCCGTCCTGTTTTGTTTTGTTTCATTTTTGAAGTTTTCTTTCATTAGGTCATCTCTACACCCCGCATGGGGCTCGAACTCATGACCCCAAGATCAAGAGTAGCATGCTCTCGGGGCGCCTGGGTGGCTCGGTCGGTTAGGCGTCCGACTTCGGCTCAGGTCATGATCTCACGGTCAGTGAGTGCGAGCCCCGCGTCAGGCTCTGTGCTGACAGCTCGGAGCCCGGAGCCTGCTTCGGATTCTGTGCCTCCCTCTCTCTCTGCCCCTCCCCTGCTTGTGTTCTGTCTCTCTCTGTCTCTCAAAAATGAATAAATGTTAAAAAAAAAATTTTTTTTTAAGAGTAGCATGCTCTTCCACCAAGCCAGCCAGGCACCCTGGGAGGCCTTGCTGTTAACCAGGGGGCTGTCAGACCCTCCAGTGCCCATCCAGCCCAGCCTCCCATCCTGTGATTTCACAGCCCTCGGGTGAGCTGCGTGGTCCGAGCAAGCGCAGACCCACAGACGTGGCCTCAGAGCCTGCCTCCCTGCCCCTGGCATCCCACCTACCTCTCCGCACTGGTGTGGGCACAAAGAGGCTGTTCTCCCGAGTAGGCTCGGACCCGAGGAAGCTGGTGACTGGTACAGAGCCACCAGGGGCCCGGATCAGCCTTCTCGACACCCCACCTGCAGGTCAAGGTGGAGCCTTTAGCCTCTCTTTTTCTCCGAGTCTGTCTGCCATGGAGGGGTGGGATACGAGTGGGCAGGGCAAGACCGGTGTCCTTACCGGTGTGGGAGCCTGGGATGAACCAGAGACAGCCGTTCTCCAGCGTGGCGTCCTCCAGTGCTATCCATATGCCCAGCAGCCGGCCCAGGGGCTCCGTGTACAGGAAGGTGGCGTCCTGGTGAGGAGTGACTGCAGCGTTCCCCCCCCGGCCCCGCCCTGGGCGTGAGGAACCTGGCCCGCCTCACCTTGGCCTTGTTCCCCGCTCCCTGGTGCTCTCAGAGCCCTGCAGGCTGAGCTTTCCCGTGACCGGCTGGGATCCCACCACTTCCTGGCCTAGAGACTCAGGGCACAAGATATCAGCTCTCAAAACTTCAATGTCCTAAACCTTGAAGTGGCCTCGACAATAACTACCTTGCAGAGTTGCTGGAGGATCCCACGAAACGACGCGTGAAAAGTGCCTAGTACGGGGCCCGGACCCTCTAATGGCTACCAAGTGGCTACGATTGTTTCACCCCAGCCAGGCAACTAAAGCCCTAAAGGGACCTGGACAATCCAGACAGTGTCCAGAGGAAGGCATCCTAGTGGCCGGCGTTCCAAAGCATTTCGGGGAGGAGCCACTGAAGGAAGTGGGGGTGCTGAACTCAGGGAGGGCCTGCTCGCCCCTTCCATGAGACTGCCCTCCAGCCGAATGGTGGGGAGGAGCGGGTGGTCACAAGGGGGCTGACTTCGGCTCATGTGAGGAAGGAAAGGGCTGGCTGTGAGGGGATGAGCCCCCTGTCACTGGAGGTGTTTAAGCAAAGGTAGATAATCGCCCACAGGGAGGCCACAAAGGGTATCTGTGCATCTGGAGGGCTTTGAAATTAGATCGGCAGTGTCTCTGTTAAATCAGTCCTCCAGGAGGGGGCGCCTGGGTGGCTCACTCAGTTAAGCAGCCAACTTCGGCTCAGGTCAGGATCTCACAGCTCATGAGTTCGAGCCCCGAGTCTGGTTCCGCGCTGACCCTGCAGAGCCTGCTTGGGATTCTCCCCCTGCCCCTTCCCCACGCGCGCGCGCGCGCACACACACATACACACACTCTGTCTCTCAAAATAAATAAACTTAAAGAAAATAGAAGCTCGCAGGTCTTTGCGGCCATACTGACCAAAGATCTTAGATGCCGGGGCCCTGGAATCTGTGTTTTTGACCAGCTAGAATTTGTTCCCAGGCTCAAGAACCACTGTGCCAAGCAAGGGCTCCAGGACGCCCTCCCGATCGACTGTTCCGCAAAGGAACAGAAGGTAGCTTCTCCTTCCTGCCCCAGGCTTACATCTCCGCCAGCACCATCCCTCCCAACCACTAATGTCCCAGATCTCCCGCAGTGGCCTCTGCTGGCCCCCACAGCCTGTTCTAGGCTTACCTTCGCCACCGAGGTGAGGTTGCTGCAAGAGTAAAGAAGGGCCAGTGAGGCCGGGGCAGGGGGAGTGGGGGTGGGGAGCAGGGGCCGCTCTGAGTTTGGTGGGATCCTCTGACCCGGCCACAGGTGTTTACCCTCAAGGATTTCATACCAGCACCCAGCTGTGGAGTACCCACCACATGACAGGCCCAGGAGGGCTGCTAAGAGACAAACCACCCTGCCTGACATGGCGCTGTGAGTCTGAACATGCACATGTCTACCAAGAACAAACCACAAGTGAGGGACAGCAAGAGCGGCTGGGGCCCAGGCCTGAGGTTGAGTCTCTCAGCCCCACCCAGGGTCAGCGACGGGTCCCTCTCTTCCCAGGGGAGCCCTGGAAGACTTCTTGGAGGAGGTGGCACTGAGCTAAGCCTTGAAGTTGGGAGGTGAGCATTTCAATGGCAAGGGAAGGGAGAAGAGAATCCTGGGGGTCTCCTTCCCTCCTGCCACCAAATTTTAACTGAGCACCAACAAAGTGCTAGGCGCCTTACCCAGAGGAGATGGATTTTGCACGTCCTGCTCAAAACTTAGTAAATTCTTCAGGGAAGCAGCTTTGGGCCCATCGTAAGGAGGGGCTTGATGCGAGTACTCTGCGTACATTGCAGAGGGTAAACTGAGGTCTGGGGAGGACGGCAGGCTCACCTTGAAGATGTACATGCTCTGCACCACCACAGGCATCTGGAGGCCCAGACTTTTGGCCAAGGCCTGGAAGGGGGCAGAGGTCAGACTTCCAGCCTGCTCTCCCTCACATCTGGGCCACCCACCTGCCCGCTCCCCTCACCCTCACCTCTGCTCACCTGCACTTTGGGGGAGTGTGTGACACTCCGGAAGACCGGGTCATGGGCGTGCAGAGCTGCAGGACAGAGGTAGGCTGACCGGCCGATTCCCAGCCCCCGCACGTCCCTCTGTGCCTGGCCCCGGGCACCCAGACGCCGGCCTCACCTTGACTTCTCACCTATTTGCAGGCACTAAGCGTTCTGCTTGCTTATACGCAAGGGATGGGCCCACGATGCCTGCACCTCACTCCACCCAAGACCTTATTCTTGACCTTCCAGTCATCTGGGACCCTCACTCCTGACCCGACTCAAAGGGGCCCGGAACTTGGTAGCAACTTCAGTACTGTTATTCTATGCTACTTCAGGTGACCGTTTATCTCCTGTAAGCCTCAGTTTCTCCTCTGTGCCGCAGACCCAGCAGACCAGCCCTGCCTCCCAGGCTACCACAAGGCTCGATGGGCGAATGCACGGGTGACCCCAGGCCAGGGCCTGGCACAGAATCCCTGATCATCTCACTATCTGCTGTATATTGCAAAGAGTGAGAGCTGAATACACTTAATGCCACCGAATTGTACACTTCAAGATGGTGATGATGGTAAATTTTATATTACATGTATTTTTTTTTTTACAAAGCTCCCATGATATAACTTCAAGCTTAAAACTAAGTGGTCTGCAAAAGAAATCATAATGTATGATCCCCCCCAAAAAAATTAAAAGAGGGCCTTGTAGCTTTATGTTCGGGTCTCAGAAAAGGGGCCATGTTGATATGTTAGGTGCTCCTCAAGGAGGCTCCAGAAAGGTGTGGGGTCTGGATCCTCCCCAGGTGCCCGGGGTCTGGATCCTCCCCAGGCCGGGCAGCAGAGAGTCGAGGGGTCTGCATGTGCCCATCCACGTGGGCAGCTCGGGCAGCCCCTCATCCCAGTGCTGCCTGGCAACGTCGTGTGATTAGCACCAGCAGGTCCAGAGGGGAGCTGCAGCCAGAAATGGCATTTGCTGGGCCACTAACTTACTGTGAGCTTGCTCTGGGGTAGGCCCCTACGTTCTTCAGGCCTCAGTTTCCCTGTTTCCTGTCCCCCACGCGCCTGCTTACCATGGCCAATTTTGTTGATGGATTTCTCAGGAGGGACCAGGAAATTTCCTGTAGTACAAGGAACAGGTAAAGGCAAAAGAGCTGGGGTCCACCCTCCCCCTGGGCAGCTGGCCTCAGCACCCACCCAGCCCCGGGGGGGAGATACCCCAGTTCCGTGCCCTTCCCACACCTCTGGGGCCCCAGCTCCGAACCTTTCTCGTCAAAAACGCCTTTCTCAAAGAAGAACCGAATCTTGTCACCACTGTCCCAGAAATAGTCCCTGCTGTCCTGTGGAGAGAGGACATGAGAGGGCCTGAGAGTGCAGCACGGAGTCAGAGCTGGGTCCGGCAAAGACGTAAGCAGACAGTCACGCTTCCTAACCCCACAGGGCCACAGACCCCGCTGGGGCTTCTCAAACTCGCCCACTGAGGCACAGACAGTGAACAGGAACCCCGAGTGCCTGCAAGCACACTCGGAAGCCACAAGCATAAAACTTCTCGGAAACCCCTTAATTAAGTCACATCATTCCTATGCTCGATAAGGTATGATTCCGAACACAGCGCTGTAATCACATAGGCTTGGATCCCAGGTGGCCTTGGATCACCTGGTTTTACCTTTCAACGCCTCAGTTTCCTCATCTGTAAAGGGAAATAAGAATAGAACTGACCTCCCCTGGATCGTTGGAGGCTTCAGGTAGAGGCTGAATCTTAACAGTAGTTGAGAGCACAGACCCTCGAGCTAGAATACTTGGGTTCAAATTTTCCCAGCTCTGCCCCTGAGGTGCTGTGTGACCACAACCACATTATTGAACCTCCCTGGGCTTAGTTTCCTCATAAAATATAGATGCTATTCAAAGTATCCCGTAGGGTATAGAGATTATGAATTGGCATATACCAAGCACTACAACGGTCCTTGGCACATGAATATCCGCTTTTATTATTATCATTATTCCTGCTGCTGCTCAAGGGCAGATACTCAGCAAGGGCGTGGCTAAATGCTCCATGAATATAAACTATCACTCATCTTTTTCTGTTTTCTTAGTAGCCTTTCCTTGTTAATGTTAATATGTTTTAGATTTCTTAGCAACATAAGAAAATGATGCTTCGGGAAGATGCGCGATTTTTTTTTCCTTATGGTTTTAGCTACCGTTGGCTGCCATCATATAGATCTCCCTAGCTTCCTAGGAGGCGCCACAAGTGGAGTTGAGGAGAACCCACCCTACCTGGGTTCTCCACGTGGCACAGCATGCCACCCCCCCCCCGCCCCTGCTCCCTCACGTGTGTACGTCTGTTCTCACACGTGCCTGCGGGGCTTCACTGTGACTTTTTTCAAGCCCTTCCCACCAAAAACTATGTTTTTCCCCCCCAACATTCTTAGCTATTCCATATCAGGATTACGGTGAGGGAAACAAGTCAGGAAAGTATAACTGACAACAATAATATTAAAGGTAATGGGGGCACCTAGGTGGCTCAGTTGAGCCTCCGACTTTGGCTCGGGTCATGATCTCATGGTTCGTGGGTTCGAGCCCTGCGTCAGGCTCTGCGCTATTAGCTTGGGATTCTCTCTTTTCCATTCTCTCTGGGCCTCCCCCACTCTCAAATAAATAAATAAATAAATATAAGCTTAAAAAAATAAAGACAGTGAAGCTAAACATGTCAAAAGTTCTGCTTAACTCACTAATTCACAAGGGAACCAGTAAGATTGTTCAAAGAATTCTAAGAATCTCATACAGATAGGCAATAACAAATACTGAAATGAATTTGCAAATGGATGTGAAACGGCTCGGTTGACAGGGCAATGGTTGCATTCTTCTGGACCCAGTTCATACCCATTTCTGTGGACATTATTGCCAGGTTTTTTTTAAATATTTTATTTTATTTTTTAAAAGTAATCTCTACACCCAACATGGGTCTTGAACTCACACTCTACCAACGGAGCCACCCAGGCGCCCCGTTATTATCAGTTCTATACAACTCACAGAGTTGGAAAACTGGATGGGACAT
Organism: Cryptoprocta ferox; assembly: GCA_028646485.1. NCBI lineage: Eukaryota > Metazoa > Chordata > Mammalia > Carnivora > Eupleridae > Cryptoprocta > Cryptoprocta ferox. The sequence continues at coordinate 6,578,670 of CM053568.1, forward strand.
CCGGGGATCTTTTTCCTTTTAATAAAGCCCATTTCAAAGCCTTTGACATTATCCGTGGTGAATATTGAGGGTTTAACTAAGTCCCAGGGACCGTGCTGAGCTCTTGGCAAGCATTATAAACCAAGAAACATACACTTTATTCTCCCATCCTCTCCAACGCTCCACTGGTCTCTAGGACATTCTCAGAAGGCAGCATGGAGGGCACAGGATAGGCCCCCCTCACTCCTTGGGGTGTTTTGAGTGACCTGTCTCTGGACACTGGACCCCCCACCTCTGCTGTCCCCACCTACATGGCTGGGGTGTGGCCAAAGGAAACCTACTATTTGGAGGAAATTATCATTCTGTAACCCTTTGCCCTTCTAAAGTGCCCCCAGCCCCACTCCCTGGGCAGCGAGTCTCCCAGACATTGTAATTCCCCATATGCCCACCAGATGGCAGGAGCACCTCAGCGTGAATGAGCCCTGTTAATGGGCCTGGACCACAACTGTGGCTTGAGGGCCACACCACAAGGGTTCCTGAAAGGTTAATTGAATGGTGTGGGAGAACCCCAGAGTCTCAACTTACTCATCTCAAACTGCATTGAGTCCTAGTAAGTCACAAGGGGTGGCGGGTGAAGAAGCTGAGTTTCCAGTCTCATGGGGGGCGGAGGTGGGGTGGGGATAAGGCTTACACAGGTGGGTCCATCAGGATCACTTGGCTCATTCTGGGCTGCTGGCCACAAAGGAGGCCCTTGCGGCAGGGGGAGGACTACTGAGGAAGTACAGCAGTGCAGTGAACAGCGAGGACGTGGTATCAGGCAGATCTGGGTTCAAATCCTTGCTCCATGAATTGCTAACAACATGGTTTGGGGCAAGTGAGCCAAGCCTCATTTTCCCCACCTGTCAAACGGGGGTAATAATACCAACCTTATAAATCCGTAGTGAGGAACGAAGGAAATATGCACGTAAGGCACTTAGCCTAGCGCGGGGAGGGCTCAGGTCCTGATTTGTTACCAGAACGAGCCCGTGGGCCTTGAGGCCCTCCCTTCCAGGCTGCTGCTGCTGCTGGCTGGGGACTGAGCCCCACATCAAAGACCAGATCCTATGCCCCAGACACCTACCAGGATCTTCAGCTGCTCTTCCTGGGTGGAAAAGATCGTGCGGCAGTGGAGAGGGACGTCCATGTTGGCCACTAGCTCGCCAATCCTCCGTTGCATGGCTACACATTCATCCGCAGACAAAAATCCTTCCAGCACCAGAAATCCATCCTCCCGAAACTGAAGGCAGGAAGGAAACTCAGGCTTCTCCCTGCCCTCAAACGCTCTTTATGAGAACAGACTTGATTCCCTCCCTTAAGCCCAAAGCTGTCTGAAGGCAGGACCCAGTGTCCTGTTCATCGCTCCATCTCCCCCTCCCCCGACCCCACTCTGGGCCATGGTGTTTAGAACCCAGAGAGGAGCAACCGATATTGGTTGCTTGAATGAAGGAAGGAGGAAGGGGAGGTGTCCCTGTCCTTCCTCCTCCAGTGGGCTTGCATCAACCTCATTCATTCATTCGACTGAAATTTACTGAGCATCTACTATGTACCAGACATAGTTTTAAAAGCCGGAGCTACAGTAACGAGCAAGCCAGCCACAGTGCCCGCTGTCCTGGAGCTTACAGTCTCCCCAAGGAGGCTGATGTCAAACAAACCACGATGCAGGGGGACGTGCTGTCACAAACTGCTGCGTGCAAGGAGGGAAAGGGCAGATTCAAGAGCTAAAGGCAGAGGGGCGCCTGGGTGGCTCAGTCGGTTAAGCGTCCGGCTTCGGCTCAGGTCATGATCTCACGGTTTGTGGGTTGGAGCCCCGCGTGGGGCTCTGTGCTGACAGCTAGCTCGGAGCCTGGAGCCTGGAGCCTGCTTCAGATTCTGTGTCTCCCTCTCTCTCTGACCCTCCCCTGCTCGTGCTGTCTCTGTCTCTCAAAAATAAATAAAAAACATAAAAAATTTAAAAAAAAAATAAAAAAGAGCTGAAGGCAGAAAGTGTCTAATGGAAACCAGATAGGGGGACAGAGGAGTCTCGGGGCAGCAGCTCCGAGGAGGTGGCATTTAAAGAGGACCAGCAGGATAATGGGGGTTGGAGAAACAAGGATGAACATTCCAGACCGAGGGAGCAGGATGTGTGAAGCCCCTGGTGGAAGTGAGGGTGGGGACGGAAGGGAGGCAGGAGGGAGGTGGGGGCCAGGGCAGGCAAGGAGGTGGGCTTTGTCCGGAATGCAGCGGGCAGCCAGGGGGGAGTTAAGACACCTAGCTTATTCTGGTTTGCCTCCAGCCCTCTTGTTCTGTGGCTGGGAGGGGAGGGGGTTAAGAAGAGAAAGAACATGTGCATGTTTGCTTACAGACCATTTTAAAGTCTTAACGTTGGAAGTCACCTCTCCAACCCACTGTAAAGTATCTGATTCCCAGTCACTGACCCCCCTCATTCCCTCCCTCACTCCCCCCAAGGAGGCTCGGTTCTGGCTTCCACGTGTGGGATGTCGGGACACCTGTGAGCACTCACCATGGGCCCGCTTGTCTCTAGGCAGCTCTGCGTGGTAGACGCTTAACCCCCCTATCAGCGTCAAGCTGAACATTTCCTCCTTGGGAACGGGGTCACCCACAGCAAACTGTGCGTCCCTGTGACCCAGCAGACACACTCGGTCTCGAACTTCTTGAGATAGGGAGATGGGGGCTTAGCAAATAGGGGAGCAAAGATGTTTGTACGGGGCTATCGACAGGCTTGTGTAACGAGAGCAATAAATCAGAAACAACCTAAATGCTCAGCGTGGGGAGATTCATTCAACAAAGTATGTTTTATCTGTCTGGAACGCAACACAGCTGATAAAAATCATGTGACAGAAAAATATTTACTGACACGGGCGTATGTTCCTGATATACTGTGAGACGAGCAAAAAAGCTGAATACAAATTATTCTAGCCATTGTGAGATCTCGGGTGAGTTTTTTCTCCTCTTTGGCCCTCAGACCATCAAATCTGGGGCACGGTGGTGTCTCCTTTATAAAACAGGGGGCCAGTACATAGCGGTCACTATTATGATGGACTTTTAAAGATTCTAGGGCTGTAGGCCAAAATACTAAGTCTCGGCATAGGAAATTACAGGTGGCTTTTCATTTTCTTCTCCGAGCTTTTCGGTATTTTCCGGCATTTTTCTCGTAATCAGGAACAAACAAGGGCCACGATTTTTAAGGCTGTGTCACTCTTATTCCCAGGGGTTAGCCTTTTGTGTTTGGCCATTCGCAGATGCCTGGCTTAGGGATAGCTATCGGGATGAGGGGGCGATGACCCCACCCCCATGCAGGGCCTTGGCTCCACCCTTCTGCCCCCAGTCCCCCCTCCCTGCTTGGCTCTCAGGGCCCAGGCCTGGCCTGGCCTGGCCGATCTTTATTCTTTTTTTTTTTTTTCATTTCTTTTTATTTTTTAGTATCATTTATTGTCAAGTTAGCTAACATACATTGTATACAGTGTGCGCTTGGTTTTGGGGTAGATTCCCACGATTCATCGCTTACATGCAAAGCCCAGTGCTCATCCCAACAAGTGCTGATCTTTAGTCCTTATTCTGGTTCCAGTCACACGTACACATTCCCACCTCACCCCGGCCCTGTGGCCCTGACGCCCCCGGCTGTGTGTGCAGAAATTAGGGGCCCTAGTTGGAAACTGACCACTCTGGGCTTCAGTTTCCTCTTCTGAAAAATGGCAGGGGGTAGGGTTGAGTTCCCAGGGTCTGTTACATACAGGTCCAGAGGCGCCCCCAACACTTACCCGACCCTCTCAGACCCCCACCCCACAGGCCCCTACCTTCTGGAGCTGCGAGGGGCTCAGGCAGGCCATGAGGATGAGGCAGGGTGCACCTGGGTGCCTCTGGGTGTTGTGCTGGGCCCCAGGCTAGAGAGGAGAAAGTACACAAGTACAGAGGTTGGGGGGGGGGGCAGTGGAGGTGGGGCAGAGGAGGGGAATGGGGGCAGGGGCAAGGGCGGGCAGAGTAGCTGGAGCTCTGGGAGGCCTAGGAGGATTTAACTCTTGCCTACCTGAAGGAAACCCAATCCCAGCCCCCAGCCCCCCTCCCCCAAGCACACACAGGCCAGCCTGGACCCCCCCTGACTTCTGTGCCTAGATGGGGCCCTTGCCTCTGACCCAGCTCAATACCCTGGGTCCATCCTCCCAGTTAATCCAGGATTAGCCCTTTCAATCTCCTTCATGGTTTTTAGACCGCTCCCTCCCAGTTTCTTTCCAAAAACCACCCTGCCGTGGCTGCTTCCCAGGTGCCTAGAAATTGTATTCCAAGAGCGTCAGAGCAAAGAAGCTGGGTAGGCAGGAGGACCTCGGAGTCCCTGGACCAGGCACCACCCCCGACTGTGACCTCTGATGAACGTCAGCCTCTCCCCAGACTTCACAGTGAGGATTAGAAAGTCCTCAGGCTACCAGCATCAACATGGGGTGGGGTGGGCTGGGGGTGTAGGGCGGGCCTGGGGGACTTGAGTGTCAGGCTGGTCAGACTGGACCAAGTGGCTTTCCTTTCCAAAGGTGGAAAAGGCCCTTAGAGAATTATCTGGGCCCCTCCCAGCTCTGAGGCTCAGTCTTGGGAGGATTAGGGGAGGGAATAGGGGTCAGCCTATGGCTCAGAAAAGGATAGCAGTAAAAGGGAATCTTAGAAAGAGCAGAAGGGGCTACAGGGGCTCCTGCCTGGCTCATTTCAAAGAGCAGGCAACTCTCAATCTCTAGACTCTTGATATCTGAGGTGTGAGTTCGAGCCCCACACTGGGTGCAGAGATCACTTAAATGAATAACTTTTTAAATGTTTATTTATTTTTGAGAGCCAGAGAGAGACAGAGCGTGAGTGGGAGAGGGGCAGAGAGAGAGAGAGAGAGAAGGAGACACAGAATCTGAAGCAGGCTCCAGGCTCTGAGCTGTCAGCACAGAGCCAGACGTGGGGCTCGAACTCACCAACCTCGAGATCATGACCTGAGCTGAAGTCGGACGCTTAAATGACTGAGCCACCTAGGTGCCCCAAAATAAATAATTCTTAAAAAAAAAGAAAAGGGGGGCAGAAGGGGGCTGTAGAGTGGGGGCTGGGTCTTCAGAACGAGGGAGGGAAAAGCGCTGGTCCCTGTTCCCCACCCCCCAGGCCCAGGATGTGTGGTGTCTCAGGTCTGGCCAGCAGAGCGGAGAGCAGCCGTCAGAACAGCACCCGCCAGACCTGCTCAGCATCTGATGGGGCTATTCTGGCTGCAGCTTCTGAAAACTGGCCACTGGACTTCCCTGAAATGACGTTTTCCTGAATGGTAAAGGGACAGAGTGTCTTGGGAGTGAGCACGGGGACATGAGCTCAGCCCTTGGGAGCCTTGGCCCCAAATCAAGTCGTGTTTTCTGGGCCACGGCATCAAGAGTAGGTGCTTGGTGCCGATTCCTCAGGGCCAGGAGAGGGTGGCCAGGCTGGGTGAGCAGGGCAGGCGGAAGACAGAACCACGCAGGAAATAGAAGTGAGACTGAGCTCACTTGAGGCAGGGCGCATTCCCCGCTGTCCTGGCCCCATGGGATGCAGTGGCCCGAAAATACGGACACCGACCATGGGCCAAGAGCACAGTGAGGGCCCCACCATGCTGGGCTAGCAGTGTCCCTGTGAAACCCCCGGTTTCCCCCCAAAGGTTTATAGTGGAGGCTCAGGGAGGCAGACTGGATCTGAGTCCAGGCCTGGGCCTTGCATCTGTAATTTGGGGATAACATAAATAACCTCTTGTGAGGAGGAAGCTGAATGCTTTACCTCTGATGAAAAGCTTGGCACAGGGCCTGGCATTCACGAAATCCTACCAGCTGTCCTCCAAAAGTTAGCAGGGGCTGTTCTGGGTGGAACGTGAGGATATTTTTATTTTATTTTTGAACTTCCCCCAGTTTTCCAAACTGCCGTTGTAACCAGAGGGAAGACTACCACTGAGGTTCGGAGCGTAAAGCCCTGGCTGGGGATTGGGGGGAGGGGGCGAGGAATGGGATGGAAGGGGGAGGGGCTAGGCCTCCCAAGATTTGTTCATTGGTTCTGCTCAGGGTTTGGGAAGTGGTTTGCATTGTGGTTTTTCCCAAAAGCTAACCAGCTCCAGATCCAACACCCCCATTCCTGGAGTCGCTGGGTGGCCCCAAGGCTGATGGTGGGGGCTGCTGGTAGGGAGGTACCAGACCAGACAGGAGAGGAGAACACCTCCACTGTGGAGATACAGGAGGGTCTCCCAGGGGATCACAGCCCACCAAGCAGCAGCTAAGGCCTCATCACTAAGAAACAATGGCCTTTCTTCTTCACCAAAAACCCCCTGCCTGGGTCCCCAGGTCGGCCCCGTGCGAGGCTCACCGGTCCAGGTGGACAGTATCAGTTATTGGGTACTAAGAGACAGGGCCTCTGTTCAAAACTCCACCTACCACATAATTGTCACCAGTAAGCCTTGGAATAGTCCTGCAAGGTTGCCAACACTAGCCTGATTTTACGAACGAGGAAGCTGTGGCCCCACATCCCGTAAATGGCAGAGCTACAATTGGAAGGCAGCTGTGCCCTTGACCCCTGCCCTTTCAGCAGGCTCCCAAGGGGCTAGGAGCCGGTCAGGTCAGGTTCTCCGCAGTGAACTGGTGGCCCCACCTCTCAGGAGCCCAGGGGAATGGCTCTCAGGAATTACAAGGGACCCTATGAGAGCACAGAGTGGAAACGCCCATTGCGTAGATAGGGGTATGGAGGCCCTGGGAGGGAAGGGATCGGGCCGGGCCTCGTGCAGGGAATAACAGAGCTGGGACGGGATGGAGACTACTACTGGCTCCTATTCCAGGGCCCCTATGCCTCCCCCCACCAATCAAAGCTCATGATGGCCCAAACTCCAGGTGCCTGGGCGGCTGTGGGGTCCCCGGCCTGGGCCGCACCAGACACACAACAGGTCCTGCCTCCACGGGGCTTGTGGTCTCCCCCAGGCAGGGAGACGGGCACTTAACCACCTTCTAGGTGCCCATCGGTGGCGGTCCCACAAACCAGTCCACGGGGCCCAGCGGGACTCAGAGAGCCGAGGGAAGGGCCCCCCCCCCACGACCTAGAGACCTCCAAAGGCTACTTTCTGTTATAGATTTATTTGATATTTGAATCGAGTCTACAAGTTCAGACCCTCATGTAACGGATTGCTTCATGGTCGTCAAAGGCTAGTGTGCATGATTTCCAAGGATTACATCCGCCGACATGACGCAGGAAACACAAATGGACAGACAAATGGACATACTCATTAGAGACAAGAGACGCTAAAACGTGCCTTAGTGTCCAAGTGATTGATCTAAGCGGGGGCGGGGGGAACTCTTCTAATGCGGGGGGACCCTGGTGTGACTAATCTGAAGTGACGTGGCTTTCAGCAGCTGGGCGCTGAGTGGGTTGTGTGTGCCAGGCGCCCGGGACAGAAACTGGAACTAAAACGTGCCCTCCCAGCAGCGACCTCCCCACCCACGACCCCGCCTCCAAATGTCTCTTCTTTAGGACCAGGTGGTGACAGGGCGGATGTCAGCAGCTGAGGCTAGTGGTGGCACTGGGCAGAGTCATGACACATGAGGTGAGAGAGCAAGAGTCTGGGTGAGGGAGCTCCTCCTGGCTCTTTAACACTGAGATGAGGGACGGCAGGATGGAGCACCGTTCAGCCGGGGATTAGCCAGCCCGCGTCTCCTCCTTTCTTGGCAGCTCCAGAAAGTTCCCTTTGGCCAACAGCCACAGAAATGGGCGCCTGCCAAGACACATGGAGGAGAGAGAAAACAAGACACCAAAAAACAAAACAAAACAAAAAACTCCCCGTCCTAGGAGAGGAGAGGAACAAACAGAACTCCTGGACCGAGGTCACACCAGACTCGGAAGGCATCCTGCAGCTTGCACCCCGGCGGGGGGAGGGGCGAGGGGGGGATACAATTCAGTGTCTTGCGCTCTGCTCAAGGGAAGCTGCTGTCTGCCCTGAGACCCCAACTTACTGGCCTTCACTGTCTTTTGTTTTTTGGTTTTTTTTTTTAGTTTTTTTTTCTTTTTAATACCCAAACCATCCATTTTCAAAGCTTTAAAAAAAATTTTTTCTTTCTTTTTTTTTTTTTTTACTTAAAAAAAAAAAAAAAATCTAAAACTGATGAGGCGAGCCCCAGGCCTGGCCTTTCCACCTGGCGACCTGCCGTCGTCCCCTGGGCCATATCGCCAGAGCCCAGCCCCCACACCACTGGGGCGACTGTCTGCCGCTGGTTCTCCCTGGGCCGCTCCGCTCAGGTCTGGGTGGGTACCACCAGGGGCATCACCAAAAAAGTCAATGGGACACTGCCCAGCCTTCCTTCAACGCCTCCCCCATCTGAGCTGGACTTTCCTTGGGAATGTATAAGTTATCCGGAGGGAGGGATGGGAAGTGAAAAAAATAAATACCAGGAGCTAGGTAGGTGTCCCTGGGCCTCTGGCGTCAGCTCGGCCTCTCCTGCAGAGATGGCCTCCAGGGAGGAGGCCGTGATTGTCCAAATACTGAACTCGAAGACTTAGGTCTCTGCTCTCCCCGACAGGCGCCCGCCCTGGGGGGCATGAGTCTCAGAATTGAAGAAAAGGGGCCAGCCCCTCAGGTATGGTCCTGTCGCCGCAGCCCAGCCGACGTCCAGCCCCTGCGCTGGCTGAGAGCTGGCTGGTCGTCCCGGGGTGGCGGGGTCCCTGGGCCCAAGGCCTCTGCTGCAGCCAGCGCTCAGGCCTGCTCCTTGTCCGCCCTCCACAGCCGCTCCTTCACCTCAGGGGGCAGCGTGTTGAACAGGTCCTCCTCCACCACCAGGCCGCTGCGCTTGAGCAGCGGACACTCGCCCAGCTCCACGGGCAGGCACTCCAGCCGGTTGCCCCGCAGCTCGATCTGGGTCAGGTTGGTCAGCTCGCCCACCCTGGAGGGCAGTGACTGCAGGACGTTGTTGCCCAGGTGCAGGGCCCGCAGCTTCCGGCACTGGAAGAGTTCCGGGGGCAGCGCCTCGATCTGGAGGGGGTGGGAGCGGAGGGCAGAAGTGAGGGGTGCGGCACGGACCTGGGGCCTTGGCTGAGGCGTCTCCCTGCACCCCCAGCCCCGGTACAGTCCGGCCCAAAGCCTGGCTGACTCTCCCTGTACTTGAAGACTCATTCCGTAGTCACTTCTTCCGGGAAGTCTTCCCTGGCCTCCCAGGTAACCTGTGGCACGCACGGCCCCCAGCAGCACTGATCCCTCTGTGGTGAAGCTGCTCAGACACCTGTCACTCCCGGAGCGTGGGCTCTGAGAGGGCAGGACGGGGGCCTCCTGGCTCCCTGCTGTCGCCCAGCACCCGGTACCCGAAGAAGCACATCACCACAGCTGGGCCCCCTCCACTGCCCGGGCCCCCTCCACTGCCCTGGCCCCCACCTGTGGGTCTTGCCTGATTTAAGAACAATTTATGAGGGGCGCCTGGGTGGGGCTCAGTCGGTTGAGCGGCCTACTTCAGCTCAGGTCATGATCTCACGGTTTGTGGGTTCAAGCCCCGCATCGGGCTCTGTGCTGACAGCTCAGAGCCTGGAGCCTGCTTCAGATTCTGTGTCTCCCTCTCTCTCTGCCCCTCCCCCACTCGCTCTCTGTCTCTCAAAATAAAATAAAGACATTAAAAAAATTAAAAGAAAAAAAGAGAACAATTTATGAAAGAGAGAAGCACACCAAGAAAATTGCATACCTTGAACTATTGCTAAGAACTGGAGAGAGCGTGCCGGTACAGGCAGGGGCCCCGGCTGTGTCACTTCCCTGTCCTGGGTCTCCGTCCCCTCATGTCAAGGCACACCCTGATCATGAGTCCCGGGAGCCCAGTATTGGCCATTCCCCTCCTGATTTTGCAAAATTTGAATAATGGGCAACAGCCACATGCAGCTTCCTACACACCAGGCTCGATCTGAGCACTGATATTATTTTTTTTTATGTTTGTTTTTGAGAGAGAGAGAGAGCACGCGCGCACAAGCAGGGGAGTGACAGAGAAGAGGGGGACAGAATCAGGCTCCATGCTGACAGAGGGGGACAGAATCAGGCTCCACGCTGACAGCAGAAAGCCTGATGCGTGGCTCAAACCCATGACCCCTGTGAGATCATGACCTGAGCCGAAATCGGACCGCTTGACCGACTGGGCCGCCCCGATGTCCCTAAGCATGATACTCTTAACTCATTTAATCTTCAGAACTACCTGTAAATACTTCGTAAACACGTTTCCCGTTTTACAGACGGGGCAACATTTTACAGACAAGGCCCTGCCAACGCTAACTTGCTCAGAGGTTCATAGCCGGAAACTGGTCGACCGGAAACGGAAGCACGTTCGACAGCCTGTCCTCTGCTCTCTGTCCACATCGTCGGTGGAGCAAGGAGCGAACAGTGGGGCCAATGTGGGGACCTGCTGTGTCTCTACGTACATAGGAAAAGCCCCATAAATGCCACCTTCATCCCTGCCCTTCTCTGAGGGATCGGCTACAAACACGGTTCTTCAGGCGTTGAGGGGCGGGAGGTACCCCCCTCGGTCCCACGTGAGGAAGATGGAGAGGCTGATTAGTACCCTCTCTGAGGCTGCTCTGTCACTGTCCCCATTATCCTGCTGAGGCCCAGTGAGGCAAAATGCAGCCTGTCCAGGGCTGCACAGCCGGAAGGGCCAAAAGAGGGTGTAAGCAAGCCTCGCTTCCTCTGCTGCAGAGCCTGTGCTGTGCTCCCACTGTGCCAAACACGGCGCCCATGGCCAGTGTCACCCTGGGCAAGTCCCCTTCCCTCCCAGGGCCTCAGTTTCCCCCTCTGTATAATGAAAGGGCAGGACCAGAAATGAGTCTCGCCTTCAGAGTTCTGTGGCTGAGGATGCTGGGGCAGACTTGGACCTCAACCCTGCAGGCTCTTGCTCTCTCCAGCCATTTTTGGAAGAGGACCCTGGTTCTGGGTGCAGAACTTGGCCTTCGGGAAGGGAAGTGAAATCGGTGTGGCCCTGGCTGGGCAGAGGGACAGTGTGGATTATTTATTTACTTACTTATTAAATTTTTTTTATGTCTTTATTTTAGTTTGAGAGAGAGAGAGAGAGAGAGAGAGAGAGAGGTGGAAGGGCAGAGAGAGAGGGAGACACAGAATCCGAAGCAGCTCCAGGCTCTGAGCTGTCAGCACAGAGCCCGACACGGGGCTCGAACCCACGGACTGTGAGATCATGACCTGAACCGAAGTCAGATGCCCAACCAACTGAGCCACCCAGGCACCCCTGGTACGGATGTTTTGAAAGAGACTCCTGACCCGGACCTCCAAGGCAGCCACTGTTGTGCCCAGAGGTCAGGGATGGGGCCAAAGTGGCTCCCAGATGAGCAGGGCGGAAGGTGAGGGGCATGACAGGTATGGGGATGGTGGGAAGTGGGCTTTGGCAGGACTGGGGGGCCTGAGCCTCCCCCCCCCTCCCTGAGAGCCCACTCTCCACCTCAGTGGCCTCTTCTGACGACTCAGATGGCGGTCAGGGGAGCGTGAAAGGCCTGGCCCAGTGAGCAGCCCAGTTGGCTCCAGCACTGAAGTGGCCTCAAGTCCGGCCAGTCTTTGAAAAAACGACAGCCCCTCCCAGAAGCCTATGGGGCTGCTCCATGGCCCTCCAGCCCTCCCAGCAAACCATCGGGAGAAACACGGTCTCTTGCTTCGTCTGTGATCCAGCTTCTGCCCCTATGCACCCCCGAAACTATCTGGCCAGAGTCACCAACAGTCCCTCCTAATCCGCTGGACCTGAATCTGTTCTTTCACCCAACCGTCCCACGCGCTGTAAGCCCACACTCTGCTGCCCAGCCTCCTCTTTCGCTCCCACCCCAAAGGCTCGAGCCAGACTCCTTTCTCCCTCCATCTTCCCCTCCCTCGGTGATCTCGACAAGGACCCCTGGGTGGGCAGGAGCCTGGGTGGGCGCAGCGGGGGTTCCTGGGACTTCAGGCTGACTCAACACGTACATCCCTTGGATGTCCCAGGGGCCCCAGACACTCAACATGGGACATACACTCTCCTCTCTGAAAACCAGTGACTCCCTCTACATCCCCTTTCAATGGCCCATCTTCCCAGGCAGCCAAGGGAGAAGCCCCGAGTCACTGAGACCTCCCCCCCCCCTTGTCTGATCCAGTCCCATCCTGAGGATTCTACCGCCAAGGTCTCTCCACCCACGGCCTCTATCTATCACCCCTCCCGGTGGCTGCATCTGGGTTTTCTGCTCTTGGCCTCTCTCGTCTTGTCCCTCAAGCCCACAGCCTCTCACTGCAGCAAGAGCAGTCTCTCCCGGTTGTAAGTTAGGTCATTCCTTCGTCCACTCAACCAACCGATATTTGGTGAACATTTCCTGTGTGCCAAGATCCATGTCACCAGGCGAGGGGAACGGGGACACTCTGATGGAGACAAGTAGGAAGAACAGGACTCCCCTACTGATCCCGGCCTCGGGCTGCTCCTCCCCCTCGGACAGAACCTACTGGAGTCTCCCTTCCCTCTTCATCTGGCTGACTCCTCCTCGTCCTCGGGGCCAGGTGAGATGTCCCTTCCTCCAGGAGGCCCGCCTGGCCTAAATCTGGATTGAGGCCACTCTTGTGTGTGCCCAGGAGCCTCCAGATGGGCAGCCACTGGGCCCTGTTTGTCCCCAGCCCCTTGTCCCATGCTAGGGGCGCTTGAAAAATTTACCGAATCAATGAAAGAATGAATAAATGGATCTGAACACAGATGAACACATTTTCCGTGTCCATTCACATGAGGTTAAACCTGGGAAAAGAGCAGCTAAGGGCCTGAGCAGGTCACACCTACCCCTCCCTGTGTACCTGCCGCCTGGGGGGCGGTGCTCACAAAGGAGGAGGAGGGGGCTCCAGCTAGAACGGATGGGCTCAGCAAGGATCCTGCCCAAGTGAACTTTTTACAGAGGCCTCTGGCATTCCAGGGGCGGAGACAGGATATGATTAAGCAGTGTGCTAAATAGGGAGCGCGGAGGGTCTCCTTCCTTGGGACAGCGACAGCGGGCCTGTCTGCCTGTCGCCAGTTCCTTTCCTGAGGGGTGACCTCAGCCAACAGGCATGGCCTAATAGACCTGCTGGGGGTGAGGAGCGGGGGTTAGGGAGTGGAACTGCGAGCCAGGCTGCACCCCCCCATCAGGAAGGAGGGCCGGGCAAGCCAGCCCATGCCACCCCCCAGACAAAGGGTCGTGAGATGCCCAATTCCAGGAGCAATCTGGCCCCACACTGTGCTCTGGGGGAGCCGCTTGGTTCCCCCCCACACGTACTAAAGGAGGGGTTGGGGTCTGTCTGGTGCCGCCCCAATGTGGCTTTTCCCCAGAGGGCCAATTTTCCTGATCAGTGGCCTGTCCCAGGCCGGGGGCAAGGGTGGGGGGCAGATTCTCCAGTGAGTCAATCTAGGCTCTGACCTTCGCCCTTGTACACCCAGCCATAATTTGGGAGAGGAAGCTAGATTTGTCACAATCCCTGATGTATGGAAGTATCGGGTTGGTTTGTACTGAGAGAGGCTTAGGGGCGGAGGACAGGGGAGCCCAGACCCCCCAATCTGAGATGCTGGAGGTGTGTCCTTTCCCGGGGCAGGGGCACTTCAGGGACTGCCTGAAAGGAGAGAGAGTTCCTGCCCACACAGGGTGGGCCGCGGGAGTGGCGCGGGGGTGGAGACTGAACCAGGTCTCCAGAGTCTGCACCCCTGGCCTTGGGTTCCCATCGCCACCCGCCTCACTGTCACGGTCTCCACCCTGAGAGCAGGGACAGGAACGTGTCACCCTTCCTGCAGGTGCCCAGGAGGGGCGGGCAGGGGGAGGTCCTTCCGGTGGCTGGGGCTTGGTTGACCACAATGTCACAGGAGCACCCTGCCCTCCACCCCACCCGCCTGTGTCTGAGAAGGGGCCCTTGGGCGGGAGGCTTCCCTGGCCAGCAAGCGACTAGCACACAGGGCTACCAACGACTTCCAGGGCGTCTCCAGGGCGTGGCCTCCCACGCTGCTGGCCTGAAATGGCTTGCACAATTTCCTTTCCAGGGGACAGAAAGGCAGGTGGCGACAAGCCCAACTCTGCCCTCTGCCACCCCCAAAACACAGAGGGGGGAAGGGTGTGAGCAGTGCGAAGAGCTGCGGGGGCCACCCGGTTTCGCCTCGGTGAGTGCCAGCCACCGCCGTTTCTGTCCCCAGCGGATCCAGATCGACCCCTCGGCTCCAAATGCAATGGACAGCCAGCTCCGGGCTGGGTCCTGCCTCCCACAACCCAGCCCTTGGACCTCCTGCCCCAGCACACCCCGGCCTGTAAGGAACACGCCCCGGGTTCCCTTCGGGGACAGACCCCGCGTCACCACACCATCCCTCCCGACAGGAGGACTCTGCAACATCCTCTGGCAGAGACGGGCCCCCGAGCCCAGGTCAGCAGGACTGGCCTGGCGTCCGGGAATCTGTATTCCCAAGAAGACCCCCCGCCAGGAGCATTAGGCCATCCCGACCACCCCGAGACACGGAGCCTCGTGAGCACCCCTCCCCCCCACTGCCAGGCCTCCACCGGTCCACCCACGGAGCCACGGCCAAGCCACTTACCCGGTTGGCCGTGACAGCCAAGTTCTGGAGGTTCTGCAGGAGGCCGATGTCGGCGGGGAGGAAGGTCAGGTTGTTGTGGCTGAGGTCCAGGTAGCGCAGCTTGCGGCAGTAGAAGAGCTGGGTGGGGATCTTCTCGATCTTGTTGCGGTTCAGATAGAGGCGCTCGAGGTTGGTGAGGTTGCCGATCTGGATGGGAATGTAGGCGATGTGGTTGTACCACAGCTTAAGGCAGGTGAGGCGGTGCAGGTGCTGGAAGCTGATGATCTCCTCGATGGTCTTGAGGTTGTTGTCCTTGAGGTCGATCTCCTGCAGGTTGTGGAGGCTGAAGATGGAGTGCGGGATCCGCTCCAGGTCGCAGCGGATCAGCTCCAGCTCGGTCAGATTCACCATCTTCTTGAGGCTGTTGAGGACGATGAGCTTGGTGCCCTCGTTGTTGATGGACAGCTTCTGCAGGTGCACGCCCACATCGGTGACCACCTGCGGCAGCTTGCTGAGGTTGCTCTTGAGCCGCAGCACCTTGAGGCGCTTGAGCTCGCGCAGCCCGTCGATAACGATGTAGCGGTTGTTCTCTGCGCTCAGGTTGCCGGTCAGGTGCAGCTCCTCCAGCGTCTTCAGGCTGTAGATCCACAGCGGGATCTCCTTGATGTCCGTGAACTTGATGTGCAGGGCGCGCAGGTTCTCGCGCAGGAAGGCCAGCGCGGGCGCCTCGATCTTGGCCGCCGTGTGGTACAGCCACAGCTCCTTGAGGCCCGTGAGCTGGGCGATGCTGGGCGGGATGGTCACGTCGGGGATCAGCTCCAGCTTCAGCACCTCCAGCTCCACCAGGTCGAACACGGTGTCGGGGATGCCGCTGAGCATGAACAGGTGCAGCTCCAGCTTGTCCTGCGCGTTCTTGGTGAGCCGCTGCCGCAGCTTGTCCAGCGTCCACTCGTTGTTGAGGTTCAACTGGCGCAGCTTGTTCTCGCTCACCTCCGACAGGAAGACGGCGAAGCGCTTCGAGTAGAGCGGGTCGTACTGGTCGATGAGGTGCAGCATGAAGGCGAAGTCATTCTTGACGTCGGGGATGTCGCTGTAGCTGCTCTCCTCGCGGATGGACTCAAACGAGTACTTCTTGAGGGAGCGCCGCAGCATCCACCACAGCGTGTACATGCAGATGAGGCCGTAGAAGATGACCAGGCTGATGTAGAAGGACGCCAGGATCTTGAAGAGCGTGGCCAGCGGGTGGGCACAGCGGTAGGTGCGATAGCCCGTCAGGCTCTCGATGTCCACGGTGCAATCCACGTCGAACTTGATGTTGTGCACGTAGTAGACGGTGTAGCAGATGATGAGGATGAACTTGACCACCTTGATGATGGTCTGGCGCATGTAGAGGCGGTACACGATGTCCCCCTCCTCCACGTGGGTACGGAACTTCTTCACCTTCTCGAACAGCGCCTTGGCCTGCTCCCCCTCCTTCTTGTCCAGCACGCCCGTCTCCGAGCGGTCCACAATGCCCTGCTCGATCCGGGACTTGGTCCGCTGCAGCATGGGCACGGTGGCCTCCACGTCCTCGCTGACCGTCGACGACTTCTTGTCCATGGAGCCGTTCATCTTGCTGAAGGCCGGCTTGGGGTCGCTCTCTTCCACCACCGTCTCTGACAGGGCCCGGGTGGTCCAGGGCGAGTCGAAGCACTTGAGCAGGATGGACACGAAGTGCTCCAGCTTCGAGCTGGTGCGCGGGAACTTGAACCAGAAGTTGCTGCAGGCCAGGAAGATGAGCGTGTGCAGAAGCACCAGGTAGGGGAAGTACTTGGCGAACCAGTGCAGGCGGTTCTCATAGCACACGGCGTCCACATAGTTGTACTGGTGCCGGTCCAGGTCGTACTTGATGCCCGTGGGGCCAGCGCCAGAGCTCGGCAGGACCGTGGAGTTGGGGTAGGCGGGCTCGGGGCCCCGGAAGGAGTCGTTGCAGGAGTCCTTGGTGACCCACTTACAAGGCAGGCAGATCATCTTGTCCTGCGTGACCTGCAGCGTGCCCCCAAAGACGGCGATCATCAGCATGACGATGGAGATGTAGTCGGTGAACACGTCCCACCACGGCTTCAGGATCCGGTATGCTGGCTGCGTATCCGCAAAGTAGCGGAGCTCTGTCACCGGAATCATGGCTCAACCTGAAAGGGACCCACAGGAGGGGGTTACCACAGGGCGGCCTGGCTGGCTGGGGCCCAGGAGACAACGCACCCACTGGCCAAAATCCCACCTTGAGTCGAGCTGGGAGTCACAGGCTTGCCACTCACGGGGCAGCTGCCGCCGATCGGCCTCCATCCAGAACTATGTGGTCGCCCCCGGTGGCCGGGGAACCACCACGGGGGAAGGCAGGCAGCCTCCCCATTGAACAGACGTGAAAGACCAAGCACTGAGGTCAGGACCCTCGCCCACTGATTGCTAGGGTGGCCTCCCCCCTGCATTCCAGCAAGACCATTTGGGAATTCCTGTCCCCGGGCTCCATCATATTAATGATCAGACTGACCAGAGGGGCTTGTCGAAAACTCCAAGTTCACTCGGAACCAGGGCTGTGATCCTGCCCCAGTGACCTGAAGAGGTTTCCTCCAAGCTTGAGACATCCAAATGCAGAAGAGGGGGCTTGATGTGAACTCACTTTTTTTTTTTTTAAGTTTATTTATTTTTGAGAGAGACAGAGACAGCATGAGCAGGGGAGGGTCAGAGAGAGAGAGAAAGAAGAGAGAGAGAGAATCCCAAGCAGGCTCTGCACTGTCAGCACAGAGCCCAATGAAGGGCTCAAACTCACAGTGAGATCATGACCTGGGCTGAAACCAAGAGTTGGACGCTTAACCAACTGAGCCACCCAGGTGCCCGGGAACTCACTTTTGTAAAACAATAGGGAATTTAAAAAAATTCTATGAGGATGCGTGTAATTCTGTCCCTACTGGATCCTGGGGGTGGGGGTGGGGTCTTTCTTACACACACACACAGAGTGGGAGGTATGGCCAAGCAGAGAGAGGACAAGAAAACAAGACTGACCTCCGCCCCATGCTAGATGGTATCACACGTTATTATCATCATCTCTGGCTGTGTTCATCTACACGTGTGTGTATATAGCAGCAGATTATCTCCCTGGAGAGTTCAAATTGGCAGGTCTCAGGTAGAGCTTGGGGATGTGATTTGTAACACTTGACTTTGGTGACACTACTGATCAGCCAAGTTTGGGGAACACTGCCTTAGAAGCCACATTCGGGAAATCCAGCCAGTGACATACAGGCAAGGAGCACAACAAAACAAAGGTGCGAAAGGAATCCTGTCCATGATCACGCTGCTCATACAGCAACTGGTCTGCAAGACTGTTACGAAATTTTAAAAGTACTCTAGGTTCACAGGAGAATGCTTGGGGGAAACATAAAAAAGCATAAAGACCAAAAGAGAAATCCCTTGTAAAAGCACTGCCAGGGCTACCTGCTGTTAACTTTTCTTTTAAAAAAAAAAAATTTTTTTTTTTACATTTATTTATTATTGAGAGACAGAGAGAGACAGAGCACGAACAGGGTAGGGGCAGAGAGAGAAGGAGACACAGAATTCGAAGACAGGCCCCAGGCTCTGAGCAAGCTGTCAGCACAGAGCCCGACACGGGGCCTGATCCTGCAAACCGTGAGATCATGACCTGAGCCGAAGTCGGTCGCTCAACTGACTGAGCCACCCAGGCGCCCCTATAATCTAGATTTTAAACTGACATTTAAATACCTGTATTTTGACAAATGGGTCTGTTTCTCTTGGGAGAGGAACCAGGGTGTCCCAGACTCTGGGACTGGCCCCCTTACTCTGACTGTTGGTAATGTTAATAATGACCACGGTAATGAAATATTCATAAAACAGGCCTCCCTGCAAACGCCAAATGTGTTCCATCCTGTCTTTCCAGGGAACACTGGGACTGGTGGGAAGGACAGGAAGCAAACCAGGACCCTGAGGGGAAACCGGGGCACTGGGGTGGATGTGCGCCAGGCACTGGGCTAGCCCATGCCATGGGATCGGCCTCAGGGAATCCCTTCGATGCCCACGTGCAGGGCCTATCTTTGGCCTCACTCCACAGATGGGGGGAACTAAGCTCAGGGAAGTGAAGCCACCTGCCAAGGTCACTCTACAACTCGGGGCAGAGCTGGGACTGAACCCAGGCCTGTGCCTCCGCCTCCCCACTTGGGTCGTCACTGCTGCGCGGGCTTGCTGTCCGTGCCACCATGCCAAGAGGGCCAAGAGACCCACCTGGAGTACAGCTTTCCTGCCCCCCCACCCTGGGGTTCCCAGAACTCAGGTCACCACAGGGTCAGCAGACGCCACCACCCACCCTGGGCCACTGGCTCCAGCCCAGGGGTCAGCCCTCCTGGTGAGACCAGGACTCACGGGCCAGGGTGAGCGGCCACCCCACAGGAAGGTCCAGGCCTCTAATGATCGGCTGGCTCCTTGTGCCACCCACAACCCTGGGGAGGGGGCCCCCAGGGGAGGGCCCGCTGAATCATGAGGCCAGCCTCCAGCTGAAAGAAAGTTGGAGACTCGTCCCTCCCTCCCTCCCTCGCCAGTTCCCCAAGCCCACATCCAGGCAGGCACCCAAGGACTGGGGACGGGAAGGGAGGAGGGGCGGAGCCCGAGCCCTGAGGGCGAGCACCAGCCTGGCCCCGGCAGGACGCCAGACGCTGGGGGCGGTGCAGTTTATGACCAGGCAGGATGTGGTTGCAAACTCACAGTTTGGGAGGGGGGTGAGTGTGCCTGCCTAGTGGGGACACCCGGTCTCACGGTCTCACGGAGTGGCCTCTGGGCCCTGCTGTCCCGGGGCCTTTGCACATGTCGCCTCCTGACTTCTGAGGTGGGAACTGTTCACAGCTCTGTTTACAGGTGAGGGAACTGGAGGCTGACAGAGGGAGGAAACAGCCCAGGCCATTCCAGACTGGTGTGTCTGGCTCTTAGTCCCCTCCCCCGCCCCCCCAACACCTGATCTCAAGCACATCCTAATCTCGCTGCCATCCAGCCCTTGGCTCACCCTTCTGGGGACAATGAAAGTGACCAAGGGGTGTCCACGCCTCAAAGGCCTCTGCATCCAGTGTGAGCGCATGGGCAGTGGTGGGAGAGACAGATGTCACCTCCCTGCTAAGAGCTTCATGGAGGCTCAGGGCGCAGAGACAGGGGCCCTGGCTGGGAGAGAGGCAGAACCGGGAGTTCAGTGCAGGCCCAGCCTCGTGTGGGTGCTCCTTCTGGTGGGTGGGGGTGACCCTCTAGCTGCACCCTGTTCCTGCCTCACCTCTGCCACCAGCTCACTGTGCAACTCTGGACAAGGCACTGCCCGTCTCTGATCAGGTTTTGGGAGAAGTCTGGAAAGAAGTCCCTGGACCCAAGGGATGCCAAGGAGGGGCGGGCCCCTGAGAACAAACCACTAGGTGGTGGGGGCAGCCCCCTCCCGAGCAGCTCTCGCCGAGGCTGAGGGGGCAAGCCAGTGGCCAATAAGGCTGAGCTGGGATCTGCCGGCCTTGACCTCGCTACGGACCTTGGGCAAGGTCCTCACCGGCTTTGGGCCTCGGGATCTTCAGAAATACCTCAAGGGGCTGCTGGGAAGAGTCCGCAGAACTTACAGTGCTGAGCACAGCACAGTGCGGGCAGGCAGTTTGGGCACCTCGGTGCTCCATGAAATTGAAATCAGTGCATCTCCAGAGAGGGCCCAAGAGGCCAGGGCAGGAGTGGGCAGGACGGAGGGCAGGGCAGGGTCCAGGCTTGGCAGGGAGGCAGGGCAGCAGTGAGTTTCGGGTGGATGTGGGCAGGGCTGCACATCCTGACGGAGGAAGTGAGCCCCTCCCTGCTCCGCCCAACCCCAAGGGCCCCAGGGGAAGGAGACAGACCCCCCCCCCACCCCCAGGTAGGGATCTCCAGTGCAGGGACCCGCCCCAGGAGCCAGTGACTCAAGAGCACTGAATATCCACAGAGCGCAGGTCCTGCTTCCAGACCAAAGACTCAGGGCCAAGTCCAGGAGGAGCACATCATCCCGGCACCCATTTTTTAAAAAAAATTTTTTTTCATTTGTTTATTTTTGAGAGACAGAGAGAAAGAGAGAGAGCGAGAGCTAGAGAGAGCACGCAAGCGGGGGAAGGGCAGAGAGAGAGAGACACAGAACCCAAAGCAGACTCCAGGCTCTGAGCTGTCAGCACAGAGCCCGACGCGGGGCTTGAACTCACGAACCGTGAGATCATGCTCTGAGCCGCAGCTGGACACTCAACTGACTGAGCCACCCAGGCGCCCTGAATGCTTAGTGTTTTAAGCCACTAAGTTTGGGGTGATTTCTCAGGCAGCAGCAGGTAACTAACTGAGGACCAGAGAGACCATTTAGTTAGCAGCTCTAGAGCTGCTGACGCCGCCGTCAAACACCCGCTGGTCCTGGCAGGCCCTGCCTGCAGCCGGCAGGGAGGGAGCGGCGTGTCCAGGAGCCAGGACTCCTTCCCCTCGTGGTACGTTGGTTTCTCCAGCCATAAAACGGGAGGTGGGAACAAATGTCCTGCCAAGCTCTCAGGACTATCAGAAGTCACAGAAATGGGTTTTCCCAAACCGCTTGTGTATGGCCCATTGGTCAAGTGGAGAGCAAGCCCCAAGCCACATGATGTGGGCTTAGAGCTGGAGGGACAGCGGGGCCAGTGTGGGCTCTGTCCCGAGTGGTGGAGTGACCCTGGGCAGGCGCCTTCCTGTCTCTGAGCCGTAGTATGCCCCCATCTGTGGGATAGGGCTCAAGCAGACATGGGCCTGGCCCCCCAGAGCAACCCCGACTTCAACAGACAGTCAGGGGTGATTGAAAAGTGCACAGAACAGGGGCATGAAGGAATGAAATGGAAGAAGGAAAATCACCCATAGGGCTAGCAGATTTCTGGCAGAGACACCCATGGGCGGGGCCTGGCCCCCCAGTGGGCGGGGCCTGGAGCCACGTGGGCGGGGACGAGGATGCGGACAGGACTTTTTCAATGGAAAGACATAGCTCTGTATGTAATGCCATTTTGGAAAAAAGCAAGATCCAGAAAAACAAATGAATATAATCTCATTCTGATAAAGCCGTGACCGATAGTCCCTGCACCGTGGGGAGGGGCTCCCTCTCAGAGTGGGAATAAGAAACAGAATGAAAGGAAACTGTAATTTTTTACCAGCATGCATTATCTTTGTGATTGAAAAAAAAATAGTAGAGTTCAAAAGAAACAGAGCGTTAAAAAAAAAAAATGAAGAAAGGAAAAATCAGCCCTCGTGTGGGGATCAGGTGTTCTTTTGAAGTTCTGGGAGGGCAGTTTGGGGAGAGCAGTGGGGAGCTGGGTCAGATCAGGTCAGGTCTTTGCCCCAAGAGATGGAGAATTTGGAAAGGATCCTGAATAGAGGACAAAGATGAACGGGTTGAACTCAGGCAGCTGAGAAAAGACAAAAAGGCAATGTGCCTTGCTGTCCTCTGAGCTCTGGTCTGGCTTACCTTCTTCTTCAGAACGGAGGCCTCACACTGAGCTGGGGACTGTGCCCTCCTAGAAGTCAGGGGTTAATACCCACCAGTGATGTGGGAGACCAATGGTAGCACCCAAGTAAAGCTTCGGAGGCAGTGGGCAAGAGACCACCCAGGGGTCGGGGGACAGGGAGGCTAGGAGTCCCGCAGGATAGGGGCCACCCCAGATTCATCCAGGGCCCTTGTGCAGAGCCCAGAATACAGCAGTGAAGAGGAGACCTGCGGATCTGGGCGGAGCTCAGGAAGGAGGCAGTAGGAGGGAGGATGGCAATTGTCTGGGAAAGACTCTAGGACAAAAGTCAGTTACAAAAGCCAGTTACAGGAATGTTCATCACAGTATTATTTATGCCCTAGGAAAACTGGAAACAACCCAGATGCCCATTATTGGGTGACTAGTTAAAGACTCATTAAATGATCAGACGATAAAACACTATGAAAGAGTGAAAACTCGTTAGAGCAAGACACCTGAAGACTTGGTAAGAGGAAAAATGTCAGAAGTATGTTACCTGCAAAGAGTAGGTAACAAAACTGTGATGGAGTAACTCTTCTGTTACAAGATTTATGTAAACAGATAAAACTTACACATGCATTTGAACCATACTGGCAGCGATATTAGACTGCTTTTTATCATCTTTTTTTCACTCCAAACTTACATTATTTTCTATTATTCTAATCAGGTAATGAAGATTTTCTATTTTAAGTTTGTTTTTTGTTTTTTTTTCAGGAATCTCTACACTCAACATGGGGCTCAAATGCACAACCCTGAGATCAAGAGTCACATGCTCTTCTGACCGCGCCAGCCAGGAGCCCCAAAAAGATTTTTTAAAATCACAATTCCAAAGGACCAAAAATAGCTAAGACAATTTAGAAGAATAAGGTGAGAGGAGACTGACTACAAAGGTACAGGAATTCAGCCAATGTGGTGGTGATGTAGGGATAGATGGATGGACCAAAGGAACAGAAGGGCGAGCCTAGAAACAGACCCTGAAATGTCTGGAAACAGACATGAGTGTTAGCTTTGCAGGTCAGGGGGAAAGAATGGGCGTCCATGAATCGAGCCGGCGCTCACTCACATGAAAAAAAGCACAGCCTCACCTACTTCCTCATATGAAAATGAATTCCAATAAACCAAAGACCTCAGGCAAAAAGCTCCAAGGAGGCCAACGTGGGCAGGGCTCAATCCCACAACCCTGGGATGACCCAAGCCGAAATGAAGAATCAGACCCTCAACTGACTGAGCCACTCAGGTGCCCCAAAACTTGAAAATGTTTAAAGAAAGGGGTGCCTGGGTGGCTCAGTTGGTTAAACCTCCAACTCTTGGTTTTGGTTCAGGTCATGATCTCATGGTTCGTGAGTTCGAGCTCTGCATCAGGCTCTGTACTGACTGCACAAAGCCTACTTGGGATTCCCTCTCTCTCCCTGTCTCTCTCTCTGCCCCTCCTGTGCTCCCTCAAAATAAGTAAATAAACTTAAATTTTTTTTTCCTTAATGTTTACTTATTTTTGAGAGAGAGAGCACGAGCAGGGAACAGGCAGAGAGAACGGGAGACACAGAATCTGAAGCAGGCTCCAGGCTCTGAGCTGTCAGCACAGAGCCCAATGCAGGGCTCAAACTCACGAACTGCAAGATCACGACCTGAGCCTAAGTGGGATGCTCAACCGAATGAGCCAGCCAGGTGCCCCAAAATAAATAAATAAACTTAAAAAAAAAGAAAGAAAGACAGAAAAAAGAGCTAAGAGATCAGCTTAGGATGGGGAAGGATGTCCTATCACAAAGAGTACAAATCCTTACAGGAAAAGATTGGTATTTTGATCACATGAAGTTAAAATGTATGCATATCAAAGAACATGATAATAAACAGTAAAAAAAAGAACCCACAGATTTAGAAGAGATATTTTACAATGGGTATCATACCTAAGGATTACTAACCAGGGCAAATACAGAACTCCTACAAACACAAGGAGACAATCCAACAGAAAAAAATGGCAAAATACATGAATAGACAATTTGCAAGTAAAAAATGCAAATGGAAATTAATGTATGAAATTAATTCCTAACCTCATTACCGGTCAGGGAATGCAATCAGATGCCACTTTGCTCCCCTGCAACTGGCAAAAATGCTGAATTCCTCGATGAGGAGTTAGGAAGCACAGATCCTACTATCCAACAACTTCTCTCCTGGTTATAGATCTCAGAGTTGTTTTACACACACGTGAGAAGTCACGGACAAGAATGCTCACCGAAGAGTGAGCTATCCATCAATGGGAGAAAGGATAAATCATTACCGTCATACAACGGAATGCTAAAGCAATGACTTAATGATCTATACCTACATGTAATAACAAGAACAGACCTCAGAAACAATGCTGGGCCAAAAAACAAGATACAAAAATAATATGTTCCGTGCTAGGCAAGGTTTTCTATAATGTATATATCCACGTGTAGTAAAGCTACAAAGACATGCATGGTGGGACCCTGGGTGGCTCGTCGGTTAAGTGTCTGATTTTGGCTCAGGTCATGATCTCACAGTTCGTGAGTTCAAGCCCCGCGTCGGGCTCTGTGCTGACAGCATGGGGCCTGGAGCCTGCTTCAGATTCTGTGTCTCCCTCTCTCTCTGTGCCCCTCCCCTGCTCATGCTCTGTCTCTCTCTCTCAAAAATAAACATTAAAAAAATAATATAAAAAACTAACAAAGACATGCATGGAGAGCCCCCAAATCAAGATAAGAATTTCATCCAGAGAGGTGAAACAAAAGGGATTGGGGAAGAGGCTTCATTTATGTCTGAAATGATTTGAGAGAGAGATAATACATCTAATGCAGTTATTGTAAAAGATTAAGGACCGACAAAGCTGAATCTTGGATACAAAGATATTTGTCCTGGTTTTATGCTTTTGGTGTGCTTGAATTATTTCATACAAAATTTACCAATATAATCCTCTGTTTCTACCCCCACTGGCGGATCTTCTCTCGGGTCCTCACACCTGTCGGGCTCAGCTGGAGGTCACAGCTCCAGACCTACAGCCCCCAGGGAAGCAAATTCAAGTCCTCCTTCCAAGCGGCCTGCTCCTCACCGGCACAGAGGCACCTGTGGTCTCTGAAGACCCAGCAGAAATCAGGACCGCCCCTGCCTGGTCCTGCCCTGTGCCCAGGGAGCTGGCGCGGCAGGTGGGACGCAGCCAGACCTTTTTCACAGCATAGCAGACGCAGGTGGGGAGAAGCGGGAAGGTCCCTGTGGCAAGGCTGAGGTATCCCTGCCCCTGGAGAGTCCCTACCTTCCCCCTTGGGGGCAGGTGGATCTCGGAGAGCGCAAAGAGCAAGAGCTTTGGACCTGGGAAGATAGAGGTTCAAAACCAGCCCTCCGCTGAAATCATCCCATGACCCCAGGAAAATTATTAGCCCAAGCCTCTGTTTTTACAACTTTAAATTAAGAATGGGGGGGCCTGGGGACGCCTGGGTGGCTCAGTTGGTTAAGCATTCAACTTCGGCTCAGGTCACGATCTCACAGTTTGTGGGTTCGAGCCCCGCGTTGGGCTCTGCTGACAGCTTGGAGCCTGGAGCCTGCTTCAGATTCTGTGTCTCCCTCTCTCTTTCTCTCTGCCCCTCTCCCACTCACGCTCTGTCTCTCTCTGGCTCTCAATAATAAATAAACGCTTAAAAAATTTTTTTTAAAGAATAGGGGTGCCTGGGTGGCTCAGTCGGTTAAGCTTAAGCGTCAGACTTCAGCTCAGGTCATGATCTCATGGTTTGTGAGTTCAGACCCTGCGTCCTGCATCAGGCTCTGCACTGACAGTGAGGAGCCTGCTTTGGATTTTCTGTCTCTCTCTCTCTCTCTCTCTGTCCCTCCCCGACTCATGCTCACATGCGCTCGCTCATGCACTCTCTCAAAAATAGAATAACTTGGGGCGCCTGGGTGGCTCAGTTGGTTAAGCGTCCGACTTCAGCTCAGGTCATGATCTCACAGTTCGTGGGTTTGAGCCCCGCGTCAGGCTCTGTGCTGACAGCTCAGAGCCTGGAACCCGCTTCAGATTCTGTGTCTCCCTCCCTCTGCCCCTCCCCCGCTCATGCTCTGTCTCTCTCTCTCTCAAAAATAAACATTTAAAAATATTAAAAAAAAAAAAAACAAGTACTGAGTTTCAGGTTTGCAAGATGAAAGCAAATTCTGGAGCTCAACAGGGGGAGGGCCGCAGAACGGTGTGAATGCGTTAATGCCACTGAACGCATTTAAAAGTGGTTAAGATGATAATTGTCAAGTTATATGTATTTTACTGCAATTTTTAAAAATCAGGGCAAAAGAAGCATGATCCTATTCTTGTTTTAAAAAAATTGTATCACTAACTTATTACTGTCTGCATAGAAAAATCTGGAGAGCTATACATAGAACTATATGTAGTTAAGTCTGAGGGCGGATCAGATTGTAGATGGTTGTCTATACCATATACTCTTCTATTAATTAAATTTGGTACTTTTCTGAGCAGGAAAAATACCTGGGGGGAAAACCAAAAGGCTGTCTTCACCGTGCGGTTTCCGAGGACTGTAAAAGTTTACGAGAACTACCTGTCCCTGTCGTGTGCTATGTTAGGGAAAGGTTAGCCAGCCCCCACCTGCCCCACCCAGGTGAGACACTCCACACACGCTCCACTCCTCAGTGCAGGGAAACAGCGCCCCAGGTTGGGTCAGCTCGGACCCTACGGACAAATGGCTTTTCCTCTGAGCCTCAGTTTCCTCAACTGCAAAATGGGAATATTACCGTACCTACCTCGGAGTCCGTCGTTGACTACTTAACGTAATATATTGTGTGGCCCAGAGGAAGGTGCGCCCCGGTTACCACAACCCACTTGTCACTGCAGAACTCAGTGGGGGAAGACACCCAGGTGAGGGCCGAGCCGCAAAGAATGGCACCTCCAAGCACAAACCAGACCCCCAGAGCCCTCCAGGACCTGCACCCCCGTCTCACAGCCCACACGCGAGAGCCTTGAGCTTCTGGAGCCCCCTCCCAGGCTCCGGACCCCAGGGAAGGACGGAGGTAGAGCGCTGGCGATGTGCTCTCAGACCCACCCCCTAGGTATCAACCGATGTCGCTGCTTTCCTCCTGATGCTTCTTACAGAGGGGGAGGGGAGTCTGAGAAATGACACGCCGCCCGCTCCATCCCGGAGGGTGACCACCCGGCCCCCCGAGTCAGCCTGCGGACACTTGGTCTTCGCGCTGCAGCCGCGGCAGGCTGGCCAGGCTGCGGGTAAACAGGGCACAGAGAGCCTTTTGTTAAAGCCCAGACAGAGATGCTGGGCAGGCTTCCCAGGCGAGAGGGGAGGCAGGAGGCTGGCGCCCCTCCTCGCACCACATTTGGGAAGGCTGTCTCTCCCAAGGAAGGGGGAAGGGCCCTTCCCAAGGGGCCTGAGGAAGACAGTGGGTCAATGGCCCTGTCCCCGGAAGGGCCCCGGGCCTGTGAATCTGCTCCTCGGTCAGCAACCCCTGGGCCTCCTCTGGCCCCGGAGATGGGAGGGGGAGGAGAGGTCTCACCTCACCATCTGGCGCACACAGCCCCCACCCACTCAAGAGCAGGGCATTGCCCTCCAGGCCCCCACACCCACTTGGGGTGAGTCAGCAGCCGGCCGGGGGCGCTCGCTGGCCTGGCACGCAGCCTGCGGAGCAAGGCACACCCTCACTTCCCAGGAAAGGAAGAGGGGAGATGGTTTGGGGCGGGAGGGGGAGGGAACAAGTTTCACTTCCAAACTACTCTCACATGCGGGCTGGGCCTCCCCAAGCAGGTCCATCCTCATGCAACCTGACGAGGCTGTGGTCTACCTTACTCGGTGAAGAGTGACAGGGGAGGGACACCCGCCCTGAGCACAGAGAGACAGCAGGCCAGGCTGGAGGCTCCAGCCGCCCCCTCACCCCACCAGGCAGGCGTGAGAGCTCCCGGCTACAGGCATGGACTGCGTGCCAGTACTGTGCCCAGCACTTCCTGCGCCTCAGCTCCCAATCTCCACAAAAACCAGCAGGTGACCTTGGGAAAAGTCCCCTTTCCTCCCAGGGCTCTGGGTTTCCTCACATGTAAAGTGGCTCATGAGCTGTAGTGAGCACTGAATGAGGGAGTCCACGGACGGCTTTTGGCCCGGTGCCTGCCACATATTAAGACTCTGTAACGTTGGCTGCTATTATCATTATGGGAGGCGTCCTCATCAGTCCCTTTACGGGAGAGGGGATAAGTGACCTGTCCGAGGCCACAGAGCTAGAAGATGGTGGAAAAGATCACCACCGGTCTGACCTTCCATTTCGCCAATCTGCCTCAAAGGCTGTGGCAGGGCTCCTGATCCTCCCTGAGCACCCGGGACCCTGGAAATGCTTCCTAAGACCTCCTTTCCCTGAGGGGTACCTGGAATCAAGGCCTCTGTGGGGAACCCGAGCAGAGCATTCTCAGGTGCCTTTGGTGTCTCAGATGTAGCTTTAAGGAGAGTCTAGAAGAGAGCCCTGCTGTCGGGTCTGGGCCCAGAAGCCCGGTGCCAGATCAGGGTCCGTGGCGGCCAAGGGGCCTTAGAGACGGGCCTTGATCTGCTATGAATACCAGCACTGCCTGCCTGGACAGGTTACAAAATAGGGGCAGGAGCACCCAAGGGAGGCTGCAGACACGTCTTCTGCTGAGATCCCAGGGGACCGGGACTGAGGCCAAGGTAAGCTGCCTGTGGCCCAGCTCTCTGGGCTGGATGGGGGTGGGGGGGGGCTGCCCCCAGAGATCCCAACACAGGGCACCAGGCGGGATGTGTGAAGTGCAGGATCCCCGTGTGCCCAGCTCTGTCTCTGCCAAACATTTGCCAACAGCGACTCCCTATCAGAGGCTGTGAGTTTGGCGCTGGCACCTCTGACGGTGTCCAGGCGGCATGAGAGCTCTGGAATTCTACAGCCACTTGCGCTCCGGTGGAGGCTGCTCAGGCAGGAGGCTGTATGGCAGCAGCCTATTTAATTTTGAGGTTTTAGGCCCTCAAGAGACAGTTAAACATAGAACTTACTACGATATGCAGCAGAAAATGCATTGGGAGAGAAAGCAAGGGATGTTTGTGGCTGGGAGTAAAAGCCGTTCTAGAAACCTCAGTCCCACATATCCTAGACGAGGGATGCTGAACCCCCCACCCCCCACCACATACGGGGAAGTCACTAGAATCCCCGGGGCCCTGCTTCTACGCCAAGGGGTGTCAGATGGACTCCTTTTGAGGCGGGGACCAGGGCTGAAAGCACCGCCCTGCTCAGCGTCTCCTGGGATGGTCCACAGACCGCCAGCCTCACGCCAGCCTGGGAGCTTCCTCAGAATGCAGATTCCTGGGCCCCCCCCCACCTGGGTGCGTGGTGGTGGGTCCCCGGGGAAACAGAATTGTAAACAAGCTCCCCAGGCAGCTCTGAAGTACCTCCAAGCCTGAGAACCTGGAGAAAAAGAAAAATGGAAGGTAGGGTGGAAAGAGCACAGGCTGCCAAAGCAAACAGTTCCAGGTTCGAGTCCCAACTTTGGCCTCTGAGCCTGTAAAATGGCGGAGCCACCTCACAGAGGAGACCGTGGCTGCCATATGGATGCGGTGACCCGGCATACCTCCCGGGGCTCTGACTGCGGCCACTGGGGACAACCGGGGGACGGGAAGGCCCCGCTGCTAGAACAAGGGAGAAGGCAGAGAGGCCAATTCCTGGGGCCAAAGTGTCTCCAGTGAGAAGGAAAACAGACTGCAAGGAAAGGACGGGAGGAGGAAACACAGGTGAGGAAGAGGGTCAGGTCAGGGAGCGAAGGCCACCAGGTCAGGGACACCTCGTTCCCAGCTCGACCCTGCCAGACCAGAAAACCCGGCTGCCAGGCCTGAACTCCCTCCTGCCCCAACAGAGCATCTTCAGACCCAGGTCACGGGGCAGCCCCTCCGCCTTCCCCTCGCCCGCCCACCCTCAAGGATAAAACCTGAAAGGAGAGGGGCACCTGGCTGGCTCAGTCGGTGGAGCATGTGACTCTTGATCTCGGGGTTGTGAGTTCGAGCCCCATGTTGGGTGTATAGAGTTTACTTAAAAACAAAATCTTAAAAAAATTTTTTTTTATTATTTATTTTTGAGAGAGACAGAGAGAGACATGGTGCAAGTTGGGGAGGAGGAGAGAGAGACGGAGCCACAGAATCTGAAGGAGGCTCCAGGCTCTGAGCTGTCAGCACAGAGCCCCACATGGGGCTTGAACTCCCGGACTGCAAGATCATGACCTGAGCTAAAAGTCGGACGCTTAACTGTCTGAGCCACCCAGGTGCCCCAAAAATAAAATCTTAAAACAAAACAAAACACGATAGGAGCATTCCAAAGGGACCAAGACTTCCCTCCAGGAATTTCCAGGGTCAGTGGGTCAGGGCCAGACTCAGGCAACACAGCAATTCGTGCGTGTCCCTCCCAACCCCCCAACCTGGCCCCTGCCCTAGGCAGACAGCACAGGCCAAAACCTCTCAGGCCCGGCCCAGGCCGTTCCCTCCAGGCTGTCCCTGGCACGGAGGAGGATTTCTGAGCTCAGATAAGTAGGACCCGCTGCTTCCTACTCATCCCTGGCCAGAAGGACTTCAGCTCAGGCTTCCCTTCTCTCCAGGAGGCAGAGTTCCTCAAAACCAACAGGAAACTCCTACAGGGCAGGGCTGGGGTTTGTCTCAGTAAACAGGAGAGTCAACAAAATCACACACCAGGTATTTCCTACCCCCCTCGGCACTGCTGTCAATGCCCTAACAGCTCAAAGCCCCAGGAAGGGGGGGGGAGTGGCAGTGGGGGGAGAGGGGGGACTCACACACAGATCCACCCCTGCCTGGGAAAGAGAGCCTGTGGGAGCCAGGAAATGAAACAAGAGCAAGCTGTGAACCAGCAGCCCTAACAAGACTTGACATGGGAAAAATAAGCAAATAGTAATACCACACGGGGAATGATCCATCCTCCCCATTCGTATCTCCCGGAGATGGGACCGCGGGGGACTTTCGCTTTCCATGACAACAAAATCAAAACATTATAAAAACTTATAATGAACACGCAACTACGCTAATAATTAAAAAAAAAAAAAAAAGATTACTATTTCCTTTAAAATCCAGGCTGGGGAGGGCCAGGCCCTCCTTAACAAAAAGCTGAGGTGACAGGTGGATGCAGGGGGGCCTCGGGCACAGAACAAAGGACCCTGGCCCAGGATTCCAGAATCTGGTTCCAGCCCCACATCCCTGCCTTCCTTCCTCAACTCTTGGGCAAGTAAGCTTCCTCCCTTTGAGCTTCAACTTCCACATCTATAAACGAGGGATAAAGGCCACTGCCCAAGTTTCCTCAAATGATCAGAGGAAGTCATTCACAAGAGTGGGTTTTACAAATGATAAAGCAGCCCGTCCGCTACCGCTAAGGTTACAGGACACGTCCTGGGACACACTCTGTTAGGTGCCTTCCCTACGTTAACATATTTAATGCAAGATAAGGTGCCGAAATCATCACCTTTTTACGGCTAAGGAAACTGAGGCTCAGAGAGGTACAGTGGCTGGCCCACCGTCACTCACCAAATATGCGACAGCTAGGACTCAAATCCCACATCTGACTGTGACATCTGGGACCCAAACCGGCGCACCCTCCCACCTTTGGGAAACGTTTTCCAAAGCGTGGACCAAGGAACCCCAGTCCCCAAAGATGGCCACGCGACCAAATAAGCGGGGCGACACACGACCTGCCTGTCCCCTCTCA
Source organism: Cryptoprocta ferox (assembly GCA_028646485.1). Lineage (NCBI taxonomy): Eukaryota > Metazoa > Chordata > Mammalia > Carnivora > Eupleridae > Cryptoprocta > Cryptoprocta ferox. Next base: position 6,610,420 of record CM053568.1, read on the forward strand.
GGGACTCATGGTGCTCCTTCGGAGGCAGGCAAGCCTGGGAGGTCCCACAGCAAGGTCAGTTGTTCCCCAGAGTTATGAAACCACCGTGACCACAGGTGCCGGCGTTCCACGGAACACACCTTGGGAATGGTGGTCACAGGACAGTCTGGTTAACAAGCCAGACTGACAAGAGCTGGGCTGGGAGAAGAAAAAACACAGAGGTTCGCAAGGAAACCTAACGTTGGCATATGAAGAGCAACTACCGCACACTCCCCAGCTGGCCGCTGAGTCGGGAGAAGGAAGAAGAATTCTGTCTCCTGCCACCTTTGCCCTAGATGCCCTGGACCTGCAGTAAAAGAGCAAAGGACTGCAGCACTGGAGATACTGCCCTTTGGCCCCGCGGCCGGGACAGGCACCTGACAGGAGGCTGGCCTGGAGGCAGGAGGGGCCCAGTCCTTACCCTGCGCACGGCTCTGCTATCTGCGTGCTGGCTGTCGGTGCTGAGGCTGGCCCGCGTCTGTCTGGGCAGGGTCCTGGCATTCCTCTCGTTCCATGGAGGCTGCCTCCCTACGAGGAAGCAAGAGCTACCGTCAGCAGGGAGGTGTGTGCCTGTCGGTGTTACCGGCTGTGCTGCCAACATTTTCTGAGTGCTTGCTCAGTGCCAGGCCCAGGACTGGGCTCTGGGGGTGACGAGAGAGAACCAGAGAGCCTACTGGGAGATGCCAAGGCCACGATTACAGTCGGCTCTAGGGAGCCCAGGAGCTATGGGGACACGGAGGAAGCAGGAGACCCAGACCGGTGGGGTCAGAGAAGGCTCCCTGGGGAAGGTGTCGCCTGAGTTGACTTCTGAGGAGGAGCAGAGGTTGGAGAAAGAGTCCAAGTTCACCTGGAAGGGAGAGAACACGACCTCTAGATGACGCTGAGTGGTTCAGCCTGGCTAGATCTAGGACCGGAGGTGGGAAGTGGCAGGACGTGAGTGACCGTGGCAGGGAGCTCGGTCCGGGCAAAGACATGGCCTCAGCCCAGACACACGAGTTCGACGCAAACACAAAACCCAACCAGCACCTACTGGTCAGGAAGCATTTAGTGAGTATCTACTATGTGCCAGGCACTCTGCTCAGAACCACTCACAAGACCGGAAAAGACAGGCGAGCAGGGTGGGGACAGAAGTGTGATCAGACTACAGTAGGGATGGGGGGAGTATCCAGACCACTAGGAGTTGGGATTGTGGCCCCAGTGGTCGGGAAAGGCCAAAGGATACGCAGGAGTTAACAGGAAGCAGGGACTGCAGGTAGGGAGTGCGAGGGCAGACAAAAGGACAGGAATGGCTCTAAGAGGGACTGTGGAGCGTTTGACCCACTTAATGCCAGTAAGCATTTAAACATACCTACTCAGGGGCACCAGGTGGCTCAGTCGGTTAAGTGTCCGACTTCGGCTCAGGTCAGGATCTCAGTTTGTGAGTTCGAGCCCCGCGTTGGGCTCTGTGCTGACAGCTCAGAGCCTGGAGCCTGCTTCAGATTCTGTGCCTGCCTCTCTCTCTGCCCCTCCCCACTCGTGCTCTGCCCCTCTCTCTCAAAAATAAAATAAACATTAGAAAAATAAATAAATAAATAAGCAAATAAAAATAAACACATCTACTCAGTGCTAGGCACCATGCTGGGAGGAAAGAAGCAGAAGACGATCTCCAGCCCGGAGGAGAGAAAGAGAGGTCAATAACCTAGCAAATCCACACAAGGGTGACAGCAACTAGCAGTAAAGGCACAGAGGCCACAAAGCCAGACTCTACCCCCCCCCCACCCTCCTCAAGGACAGGAGACCCACTGAGGCTGGGCAGCACACTTTGCCCGGGCACAGCCCAGACCAGAGTCAGGCCTCAGGACTCTGTCACTGGTTCTTCTAGTCTTACCTCTTCCAGGAAATACACACTGCACACCCCCAACATATTCACCCTGAGCTAATGCCTCCTTCCTCTGTAATATTTCTATTATTACACCGGCCATTGTATCAATGTACCAAGGTTTCCTGCCTGCCTCCTCTCCCAGACTGCAGCTCGGGGAGGAGGCCAGGGACCGTGTTCTCTAGCATCATTTCTGGTCCAGGCCAGGCACTTACTAAAGAATACCTAAATGGATGGATGGATGGATGGATAGATGGATGAATGAATCAAGGGACAGACAGATGGTGTGCTGGGCTCTAGGGTCCCACATCTATCCCACCTGACTTCTCATGAGGTCTTAGACCGTTAACCTGTGCTTCAAGTGTCCCCATGTGAAAATCTGGAATCACCTCTCCATTCTCAGGAGAGGCCATCAGGAACCAGGCCGATCCCTTCCCTCCAGCTCCTACAGGTGAGCTCCAGGCCGAGCCAGAGAGCAACCCAAGGCCCAGCCGCTTCCCCACGTTCTGACCTACTGGAGAAATCCTCAGGACCCCCTTCTGTCCAGAAAGGCCCCTCAAACTTTGCAGAGGAAACTGCTTCCTAGTGGGTGTGCCCAAGGGACTGAGCACAAAAGCATACGGTTGAGTTTGGGGGAGAGGGGAGATTGGGGAGAAAAGTCACAAACATTCCTTGGGCCCCTGCTGTGTGCCCTGGTCCGCAGAGAGATATCAGACCCTACCCCAAAGCACTTCTAAGACTCGGAGGTCAGGGAGGCAGAGGCCCTTCATTCATACCCCAGCATCCCTCTAGCCCTCCAGAATAAGTCATCTGTCCTTGCTTCCCCTCGGGAGCCAGAGGAAGACTTGACCTTCACGAAGGCAATGCTGGGGTGACTGAGCCATGGGCACTGCCCAGTCCCTCTGAACAAACCCCCACTCCCCTAACCCCTCCACAGCAGACCTCCTCCTCCTCCTGCCTCCAGTCTGTCTGCCTGCCGGTCTGTCTGCTCAGAGGGCTTAAAGAAAGTCCTAATGGAAAAGGTGGGGGAGACCCATGGGAGCCTTTCAGCGGCACCAAATCCCTCCTCCACAGTTTAAGACCAAATTCCCTTTCCCTCCCCAAGCTCTCTCCCTCCTCATCCTCAAAAATCTTCCTGGAGTAGAACTGAGGAAGAAGCATCAGGAGAGAGTGATCAGCCCCACCCTTCCAGTCAAGTCCTGATCAGAAGGATGTCGGACCCCCCCCCAACCATCTCTCCTCCTTCCCAAAAAAGGCAATAGTTGCATCAGCTGAGAACCAGCCCAATCTTGGTTCACTCAGGTCCAGACCAAGGGGAAGAAGCAGTCAATAAAAGCAGCAGAATCATCATGAGCCCCAACCACCTCGGCTATGCTCCAGCCTGGTCACCAACTTTGCTGGATCTCCAGCCTGGACCGCATCAGACCTGGCTCTCAGGCCCATATGGATGCACAGGACATGGGTAGGGCCTGGGGCCTCAGACCCCCAGCCGGTCTTCCCAGGAACCCCAGTCCACACGGTCCCCAAGATCTTGGCCAGGGATCCTGCCCCCCGAGTCAGGGCACTACTCCCGCCGGATCAAAAGGAGGGAGGGGTCCAAGGGAAGAGGAAGGGGCCAGAAGCCCGGGAGAAGAGCACAGGGGAAACCTCTGAAAATGAAAAGAAAGCTGCCAAGGCGAGAGCCCAGAAGTAGAACCTCTAGCAAGGGGGGAGTGTGTGCGTGTAGGGATTAGGATATGGGGGAAACCCAGGGGATGACAAGGGGACCTGGGGGAGCCCAAGCGGAAACTCCCGGTCTGTAGAGCGCGGGGAGGCACTGGGGTGCCTGGGAGGGGGCTCGCGCGCCCCGGCACCGGGGAGAGGGTGGGGTCCCAGAGACCTGGAGTACGGGGTAAGCCTGGAGGCAGGCCAAACTGAGCTGCCGCGGGAGGCCCCCAGGGAGCCGGCCCCGGCTGGCAGAGCCCAAGTTACCAGGGTGCCGGGGCCGGGCAGTTGGCCGGGGGCGGGTAGGAGTGGGTTTCGAAAGGTGACAGTTCGCGCCCCTTCCCCCGCCCCACCTACTCACCTGGTCCCGCCGGGTCCGGCTGCCCAGCAGGCAGCCCCGCGCCCCGGCCGCTCCGTCCCGCCGCCGGCCGCTGCGCCCCTCCGGCGCCTCCTTTTGTTTGTCCCTCACTGCACCACTCAGCCTCCTCCGCCCCGGAAGTGACGTCACCGCCGGCTGGAGCGCGGCAGCTAGGGTGTCGCCATCTTTTTGACGGGAGCTCTCTCCTTGCCTCCACACCCTCGGCTCCCTACCGGCGCCATATTGGCTTGGGGCGGAAGTAGCGGAACCCGGGCTCGGCCCCCTTAAAGGGACAGGGACTGCTGTAACCTTCCGGGCTCTCTGGGGGACAAGCGGTGAAGCCGCCGAGGCGGGGGTGAGTAGCCGGTGGTGCCTGCGCGTAGCTGCTCCGAGGCCAGGTGCCGAGGCCGGAGGACCTGTTAACCGGTTCTGAGCTCGTTGGTGCCAGAATGCTTGCTGTGTTTGGTGCTGCTGGTACAGAGGATTGGCTGCGCCGAAATCTTAACCCAGCCTGGAGCTGCCCGCGGGGATAAATTGCGCGCGCTAGACGCTGACCCGCACTCGGACGCTGGGAACTCGCCCGGCTGGTCGTCTGCACCCATATCCTTCACCCCCATCCCCCGCGATAGTACCTGTGGGGAGGATGGAGCCCAAGATAACTCGGCCATTTATGGACAGAGCCGGGACACCGCTCTGTGCAGCCCGAGTCCTCGCAGTTCCCACACTGATGATAGTAACGGCAATCACGTTAAGAAATAATCCATACAGTGGAATGCTGTGCAGCCATTAAAACGAAAGATGTTCAGTATGCACTAACACGGAAAGTGTTCTAAGATACCTTAGATTTAAAAAAGGGAAGGGGCAAAAGAACAGCGAAGATCGGTGCTACTGTTTGTGTAAAAGAACGTGTGTGGGAGTGTGCGTGTCTGCGGGTGTGGCAGCAGCCGTCTGGTAAGATGCACAGGAAGTTGTTAACTGTGGTGGCCTCGGACAGAGCTGGAGTCTTGGGTAAGGGGGGAGAATTTACCACCATGTGCACAGGTTAGTTATTTTTTTAGTAAGATGATGTGTAAGATCATATCGGCTGGCAACCATCAAGTGTTGAGCCAGTGCCTGGTTTCAACCCTCCTACTGGAAGGTCCGATTTTCCCTTGTCATTAGAGGAGGAAATAGGCTCAGAGATTAGGGACTTTCCTAATATCTCATGTCCAGGAAGGGGAGAAGCTGGAATTTGAGCCCTGGAGGGTTTTACACTAATACCCATGGTCTCCTTACCTCACTTCTTAGCAGGAAGCTTTTTTGGTTATTAACCACACAACGGCCAGCATGGGCTCTGGCACACCGCAAGTATCCAGTAACTGTTGGTTGGCTGTTTACTGGCTGAGCAGGCAGAAGAGGCGGGAGACAACATGACATACAATGAAGAGGAAACATTAAGGGACAGAGCCCAGACTGCAGTCCAAGGCTTGTCCCCATCCATCTTGGAGGCTGTGAACCTGGCACATCCCTTCCTGAGCCTCCATGTCCCCCCTCCCCCCCAATCATGACCACCACCACTGCCGCTGGGCCTCCCACCCGTCCTACCCTGTGCATTACACGCAGATTAGTCCCCTTTTACAGATCAGTAAGTGAAGCAGAGAGAAATGAAGGAAGTTGCCCAAAGAGGGTCCCCACATGGCCTGACTCCCCCACTTCACTGAGAGAGGTTGCTGGGTTCCTGGGTGTCTCCCTCAGCCTCCAAGTACTAATGCTTTGGGAGACCTACGGTCCTTGTTGAGCTGCCAGAGGCTGAGGATCTGGTGGAGAGCAGGACACACGGTTCCTGTCTCTGGAGTCTAGTGAAGGTGACGGACAACCCAGTAGTTAGGGTCCGTGATGAGCAGTTAACATCCCTGATGAGCTCTGTGGTGGGCAGAAGCTCAGGTCTTTTTTTTTTTTTTTTTTTAACGTTTATTTGTTATTGAGAGAGAGACAGAGACAGAGAGTGAGTGGGGCAGGGGCAGAGAGAGAAAGAGACACAGAATCCAAAGCCGGCTCCAGGCTGTGAACTGAACACAGAGCCCCACGAGGGCTCAAACCCACGAAATGTGAGGTCATGACCTGAGCTGAAGTCAGAGGCTCAATCGACCAAGCCACCCAGGTGCCCCAGGAGCTCAGGCCACCCCTGTGTCTGAAAGATGAGTAGGATGTCTGGAAGGAAGAGCAACGAGGCTAGAGACCCAAGCAGAGAGGGGTGCCTCACACCTGAAAGGTAACCCGCATGATCAGAGACCGGGCAGGTTAGAAATGTGCTGTCTGGCCTCTGCATGAATCACTGCTTCCTCCTGGAGAAAGCCTCCTTCAGGACCACATCGGTGGTCCACACTTAACCTTTGGTGCAGCTCCAAACAGGACTCCCTGATTTTATAATCCAGGTGGGGGCGACAAAGGAACACGGGAGAATTCACAGAAATGAGGAAGTTCTTTACTGACACGCCCACCTCCCACCCGGACCCCACCCCCACTCCGAATTCCTCTGGCCTCCAGATCGGCAGCCAACGTGCTGGAACTCTGCCCTTGGGAATAAAGGTGTCAGCACTGCTTAACTTGGTTTCTCAGGTTGAGTGCTAGGCATGACCCCTTCCCTCCCCCCTAGTTCTGTAGCCAGCAGGCCAAAGTCACACCAGCTACTGTGAGAGAGGAATCACTGTCACTCCTGTCCCAGCAGACGTGGGGCCACAGCCCACTGCCAGACGGCACTGCCAGCTCCTTGAAAACCCTACCAAATGGTCATGCTGCTTCCTCGCTCCTGGACAGCGGTGTAAGCTTCGGATTTACATCTAAGGTCCCTGTGTGCTTTTCTGGGATTCTGACTTTGGTAAGTCATTTCCCTGTTCTGAGCCATAGTTTCTCCATCTGGAAAACTGACTCTAATAATGTTCTTGCCAGGCATTAAATATATAAATGGAGAGGGGCGCCTTGCTGACTGAGTCCTCAGGATTGTGAGTTCGAGTGCCATGTTGGGGTACTTAAAAAAACCTTTATAAAAAAATAATTTTTTAAATTGAAAAAAATACATTATAAACATATATATTTCCCCCCAAGTATAAAACTACCTTAAAGACTGAGGTTTCCATTTTGGATTTGGATCCTGTGCCGGGGGAAGAAGGAGTGGGCTACCTCCTGTGTGTCTCACTCAGGGTCTCCACCCACCAGCCCCCCTGGCCCGGAAACCTGCAGTCTGGGCTCCAGAAGCCATTTCTCTCTCCTTTGCCAATTCCAAAGTCTAGGGAAACTATGTGTAAGTCAGTGTGCTTTTTAGATCTCTCCAGACAAGTTGTCATCTCCCTGGGGGCAGAACCATTGACTCAAGTTTTCAGGAAACATTTGTCTTATAGGGACTATCTGCTTTTAGATTTAAAAGAGAGAGAGAGAGAGAGAGGGAAAGAGAGAGAGAGAGAAAGGAAGAAAAATCAAGATTCCTCATCTGGCATGGGACTTTGTTGCCCTGGTTGATTAACTAATTTTCGTGGAAACCATATTTGTTTCAATGTTAAGCTTCTTATCGATGGGTTTCTGTGGGCGAGGACCCTAGCTGAATGCTTTCTGTGGATGTCTGCATTATGGTTATCCCCTGGTGCAGACAAGGAAACAGCCTGGAGATCTGGCTTGTAGCATGGAATGAGGAAGGTCCCATAGCTGGTTCAGAGTGGAGCGTGGGACCAGTCCATCCACTTCCAAGCTTTCATTTTCTGGGATTGTTCGTGTAACAGGTGGGTCTTGCCTGGACATGGTACTCCTTCCCCAGACCCCTTCTCCAGCGGCACCGTCATTTGTTTTCTCAGTAACTGAGAGCACGTGACATTTTGAGCCCAGGGGATGCTAAACATCCTTCTAGACACTGGATAGATCTGCCCAGTAGAGAACTGACCTACCCCAAATACCAAGTGTGCCCCTTTTGAGAAACACTAAAACCAACTCTCTGTGTTGCATCGAATTGGCTTAGGTGATGGGGGCCAAAATCCTCATGCCTGTCCTCACAAGCTGCCATGTGGGGAGGAAGTCCAAAGGGGCATGACGCCAGTCCCCAAGGGCTGGTGGTCTGCTGTAGGCAGGGCTGCTAGTAGAAGTGGTAATACCCACCTCCCGAAAAGAGGGATGTTTGGGGCAAGACTTTGGACTCTGGAAACCCCTGAGGACTTGAATTCCAAAGCCGGCTCTCAGCCGAATGACCTTTGTTGTTCTCCTTTGACCAAAATAGGGAGGAGAGTACCGTCATGGTAGGTTGTTTTCAAGATTACGGAATTTATCGCAGGGGACAGATGTATAGTAGGTGCTCTCTGAGTTCAAAGGAAGGTCCAGGTGGACACAGAGGCAGAGACGAGGGGGAGCGGAGACTGGACCCTGCCCGGGAGATCAGACTGGGGCGCATGCCGGGCAGGGGCACGGACAGCCATTCAAAAGCAAATTAGGGGCACCTGGCTGGGTCAGATATTAGAGCACGCGACTCTTGATCTCAGGGTCATGAGTCCGAGCCCCACGTTGGGCATGGAGCCTACTCAAAATAAAAAATTAAAAACAAAACCAAAAAACAAACAAACAAAAGCAAACAATGTGTATGTTCAGAAGAGGAGACAACATAAAAGCTGCAGAATCTGTCTGCGTTCAGGCCACCTCCAAAGTCCAGCTGATGAGGCTTTGGATCCTGTATCTACGCAGGCTGCTTGGCCAGACTGATCCAATGGGACATGTAGCTGACATCAGCCACCAGAGGCTTCATCACTGAGGCATTTCCCGAGGGGTCATTCACCTGCCAACCAAAAGGTGGCCCAGTAGCTGCCCAAGCTGATAGAGGTATGTGGGGGGGCAGGAGGGGAGGCACTAACCACTGGCACCCAAACCCTGTCCTGGCGGCAAGGAAGCCTGAGACTTTAGAGGCCTGGGGAGCAGCCCTGGAAGGTGTCCTAAAGGCCATCATCTGGTGCATTTCTGCGCCCCCTCCAGGCGGGGCTGGCCTCCCCAGTGTTGCCACAGAGCCTGCACTGCCCAAAACGCAGTACTTCTTATCAGACTAATATTTGAAGACTGACAATAACAATGATGACATTTGTGGAACACTAAGTGATTTTCTCGTGTCCTGTCACTGGCTTCTCACTACAACTCCGTGAGGCAGGTGCTATTCTTACTCCTACTCAGAAACGATTCTTAGAAAAAAAAAAATGGGGGGGTGCCTGGGTGGCTCAGTCTCTAAGCATCTGACTCTTGATCTCGACTCAGGTCATGATCCCACAGTTCATGAGTTTGAGCCCTGCGTGGGGCTCCGCGCACTGACAGTGCAGAGCCTGCTTGGGATTCTCTCTCCCCCTCTCCCTCTGCGCCTCCCCTGCTCTCTCTCAAAATAAATAAATAAATTTTAAAAGAAAAAAAAAAAAGACCTGATTCTCAGAAAGGTTTCATAACTTGCAAAAAGTCATACAGCTAGTAAATGGCTTCAGTCCAAGGTCTATCTGATTACACAGCTTCACAGCCTCATTAAAAAAAAAAAAGAAAAAAAGAAGTGTAGAAGTTTATAAGACCCCAACCCAATCCCAGAGAAAGCCACTAATAATAATTTAGTGGTGTCCCTGGAAACAGCCCTGTGTACAAATACCTACATAATCAAGCTTTCCATGGCAGAACGAGTTGCAGACGCCACAGTTCAGTTAAATAACACCAGTGTCTCAACAACACGGTTCAGATTTCAGTTACTGTGTTCTGTTCACTGTGAGTAATTGCATAAAGTACAAACCTTGCTACCCTTCACGAACCTTGCTACCCTTCGGTCCACACGTGGCTATGGCAATATTGGGTATGTTTAGTGGTCACATCGCTTCTTCCAAAGCCTGACGCCAATTGGTCACGGTGCAGGGTATTCAGTTCACACACAGACCCCAAAGCTTGGGGCTGTGTCGACCTCTGCCTCCCAGTGATAAACCCAGACAACAGGCTACAAAAATGGATAATCGGAAGAAGGAACTGGCCAACAAAGCCGAAAGTGCAGCAAAGAAATGCAGAGTGATAAGTTTGAATGGGAAATTTGCATTGAAGGAAAATGGGGTGATAAAAGAAAGAGCCGGCTGTGGGGATGTTGACACAGCAGCTCTTCGCTGTTTCAGAAACTCCAGATCAGCAACCAGAGGAACCTAGTGAAGGCAAATTGACCAACATCAATTCGGCAGGGGACGAATGTGGCTCCGACAAAAAGGAGGAAAGTGTCCCAGAGAAAGTGATGTCAGCACATTAAAGGAACTCCCAGATATATTTCATGACATTGAAGAACAAGGGATAAAATGTTTGAAGTGGATCTAAGGAAGGAGCGCGTTAACTCATCCATGCTGAGAAAAGATGCTTGTTCCATATCCTAAGTTACGCAACTAGAAAGCAAGCACTGTTCAACCTACTCTCGATAATTTCCCCCCAGATTTATTGAGTTATAATCAACAAATAAAATTGTAATACATTTGGGGCGCCTGGGTGGCTCAGTCGGTCTAATGTCCGACTCTTGATTTCAGCTCAGGTCGTGATCCCAGGGTCAGGAGATCGAGTCCCAAGTCAGGCTTTGTGCTGAGTGTAGAGCCTGCTTGGGATTCTCTCTCTCTCTCTCTCTCTCTCTCTCTCTCAAATAAAAAAATTTAAATTAAAAAATTTAAAAGTTTGTGATATGCTTAAATTATACATGATGATTTGTTACATGTGTACACTGTGAAGTTATTCCCACAATCAAGTTGATTAACGCATCCATCGCTTTACATAGCTATCTTTTTTTCTTTTCCCTTGGTGAGAATGCTTAAGATCTACTCTCCTAGCAAACTTATATAGTATGGGGTGCTGGGGTGGCTTAGTCAATTAAGCATCCGACTCTTGATTTCCCCTCAGGTCATGATCTCACGGTTCATGAGTTCGAGCCCCACGTCGGGCTCTGCTCTGACCACCTGGATCCTGCTTGGGATTCTCTCCCTCTTTCTCTGCCCCTCTTGCTCTTTCTCTCTATCTCAAAAATAAATAAATTTTTAAAATTATACAATACAGTATTATCAAGTCTAGTCACCATATTAATGGTCCACAAAACTTATTCATCTTTTAACAAAGATTATACCCTCTCATCAACCTCTCCCCACTCCCCTCACCCCATAGCCCACCAACCACCATTCTACTCTGTTTCTAGCAGTTCAACTCCCTTCCCCCCCTCCTCCAGATTCTGCATATAAATGACACCACACACTATTTACCTTTGGCTTATTTCACCTAGCATCACACCCACCAGATTCATTCGTATTGTAGCAAATGGCAGGCTTTCCTTCTATTTTAAGGCTGAATAACATTCCATTATATACATAAACCACATTTTCTTCATCTATCCATCGATAAACACAGGATGTTTCCATATCTTGCTATTATGAATGCAATGGACATGGTAGTATGGGCATCCTTCGAGACAGTGATTCTGTTTCCTTTGGAGAACCACCTTGATACATATATATATATATATATATATATATATATATATATTTTTTTTTTTTTTTTACAAAAAAAAATATTTTTTTGAAAAAAAGAGAAAGAGCCTGTGGTCAGGGAAGTGGGGCAGAGGGAGAGAGAGAGAGAATCCCAAGCAGGCTCCATGCTCAGCATACAGTCTGACACAGGGCTCAATCCCATGACCTTAGGATCATGATCTGAGCCAAACTCAGGAGTCAGACACTTAACTGACTGAGGCACCCCGGTGCCCCCATTTTTTTAAGTAGGCTCTACACCCAACATGAGGCTTAAGCTCATGACCCTGAGATCAAGAGTCCCATGTTTGACCCACTGAGCCAGCCAGGTGCCCCACTGATATATTTTTATTAAAAAAAAAAAAAAAACACTTTAGGGAAGCCTGGGTGGCTCAGTCATTTAAGCGTCTGACTCATGATTTCGGCTCAGGTCATGATCTCACAGTTTGTGAGTTTGAGCCCCGCATCAGGCTCTGTGCTGACAGCACGGAGCCTGCTTGGGATTCTTTCTCCCTCTCTCTCTCTCTGCTCCTGTTCTTTTTCTCTCTCAAAATAAATAAAGTTGAAAACAAGAAAGAAAGCACTTTAATTCTATGTTTCTAATTTTAATTACATTAGTAGTTTAGTAAATATTAAATATATTGTTAGTTTTATTATTTTAAAAAAATTTTTTTTTTGAAGGAGAGAGAGACAGAGCAGGAGCAGGGGAGGGGCAGAAAGAGACAGAGACACAGAATCCGAAGCAAGCTCCAGGTTCCGAACTATCAGCCCGATACAGAGCTCGAACCCATGGACCGTGAGATCGTGACCTGAGCTGAAGTCAGCCACTTAACTGACTGAGTCACCCAGGCGTCCCTATTTTTAGTTTTATTTTTTAGTTTTATTTTTAAATATATTTTTATTTTTGGTTTTATTTTTTCATTTCCCTGTACATTTATAACAAGCCATAAAAGAGTTTTTAATGGTTTGACAGTAACTTTCAAAGGTCATAGAACAATTGTAATTTTTTCCATTAATTATTAAGTTCTCCGAATGATTTCGGCTTACATGGTCATTTTTACAATCCCACACTATAGTGGGCAGTGAGGACTGCCTGTATGTGTAAATGTATACACACACGTGCACACACACACATACAGGCATATATATATACACACACACCATTATATGCATATCTGTCTCTCTATAATTTAAAATTTTTAAATTTTTCTCTCTAAAATTTAAAGTCGAGGTGCCTTGGTGGCTTAGTTAATTAAGCGTCCAACTTTTAATTTCAGCTCAGGTCATGATCCCAGGGTGGCTGGCAACACGTAGCCTGCTTGAGATTCTCTCTCTCTCTCTCTCTCTCTCTCTCTCTCTCCCCCCCCCTCTGAACCTCACCTGCTTGCACTCACTCTCTCTCTTTCTCAAAATAAATAAATAATCTTTAAAACTTTTTTAATAAGAAAGGTAAATGGGCTTATATCGTTCTTCAACAGCTGTTTTTTTTTATCACCATACGTTATAAAAATTGAGAAATTCACGTAACCTACAATCAACCAATGAAAGTGTACAAGTCAGTGCCATTTAGTGTATTCACAGTGTTGTGCAACTTCCACCTCTGTCTAGTTTCAAAACTTTCGCATTATTCCAGAAAAACATTTGTACCCATTAAATAATCACTCCTCATTCCTCCCTCCTGCCTCCTGGTTACTAATGGCCTCCTTCGGACTGTATGGATCTGCCTATTCTGGATGTAACCTATGAAAGGAACCATACCTTATGCCACCTCCTATGTCTGGCCTCTTTAGCTCAGTATGTTTTCCAAGCGTAGCCAAGTTGCCGCCTGAATCGGTATGTGTATTGTTCCTCTCTATGGCTGAATAATATTCCATTGTGTGGCTAAACCACAGTTTTCTCACTCATCCATTGATGGGCATGTAGATTGTTCCCACCTCTTGATAATTATGAACGATGCTGCTCGGAATATGAACATTTGTGCACACGTTTCTCTGTGGGCATGGATTTTCATTTCTTTTCAGTATATACCTAGCAGTGAAATTGCGAGGCTGTAAGGTAATTCTATGTTTGGACATCATAAAAATTAAAACTTGTGCATCAAAGGACACTATCAAGAATGTGGTCAAGGTCATTGATTCCCTTCAAGTCAGTTTTTGTAGATTGGGTGACATAAAGGTCCTACTCCATTCTTCTGTATATGGCGATCAAGCTATCCTAGCACATTTGTTGCCAAGGCTGTTTCTTCTTGAAACCATTGAATCATTTTGGCACCCTTGTCAGAAATCAGCTGACCAGAGGTGCCTGACTGGCTCAGTTGGTAGAGCATGAAACTCGATCTCAGGGTCATGAGTTCAAGCCACACGTTGAGTGTAGAGGTTACTTTAAAAAAAAAAAAAAGACATATATTTAAAAAAAAAATCAACTGATCATAGATATTTAGGGTTATGTCTGGGCTCTCTATTCTATTCAGTTGGTCTGTGTGTCTATGCCAGTACCACACTATTTTGGTTACTACAGCTTCGTAGTAAAAGCTTTGATATCAACCTGCCTTTTTCATGTCACCTGAACGTCTTTCCATGTCAGAATGCTAAAAGCAGGGGCGTCTGGGGGCTCAGTCGGGTGAACGTCCGACTTCGGCTCAGGTCATGATCTCACAGTCTGTGGGTTCAAGCCCCGCGTCGGGCTCTGTGCTGACAGCTCAGAGCCTGGAGCCTGTTTCAGATTGTGTGTCTCCTTCTCTCTGCCCCTCCCCCGCTTGCTCTCTGTCTCTCTCAAAATAAAATAAAGACGTTAAAAATTTAAAAAAAAAAAAGAATGCTAAGGGCAGACTCTTTCCTTTTAGTGGCTGTACCACTTCCTATTGTATGGATAAATCATAATATATTGAACCAGCCCCCGACTGATGGACATTGGATTATCTTCAGTTTTTTCTGCCTCACGTACAATGCTACATTAATCATCCAGATGTACAATTCTCTGGATACATGAGTGAATGTTCCTGTAAGATAAATTTCTAGGAAAGGAAGTATTGGGTCAAAGCGCAATGCATGCTGTCATTGTGAAGTTGCCATCCAAAAGTTATACCAACATTCTAACTTGGTGTTTCCCAAATCGTGGATTATGACCTTTCAGTGCATGGAAGTATCAATTTGGTGAATCTCAATCTTCTTATTCTCTATCCGAGGAGCAGAAAATAGCATTCCAGTTGCATTTTGTTACATATAAGTAAGTTTGAGCATCTTATCAGGTTTATCGTCTATTTTCTTTTTTTTTTTTTTTGTCTATTTTCTTTTTTTGTGAATTTTTATCTCTTGCCCACTGTTTTTTTTCTGTGGAGATGCTGGTCTTTTGTTATTGATTTATAAGAACTGTTTGTATATTGAGGCTCATGCTAAATTAAAACGGACTCATTACTTGTCTTCTTCATTAGATTGTGCACTCCTTTAAGGAAAGGAAGGCATCCTAATCACCCTTATGTACCTGGTGGCTAGCGTAGAGCATAGCACATAATATAAGTTTTGATGCATATTTACTGAAGCAATGAAAAGGTATGCACCTACTATGTGACAGGCCCTGAGCCAGATGTTGATGATAAAAAGATGAACAAAGGAGAGTCCTTGTTCTGACCGAGCTCACTGTCTCTGGTGGGAATGATAGACATTCATTTTCTCCCTCAACGAAAGTTTACGGAGCAGCCTACTCTGTGGCTGATGTATAATGTCCATTGGAAGAGCCAGCCTGCTGAGAAAAATGCCAGGACTGTTACTCAGATGCCCAGACCCCCGTAAAATCTGGGCTGGTCATTTCCCCTCCCTGGTCGCCAGTATCCCCATCCATAAAATCTGAGTGACTGGACCCAAACCCCCTATTGCCCATTAAGCATCCATCCATCCGTGCTTCTGTGGCTCTTTCTGGAAATAGGAATCTGATGTCACTCCTCAGAGTACCCCCGTGTCCCACAGTGGCAGGTATGTACAGGCTTTGAGTTTAAAGTCTAGTTCTGCTACTTGCTAACTGTGGCTGTGGGTGTGTGACTTAGCCTCTTGATGGAACCTTTCTGATGGGTTTTTAAAAAATTTTTTATATAGTTTATTTATTTTTGAGACAGAGAGAGAGAGAGACAGAGACTGAGCGGGGGAGGGGGAGAGAGAGACACATACACACAGAATCCGAAACAGGCTCCAGGCTCTGAGCTGTCAGCACAGAACCCGATGTGGGACTTGAACCCATGAACTGTGAGATCATGACCAAAACCAAAGTCGGATGCTTAACCAACTCAGCCACCCAGGTGCCTCCTTTTTTTTTTTTTTAATTTTTTTTATAGTTTATTTATTTTGAGACTCTGATGGGTTTTAAAGTGATGGGACACAGATGGTCTGGTAGTCTGTCTTGCCCAGAGAAAGTGTGCAGCAAATAAAAGGCCTTAGGTCTTAGGACAGGATTATAGAGCAGTCATCCAGGAAGACCTGCTTCCTAGACGTTGAGGGGTGAGGCGTGGGGAGTTGGAGGTGAGTGGGGCCTGGGAAAGGCTGTCTGCAGAGCTACCAGGTGAATGAGGCTTGTGAATGAGGTCCCTGTGGAGGTCCCTGGATTGTCCCAGTTAGTGGGAGGGAGGACTCTGAAAGGCAATCCCACCTCACGGTAGGCCCAGACCATCATGCTCCCCGCTATGGGCCTCCTCAGTGAAGTGAGGTCACAGTCCCCTCCTGTGTGGCACAAATGTTGCCCTCTGCCCAAGTGTGTGGAGTCCTAGGGCCAGCTAGGCTGAAGTCTAGACAGAGCTGGTTCCTTCCGCCCCCTGCTGGCAGCTTCTGGAACAACAAGCCCTTCAAACCCCTTCCTTGCCCAGGGCACCACCTTGAACACCTGGTGGTAGTGCTGGGTGAGGGCAACCCACAGGGCCACCTGTGCCCTTCTGGGCCGTGGCTCAGACCCCCCAGTGGTCTCTCCCTCCCTTTCAAGTTTCTGGAAACTGCCCCCACTACACCTGCATGCTCACAGACAGACACAGAGCTGTGTGCCCATGTTCAAATACAACAACTCATATTTGCACATGAAGTCGTAACCACACACGATTTACCTACGTTCACGGTCACGTTATGACTTTCATGGGCTCCTTTCTCCACTAAAAAACCCAACAGATTATATTTTACAACCATGTGGTATAAAGAACGAATATCCTTCAGACTGGATTTGTTATTAGACATTCGTCATTATTATAGTCCCTTTGTTTGTCTTATTTTAAGATAAAATTCGGGGCGCCTGGGTGGCTCGGTCAGTTAAGCGGCTGGCTCTTGACTTTGGTTCAGGTCAAGATCTCACGGTTTGTGAGATCAAGCCCCGTGTCCAGCTCTGTGCGGACAGCGCAGAGCCTGCGTGGGATTCTCGCCCTCTCTTTCTGCCCCTCCCCTGCTCATGCTGTCTCTCGCTCTCTCTCTCAGTCTCTCTCGCTCTCTCAAAATAAAAAAGTAAACATTAAAAAATTAAAAAATAATGAAGTAAAATAAATTAAAATTTAAAAGAAAGAATTTAAAAGAAATTTAATTAAAAGAAATTAAAAGAAATTAAAATTTAAAAGAAATTCTCTGAGGGGCTCTCATGGGCCCCTCAGAGAATTGTGGGTCCTCAGCACTATGCCGTCTGCAGAGTCTGATAGAGAAGTCAGCCCTGCCAGCCAGCATAAGTGAATTCACACACATCTAGCCCCACGTGTCACAGCGATCCAGCGAGTGTTCATAAAGTGCCCACTCTGTTATGAACATCTAGCATTTACCGGGCACCTTTTATGTGCCAGGAACTAAGTAAAGTGCCTTCCATGAATTATCTTATTTTTACTTATTTTATCCATAGGGAGACTGACATTCAGAGAAGTGAAGTGACTTGCCTCAGCTCACACAGCCAAGATCTGTGCGATAGCAAAGTCTGTGTTTTAATCCCCCACTTCCCAAGGGACTTTTCCGGGCTCAGTCCTGGGCAGGGACAAAGGGCTTGACAGCCGCAGGACAGACCTGTCCCCACAGAGGGCGCAGTGTGACGCTCACTCCTGTCTCCCACAACTCACTCAGGCACACACACACCACCGCTGGTCCAGACAGTCCCCTGCAGCGAAAGCCCGAGCCTGGTTTCCAGCTCGAACCCCGACGGGTTCAGTATATCCTCATCCAGCATGTGCTCTCCTGGCCCTCTGTGGGTCAAGAGGGGACCCGGCCACCTCCAACCCCAAGACCCCACCTTTCCCCAGAGCAGGCAGTGCCCAGAGAGGGTGAGGGGCAGTGGAGAGGGAAGGGCCAGGAGCTGGCAACTTTTCCCTTGTGAGTGTGACCTTCTGCCCTGTACTGAGCAGTGGGTGGTGTGGACCCTCCTCCGATCTCCAGAAGCTCAATATAAGCGTTAGTTGTTATTTTATTACCCGAGTCTTTGCCTGTTAATGGAGGTGAGGAAAGCACGTGCTTTCCAGGACCATTCAAAGGGTCTGATGACCAGGGCGCCTGCGTAGCTCAGTTGGTTAAGCATCTGACTTCGGCTCAGGTCATGATCTCATGGTTCTTGAGTTTGAGCCCCGTGTCAGGCTCTGTGCTGACAGAACAGAGTCTGCTTTGGATTCTGTGTCACCCTCTCTCTCTGCCCCTCCCCTGCTTGTTCGCTCTCTTTTTCTCTCTCTCTCAAATATAAATAAATAAGCAAACATTAAAAAAAAGTCTGATGACCTATAGTCCTTAACGCAGAGTCTGGTACAAAGTAAGCACTCAGGATGTGAGAGCTGATTGTGTTAATATTATTCCCAGGGCTGTAATCCTGTGAGATGTAAATGCATAATTTAAGGCAAAGGAGCTGTAATCACTTTATTTTTTTATTTGTTTTTTAAGTTTATTTATTTATTTTGAGAGAGAGAGAGAGTGTGAGCCGGGGAAGGGCAGAGAGAGAGGCAGAGAGAATCCCAAGCAGAGAGAGAGAGGCAGAGAGAATCCCAAGCAGGCTCCGACCATGCGGAGCCCAACGCGGGGCTCAAATTCATGAACTGTGAGATCACAACCTGAGCCAAAACCAAGAGGTGGACGCTTAATGGACTGAGCCACCCAGGTGCCCCCGAGTATAGTCACTTCAGGAGAAAGGACAGAGTTCATAGACCGTGCAATGATGTGGGTGAGCGTGTCAGAGAGAGGATCGGCCCATAGATTTGGGTCAGGAGGCAGCAGACAAGGGTCCATGTGGAGGAGTCAGCAGAATGTTGGACCCAGGACAGGAGCAGCCGTCCCTGCACTCGGCCAATCCAAGGAGACCAGCCTTCCCCACTTTCCCAGGATGGTCCCGGTTTTAGCACTGAAGGTCCCATGTCCCGAGAAACCCCTCAGGCTGGGCAAGCAGGATGGTTGGTCCCCCTAGAACACGCAGCAGGCACAAGGAGTCTACTGTGCCCAGCACTGAACTCAGACCTGGCCTTGGGCTTCACGTCCCCGGGCTGAGTGAGGCTGAAGCACGCCGACCCCTTCCCCCGGGATGACGCACCATGGAATATCCCTCCTCTGATAATAATCACATGACCCTTTGTTGCTGCAAGCTCTGGGTCGCAGCTACAGGGATCGGGGAATGCTTCCCGCAAGGTTCCCCTGGGAAGTGACTCAGTTCTGAGAAATTAGTAAGCTCTGGCCAGACTGACTTCTCAGCTCCTGGGATCTCCTAGCCTTCCTCCACTCCCGGGCCTTTGCACCATCCTCTCCGCCTGGCACACTTTCCCGACTTTGGGATTCAGCTTGAATACCACATTTTCCGGGGAACCCTACCAAATTCCCAGATGGGAGGCAGGTGCCCAGAGTGCCCCCTAGTACCCCAATGCATTAGTTTCCAGGAGCTATGGAAAGTACCCCAAGCAGAGTGGTTTCACACAACAGGAAGTCTTCGTGTCACAGTTCTGGAGACTAGAAGTCCAAAAGCAAGGTGTCAGCAGGGCCATACTTTCTCTGAAGGCTCTAGAGGAGAATCTGTCCCATGCTTTTCTCTTAGCTTGTGGTGTTGCCAACAGTCCATACTGTTCCTTGGCTTGTAGATGCCTTGCCTGAATCTCTGCCTCCATCCTCACATGGCCTTTTCCCTGTGTGTCTGTGTCTCTTCTTCCTCCTCCTCCCCCTCCCCCTCCTCCTCCTCCTTCTTCTTCCTCTGCTTCTGCTTCTTTTTAATTTTTTAAAAGATTTATTTATTTTTGAGAGAGAGAGGACAAGCAGGGAAGGGGAAGAGAGAGAGGGGGACAGAAGATATGAAGCAGGCTCCGCACTGACAGCAGCAAGCTCGATATGGGGCTTGAACTCACAAACCACAAGCTCATGACCTGAGCCGAAATTGGACGCTCAACTGTCTGAACCACACAGGTGCCTCTTAAATTTTTTAAAATGTTTATTTATTTTTGAGAAAGAGAGAGAAACAGAGAGAGAGAATGAGCAGGGGAGGGGCAGAGGGAGAAGGACAGAGGATCCAAATCGGGCTCTGTGCCAACAGCTGAGAACCGGACGTGGGGCTCGACCCCACAAACCATGAGGTCATAACCTGAGCCGAAGCTGTGTGCTCAACTGACTGAGCCCCCCAAGTGCCCCTCTTCTCCCTTCTTTTAAGGACACCAGTCACATGGATTAAGGAAAGTCCACTCTAATGCAGTATGACCTCATCCTACATTTAAAAAAAATTTTTTTACATTTATTTATTTTTGAGAGACAGAGCACAAGTGGGGGAGGGCCAGAGAGAGGAGACGCAGAATCCGAAGCAGGCTCCAGGCTCCAAGCTGTCAGCACAGAGCCCGACGCGGGGCTTGAACTCACAAACGGTGAAATCATGACCTGATTTCCATTTCCAACCGAAGATGGACACTTAACCGACTGAGCCAGCCAGGCGCCCCAACCTCATCCTACATTGATTACCTCTACAAAGATCCTATTTCCAAAGTAAGCTTCCATTCACAGGCGCTGGGGCCCGGGACTCTTCAGCATACACTTTTGGAGGACACATTTCAAACCGTAACGCACGCCTCTGTGCCTGTCAGGAAATACTTGCTGGACGTACGAAGGAGTGCTTGTCTGCGTCTCTTGCCTCCCCATCCCACTTCAACCCTCCACCCTGGCCCGGAGACCAACAGCTCATGTGGCGCGGCCTCGCCAGCGTCTGGTCCCTACAGCAGTCTCAGCCCCTAAGCCAAGGCACGGCCAGAGATGTTCTGGAGCAGCTGACGATCGAAGAACATAAGGAGGAAGTTTCCCACCTTTGGGACTGATTGTCAGCTCTGGACGACTGTGGGGGAGGAGATGGGGCTGGGTCGGGGCTTAGAAGGGACTAGCTAAGTAGCTGCCCTGGTCAGACTGAACTTACTTAAAAGCAGGTGCAAGCAGCTGTCTACTTCATGGAATCTTCTAGAGTGGGCAAGCCTGACTTCTGGGTTCTAAATTATTTTCCTTTATTTCTCCGTTATAATGAAGTTAGAGCATTATACTGACAGTCACGAAGTTATGTGAACAGGCAGGCTATACTGGACTTCCGGCTTCCAGTCCCACGTGAGAGGAGCCTGGAAGTCACCACTCCATCCTAACAAGCAGAAAGCTGAACAAACCAAAAACCCAACACCTCTTCTTAGATCCATTAGAGAAGTGAGGTCACAAGGCAAACCAACGCCCCCCGAATTAGAAAAACCAGCAGTCGGCGTGCCTGGGTGGCTCAGTCTGTTAAGTGTCCAGCTTTGGCTCAAGTCATGATCTCACGGTCCGTGGATTCGAGCCCTGCATCAGGCTCTGTGCTGACAGCTCCCTCTCTCTCTCTGCTCCTCCCCCACTCGCGCTCTGTCTCTCAAAAATAAATAAAGGTTAAAAAAAAATTAAAAGAAAAAAAGAAAAGAAAAACCAGCAGATATAAAGAATCACAACTTAGCCAGAGCAGAAACCTCCACACGGACCCGTTCGGGGGTGGGAAGACCTAAACGTAACTGACAAATTGCCGGAGGCTCAGTGTGGATAAGTCTGAGAGTTCAAAACTCCGGGAGGGCCCACAGCCCGGACCTGGTCTGCCGCCAGGGTTTTTCAACACAGCGTTACTGAGACGCAAGCTCATGCGTTGGTGCACATGCTGTCTAAGGCTGCTGTCTCCCTGTAACGGTAGAGCTAAGGAGCTATGACAGAGACGGGATATCCTGCAAAGCCCACAAGATTTACCCTGGCCCCGTACCGGAAGAGTTCTCTGATGCTGCTTTAGAAGGAGAGTGGATACAGGGACCCAGGTACACAGGAATGGCAAGCGTGGCTGGGAGACAGCAAGCGAAAGGGACAGGGTGAAGAAATGACCTGGGCAGGTGGCCTCACATCTGATTTAACTGGGCTTTATAGTACATGGTAAAGACTTTGGATTTTATTCTCAGTACGAGGATTTAGGAAGAGAAAAGCAGCTTCCGGAATCCAGATAGGACCTGTGTTCTCTCGAACACAGACAACTGCACAAGACATCGATATCCAAGAAGAACATTCTGGAATCATGTCTGAACACAGACCAATGTGAACGTCTTCAAAGCCACACAAAACGCAGCACCTCCCCTCTCCTGGCACACGTGGGCGGCTGCTTCTACACAGTTATTGGCTAGCCTCGCGCCAGCCCACCTCCTTATAAATTGTTGTAATATCCAACCGTAAAGTGATCCCTGATTCGGAAGGCGCCAATCCAGAGCAAAGTCCTGCTTCCCTGGGCCCTCCCCCAAATCACTGCACCAAAGTCCAAATCCCGTAATAAATACTAACACCCTCTCACTGAGACCTCACATTCCCTCACCGCACTGTTTCAATCATGGCTGCGCTCTTGGTGGCTTGGGGCTGAGGGTATTGACAGGGTTTAGCAGTTAGCCTAATTTGCTGTGAATGAAAGAGAACCCCAGATAACAGCCAAGATCCATCTCCCCTCAACCCCCAACTAAATCCAGAGGTAACTGATGGTTCCTCAAACATCAGGGGCCCATGCTCCTTCCATGTTGTGGCTCTGATTTCTACCTCGTGCGTTATTATAATTTTTTAATGTTTATTTATTTTTGAGAGACAGAGAGACAGAGCATGAGCAGGGGAAGGGCGGAGAGAGAGGGAGACACAGAATCTGAAGCAGGCTCCAGGCTCTGAGCTGTCAGCACAGAGCCTGACGCAGGGCTTGAACCCACGAACTGTGAGATCATGACCTGAGCCGAAGTCGGACACTTAACTGACTGAGCCACCCAGGCGCCCCTATTATTATAATTTTTAAACATTGATTTATTTTTGAAAGAGAGTGTGAGTGGGGGAGAGGCAGAGAGAGAGGGGGACAGAGGATCCAAAGCAGGCTCCATGCTGACAGCAGCGAGCCTGATGCGGGGCTCAAACTCACAAACTGTGAGATCATGTCCTGACCGGAAGTCGGATGCTCAACCCACTGAGCCACCCAGGCGCCCCAGGAACATTTTAAATATATACAAAAGTAGAGAGTCGAGTATGCTGACCCTCCCAGTCTCAATCCATGGTCCAGCTTACTTCATCTGTTCCCCCATCTGCCTCCTATTCCACCATCTGGGTCATTTGGGATTAGTTTGAAGCAAATCCCAGATATTTTATCATAAATACTTCAGGATGCATCTCTGAAACATGAGGACTGTTAAAAGGAAAGAAAGAAATCCCCGACACCATTAGCACAGCTAACAAATGAAGGATTTCCTCATATCCTACAATACCCAGTCAGTGTTCACGTTTGTCCCTCAGACCCACCCCTAACATTTGGGAACCTTCAATGGAGCCCACATGGTGGATGTCTAGATATTTACAAGTCTTTTTTTTTAAGTTTATTTATTTATTTTGAGAGACAGACAGAGAGAGAGAGAGAGAGAGAGAGAGAGAGTGTGAGTAGGGGACAGGCAGAGAGAGAGGGAGAGAGGATCCCCAGCAGGCTCTGCACTGTCAGCGCAGAGCCTGACACCGGGCTCAATCTCACAAACCATGAGATCATGACCCGAGCAGAAATCAAGAGTCAGCTGCATAACCAATTTAGCCACCCAGGTGCCCCTAGATATTTACAAGTCTAATGAAGCCTCAATCCAGCATTCCCACCCAGCACCCTACAGCCTGCTCCCTGAGGGCCACACTTGAAACACATTGGCTAAGGATGCCGTGCTCTGCCCAGCCTTTCCTGCCTGGCACAGATTCAAGCCTGAAATGAAGACTGACTAGTGCTAACTAGTCCAGCTCCCCAAGGATAGGGGCGGGGTCCTAAGGGAGGCTGGGGCACCATTCCCTGGCAAACCTGGGGTGGCTAGCTCAAAACCAAGCAGTCTCGTTCGCTCTCTTTCCCCAGAGCAGAGGTGGGGTGTTCTCCGCACACACTCTTCTAGTGTGTGCACGCTCTCTCTCTCTCTCTCTCTCTCTCTCTCTCTGGCTCTCAGCTCCTCATCTTTGGGTCAGAGAGGTCCAGTTCAGCTCATTCTTCCTTCTCCTATAACCCTGCTTTGCCCAACCAGTCACCAAACTCTCCTAAGAGATTGATAAAGGAAATAAGCACCTTAGTGGGGTTTTGTTGAGCACTTGTCTTGGGGGGCCCAGGATGTGAGGGGGGACCATTTACAATCATTTCCTCACTCACAATCCCAGGTGCCCATGCACTGCGTCTGGTTGGTCCACATGCCCCCTTTGCTTTTCAGCTTTCTGTTTTGAAAAAGGCGGATCTACGGAAAAGGCAACCGAAGCCTGCAGTGGCCACGCTGTGCCTACGGCCTAGATGGAGCCCTCGCTCACAGCGCACCGCATTTGCTAGCGCCTCTCTCTGTCCTGCCCCTGCGGATGGATGTCTTTGCTGAATCTTTTGCAAGCAAGTTGCAGGCATCCTGACCCTTCACTCCTGAATATTTCACGTGCCTCCTAAGAATGCCATCTCCCCCCAACACAAGCACCCCCCTCATTATCACCCCCCAGAAACTGACCATTGAGTCTGTCACATCACCTGATGTACAGGCCATATTCAGCTTTCTCCAGACTTCCCCACAGATATCTTTTGGGAACTTTCATGCCTTAGTGCTAAGGATGAGGGCTGGATTTCTGAGCATAGCCGTCCCCTCCATCAGGCTCCTGCCGGTCAGAGACACATTCCTGCGGCTGCCACAAGGGCACTGCCTTTGTTTTTTTTTTTTAAACCTTGGTGATTTTTTAAATTTAATTAATTAATTTATTAAAATTTTTAATGCTTATTTTTGAGAGAGAGAGAGAGAGAGAGCAAGCAGGGAAGGGCAGAGAGAGAGGGAGACACAGAATCCGAAGCAGGCTCCAGGCTCCGAGCTGTCAGCACAGAGCCCAACACGGGGCTTGAACTCATGAACCACAAGATAATGACCTGATTTTAACCAACTGAGCCACCCCAGGTGCCCCTTAAAAAATGTTTTTTATTTAAAGTTTATTTATTTCTGAGAGAGAGACAGAGACAGAGAGCAAGCAGGGAAGGGGCAGAGGGAGAGAGAGAGAGAGAATCCCAAGCGGGCTCTGCACTGTCATCTCAGAGCTCAACACAGGCTCGAACTCATGAAGCGTGAGATCATGACCTGAGCCGAAACCAAGAGTCAGATGCTTAACTGACTGAGCCACCCAGGCGCTCCTATTTTATTTTTTTTAAAGATTTTTTTAAGTCATCTCTACACCCAACATAGGGCTCAAACTCACGACCCCGAGATCAAGAGTCACACGCTCCACCCACAGAGCCAGCCAGGTACCCCTAAACCTTGGTGATTTTTTAAACAGTATATTTATTTATTTACTTACTTACTTACTTAGAGCATGAGCACATACTCAAGTGAGCAGGGGAGGGGCAGAGAGAGAGGGAGAGAAAGAATCCCAAGCAGGCTCCTCCGTATGGTCAGGGCAGAGCCCAACACGGGGCTCGAACCCACGAACCTTGAGACCATGACCTGAGCCAAAACCAAGAGTCGGGCACTCAATTAACTGAGCCACCCAGGTGTCCCTACACCTTGGTGATTTTTAAAAAAGCTTTATTGAGATATAATGATACGCATACCATATAATTCAACCATTTAACTCATACTGCTCACTGGTTTATTGTATATTCACACCACAATCTAATTTTAGAACATGTCCATCACCCCAAAGAGATACGCAGTAGCCATAGCTGTCATTCCCCATTCCCACCCTCAGACTCCCCCAACCCCCCACCCCCACCCCCGTCCAAGGCAATCAAAGATCTACGCTGTCTCTATAGCTTTGCCTCTTTCATATAAATGGAATCGTGTCAATTGGGGTCTTTTGTGACTGGCTTCTTTCACGTAGCATAACGTGGTCAAGGTTTATCCATGATGTAGCAGGTGTCAGAACCTCATTCCCTTCTGTTGCCCAATGATATTCCCTCATTTGGATTTACCACATTTTGCTAATCAACTGATGTCCGTCAACTGACAGATCGTTTCCATTTTAGGCTATTATAAATAATGCTGCTGTAAACATGCATGTATTGTGTGGGCATAATTTTCATTTCAGAGTACATACCTAAGAGTAGAATTTCTGGGTCTTACAGGAAGTCTATGTTTAACATCTGGAGGACCCTGCCTGTTTCCAGAACAGTGTGCCATCTCACATTCCCAGAAGCAATGTACCAGGGTTCCAGTTTCTCAAAATCCTTGAAACATCTTTTTTTTCTTTTTAAGTTTATTTATTTATTTTGAGAGAGAGCAGGAGCCTGAGCGGGGTCGTGGGAGAGAGAGGTGGGGAAAGAATCCTGAGCAGGCTTCATGCTGTCAGCACGGAACCCAACGTGGGGCTCAAACTCATGAACTGTGAGATCATGACCTGAACTGAAATCAAGAGTCAGACGCTTAGCCGACTGAGCCGCCCAGGCGCCCCATTTCTTGAAAATCTTTAAACATTTGTAATCATCTGGGGCACCTGGGTGGCTCAGTCAGTTGAGGACCCGAGTTCGGCTCAGGTTATGATCTCACGGTTCGTGAGTTCGAGCTGCACATCAGGCTGGCTGCTGTCAGCCTGTCAGCGCAGAGCCGGCTTCAAATCTTCATCTTCTGTCCCCCTTTCTCTGTGCTTCTCCCATGTGTGCTCTCTCAAAAATAAATAACCTTTTTAAAAAATTTGTAACTATCTGACTCTTGTGGTTGGTTGGTTGGTTGGTTGGTTGGTTTCTTCCTGGTGCCCAAGACTATTTAATGTACCCTCTGGCAGTTGGGCCAAAGAGCGAAAGGGACAGCATTTTGGGGGAGGGGTGGCAATGCAATTTATTTTTGCATTTTGATCTTAAGTGTAGTCACCTTGCTGAGCTTTGGTTAGTTTTAGTGTTTGTATATTTGTTTGAATTACTGTGTGTAGTCAGCCATATCTCTTGCAAATGCCGTGGTATTATTTCTTCTGGGTCTTTTACATGTAATTTCGGTTTCTTGTCCCACCAGCTAGGACTTCCAATGCAGAGTTGAAAGGAAGTGGTGATAGACCTCTTTTGTTCCTACTTTAAAGGGAATTTGTTTTGCTGGGGCACTTGGGCAGCTCAGTCAGTTGAGCATCTGTCTTCAGCTCAGGTCATGATCTTGAGGCTCAGGGGTTCGAGCCCCGCATGGGGCTGTGTGCTGACAGCTCCGAGCCTGGAGCCTGCTTTGGATTCTGTGTCTCCCTCTCTCTCTGTCTTTCTGCCCCTCCCCACTCGCCCTCTGTCTCTCTCTTTCAAAAATAAACATATTTTAAAAAATTTTTTAATAAAGGGAATTTGTTTTGCCACTCAAGTTTCTAGTTGATACATTTTATATATCCTTGAAACACTTGTAATTATCCCTGTTATTTGTAGTAGCCATCCTCGTGGGTGTGAAGTGGCATTTGCCCAGTGACTGAGTATGTTGAGCATCTTTTCATGTGCCTGCTAGCCACTTATCTATCTTCTTTGGAGAAATTCAGTTTTATGATTTGCAAATATCTTCCCCCATACTTTTATCTTTTCACTTTTCTTGATGGTATCCTTTGAGGCACCGAAGTTTTTTAATTTTGATGAAGTCCATTGGTTCTATTTTTTCTTTTGTTGCCCGTGTTTTTGGTGTTATATCTAAGAAATTGTCTTCTAGCTCAAGATCACAAAGACAGGGGCACCGCGTGGATTCAGTTGGTTAAGCATCGGACTTTTGGTTTCAGCTCAGGTCATGATCTCACGGTTCGTGGGTTTGAGCCCCTCATCAGGCTCTGAGCTGACAGTGTAGAGCCTGCTTGGGATTCTCTCTCTCCCTCTCTCTCTCTGCCCCTCCCCAACTTGCACTATCTCTGTCTCCCTCAAAATAAATAAATAAACTTTAAAAAATCCCCTTAAGAAAAAAGATCACAAAGATATACTCCTGTTTTCTTCTCGGAGTTTTATAGTTTTAGCTCTTATATTTAGGTCTGTGATGCACTTTGAGTTAGTTTTGTGTATGGTGTGAGGTAGGGATCCAAATTCGCTCTTCTGCCTGTGGATAACCAGTTGTCCCAGCACCATTTGTTGAAAGACTGTTCTTGCCGCATGAATTTTCTTCACACTCTTGTCAGATGCCAATTGGCCATAAATGTGTGAGTTTTATTTCTGGACTCTCAGTTCGATTCCATTGATTTATGTCTCCGTCCTTATGCTAGTACTACCCTTTCTTGGCTCCTGTAGCCTTTCAGTAAGCTTTGACACTGTGCAGTAAGTCTTCCAACATTTTTCTTCCTTTTAAGACATTCACTTTTTAAATGTATCTCTTTAAGTCTCCTTTAATCTATCGTGCCTGGGACCTTTTTTCCTTTGCACTTTATGTATTGAAGAAACAGGGTCATTTGTGGATCACCTCTCCATGGTATCATTTAACAGGTTCTTCTGTCCCCTGTGTTCTAGTAATCCAAAGCCATGATCTGATTTAGATTTGGTTCTAGCGCAGGAATAATTTGCAGGAGGTGTGTGTGTTTCCAGAGTCAGAACATAATGTAGGGGTGACTCTCCCTGTGATGTTAGGGGCCATCCATGATCTTCTTCTGGATCTTTTTTTTTTTTTCATTAGAGGCAATTTACATTTTGAAAGGGTCACTCTGACTTCTGGGGATGGGGGGGTTGTAGGTGTGAGGGATAATCACCAAGAGAGCACTCGTGGGGCGCCTGGGTGGCTCAGTCATCATCTCATGGTATGTGAGTTCGAGCCCTGTGTCCGGCTCTGTGCTGACAGCCTGCTTGGGATTCTCTCTCTCTCTCCCTCTCTCTTCGCCCTTTCCCCGCTTGTGCTTTCTCTCTCTCAAAATAAATAAATAAACTTAAAAACAAGAAAAGCACTTGTTGGGGTGCCTGAGTGGCTCAATCGGTTGAGCGTCTGACTTCGACTCAGGTCGTGATCTCATGGTTCCTGAGTTCGAGCCCCGCGTCGGGCTGTCTGCTGACGGTCCAGAGCCTGGAACCTGTCTTCGGATTCTGTGTCTCCCTCTCTCTCTGACCCTCCCCTGCTCATGCTGTCTCTCTCTGTCTCTCAAAAATAAATAAAAATGTTTAAAAAATTTAAAAAAAAGCACGTGTTGCCACACCTGACACACAGCAACCACTCAGTAAATGTTAGCCCTTATCCTTGTTATTGTTGTTGTCGTTGTTAGAGCTGTGTGTGTGTGGGACGCACGCCCTGGGCTCGGAGCCAATTTCTGGCCAGAGCATTCTCCTCCCTCTCTCCTGCCCCTGGAGGGGAAGTTGCCAGTGTCCTGAGGCTCTGGGAGGCATGTT
Source organism: Cryptoprocta ferox (assembly GCA_028646485.1). Taxonomy (NCBI): domain Eukaryota; kingdom Metazoa; phylum Chordata; class Mammalia; order Carnivora; family Eupleridae; genus Cryptoprocta; species Cryptoprocta ferox. Next base: position 6,639,593 of record CM053568.1, read on the forward strand.
CAGGAATGTGACAGCCATGTCCTGGCCCCTGTTGGGACCCCTCCAGAGAAAGAAGGCTGGAACTTCTCTCACTCGGTGCTTGCACCAGACTGTAAGTGCTCTAGCCCCCTGGGGACTTGCCGCTTCACTCAGGGCCCCTGGGGTCTGGCATGGTCCTGGCTTCAAAGCTGTGCATGAGCTGCGTCTTTCAGTAAGCTGCCCTGGGCTGTCGCCTGGCTGGGCACCGCTCTCTTGCTCTTGCCTCTAACGTAGAACTCGGAGCTTTGCCTTTGAACGGTCTGCATAGCGCTGCCTCTCCGTCATCCCCGGAGCCCGGCCCCGTGCTCGGTACACAGCAGGTGCTCAGCCAACAGTGGCTGAGGAATATGTCATACATAAGTTCAAGAACAGGCACTGTTTCCTCACTTACACAATTACTGTGTGACACACTCGAGGTCACTCGTTTGCCTTCCCAAGTTTCTGTGGTTCCCCCATAATTTTTATCTCCTTCTTAAACTCATTCAACTCCGTTTACCTCCTTTGTTCTCTCTCTCTCTCTCGCTCTCTCTCTGCCCCTGCATCCCCCACTCCATACCCCACCTCAAACTTTCCTCATGTCCACTTCCGTCCCCCACCACCACCCCACCTCATCTTTGCTCTTTTTTTTAAGAATTAAAAAAATATTTTTTAATGTTTATTTATTTTTGAGACACAGAGAGAGACAGACATGAGCGAGGGAGGGGCAGAGAGAGGGAGACACAGAATCCGAAGCAGGTTCTAGGCTCTGAGCTGTCAGCACAGAGCCTGATGCAGGGCCTGAACTCACAAACTGAGAAGTCATGATCTGAGCTGAAGTCGGATGCTTAACTGACTGAGCCACCCAGGCGCCCCTTTAAGATTTTATTTTTAAGTCATCTCTACATTCAAGGTGGGGCTTGAACTCATAACCCTGAGATCAAGAATTGCATGCTCAGGGAGCTTAGGTGGCTCAGTGGGTTAAGCGTCCAACTTCGGGTCTGGTCATGATCTCATGGTTTGTGAGTTTGAGCCCTGTGTTAGGCTCTGCACTTGCGTTGAGGAGCCTACTTGGGATTCTCTCTCTCCCTCTTTCTGCCCCTCTCCCACATATGTGAGAGCTCTCTCTCTCTCTCTCTCTCTCTTTCTCTGTCTCTCTAAAAATAAATAAATAAACTTAAATTAAAAAGGGGGATGCCTGGATGGCTCAGTCAGTTAAGCATCTGACTCTTGTTTTCGGCTCGGGTCATGATCTTGCTGTTCTGTGAGTTTGAGCCACGTGTCAGGCTCTGCGCTGTCAGCACGGAGCCTGCTTGGGATTCTCTCTTTCTCCCTCTGCACCTCTCCCACTCTCTCTCTCAAAAATAAATAAATAAACATAAAAAAAAAAGTTTCATGCTCTACTGAGTGAACCAGCCAGACCACTCTTCTATTTTTTTAATGTTTATTTATTTTTGAGAGAGAGAGAGAGAGAGCAGGGGAGGGACCGAGAGAGACACACACACAAAATCTGGCAGGCTCCAGGCTCTGAGCTGTCAGCACAGAGCCTGATCCGGGGCTCGAACTCACCGACGGTGACATCATGACCTGAGCCAAAGTCCCGACACTAAACCAATTGAGGCGCCCCTCCCTTCAATTTTTTTCTTTTAATTTGATGCATCCCTGGGCTCCTTGGTCGGTGGCTCAGTCAGTTGGGCGTTGGACTTTGGCTCAGGTCATGATCTCACGGTTCGTGGGTTTGAGCCCCGTATTGGACTCTGTGCTGACAGTTCAGAGCCTGGAGCCTCCTTTAGAATCGGTGTCTTGCTCTCTCTCTGCCCCTACCCTGTTCATGCTCTTTCTCTCTCTGTCTCAAAAATAAATTTTAAAAATGTTAAAAAATTTAATTTGATACATCCCCTATTCAAAAGTAATTCCTTGTAGCATTGAAATTGTGATGGCATCAATGTAAGATGCCCTGTTATTGTATGGACTATAAGGGAGGGCAGTTAAATTCATGCTTTAGATTCTGGACACAACTGATTTCAGAGAAAGTGCCGGGCAAAAAAAAAAAAAATGTACATATCAGAATCAATCAAATATGGTGTGATCTCCATACAAAAAAATTAGAAACACTGAAAAGCACACACATTAAATTAAATCACCTATAATTCCACCACTCAGAGAGAACCTTTGTTAACATTTTGATATATTTGCCTTCCAAACTTTTTTTTAAAGCAGGCTTCACCCCCAGGGTGGAGCCCAAAACAGGGCCTAAACTCATGATCCTGAGATCAAGACCTGAGCTGAGATCAAAAGCAGGAAGCTTAACCGACTGAGCCACCCAGGTGCCCCCCAGACTCTTTTTTTATCTATTCATGTAGATAGATAGGGTCATAGAAAAGTGTATGTATATACAAATATATATTAGGGTACATCTTTTACAAAACACAGTCATACTGCATATACTGTTTTCTAGTCTGTTTTATTGATGTCAGTATATCACATTAATAAATATAAAAAGTTATTTTCTCTGGCTCCTGGATGGTTCCGACGGGAGAGCATGTGACTCTTGATCTCCAGGTTGTGAGGGTGAGCCCCACTCTGGGTGTAGCCTTTACTTAAAAAATATATATATATGTATATATGTGTGTGTATCTGTGTGTGTGTATATATATATATTTAATGTGATTTTCTCATCTATAAAATGGGCCCAACAAGATTGTTCTAAGTTTAGCCAGACCTCTGCAAAAGGCAGCTGCTGTCACCTTTGCCTTAGTGCTTCCCGGGCTCTTGCTCCTTCCTCTTGCCCCTCCTCCTCAGTCCCTTCCCCTTCCTCTTGCCCCTCCTCCTCAGCCCCTTCCCCTTCCCCTCAGCCCCTTCCCCTTCCCCTTCCTCCTCAACCGCTGCCCCTTCCCCTTGCCCCTCCTCCTCAGCCCCGCCCCTTTCATCTTGCCCCGCCTCCTCAGCCGCTTCCCCTTGCCCCTCCTCCTCAGCCTCCTGCCCTTCCCCTTGCCCCTCCTCCTCAGCCTCCTGCCCTTCCCCTTGCCCCGCCTCCTCAGCCTCCTGCCCTTCCCCTTGCCCCGCCTCCTCAGCCTCTTCCCCTTCCCCTTGCCCCTCCTCCTCAGCCTCCTGCCCTTCCCCTTGCCCCGCCTCCTCAG
>CM053568.1:6643226-6714977 GCA_028646485.1 Cryptoprocta ferox
GTGAGACCTGAAGCAGCGCTCTTGGGTTCGAATCTCAGCTGCACCCCACTGGGCTGTGGCGGGGGTGGGGCGGCAGTGACACACCTGCTCTGGGATCTGCCCCGAAGGGCCTTGGGAGGATAAGGGACAGGCTGTACGAAAGCAACGTCCATTACCCCGGCACCCGGGCGCAGGGCTTTCCACGGATTTTATTTCACACTTAGTACCAAGCAAGATAAGCTACGGAAGAGAAGGTGAGATACCGGCACCCCTTCCCTGGACGTTTGCTGAGATTACTTCCTTTTCTTTATTGACTCGTTCTAAATATGAAAGGAGCGCGTGCCCTTTGTTACTGGTGACACAACGGAATGCAGTGGGAAGGTATGTAGGAAAAATGTAGGGCATCTTCCTACTCCTTCCCCACCGCCTTTGGCCAGCGGCATAGAGACGCGCCTGTACTTAAAAAAAAAAAAAAAAAAAAAAGTTGGCCATTGTTTTTACAAAGCATGGGACCGTTTTTTCTTTTAAACTCCCCTCGTGTCTGCACTCCGTGTTGTGCAGCGATCTTCCACCTCCATCCTGCTCTCTGATGGTGCTCGGAACAGAAAGAGCCAGACCCCGAAGCCCTGTAGATCCAAGTGGCCTCTCTGTTTGGGCCCCCAGGGTCCTGCTTCTCAGGCTGCCACCTTCAGTGCTCTGTCTGAGGGAGGTTGGGCAGCCTCACGGGCTTTGGCAGGTAAGGTAGAGTCCAGCTTGGTGGGAGGAAGTGACAAGGAGGCAGGCTGGGATAGGCGGCAGTACTCTTTCCTGACTCACAGACCTGGCTGATCTTGAACCCAACACGCCCACTATATAGAAGGGGAGACAGAGGCCAAGTCTCATGCAAAGGCAGGGCAGAGCAGGAGCGGGCCTGAGGGGGAACGTACGGGGCAGGCACCGGGGGGTGGGGGGGTGCCAGGAGGATGAGACCACAAAAGTCAGGACAGAAAACGGTCCCAGGTTCCTGCTGACCCCAGGGCGGTGGCCTGAGGATCAGGACCCAAGAGACCCTTACCCAGAGGGCAGTCGGACTCTGTAGGGGATTTGAGCCTGGCTCTCCCCTGTCCCATTCACCCAATCACCATGGAATATCCACCACCTGATTTTGCATCTCAGCTCTGCTGTTAGCTGCTGTGTGACTCTGGGCAGGTCACGAGCCTCTCTGAGCCTCAGCAACTCTGCGTGTCTTCAGAGGCATTGTGGGGCTCTGGGGAGAAAATGACAGATTTTAGATGGAACAAATTATTTATTGTTCTGCAAATTCAACTCAGCTTGATTCCTCTGCTCCCAACCAACCTCCAAGCCACACACCGGCCTCCCCACCCAGCCTCTTAGCCTCTCCCTCCATTTTCCTGAACAGGTGGCCGCCAGGCAGTGCCAGAAGTGACTGATGGGCGGGGCTGGTGGGGCCCCAGTCTGTCCAGGGCAGTGGTCAAGAACATAAACTTTGAATCCAGCAGATGTAGCATCCGAGGCTGGCTGGGCCATGCACTAACTGGAAGTCCTTGGGCAAATCACTGCAAACCTCAGCTTCTCCATCCCTGCTGTGACTCGAGAATATAGACACCTATGTGTCTGCTCCATATTGGGAAAGGTCCTGAGCATTTCAGACTGTGGTCCTGACAGACGCCCTAATGTTTTGTGAAATCCACCTGCGGAGACTCAACCAGTATTTCTAAAGAATAAAGTGGGACAGGGCAGGGCGGGACTGGGAAACCCTGTGATCGATCACACCAGAAGGAAAACATTGATCCCATGTTTGTGCTCTAGGGGGCTTGTGATGTGAGGATGATTTCTTACCGTGGATCCTGGTTGGAAAGTGGGCTGAGACGTGGGGTTGGTACACCCAGCCTCAGAGCAGGGACTTGTGAGTTTGGACCCTCACACGGGTCTCAGGCTGGGCCAGATGCCAGCTGTCCAGTTGTTCTGGAATGAGCCCAGTGCAGCCCTCATCCTGCCCTGACAGCAGGTCCGGGCGGGCAGTTGCTGACTCTCCATTTGTTGTTCAGGGTGGAGTTTGTTAAAATGGCCAGTGAATGCGATGCTGTGAACTTGGGCCAAGGCTTCCCCGACTTCCCACCCCCAGACTTCGCTGTGGAAGCCTTTCAGCACGCCCTCGGCAGCGACTTCATGCTGAACCAGTACACCAAGGCATTTGTGAGTCTCCCAGCCCCGTCCGGACCCCCAGAGACACGGGTCTCAGCCCTGGGGGAGGAAGGGGCAGAGCCCCGGGAATTCAGTGTGGCCACAGTTTAGTGTTCAATGAGTGTCTCCTCTGTTCCAAGCCCTGGGACAGCTCACGTTCTGGGGAAAGGCAGACAAAAAAAAAACTGTGAGCCGGGACCTCATGGTTTAGTAGGAAAAGCAGACTGAAACAAACAAACAAACAAACAAAAGCAGCAAACAAAGGCAGTTGATATGCCGTGATAGAGGAAGATGGGGTGCTGTGGAAGCAGGAAGAAGGCAAGGAAATCTGGGGAGATCAGGGAAGCCTTCCTGGAGGAGGTAATACCTAAGCTGAATCCTGGAAGACAACAAGCTGCTGACTGATTTGACTCTAAATCCAAACTCTGTTAGGAAAGTTTACAGAGTAAAGTATCTGCCAGTCCTTGGAGTAAAGCAATGAATGGTTCTCTTTTTTTTTTTTTTAATTTTTTAATGTTTATTTATTTTTGAGAGAGAGAGAGAGACACAGAGTGTGAGCGGGGGGAGGGTCAGAGAGAAAGGGAGACCCAGAATCAGAAGCAGGCTCCAGGCTCGGAGCTGTCAGCACAGAGCCCGACGCGGGGCACGAACCCACGAACTGTGAGATCATGACCTGAGCTGAAGTCGGCCGCTTAACCAACTGAGCCCCCCCAGCACCCCAGTGAATGATTCGTAAACTTTGGTGTATATCAGAATTGCCTGGAGGGAGGGTCCCTCCAACTCCACCATTCCGAGATGATCATGGCCAACAGTTTGCTACTTTGCTGAAGAGTGTTTAGACTTTTAAACTTTTAACTTTTTAAAGTGCTTATGTAAACACAAGCACACGCACACACACACACACCCCTAACATGTGAGATTTGGCTTTTTTGATACAAATAGACTCATATAATGTCCTGTAACCTGTTTATTTCACTAAACATCATGTCATGGACAACTTTCCATGTCAGAAGAGCCTCATTCTTATTAATGGCCACATAATATTCCATTGCTTAGCTGTGCCGTAATTTATTTAACCGGCCCTGCACTAATGGACTGGTTTGGATATCTCACAATTATAATCGATGGCACAGTGAATATTTCTGCCTACATATCTTTGTACACATGAGTGTTTCTCTTAGATCCCTGGAAGTAAAACTAGAGAATCAGAGGGCGTAAGCGTGTAAACATGTGGTGGATATTGTCAAATTGCCTTCCAAAAAGACTTACTCCCATCCCTACCAACAGACTGGTTGCGGACCTAGCAGGAAAGTTCATTCTGTAAAGAGACCCATTTGTCTCATGCTCTTGCCGATCTTTTAAATATTGATACTATATTCTTCTAATATTAGAGCAATATTTCAATGTTGCTTTTCTTTGCTTTTCCTCAATTCTATGTGCATTGGCCATCAAGACTTTTTCTTTCATGACCTACCTCATTTTTTTTATTTAGGTATATATCTTTGTCTTGTTGTTTTGTAAGAGCTTTTTATATATTAAACATCTTACCTCCTTCTCTTAACTTGCAATGCTTGTCTTTTAATTTCGCTCATGGTGTATTTTCCTGTACAGAAAATTTTATGCGGTCAGATCTGGTTTAGTGAGTTATTTAGTTAAGTTCTAGACCTCGGGTTTCAGTCACCTGGCTTAGCCCTGAGTGTTTTATAAGCGTCCTTGGCAAACAAGCATACGGATCCAACCTTCCTCTCAAAGTAGGGTGCTTCCAAAGCCGTGACATAAAGGCCTGCTCCTGCACATCAACTGTGCATGACCCTGAGCAAGTCATTTCCGGTCTCTGAGTCTCTGTTTTTCTACCTGTCAATTGGCGGGGATCACATACCACGTCTTGCAAGGCTGCTGGGATGGTCGGATGGCACGAACATCCTTCTTAAACTGAAACTGTGGAGTTGCCACTACTGTGGCCCTGTTGGACTGTGCTCTGTGAAGACACGCACTCTGCCTGGGTCTCCACCAAAGCCCCGCCCTGGGCACTGGGCCCCCCGCAGAACAGGCTTGATGGCAAGAGCTGGTGGAGGAGATATAAGAACTCACTGCACTCGCGAGCCAACTTTGCCTAGGGCCTGCTGCTGGAAAGTGCTAGACTTGCCTGGATGCAGCAGAGCGGGAGGGTGGGCCCAGGCCGGGCCAGGGGGCTGACCACGGCTGTCCTGGCAGGGTTACCCACCCCTGACAAAGATGCTGGCAAGTTTCTTTGGGAAGCTGCTGGGACAGGAGATAGACCCGCTCAAGAACGTGCTGGTGACTGTGGGTGCCTATGGGGCCCTGTTCACAGCCTTCCAGGCCCTGGTGGAAGAAGGAGACGAGGTGAGTGAGCGAGGCTCGGGCCGGGTGGGGATGAGGGTCGGGGATCGGTACTGACCCCAACTAATCAGATCCTTCTACTAGGTCATCATCATTGAGCCCTTTTTTGACTGTTATGAACCCATGACATTGATGGCGGGGGGTCGTCCTGTGTTTGTGACCTTGAAGCCGGTGAGGATGCTGGTTGGGGTGTGGGTAGGCAGAGGGGTCCCAGGAGTGTGCTGTGTTGGCCCCTGGGAGGTGGGAGAGAAGGAAGGAAGGAAAGGAGGCCAGTTTCTCCAGGATGGGGGAGGGGTATCCAGAGTCCCCGAGGAGAGAGGGACTGTGGGACAGAGGGCCAGATCCCTGGAGCTGAATGTCAGGTTGGTAATTATTGCCACCAACTCCTACCTCCTCTTACAGGGTCCCACTCAGGATGGGGAGCTGGATTCCAGCAGCAACTGGCAGCTGGACCCCACAGAGCTGGCCAGCAAGTTTACCTCGCGTACCAAAGCCCTAATCCTCAACACCCCCAACAACCCTGTGGGCAAGGTACCTGAGAGACCTCCTTCCGGAGATCCCTCCAGACTGGGTTCATGGCTTTGCTGTGTTGGGGGCCTCAGTTTCTTCATCTGTGCGATGGGAGGCCAACCTGTAATGAGCTCTTGAGGACCGAGGTCCCAGAGACAGGGGCAGGAGTCCCCAGGGAAGGTACGAGGACCGGCTGGTGGAGCGGGCTGGGGGCCTCCATGACTTCCCTGAGATGCTGGGACCGTGAACTCCCTTTTCGAGTGTCTCCTCACATGTAAAACGGGAACATGACCAAACCGATGTCAAGGAAAATCCAGTCTTCAGCTGGGGTAGCATCAGATCCCACAGGTTAGGGCTCCGTCCCACGAGGATGCCCACCCTTCAGATGCAAGCCACCAGTCCAGGTTGTCACATGTGCTTCTGACACGCTATAAATTTGAGGTTCCCACCACCCCCTTCTCAGGTTCTATTAATTTGTTAGCGTGGCTCACAGAACTCAGGGAAACTCTTACTTGGGTTTGCCAGTTTATTAAAGAAGGTGAGACAGGAGAGGACAGCCAGGTGAAGAGATGCACAGGGCGAGGTCTGGGAGGGTCCTGAGGTGCTGGGGTATGTCACCCTCCCCGTTTATGGATGTGTTCACCCATCTGGAAGCTCTCATCTCTGTACTGTCGAAACTTTATGGAGGCTTCTTCATGTAGGCATCATGGGTTATGATTAACCCCACTTCCAGCCCTTCTGCTCCCTGGAGGATACAGGTGGGGCTGAAAATTCCAAGCTTCTAATCACAGCCCCATCTTTCTGGCAACCAGCCCCATCCCAGAGCCACCCTGCCTACCCGGCGTGTCACCTCATTAGAACAAAAAACACCTCCAGTGCCCTTATCACTTAGGAATTTACGAGGGTGTCAGGAGCCCTGTGTCAGGGACGGATGTGGGTCAAAGATCAAGTATCAGGACAAGATCTGCTCCCACGTGCTCCTCACTGAGAAATTTACGAGGGTGAGGGTTTTAGGAGTTCTGAGCGGGGAACCTGGGGCAGAGACCCATATGTATATTTTCTGTTAATTTCGCAGCAGACCTCCCAGGGTGAGTGCTGCCAGGATTCAATAAAACTGGGTGGACGAGCCCTTAGCAGTGGCTTTGGCAGTATCTCTTCATCCCTCTGATCAGGCCTCTCTGTTCGGGGTTGGTCCCCACAGGTGTTCTCCAAGGAGGAACTGGAGCTAGTGGCCAGCCTGTGCCGGCGGCATGACGTGATCTGCATCACGGATGAGGTCTACCAGTGGCTAGTCTATGATGGGTACCAGCACGTGAGCATCGGTAAGCCAAGCCGGCCTCAGTGCCTGCGTTTCCCCCGCGACACCTGTGGCGGGGCCTGGAGCCCCATCTGAGAGTCAGTGCAGGCCCGGTGACTCGGACCCGTGGGTCTGGAGCCACACTGGTGGTGTGGCCTCACCTCTCTGAAAACAGGCTGGCCCAGGGGCTCTGCCTCCAAGGTTGACATGAGGATGAGCTGAAGTAAGTTCGGTAAAAGGGTTATTAGCACATAGAGTCCTGGGTGTCGAGAGCTCGCGCGCCCACGGGGTCCCAGGCACCGCCCCTCCCCTGCCCCTCACCTCTTTGACCTTGAGCAGCCAGTCTTCCTGGCATGTGGGAGCGCACCCTGACCATCGGCAGCGCCGGCAAGACCTTCAGTGCCACTGGCTGGAAGGTGAGTTGACCACGATGGGAGCGTAGGGGCACTGCCTCTGCGCCATGATCCTGGGCAGGCGAGGCTGCACTCCCTGGGAACTGAGAAGGGGTGTGGTGAGGCCCTGAAGGGCCTCACAGCCTCCCTGTGTTCCTGGTCCAGGTGGGCTGGGTCCTGGGCCCTGATAGCCTCATGAAACACCTACGCACGGTCCATCAGAACAGTATCTACCACTGTCCCACGCAGGGTCAGGTGAGGAGAGGCAGGGGACCCCCACCGCGGGGGCGGGGGGGTGCAGGCAACGACAGAACCCAGGCAGGCCGCAGGGTCCGCAGGGTCGAATCAGCCCCAACCTGTTTGTCCATCCCCCCTCCCCAGGCGGCAGTCGCCCGGAGCTTCGAGCACGAGCAGCTTCACTTTGGCCAACCCAGCAGCTACTTTGTGCAGTTCCCGCGGGCCATGCAGCGCGCCCGTGACCGCATGATGCACAGCCTGCAGTCTGTGGGGTTGAAGCCCGTGGTCCCCCAGGGCGGCTACTTCTTCGTCGCAGACATCTCAGACTTCAGTGAGCAGGACTGGCCGGGCCAGGCGGGGGATGGGGGGGCGCTGGAGGCTGCCCAGGGCTCAGCGTGGCTTCCGTCCCCCAGAGAGCAAGATGCCCGACTTGCCCGGAGATGTGGATGAGCCCTATGACAGACGCTTCGTCAAGTGGATGATCAAAAACAAGGTGGGCCTGGGGCGCCTGGGTGGCTCTGTCGCCCGACACTTGGTTTCCGCTTGCTCATGATCTCACGTTCGTGAGTTCGAGCCCCACTTCAGGCTCTGTGCTGACAGTGCAGAGCCCACTTGGGATTCTCTCTCACTCCCTCTCTCTCTGCTTCTCCTGCACTCTCTCTCTCTCTCTCTTAAAAAAACTTAAAAAAAAAATAACAAGGTGGCAGGGCTGGCTGGTCCAGTCAATAAAGTGTGCAACCCTTTTTTTAAGACTTCTTTTTTCTTATTTTTTAAAATACTTAAATTTTTTTTAATTTTAGAAAAAGAGAAAAAAAGAGAGTTTGTGAGAGGGGCGGGGGGGCAGAGAGAGAGAGAGAGAGAGAAAGAGAGAATTTCAAGCAGACTCTGTGCTGAGCATGGACCCTGACATGGGGCTCAATCCCACAACCCTGGGATCATGACCTGAGCCAAAATAAGAATTGGACGCTCAACCGACTGAGCCACCCAGGCACCCCCCAGTGTGTGACTCTTGGTCTCGGGGTTGTGAGTTCAAGCCCCACATAGAGCATAGAGATGACTTCAACATAAAATCTTAAAAAAAAAAAAAAAAAAAAAAAAGAACAAGGTGAACCAGACTGCCAGGGCACCTGTGTGTGGTTTTTACAGGCTGAGCCCAAATCCAGCCCAGCCTCTGCCCTCAGCCCTGGTACACGGGTCTGTCTATGTCTGTCTGGAATTTGCAAAAAGACACCGTGCGGGTCTCGGCCTCCCATCTGAGGAGGGGTGCGGAGTTGGCTCATTAACTCCGAGCTCAACCAGCTGCAAGCTCTGATCTCAGGCTTATTTCCTCTCTCGCTCTGCCCTAACCTGCCACGTGGTGCATGCCTCTCACAGCCTCCATCTCCCTTCCCTACATACTATGGGGAGGGACCGAGAACCATGCTCTGGGACTCTTGTCCTCTGACCTTGACACAGCACTAGAAGGGGCTCCACTGAAACTTCCTTCCTTCCCCCACCCCATCGAGGGAAGCTCCTGTCCCCAGATGTCTCAATCCCCAAGAATTGCCACACTGTGGGGTGTGCTGAGACATGGGCTTCCTCCTCCCCAGGGCTTGGTGGCCATCCCGGTCTCCATCTTCTACAGCGTGCCACATCGGAAGCTCTTTGACCACTACATCCGCTTCTGTTTTGTGAAGGTAAAGGACGGGGGTTTAGGGGGGAAAGAGAGCCCCCTCCAGCTCCCCGCGGCCCACCAGTGGTGTGGGGAGAGGGGCCGGACCGATCTGTGTTGTTGCAGGATGAGTCCACGCTCCAGGCCACAGACGCGAAGCTGCAGGAGTGGAAGAATGAACTCAGGCCCTGACATCGCCTGCTAGGCTCTGCCCCACCTGGTTGCTGCAGGCTCTGCCTTTGTCCAGGTTGCAGCCATTCCCAGGTTGGGCGTAGATGGAGCGGGGCCCCCTTCTCTGTGACACAGGATGTCCCCAGGGAAGAGCCCTCTTTCTTGATCTTGGTGGATTCGGGAACACTGCCACAGTGCCTGTATTTCTGTCGTGTGGTGACATGGACCTGACCTGGGCATCCCTCTGCTCCTCCCTGGGTCGGGTCATAGAGTCCTGGGCCCCCTCTGTATTTTCCCCAGTCTCGTCTGAGACTCAACGGTTAGAGTCCAACAGGGTGCTGGCCTTGAGTCCCAGCCCTGCGCTGGCCCCTGTCCTGCACTGGCCCCAGCCAAGGTTTTAGCATCCCTCCCTTTCCTTATTTAACCTTCACTTTGGGAAGCTGTCTTTAGGCTTGAATCCTCAAACCAGTACTTTTCACCCATAATAAAGTTTTAAGTTATTTAGACCCTTATTTGCTACTTCTCTCTGCTTCACACCCTGGTGCTGATCGCCAATGAGGACTTGGTTAGGATGGAAGGCACCTTGGGCACCTGGCTGGCTCAGTCAGTAGAGCATGTGATTCTTGATCTCTGAGTTGCGAATTCAAGCCCCACATTGGGCATGGAGCCTATTAGAAAAGGAAGGGAGGGAGGGAGGAAGGAAGAAAGGAAGGAAGGAAGGAAGGAAGGAAGGAAGAAAGGAAGGAAGGAAGGGGAAGGAAAGGGATGGAAGGGGATGGAAGGCACTCAGTGAACTGTAGCTCTCAGCCCCTCTTTGTACAATTGTGTTTTGTGGAGAAAAACTGAGGCCCAGAGAAGGGCAGAGGCTGGGGACTTGTCTGACATCACAGTTAGTGATAAAACCCGGCCGAGAACCCAGGGCTCAGGTGGCTGTGTGTCACTGTGGTATGTGTGTGTGTGGCATGGGGCACTCAGGGGCCCCGGCTGAGTGTCTAACAGGGAAGATCCACACAGTCCTACCCCACAGGGGTCAGAGTCCAGGCCAGGAGGGCCAGGGAGTTTAGACAGAAGGGGAAGGAAATAGCTCCTTCTTTCTTATGCCCCTGTGTGCGAGGAGCCTATATGCCCACCGTCTCATCAAACAATCCTCTAGGACAGCAGTTTCTGGCTGGAATGTATTTGGAAGTTCGTGCTGGGGACTTGCCGTGAAGCCGCATTACACGGCAGGGCCATGTGTTTGCTCATATGATTTATTTATTTATTTATTTTAAATGTGTGTTTATTTCTGAGAGAGTCGAGAAGAGGGGCAGAGAGAGAGGGAGACACAGAATCTGAAGCAGGCTCCAGGCTCTGAGCTGTCAGCACAGAGCCCGACGTGGAGCTCGAACTCACAAACCATGAGATCATGACCTGAGCCGAAGTCAGACGCTTAACCCACCGAGTCACCCAGGTGCCCCTGATGCATTCATTTGTAATAGGAACATATGATACAAGAAAACATATTTGGTGTTTGCCCTCGGTCCCTGGCACAGAGCTCCTAAAAGCCTTGGAATTCCCTGAGAGATAGGACTCATCCTTTGTTATTCATAATAAGCCCATTTGACTATGTCTTTAGATAGAACTTTCAGTACCGATCCCTGAGGGAGGAGAAAGAGACTGAACCTTGAGTTCAGTCCCTTGGCCAATGGTTTAATGAATCGTGCACATGGAACAAACCCCCCACGTAAAAACCCTGAATCAGTGAGGCTCAAAAGGAGCTTCTGGGTTGGTGAACACATCTGATGAGCTGGGAGGGTGGTGCATCACGAGACAGCATGCAAGTTCTTCCTCCTCCCGAGACCTTACTCTCTGTAGCTCTCCATGTGGCTGTTCTTGTCTTGTATCCATTTTTTTTTTTTTTTTTAAGTAGGCTTCATGCCCAGTGCAGAGCCCAATGCGGGGCTTGAACTCACGACCCTGAGATCAAGACCTGAGCTGAGATCAAGTGTCAGATCCTTTCTTTTTTTAATGTTTATTTATTTTTGAGAAAGAGAAGGCAGGAGGGGTACTGAGGATCTGAAGTGGGCTCTGTGCTGACAGCAGACAGCCCGATGCGGGGCTCGAACTCACGAACCACAAGATCGTCACCTGAGCTGAGGTCTGACACAAGATGATGACCTGGGCCGACTGACGCTTAGCCGACTGAGCCACCCCAACATTGTATCCTTTATAATGAAACTGTAGCTGTTAAGTGTAGCACCTTCTTGAGTGCTATGAATCATTTCAGGGAGTTTCTGAACTCCAGGCAGATGGTGGAAATGCCCAAATTTGTAGTCATCCAAGCAGAAGTTGGGGTAGCCTAGAGACTCCACTTGCGGATGGCATTTAAAGTAGGGGGCAGTCTTGTGGGACTGAGCCCTTAACCTATGGGATCTGCGCCAACTCTAAGTACCTATTATCAGGATTGAATTGAAGTGTAGGACACCCACCTGGTGTTAGAGAATTGCTGTTGGAACACATTTTGAGCCAGGCCATGGTACACTTCCCTCCTTCCCCGTCCAAGCTGTGACTTGGTACTACTACCACAGTTCCAGAATCAGGATTGTGAAACAGAATGCCATCTCAGAGACTCAGGCTTGGAGCTCCTTTGCACATACATAGCCTGATGGCAAGAAAGTCCCCGGTGGAGCAAAGCTAGATCTCACAGGGAGAAACACCCCAACCAAACGTTCCACGTCTCGTGAGCCAATCCAAAATCGGCCCAAAGCCCAAATCTGTGACTCTACAGAAGTTGGAGATTTTAGACTGAATAACCTCAGCCAGCCTGAGAGGGCAGATCTGACTTAGATGCACAATGAGATAGTGGAAGGAGGAAATGGTAGAATAAACACGACCCTTGTAATGTCAGCACCTCCATTGAATTTGAAATTAATCTTTCCTCAGGGCACCTGGCAAAACTTACAACTTTTTTAAAAATGTTTTATTTATTTTTGAGAGAGAGAGACAGACAGACAGACAGAGTACGAGCAGGGGAGGGGCAGAGAGAGAGGGAGACACAGAATCCAAAGCAGGCTCCAGGCTCTGAGCTGTCAGCACAGACCCCGATGTGGGGCTCGAACTCGTGAACTCCAAGATCATGACCTGAGCCTCAGTGGGGTGCTCAACCGAGCCACCCAGGTGCCCGAAAACATACAACTCTTCACCTTGGGGTTGTGAGTTCAAGCCCCATGTTGGGCCTAGAGACTACTTAAAAAATGAAACAGTGAAAAAAAAAATAAAAAAGAAATTAATCTCTCCTCTCTTCATTTGTAAGCTCTAGATCAGCATCTGCTTTTGCTTACCATCGTGTCCCTGTTGGTTACCAGAGGAAGTGCTAGCCTCAAAATAGGCCCTGCTCAATAACTATTTGTTGATTGAATACATATTGGCTCAAATTTATTAACTTAAAAAAGAAAGCAAAGCTCATTCATTGCTGACAGGAGTGCAAATGGTACAGTTGCTTCGAAAGAGAGCGTGGCAGTTTTTTACAAAGCTAAACATAGTCTTAAATATAGGAGCCAGGATTGGGTTCCCACCTATTTACCCAAGTGAGTTGAAAATTCATGTCCATACAAAAACCTGCACCTGAATGTTTATAGCAGCTTTATTCATAACTGGAAGCAATCAAATGTCCATCAGAAGATGAATGGATAAATAAACTGTGGCATATCCATGCAATCGAATGGTCTTCAGCAACGGAAAATAAATGAGCTATCAAGCCACGAGAAAACATGACAGAAACTGAAATGCATATTGCTTCATGGATGGGTGTCTGAGAAGGCTACCTACTTTCTGATTCCAACTATTATGACATTAAAAAAGACAAAACTACCGAGACGGTAAAAAAGATTAGTGGTTGGGGCACCCAGGTGGCTCAGTCGGTTAAGCATCTGACTTTGGCTCCGGTCATGATCTTGTGGTCTGTAAGTTCGAATTCAGCATCAGGCTCTGTGCTGACAGTTCAGAGCCTGGAGCCTGCTTTGGATTCTGTGTCTCCCTCTCTCTCTCTCTCTCTGCCCCTCCCCAACTCACGCTCTATCTCTCTCTCTCAAAAATAAACATTAAAAAAACTTAAGAAAAAAAGAATTGGGGAAAATGGGGGAGGAGGAGAAGAGTTATATGGGAACTCGGTACTATGTGTTCAGTTTTTGGTAAATGTAAATTTGTTTTAAAAAATAAAGTCTCTTGGGGTGGGGGAGAGGGGAAAATGGGTGATGGGCATTGAGGGGACACTTGGGATGAGTACTGGGTGTTGTATGTAAGCCAATTTGACAATAAATTATATTTAAAAACTAAGTAAAAATAAATAAATAAAAAATAAAGTCTCTTATGGGTGCCGGGCTGGCTCATTCCGTAGAGCATTTGACTTGACCGCAGGGTCAGGAGTCCAAGCCCCACGTTGGGCATGGGGCTTAAATAAATAAATAAATAAATAAACTAAAAAATTTTTAACAAGTCTGTTAATGAAAAGAGAGAGAAAACGAACGAATCTATAAAATAATTGGATTAAATTATCTCCAAGGTCATTTTCAGCTCCGACTCACACTCCAGCTCTGGGCCTAGGGTCCCAATGTAGGATAAAATCAAGAGGAGTTTTGAGCGCCGCTCGTGTTGAAACGGAGAGCGGCTCTCGAGCCGTCCAAGGGTCCAGGACAACACTGCACAAGCTGCCCCTCTGGTCCCCGAGCCCTCCGCGACCAGACCACCCCCCAAAACTCTCTGCGCTGGCTCATCGCAGCCCACCCGCTCGCAGGGCAAGCGGATGCCTAGGCCACGCCCCCGCGCGCCGTTGACTCTCCGATTGGACGGCTGGGAGGAGGTGTGGCCGGAAGGGGTGAGTCTGATTGGCAGGGCGTGGCCGACGGTGTGCGGCGAACATGGCGGAGCGGGTCAAGAAGAGGCCCTGCGGCCCGGTAGGTGGCGGGAGATGCGGTCCCGGGCAGGACAGGGGGTGGGTGCGCGAGAACGAGCCGCGTGGGGGCCCGTGGGGGGGCAGTGCCGTGCTTCCCGTTCCCTGCTTGTCGCTGACCCGAGGCCGGAAGCTCCGGGGTGCCGCATGCTCGTGGCCGCGTGCGCCCCTGCCTGGATGAGAACCGGTGGTGGGTGCTGGGCCGGGGACAGCGTCAAGTAACCATTGCTGAGTCCCCTTGCGGCTACTCTGGGCGGAGCCCCGGATTCCAGAGGTTGGACCCTGCCCTCCATCTCCTTTCGTGGCGTATCTTCTGACTCCGAGCCACCCAGGGTGACAGGCTCCGAGCCACCCAGGGTGACAGGAAGCACGTTCTCTTTCCCTGAGCCTGTTTCCTCTTCCCTCCTTTGAGACCTCATTCAACAACTTATTGGGTGCTTACTATGTGCCAGACCTGGTATTAGGCACTAGGGTACAGCAGGTCCCTGCCCTCCGATGCTCTCCCTGGGGTGGCAGTGTGGGGGCGTTCCTCACCACCCGCATTTTACAGGGTGGGGGCAACTTCGGAGCAGAAAGTTGGACACACACACCCCTCCCAGTTGTGATCATTCAGCCTCACTCCTACACCTCTTCCCATTTCTTCTCCAGGGTGAACATGGCCAAAGGGTCGAGTGGCGAAAATGGAAGCAACAGAGTAAGTAATGGGCTGGGGGTGGGGGATCCTCTGAACCTTGCCCAGTGCCACTCCAGCAGTGCACTGCTGAACCCTGGGGAGAGCCACCGGGTTTGTCCGCTCTGGGTTCCACAGCACCCAGAATGGGAAAGAAGGGGCCAGAAGCCCATATGGCTCCACTGGCTGCTCACTAAACGGCGCTGGAGAGCCCAGGCTGAGCCCTACTGAGACGCCACCATCTCCTGGACTGCTCCACCACGCTGTCCCTCCAAGCCCTCTCCCTGCCACCAATCCAGATGTCCTCTTATCCAGAGAAAGAGGAGAAAAAGAAATGGAAGGACCTCAAGCTGATGAAAAAACTGGAGCGCCAGCGGGCCCAGGAAGAAGAGGCAAAGCGCCAGCAGGAAGAAGAGGCAGGCGCACAGAGAGAGGACCAGGGTGAGCAGGCTGGGTCCTGGGCAGGGCAGCCAGTGTCCTATCTGGAAGGGACCTTAGAGACCAGGGGGTCCAGCCATCTTGTCCCGTTGGAGACACTGAGGCCCAGAGAAGGGGAGAGACCCGGAAAACAGAGTCCTAACCTCCCACTTAGGTAGGTTTAAATCCTGTGGATGAGTGTCACGTATAACTTTCTATCTCCAGAACTCACCATCATCATGATGGTGGTTTTTCACTTTTTCGCTGACCGCTTTGTGTGCTTTAATTTAGTTTTTCATTTACTTATTTTGATTTTACTTTTTAAAAAAAATTTTTTTTAATGTTTATTTCTTTTTGAGAGAGAGAGAGACAGCATGAGCTGGGGAGGAGCAGAGAGAGGGAGACACAGAATCTGAAGCAGGCTCCAGGCTCTGAGCTGTCAGCACAGAGCCCGACGTGGGGCTTGAACTCGCAAACCGTGAGATCATGACCTGAGCCGAAGTCACCACCCAGGTGCCGCATTATGGTTTTTTTTGTTTTTTTTTTAAGTAAGCTCTATGCCCAATGTGGGGCTTGATCTCACGACTCTGATATCAAGAGTTGCATGCTCTACTGACTGAGCCAGCCAGGGTGCCCCTTATTTTGATTTTATAATAAGAATTTGGGTTTTTTTTTTCCGGGGTGGGGTGCGCCTGGGTGGCTCAGTCAGTGGAACATCCATTGACTCTTGTGTGTCCAACTTTCAGCTTCTGGCTTGGGTCATGATCTCACAATTTGTGAGGGCTTTGGGCTGACAGCCTAGAGCCTGCTTGGGATTCTCTCTGTCCCTCTCGCTCTGCCCCTCCCCTACTCGTGCTCGTACTCTCTCTTTCTCAAAATAATCATCTTAAAAAAAGAAACAATTAAAAAAAAAAGATTTCTCTTTTTATATCATTAAACAATATCTGTTCAAAACAATCTCTCTTGGGGCACCTGAGGGGCTCAATCAATTAAGCATCTGACTCTTGGTTTCAGCTCAGGTCATGATCTCACGGTTCATGGGATTGGGTCCCACATCTGTGCTCTGAGCCCAGCGGCTGCCTGGGATTTTCTCTCTCTCTGGCCCTGCCCCACTCTTGTACATGCTCACTCTCTTTCTTTCTCAAAATAAATAAAAATAAAATCTCCCTCCCCGCAAAATACAGAAAACCGTAAAGAAGAAAAGAAAAAATTTCAGCAAACATTGCAGTGGAAGTTTCTCCAGATGTTATGTTATACCTACTTATGCACATGCAGAGAATATATGGATATAGTTTTATAGAAGCGAGACCACTTTCTCCATGAGCTTCTGGACCTGGTTTTTCTCATCCCACTTTGTAGCCTGGGTGTCCTTGCACATCAGTACATCTGGATCCACCCCAACAAATTGTATCTTTTCCCCTTGTCTATACCCAAACCTCAGGAGGGTTAGGGCATCATAATGTAACCTCTAAGCCCATTGGTGACCAGTGATGATGGTGACAGTGGGGACAGAAACTGAGCATCTCAGCTCTTTTACACACCAGGGAAGCCATTCATGGGTGTTCCCTCATGTGGCTCCCATTGGATGACTCCAGGAGGGAGAGCATGGCGGTCCCTCTAGAGCAAGATAGCCTGAACCCAGATCCCTGTCTTGCTTTTTGTGTGACCTTGGGCCACATGTTTGACCTCTCTGGCCCACAGGTTCTCCACGTCTCGATGGGTACCATGGTAATACTTTTTAGGGCTATTGGGTAAATGCACACATATAAAGGTGTCAATAATAGTTCTCTATTTATCCCCATTTGACAGCTGGAAACGGAGGCAGTAAGGGGCAGAGCCAACATAAGAACTTAGACCAGTGTGTCTAACCACTCCCCAGTCTTACCCAGGGGTGTGCCCTGCTCATGGGAGCCTTGGAGACCACTGGGTCCATCTTCCTCCTGGGAAGAGTGAGGCCTGGGAAGGGGAGTTGGATCTATTTTGCTGACCTCAAAATTCCTCCTGGAGGGAAAGTTCTCTCACTCTGAGTCCTGGGATTAGAGGAAGAGAGGGGAGAGCACAGCCCTGGCCTCTCAGACTGGCCACGAGCAACCCTCCCCTGCCCAGGCCGGCCCTACACCCTGAGCGTGGCCCTGCCAGGCTCCATCCTGGACAACGCCCAGTCGCCGGAGCTTCGCACCTACCTGGCTGGCCAGATTGCCAGGGCCTGCACCATCTTCTGCGTGGATGAGATTGTGGTGTTCGATGAAGAAGGCCAAGATGCCAAGTGAGGAGCTGTCCAGCAGGGCCCTGGGGCTCAGGGAGCAGGGAGGGGCTGCTAGGACTGGCTTTGCTTCCTTCTTTTCACTGCCCACCCGCCTGGGCTGGGAAAGGTTTGAAATGCCCCCCAGTGAATCTGGTGGGAAGAGTCGCAAAACAGGGGACCGCAGAGGTCAGACTGGGTGGAAGAGCTCTCACAGGGAGCGCAGGAGGTTCTGGAAGCCCTGTCTCTCTCTCTCCAGGACTGTGGAGGGTGAATTCAGGGGCGTCGGCAAGAAGGGGCAGGCGTGCGTGCAGCTGGCCCGGATTCTGCAGTACCTGGAGTGTCCGCAGTAAGGGGGTGAAGGGCAGACCGGCCTGCACGTGGTGAGGTGGGGAGGGTGGTCAAGGTGCAGGTCAGGCAGGACGCGGCCTCCCCTGGGAACTTCCTGAGATCTGCATTCTTCACTAGGTACCTAAGGAAGGCGTTCTTCCCCAAGCACCAGGATCTCCAGTTTGCAGGTAAGGCTGGGGGAGGTGGGGGCTGACCCCCATTTCCCACGGATCATCCCCCAGACCCTGAAAAATTGCGGCACGGTTGGGAGAGCAGCCCCAGGCAGGGCAAGGCCTGTGTCTGGCAGCAAGCAGCAAGTCTGTGACCTGGAACTTGGAACTCCAGACCACTGCGTGCTTTTGCACCCCCATCCTCCCCCCCCCCGACAGGGCTCCTGAACCCCCTGGACAGCCCTCACCACATGCGTCAGGATGAGGAATCTGAGTTCAGAGAAGGCATCGTGGTGGACCGACCCACCCGGCCAGGCCACGGGTCCTTTGTCAATTGCGGCATGAAGAAGGTAGGGCTTGAGAGCGTGGGTTGAGACGTACGTTGGGGACATGCCCTGGCTACGGAGGGCAGGGAGGCTCATGTGAGTGGGGAGCCCTGGACCCAGGCATCTGTGCCTGGAATTCCTCTACCGATGGCAGGTTTCAGCCAGAGAAGTGTCCCGAAACACGGCTCAGTAGATAAAGCCAGGAACCAATGGACGGTTTCTTGAAAAGGAAATGAACAGGAGATAGTTCCCGTGCTTAAACCCAACCCAATCCAGCTCGGCCCTGAATCCCCCTGGGGTGGCTCCAGGGAGGATGCAGACCCACACTGGGCCTGGCGCGCTCGTCGGCCGCCTGGCTATGCTCAAGTCTCCTGGAGTCAGAGACAAACACTTCCGTGTGTGGGGTTCCCTCCCCACAAAAAAGAGCAGACCAGAATTGACTAGCTAAAAGCAGACCAGGATGACTCCAGGAAGAAAGGGCCCCATATCCTGAATTCGGAATTGGCATGAAACGCGGACATCAGTTGTCCTCCATCCCACCTTCCATGTACCTCATCTGGGCACTAGAATAGTCGCTGTTGTTTATGGAGAGTTTCCCGATTGACAGATGAAAAGACTGAGGTCCCGAAAGGTTACATGGCCTGTTCAAACTGCTATAGCTAGTAAGTGGCACGGCCATTTCTGTTCAAAGACTGGGATTTCATCTCATGAAATAGCCAGGCCCAGACTATTTGTCTCTGCCCAGTGTCCTGGGATAGTCATTTTGCAGGAATGGCCTCTTGTGAGCAGGTCTGGCAGGTGCCACAGAAAGGGGATGGAGGTTGACCTGGAGCCCTTAGGTACCTGGCCAGCCCCCGCCCCCCAATTCCCCCACATCGGGGAGAGTAGTGACCCCTGCTGGGCCTGTGGGGAATAGCACCCATTTCTACTGGCTTCTCCCCAGGAGGTGAAGATTGACAAGAACTTGGAGCCTGGACTTCGGGTGACCGTGCAACTGAACCAGAAGCAGCTCCCAGGTATCTGGAAACTTCCCAGCCTGGCCGGCATTTGGGCTCGGAGCCGCCACCTTCCACCTCCTTGTCCCTCACCCCATCTTCACAGCCTCTCTGCTTCCTCTCCAGAAAGCAAGACCTACCGGGGGAAAGTCGTGTCTTCACAGGACCCTCGCACCAAAGCCGGTCTCTACTGGGGCTACACAGTCCGGCTGGCCTCCTGCCTCAGTAAGGACAGAGCTTCCTCATTTGAATAGCTGGCCTCTCTCTGGGAGGCCACAGAGAGCCTTGCCTGATCCAAAAGGCAGACCAGGGGCTTTGTCTTGCCACCTTACTGTGCAACCTTAGGCAAATGCTTGTCCTTCTCTGGGCCTCCATCTCCCTGAGTGCCCCGCCAGGAATACTGTGAAGGACTTCTGAGGGAAAGGATCATGATCGATTAGTAATGTCTGCCATGGGGCTGGGACTAGGACCTAAGGACCAGATAGGAGTTCTCAGAGCTCCCTCCTCCCCAACCTCCACTTGGTTTCCCCAATCTAACACAGGCGTGGTCTCCCCCTGCTCAGTCCCCAGGGGCAGTGGAGGACTTGGGTGTGGCTCCCTGCCAGGGTCCCCTTCTCCACCCCTCCACCCCAGTGTACGCACGCACATAGCCAAGTGGCCCTGGCACAGAAGTGGGACCCCTGGTGAACTGGTCTCCCCTCCCCAGGTGCCGTGTTTGCTGAGGCTCCCTTCCAGGACGGGTACGACCTGACCATTGGGACATCGGAGAGGGGCTCAGATGTGGCCTCTGCCCAGCTTCCCAGCTTCAGGTGGGTACAGCCCGGGGCAGGGGCCGGGGAAGCAGGAATGGGAAGCAGGAATGGAGCCAGAATAGTCCGCTGGGGGTGGGGGAGCGGAGCTACACAGGCTGGGCCCCCACCATGTACCGGGAGCTGCATGCAGTGTGGCCTCGGCAAGTGGTCACTGACCCCCTCCCTCCCCGGGGTGCAGGCACGCTCTCGTGGTGTTTGGGGGACTCCAGGGGCTGGAAGCTGGAGTGGACGCCGACCCCAACCTGGAGGTGTCCGAACCCAGCGTCCTCTTCGATCTGTACGTCAACACGTGCCCGAGCCAGGGCAGTCGCACCATCCGCACCGAGGTGAGCCCGCCCGCCTCCCCGCTCCAGCTCCAGGCTGTCCTCGAGCCTCTGCCACCCGCCAGGGGTGCCAACGGGAGTGCGGCTCTCCATGTTGCCCACCCTGCCCGAGGCTGTCTTGAGCCCGAGCACCCTGGAGATGGTTTCCTCAACCATCTTAGTCTCTGACCACAACGAATTCCAGCAGGGACAGCGTCTGAGTGAGCGGGGAGTCAAGAACCCCGGGTGCTGGTGCCCATCCAGCTGCTCCCAGGCTGGGTGACCCTGGCCACCTACCCCCCCGGCGCCCTCCCGCTCTGGGCCTCAGTTTCCCCAGCTGTGCGCTCCGTGTTGCCCTTCTCATGCGTGACCATGGTGGCCAGGGCTGCCCTTCCCACTGGGCCTCATTGGCACCTTGGTCCTGTGGGGCCCAGTACGGGACATATTGTGTATGTTGGGCATCCATGGAGCTGGTGGCCCCACGTGGGAGGTCAGCACATGCAGCACCCCGTAGGCACCTGGCTTCCATTACTGTCAAAGGGCAGGGAGTACGTAGGTGGTCTGTCCCCAGGGGTCCTACAGGGGCCCTCCATACCCACCCCGTACTAGGGACTGAGAACTTGCTGCCTGTCGCCTCCCCTAATCCTGACCCTGGGAGGCAGGTATGATTCTGACCATCCACACTTTAGAGGGAGACCCTGAGGACAAGCAAGGCCCAGCCTGGCCCTGGCACGGCGTGCAGCCAGCCGCTGGCAGGTCAGCAGGGTGAGGCTGAGCCTGGTCTGAACCACTGAGGGCGGCGTGCCCTGGCGGGTTGAGCACTGCCAGGCTGGGAGCCGGGCCCCCCCGCCAGCCTCCCAGGCCCCCAGCCCGGTGCTTTACTTCTCCAGGAAGCCATCCTCATCTCCCTGGCCGCCCTACAGCCTGGCCTCACCCAGGCGGGCACCCAGCCCAGCTGAAGGCCCCGTCCGGCCCACAACAGCAGAGCAGCAGCGGGAAAGCCAGAGGTGCCTGAGGTTCCGCCCGGACAGACACGGCCGCAACCTGTCTCCCAAAATCACCACCTTTAATGCAGCCCCGCCCCTACAGTCTGGCAGGGCTGCCGTCTTCACTTGCTGCCCGCGCTGATGGCCTTCAGGCTGCCTGCCCGTGCCAGCATATTTGGCACGAAGAGCAGCCCCGAGGCCCTCTCGATGCTCTCGATGGGCACCAGGAAGCGCTCCAGCGGCACCGCCTCGTCCACGGGGGCGTTGGGCATCACATAGGAGCGGAGTTCGATCTGCCCGCCTGCTGCCTCCAGGATCAGTACCTTGAAGAAGTGGGTGGGCACTGCCACGTGGTTCTTCCCGATAACCTGGTACTTCACGTAGGACTTCCCGTCAGCCTCCGTCCTGCGGGCAGACCCGGGCACACATGGCCTTTCAGGGCGCCCAGGGCATCCGGTCGGACCCAAGGCTGCTCCTGTAGGCCCACCACCTCAGCGCGAGGCTTCCACGCCCTTCTAGGCTCCCCAGGAGGGAGGCTGGGCTCGCCTGCCCTGTTTCCCTCGCACCCAGCACTGGGTCAGGCAGGGTGGGTCATGGCAGTAAACGTTACCGAGAGAACCGGGCCTCGTGGACACTCGCCTGCCTTCCTGCAGACACGTGCTTACGCTCTACCTCCCCTGCGGAGGGCGAGCACCAGTGGGCAAGGCCCACGACCCCGGAATTCCCAGAGCCAGCACAGGCCCTGGTGTCCAGGACACTGGCTGGGTGACTCCTGGTCTTCCCCATTTCAGCAGGCCATCCGAGGCACTTGCTAATTATCCATGCCTCGGCCAGTCCATGCTGAGTGCTCATCGCAGTGACCCCGCCACTCCCCTTTTGACTCCTAAGCCACCACGAGGTAGGCAGTGGCTATTATCCCCATTTAACAGGAGAGCCTACTGAGGTCATTTGCCCACGGCACTCCTCTATAGGCCGGGTGACAGGGCCTGGATTCTATCTCAGGCCTGTGGACTTTGCCACAACCTTTTGCCTCCCCCAGCTCAGTCTTCAGTAGGCCAGAAAAATCACTGAGCTCAGTCCCTTCCACCTGGGAGGCAGAGACCGGAGTGGAGGCTCAGGGTCAGGGAGACGGAGTTCAAACCCTGGCTCTGGGAGAAGGGTGAGGAGCGTTGCTCCAAGCAGAGGACACTGAAGGCAAGAGCCTGATGGAAGCCTTTCTATCTGGGCAGAGCGGAGTCGGGGGCACATGGCAAGAGGTGAGGTGGGAGAAAGGAACAGAGGCAGATTTGGGGCTCGGTGCCATGGGCAGAGGAGACACGGTCTAGGTGGGCACCCCACAGGTCTCTGGCTATAGAAGTGGAATTAGGGGGCCTCAAGCAGGGGGCAGACAGGCATGTCGAGAAACCAGATGACGTGACTGAGTGTGGACCCAGGGGCTAAGGCAAGCCTGGATGGTATGAGTGGCCGGAGGGGGGCCTCTAGTGAATGGGAGGGCCTGGCATCCCAGCCCCCACCCCACCCGTCCCCCTCCCCCTCTAGCCTTACCTGGGCAGGAAGAGGGGCCCCGTGCACACATAGACACTTTGGTAGGTGCGGGTCAAGCTCCGGCTGTACTTCTCCAGGTTGTTCCAGGCATTCTGGTTGAGGTGGGGCACCTGGTTGGAGAGGCGGGGCTCAGAGAGACTGGGGCTGGGGCCCATCCCCCACTGCCACGGGGCGGAAACAGGCTGCGACAGCCCAACGGGGAGTGGGGTGGGCAAGCATGCTGAGGAAACCAAGGTTCGAGGAAAGAGCGACTCCCTTTAGGCCACCTGGCCGTGAGGGTGGAGCCAGGCAGAGCTCAGGGGGTGCTAGCCTGCCCCCACCTGGAATGGGAGGGACTAGCATCCCAGGATCGGAAGTGCTTCTCCGCTCCACAAAGCCCCGAAGGAAAGGGGGCATTTCTCCCTCTGCAGAGAAACAGGCCTCCCCGCCAGTCCCCATGGGCTCATGGGAAGGCCAGCTCTCCAACCCTAGGCACTCCTTTCCCAGTTTGAACCACATGCAGAGCCTGGCTGGAAGTCATGGATCTGGTCCTGACTCCAGCCCCTGCGTTCTCCAATGTCCTAAATGGGCGGGGGACTGGGGGGCGCTAGGAGAGCAGAAGTCTGGTGGGAGGCTCAGACCCCCCACGGGGTTCACCCAGAGCCGCAGGTCAAGTCTCCAGGCCCTGCCGGGAACAGGCCTAGAGGTAGGGCGCACAGTGACAGCTCACCGGTGACTATGCAAGTTATTTTCCTTAGACTCCTGTAAGGCTGGCAGGGTAGGGGCAATGGCTGAAAACCCAGGTTCCCCCAGGCAGACTGCCAGGGTCTCCCGCTGTGTGACAATGGACCAGTCACTCTGCCTCTCTGTGCCTCGGTTCCCTCATTAGAGAGAGGATGTGCTGAATGCTTGCCACGGACTAGGAAGCGAGCTCAATATTCTTGTTCGCACTGTCCTCGGTTCCTCGGCGCTGCTGCGAGGAAACCGAAGCGCAGGGAGAGGCCACGGTGAGGGTCAGACTGCAGAGCGGGTGCCGGGCGCCCGCGTGCTCGTGCCTCCCGCCTGGGGCGCAGCGAGCAAGCCGAGGCTCCGGGAGGCGGTGAGCGCGGCTCCGGGCGCGGGCGCTACCTGGGGCGCGACGTTGCTCAGGTAGAAGGTGTCGTCCATGGCCTTCTGGCTCCAGCGGTGGTTGGCGGCGGCGGCGAGGTGGCCGCGGTCGAAGCCGCTGCCGCGGTAGTCGGCGTTGGTGGCGCGGTGGTACGCGTGCACCGAGTCGTCCTCGCGGAAGTCGCACGAGCGGCGGTCGGCGTCGCCGCGGAGCCGCTCGGGCCGCAGCTGCTCGACCACCCAGAGCGCGCCGCGGGTGCGCGGGTCGTAGCACAGCACGTACGACTCGCGGCTCTTGAGCTGCGCCAGCCCCGGCAGCCCGTACTTGGCCAGCTCGCCGGGGCCGCCGCCCGCTGGGGTCCCGGGCTTCGCGGGCACCGCGGGCAGCTCGGCCGCCGCCGCCACGGGCAGCACGGGCAGCCGGCCCAGGAGCCCCGGCGCCGCCCGCGCGTCCGCCCGCCGCCGTCGCCAGCCCTCGGCCGCCGCGCCCAGCCCCGCGCCCAGCGCCAGGGTCAGGCCGGCCCGCAGCGCCCGCATGGCGGGGAGCGCGGCCCGCGGCGCCCCGGGCACCCGGCGACCTCCGGCGGCCGACCCGCGAGCCTCTTAAAGGGGCCGCGCCGGCGTGCGGGGCCCTCGGCGGAGCCGGGGAGGGGCGTGAGGGAGGGGCGTGCTGCCCGTCGCTTCCACTCACAAACGCTTCGAGGAACCGGGGACCGCCACGGAGTGGATGTCGACCGGTGCGCAGCGGACGTCCCGGCGTCCTTTCTTTGCCCTTTTAAGACGCGCACTGGGTGGGCGGGCGCGCCACTTCTCCCCTGGCTCGTGACTGGCCGCCGCCGCCCGGCTCCGCCCCGCCCCGCCCCCTCCAGGGACCGCAGCCAGGAACCCTCCTCCGCGCGGGCTGGAAGGGTCTGGCAGCTTCCCTCGCAAAGTGACTTAATCTTCAAGATTCAAGAGAGGAAGCTCCTAGTTGGCTGAACAGGGAAAACAAGGCCAAGGCCCCAGGTCTGTGTGACACCAAAACCTACCCTCCCAACCATTACACCGTAAGTCAGGAGTTCTAGGACACTGGCAAGTGTCGTAACAGCCCGGGACAGGACAAGGATGCAGGCGGCTGACGCCGAGTGCTGGTTGGAACAGAAACTGCTACGATCCCAGAAGTCGGTCTGGCAGGATGTGTAAACTCCTTAAAAGGGTTCAGACCTTTAACCCACTTGGAGGGCCGGAGTGGGGGAATGAATGGGGAACGCAAGGCTTTTAACCACGAAACCTGCCCCACAGTAGTACTCATAATGGAGGCTGGAATCATCAACATACTCCAAGATAGGGGCCGGTTTCAGGCATTGTTAGCAGACTTAGCAGACTAGAATACTATATAGCCCACAAATACATTTTAAATTGTACAGCAGCTTGCTTACCACCTAACCTGAGAGGGTAGACGGGACACAAAAATGTATCAAGAAAATGACAATGTAGCGAAGATGAACATGTTCCTAGTGATCTTCTCTAGACTGTGGGTTATGACTTCTTTCTTAAGGTTTTGTCAATCTCAAAAATGACTTGCGGTGTGATCCACTGCGCAGCACCTCCTTCCCTAGCCCCGCTTTCCCCCGCCCTCCCCCCCGCCGGGCCCTTCTCAGCGGCAAACTGCAGGCAGTTGGTCGA
Organism: Cryptoprocta ferox; assembly: GCA_028646485.1. Taxonomy (NCBI): domain Eukaryota; kingdom Metazoa; phylum Chordata; class Mammalia; order Carnivora; family Eupleridae; genus Cryptoprocta; species Cryptoprocta ferox. The sequence continues at coordinate 6,668,482 of CM053568.1, forward strand.
GCTACAAGACTTGAACCGACTCTTCCGACAAGAACTTCCTGGCCTTGTTCTTTGCCCACTCTCAAAGAGCCTCCTGCTCCATCCCTGCTTGGACTTTCCCTGAGGTCTCAGAGGTGTCAGCCCATCACAGCACCAATGCCCATTGCAAAGAACACATGATTTATTAAAGACAACTTGTCATCAACAGCATTGATTCAAGGAATAAAACAGATGAAAAAAACAAAAGCAGACTCCCGTTCTGACCCTGGAGTGAGACCTGCAGAATTCTTATAGCCCAATCTGTAAGTGTCCAAAGTCCTGGGGGCAGCTCCCCAGCCAGGAAGCCCCTGGCTCTCAGGGCACTTCCCTGAGAGTCTGGGGAGGGGGAATCACCAAGAGCCTGTCCTTTCCTTGGGCAGTATCCCACCGGAGAGCGCAGTGTAATCTGGACATGGTCCCTGTGCTCTCGATCCTCATCCCAAGGTCAAGGAAAGAGCACTGGACCTAAGTCTGCCACTGAGGCAAATCAGATGCAGTGATTCAAGTAGTATGGCCCCAGGAGGGTAGGCAGGGGGGACAGTTAAGAGGGAATGCATCGGGTGTCCTGGGCAGTCGGCTGGGCCCCTGGCTGTGAAGGGCTGAAAGTTGGGACTGAACCACCAGCTGACAGTTCTGGGAAGAGGCTGAGTCAGGCTGGTGGGAAGCAGGGTCTCTATGCCATGCTGGGGTCTGGCAGTCCAGAGACGACACCAGCCCTGTTGTATCCCTTACACTCAGTGACAGTACAGAGCTCAGAGCCCTCCTAGCTAGAACCTGCTGGAAAATCAGGAAGGTCCCAGAGGCTGTGGGAGAAGAGGCTGACTCTGACCTTGGGAGGTCGGGAAGACCTCCAACTGCTTTTATTATACCTCCCAGCCCCACCCTTCATCCCCACACCAAGCACTTGCCAGTCTGCAATAAATAACTAGGAGTCTGAATAAATATAGTAAAAAAATCTCCCAAGAACTGTGTGTTGGGAGAGGAGGCGGCAAAAAGGCAAGTGCATAAAGTCCCAGCAGTATCCAAGGTACAGCCTGGTCTAGGAGCCACTTGGGGACAGCTCTTCCTGGGCCCTACAGCCGGGCCTGGGACGGCAGCACAAAGTCCTGGCTGCCAGACTCAGGAAGGCTTTGGGGACAAAAGGGCCACTGCTGGCCAGTCTGCGGCCCAGCCTTCTAGATCCAAACTACCCGCCTCCCCGCAGGAGGGAGGACGGGCCTTGGTCAGAATATGCCCACTCCTCCCACAGCCCCGCAGCAAGAGTAGCCAGCTGCCCCCGCCCCAAATCCTGGGACCAGCCCAAGCCGGTGACCAGGGAAGGGTCAGCACCTCCTTCAGCCTGCCTGGGGGAGACACGGCTCTCCTGGCACCACAAGGACCCAGGACCTTTAAGCTCAGTTGCACGTGGCCCAGGGAGACTGGGCCCCCTGCCTTTTATGGGACCCACTGCCCTGGGCTGGGACCTGGAAGCCAGGAGAATGACCACTCGTTCTGAAGCACTTGGATCCCGACCCCTGGAACACCATCACTTTCAGGTCCTTTCCTCTGGGAGAGAAGGGCCTTTCGGGGGACTCTCGGGAAGACCCAGCTCTCCCTCTCCTCCTTCCTCCATCGCCTGGGCGGAAAGGAGGCTAAGGAGCCCAACGCTCTGTGGGCCATCATTTCTCAGCAGCTTTTGGTTTCCAAGATTTCTGTCGGGAGCCGATTCAGGACCCTGCGGTGAGGCACTGCGGACTCCCTCCTAGTCTGTGCGACCTGGGGGCCCAGGGCTGGGAATGTGAACAAGGTGCAAAGGCCAAGGTTGACCCCCAGGGATTTTGCTGAGCCACACTCCTCATTCTGTCTCTGGGGTTCGTGGAGTGGAGGGGAGGGCAGGGAAGAGCTGGGGATAAGGCACCCCGAGAGAGAAGGGCAGAGGAAGAACAAGAGAGAGGGTCAGACAGAGTGAGAGGATCACACACTCCCTCTGTGAAAAAGGCAGAGGGATAAGGGAGGGAGAAAAAGAGCCCTCGGGGGACCAAAGACACTCCCACCTCCTGCACACATACGGACACACACACATACGCATACACACACCCCCACACACACACCACACAGGAGCAGCAGACACCTGGGAGATGAAGAGACATGTCCACAACCACCCATGACTACAGACAGAAACACACACTCGGGGGGCGGGGTAGGGGGGGAGGGACAGAGGGTTTGACCTGGGCCTGGCAGCTTCTTAGCTCCTTCACAGTGTCACCTTCCCCACGAAGAAGCCTAAGCACCAACCAAGTGGTTTCTGGCTCATCTGCCAAGCACCTCCAAAGACCAGAGCCCAGAAGACCAGAGCAGGAGAGCAGGGAGGGAGCAGCAGCGTGGAGGCAGGGACGGACCCCTGCCGGCGCCCAGGGCCCCCAACATGCCCCAGCCCCGGGAAACCACCTCACGAGCTGAGCTCCAGCCTCGAGCTGAGCTCCAGCCTCGCTCGGCAGCCTGGGCCAAAGGTCTCCAGGATGAAGAGCAGGGAGGGGGCCAGGGCAGGGGGTCAGGAAGGAGCCTGGCACAGTGAGCCCCCAGCGGGAGCGGCCGAGGGGGAGGGAGCCGGGTGAGGAGGCCTGGGGTGGGCCACTCCTGCAGCTTCCCTGTGGGCTGCCGTGCCCAGGATGCCAGGGCACAGGGGTGGGTGTCTTCTCTCCCAAACCTGGGCCTCTTGCCAGCAGGCTACTTGGAGTCTTGGAGCTCCTTGGCTTTCTGCAGGATCTGGCAGACATCTGTGATGGGGTAATCCTAGGCATGGGGAAGGTCAACAACACGCCTCTTACGTCAGCTCACCTTTCACCACCACGTGCCCTTCCCACTGGGCCCTGTCACTCTGCTGGGCCCTGGCCTCAGGGACAGGGACCACAGGCTACCAGACACCCGAATTCCACCCAAACCTTGGCCAACGCTACACCCGACGCAGCACTAGCTTACCCGACCCTATCTCACCGAGCAGTGCCACCGCCCCTTCCTTAGGACTTGGGCCACCCTCCCTCCTCTCTCTCCTGCCATCAAATCCCGAGCACCATTCACCTCGAGCCCGGTAGTGGCCCAGACGTTGCTCATGCGTTAGCTCAACGGGTCACCTCATCAGTCTGGTGAGAAAGTTACTGTGACTGTGTCTAGTTTACAGACCTGGATAAATTACGGAAAATCACCCCCAGGCCAGGCATTGGAGAAACAAGCCCGGAGAGGTTGTCACTTGGCTCAGGTCACGTGACCACCACAGCAGAACGAAGATGTGAACCCAGAGCTGTCCACTCCTGAGCCTGTGTCCTTGACCACTACGCCCCAACCTCCACCACCAGGTCTGAGTGCTTTTACCAACAAGCACTACGATGTGCCAGGCGCCGCCGTGTCCCAGGTAAGATTAACTGAGGTAGGACATTTGGTCCAGAGGCGCCAAGTCATTCACTCAGGGCGACACCACTCGAGTGGCAGGACCAGAATTCAAACCCGGATTCCAAACCCAGATCTGCCTCAGGAGTCTGGCCTCTTCTGCCCCGTTCCTGACCCCAGCCTGTCACGGTGGCTGGCCTGGGTGGGTACACGGTAAGTACGTGCCTCATGGCCAGAGTCTGACGGGCCCCTCCGAACCCCGTTACCTGCAGGAGCCGCATGTTTATGGTGAAGTCCCCTTCCAGCAACTGCTCCCGGATCAGTCTGAGGAAGACATGCAGAGGGGCGCGTGGGTGGCTCAGTCAGTTAAGCGACCGACTCGATTTCAGCTCAGGTCATGATCTCACAGTGGGTGAGACTGGGCCCTGAGTCGCGCTCTGCGCTCACAGCACGGAGCCTGCTTGGGGCTCTCGGACCCTGGGCCCCTTCCTGCCCCTTCCTCACCACCTGCAGCGCAACACTGGCCCGAGAGGTCCCGAGGCTCTCTCCTCACACGCGGCCCCTGCCCCTCGGCTCGCGGTCATACTCACATGAGCATGGCGCAGCACACCAGGAGGAGGAAGTCAAAGCGGCTGTCGTCGGCGAAGAGCGAGTCCCAGATACGGATGACATCGGGCAGCAAGAACTCCTGGGACAGCAGCAGCGTCAGCCAGCGGAAGGCAAAGAACTGGGGCTTGATGTTCTGCTCTTGCTGGGGAGACAGAAGTGCGGGGTGCGGCGGTCAGCAGCCGTGCGGCGCCATGCGGCCTAGCAGACTGGCTACACGTGTCAGCGCCAGGCACACCGTGGTGGTGGTGGGCAGGGAGGATGGCACTGGGGCCGCCCAGAGAGCCTCGCTTGGCCAGAGGGGCAGCGGCTGCGGCCAGCCAGTGCTGTCAGATCTTCGATTTTTCAAGCGGGGCCGGAAATCCATGCTTTTATATGAGCTCTCTAGATTTACAGGCTCGGGTTCTTTTAAAATGCGATATGGATTATGACCCCGCATTTATGAACACAACGGGGCACTTACTGTAAGCCTGGCCTCGTGCTTAACATGTGAAATGTATGATTTCATTTCTCTACTCTCCAGACAACAACCTTACATGGCAATTACTCCCCACAGGGACGAGCCCTCTGGTCACCCAGTGAAGATTACTAACTGGAAAACCGTGTTACAGAACAGCGCAAACATAATTCCGAATCTGTTTAAAGGGATCTGTTTATATGCGTGGTCTGGTTCACAAAATTGTTTTTTATACGCAGTCTCTTTTCACAGAACTGTTTTCTGAAATAAATCGGGAATGACACTCCAAGAACTTTTTAGATTATTTTTAATTGTTAAAAATGAAGTTCAGGGGTGAGCCACCTGGGTGGCTCAGTTGGTTGAGCATCGACTTCGGCTCGGGTCATGATCCCACGGTTCGTGAGTTCAAGCCCCGTGTCGGGCTCACTGCTGTCAGCAGAGCCTGCTTCGGATCCTCTGTCTCCTTCTCCCTCTGCCCTTTCTCCCCCTTCCTGCTTGTGCTCTCTCTCAAAAATAAACATTCAAAAAATAAATAAATAAAAATAAAAATGAGGCTTGCACTTTTTTTTTTCCTTCAGAGGACTGCTCCCAAGCTAACGTCATTCAGCGTATGGTAAACACGCCTCGCGCTGCCTGGCACATGATGGGCACCCTATCAACTATCTCTTCATGCCCGGCCTACTAGGCTCCCACGCCAACTGCTGCCCCTGGCTCCCGGTGGCGCCCCAGCTTTCAGGCCAGCACTCCCAGTGGGCAGCAGGCCACTGTCCATTCCTGGACTCAAGCCAGAATGCGCCCTGGGTCTGGGATGCTCAGGAGGCCTGCTATCCGGGCCCCTTCCCGTCTGTCTGCCTTGGCCCCGTGGTCCTCACCAGCTTCAGGTAGAGTTCCATGTCTTTATCCTTCAAGGTGGAGTACACCTTCTCCATCTTGTAGGTGATGCCACATTGCGAGTCGTCCAGGCTCTTGATGAAGTTGTCCCGGATCTCAGCCATGAGGTTGGTGAAGCAGAAAAAGGTGTCTGCCTCGGCGTGCTCTGGTGACAGGGGTGGGGGCGGGGCAGCTGCAAGACACCTGATGTCCTCCCGAGTCCCACCCCACCTCTCAGGTGCATAACGTCTCCCTTTCCCCCTGAGCTTCTCCGGGCCGCCCACCCTCCTGGTCAGGCCCAGGCCCTCCTCTATCCCTGACCAGGCTCCGCCCCCAGACTAAGGACACCACGTCTTTCTTCTCGCACCTTCTGGGAACACTGTACATGTCACTTAGCAACTGATTACATGCTCTTCTGAGGACAGAATCATTATTTATTTAAATCCCTGTCAGTCATTCAGCTTCCTGCAAGTACATGGCATCTCCTTTACCAGAACTTCAGTTATAAATAACAGAGAGATCAATAAACTTCCAACGTTCTAGAAAGCCTGAACCGGAAAGGATCTCAGAGATGATCCAGGTCGCCCTCTCACATCTGATGGAGGGAAGATGGAGGCCCAGAGCAGGGAAGTAAGTCGCACAGCCTGCTAAGGCCCATGAGCCAGGCTTTCCTGGGTCCATCTTTCTAGGGTGCCCCATGAGGGAGGTGGGCAGCCAGGAGCCCTTTTACCTTTCCACTCGCTGTTGGGGTCGGTGGCGAAGGTATAGTACAGCGGCCCCACGATCTCATTCATGCCCTGCACATACGCGATGCCAGGGTTGAGCTTGGCGTAGATGAACAGGATGCGCTCCACCACCTCCCAGTGGGCCTCGCAGCCGTTGGGCAGCACCTCGTACTCATTCAGAGATGATGGCGCGGAGTTCTTGTGTGGGGAGCACATCTGGAGGGGAAGGGGAGGGGCCGGTAAGGCAGGCGGCAGTACAGATAGTGTGCTTCCCCCCGGATACGTTTACCATGAGGCCAAGATGCTACTTCCAGCTCGGGGGGAAACACACAGCAGAGCAGAACCATGTGGAGAAACAGGCTGACAAACCCAGGATGCAGGATATTCCACGAGACAGCTGGGCTGAAGTCTAAGTTACACTGATACAAACCAGAATGGCGTTTCCCTCAGCAGTGAGGGTTACTGACTGGGAAGGGGCGTGAAGGAACTTTCTGGAAGATGGAAATGTTCAGCGACCTGATTGGGCATGCACGTAAGTAAAAGTTCATCTGGTTGTATACTTAAGATCTGTGCATTTTACTGCGTGTAAGTTATTCTTTACTTTTCAAAAAGCCTATAAACATGTCAAAAAACAGACAACCGGCCAAGATCCTTCAAAAAGTCAACTGCTGTGGGGGGAGGGGGGGGCAGAAGTGGAGGCCTCTTCCACATCAAGAGACTAAAGAAACGTTAACATCCCAATACCAGACATACACCTTAACAGGTCCCGGTCGTGAAGTCAAATAACAAAAATATTCTTGGCACAACCGAGGACATCCAATCACGGACTGGATGTTGGGGGTTACTGTGGAATTATCGTGAATCTTCGTAGGTGTGGTGGTGACAAAAGAGGACGTTCTCATTCCCAGGGGACGCCCGCAGTCTTACTTGGTGGGGGGAAGGGTCAGGGCGTGACCTTACTCTCTCCACCCAGAACACGCCCACAAATATGGCAAAACACTCACAACTGTTGAATTTAGGTGGAAAGTATAGAGTTGGGAATTGTATTCTTCTTTCAGGTTTTGCGCACGTTTCACACTTTTCGTGAAGAAAAGGTTGGGAGATGAACAGAAGAGGGATCCTCCCGCGCCAGAGCAGGGGTCTCGGAGAGCGGGGCTGGCAGGAGCCCCCAGGGGCGCGGCAAAGGTCTGGGTGCCGGGGGCACCCGTGTGAGAAAGTGACAGGCAAACGCAGGCAGGCTCAGTGTACGCGGCCGTCCTGGAAGCAAAGGATCCTGCAGACAAAGTCCCTCCCGATCAGACACACACACGTGCAAACATACACACGCGTGTACATGTGCGCTCACACACACACATCGCTAACACTTACTGACAGCTTTCTACGTGCAAGACCGTGCTCTACAAGCATTCCTCCACGAAGTCCTCTGAACCATCGAGAATATCTACTCAACATCATTTTGAAGATGAGGAAACAGAGGCTCAGAAACGTTAGGTCACTCAGCAAAGTCTCGCATTACGGGCTGGCGGTGGACTTGAACCCAGACCGGATGACCCCGGAGCCTGCAGCCCAGGCCTCAGAGAAGTGCCCTGCAGCCTTCCTAAAATCTGCAGGGCCACGGCCTCATTTCAACCTCTTGGTGATTCAGAAGCCCGCATGGAGGAAATGATTATGCCCAGTTTATGGAAGAGAAGATCAAAGCCCAGGAAGGTGAGCCTGGTATTACTCCCCCAAAGTCAAACACATGTTCAACTTGAACTAAATTGGCCAACCGCAGGTCTAGAAGCTTCTGGTCAGGTTCCCACCAGGACTAGATCGAGACCTAAACTGGGGAAGAGCTCGGCTCTCAGATCCCAATTACTGCAGTGAAATGAGTGAAGCCAGGTCCCCCCACCTTGCCCTCATCAGTGGCAGGTAAAAAGGTCGCCCACACAGCCAGCCAAGCATTCTGCACCCCCTGGCATGTGTCCCTCTGTCCCGGGCACATGGAACCCTGGGATCAGCTGTTAACTTCCCTTGTCACCCCTGCAGCAGAAAATGGCTCCTGTCCTAGAGACACAGAGACGCGAGCAGTCATCCTACCTGGGGGAAAAAAGCTGCTATGTTATCTGTCACGAGGCTGTTTGAGGTTACAGAGAAGGATTTTTCTACGAATGTTGGAGGACAGTGAAAAGTTCTGAGGAAAAAGAGGGAGGTCCATGTACTAAACACAAGTGTAAATTAAGGAAGAAGGTAATCCACTTCATTTGGCTACAAGCAGCTTCTCAGAGTTACAGGAACCTGCTAGAAGACTGGGGTTCAAACGCTCGGTGTGACTTGGCAAGCACAAGTCCTATCAATTCTAGCTGCGAATCTCGCAGGCCCACCCACATTTCACCCCGGCCCCCGCCCGCCCTCGCCTGGACAGTGCGGCCGCCCCCCACCTCCATTCCTGCCCCTCCGAAGACACCCTCACGGTGCCCATGGCAATCCTTCACGGAAGCAGACCCGAATCATGTCACTGCATTGCTTAGAATGCTGAGAGGGCTGTCCAGCCCTCAGGACAAAGTCCCGGGGGCAGCCTCGCCACCTCGGGCCCTGCCAGCGTCCTCCGGCAGCCCCGCCTCCTGCCAGGCTGGTCTCTAGTCCCTGAACACGCCAAGCTCACCCCTGCCCGAGGCCCCCACATCTGCCCTCCTCGCCACCTGGAATGCGCTTCCCTACTAATTCCTGGACTCTCAGCTGAAATATCCCCTCCTCAGGGAAGTCTTCCAGGACACCGCGGCCAGGTCAGCTCCCCACTGCCACCGCTGCTCCCACACTCTCACCTGCACGCGATCACTTTTTCAAGAGCCATCCCCTCAGCGCACGCTAGGACCCTCCCCCGGCACCCCAGACCCCCGGACTTTGAGAGCAGACTTGCAGAAAGAGCCCCAGAGGTGGAGCTGGCAGGACCAAGGTCGCTTTGGGGAGCTGTAGGGGCAGGTGGCCGGTGGCCAGTGCCCCAAGGGAAGCAGGAAGGAAAAGGCTGTCACGGGGTGACCCTGGGGCCCCCGGGCTGGCTCTCACATTGGTGACTCCGCTCCGGTTCCGGGCCACTGTCTGGGATTTCAGCGTCGTCTGTTCCACCCGCTTACGAAGGGTCTCAAACTCATTCTGGGGGTCCAGGATAAGGAGGCAGGGGTACTCGGTGGCTCTCTGGAAGAAAGATATGTCTGGGCACAACCTCCTGTCAAGAGGGAACGGGAGAGAGTACTGTTACTCAGGTGAAGGCTGGGAGCATTTCGTCAGCACCCCATTGCCGTGTGCTCCACGATTCCAAAAGGCATTTTTTGTGTTTTTAACAAAATTAGTAACATTTGGGGTACCTGGGTGGCTCAGCTGCTTGAGCGTCCGATTTCGGGTGGGCTCGTCATGATCTCACCATTGGTAAGTGCGAGCCCTGCATCGGGCTCTCTGCTGTCAGAGCAGAGCCCAATTCGGATCCTGTCTCCCTCCCTCTCTCTCTCTCTCTCTCTCTCTCAAAAATAAAAAAATAAACTAAGTAACATTTTTTGGGAGGGGGAGACATAGAGAGTGAGCAAGGGAAGGGTAGAGAGAAAGAGAGAGGGAGACAGAGAACCCAAAGCAGGCTCCACACGGTCAGCACAGAGCCTGATGCAGGGCTCGAACTCATGAACTTCAAGACCATGACCTGAGCCAAATTCAAGAGTCGAACACAACTGACTGAGACATCCAGGCGCCCTTGTAACATTTTATTTTTAAAAATTTAGTGTTTTCTTAACGTTTATTCATTTAAAAAAAAATTTTTTTTAGCATTTATTTATTCTTGAGAGACACAGAGAGACAGAGTATGAGCAGGGGAGGGGCAGAGAGAGAAGGACACAGAATTGGAAGCAGGCTCCAGGCTCAGAGCTGTCAGCACAGAGCCCGACATGGGGCTCGAACCCACAAACCGTGAGATCATGACCTGAGCCGAAGTCAGACGCTCAACCGACTGAGCCCCCCAGGTGCCCCTAACATTTATTCATTTTTGAGAGAGAGAGAGAGAGAGAAAGAAACAGAGTGCAGGCAGGCGAGGGGGAGAGAGAGAGGGAGACAAAGAAACTGAAGCAGGCTCCAGGTTCCGAGCTGTCAGCACAGAGCCTGACGCGGGGCTCGAACCCACGAACCATGAGATCATGACCGGACCCAAAACCAAGAGTCGGACGCTTAACTGAATGAGCCACCCGGGCATCCCTAATATACCCACATTCTTATTTGCATTTCCATATAGATACACACACATGTAAAAGTTTAAGTTTCCTTATGGTCTTATCCAACCCTCTCTTTAACCACAACCATCTTTCAAAAATATTTATCTAAAAAAAAAATTATCTAATACGTACAGAGTGTTAAGGGTAGTGTGGTTTAAAATGGTTACGTTGATAAGTAAACTTAAAAGAAATAGAGTGGTTTTGTCGCACACTGTACAACAGGACAGTATACAGCTGACGTGGGAAGACGTCCAAGACAGAGGGAGAGGAAAACTCAAGGTGGGAGACAGTTTCTAGAACGTGATCATACGTTTGCTTCTATTTCCAGTTTTACTGAGCTATAACTGACCTATATCGCTGTGTCACTTTAACGGGTGAAGTTTCTCTCATGGGCGTGACTGCAGCACAGGCACGCTTTCCGGACCTCTTACCCTCAGCACACTGCAAACCTGCCCCCTGAAAACACTGAACGATGTGCTCCAATCGCTCCCAGTGTGAGACAGAACCCGTGTCTCTAGAACCGGGTTCAAGACATGGTTCTTGACGCAAACGGTCAAGACGCCTCATGCACAGAGGCTGCTGGAGCACCACCCTGAGAACGCAGGACGCTACACCCTCGTCTGCATCCTGGCTGAACTGCGCTGGGCTGGGTGTCCACCGGGGGCCACCCGAAGATGGGCCTGGACAAACGGAGCAGGGACAGAGGAGCAGAGCCCAGGGGCCCGAGGGCCTGGAAACAAGCCAGCACCCGGGGAAGGCGGAACTGAAACCAGGCAAACAGACTCCAGATGCCCAGCCCCGACCACTCCGCCCCACTGCAGGCCTCTCCCCCAGCTCCCCACGCAACCCTGTGGGAGATCCCACCTGCTGCCACACTCGCCGAGCCCCCAGAAAGCACGAGCGTGTTTCCACGTCCCTTTGCCAAGCAGAAAGGCACGCCCACACGCACACTGAGGCTCACAAGTTTTCAAAACACACTCATCTGATCCTGTCACTCCGATGCTCAAAACCTTTGTACGACTGCCCCATGTCCTTGGGATCAAGTCCAAGGTCCAACGCCTGCCTCCCTCCCATGTGGCTTCAACCACACTGGCCTTCACACCGCTCCTCGAACGTGCCTCCGTGGGCTTTGAGGGCCTTCCCTCCCTCTTCCCCCAAGGCCTCTCACTCCTGAGACCTCAAGCCGAGGCTTCCCCCAAACCCTCAAACCACCCCAAACTCTTCCCTCAGAGCACTGACCACAACTGCTAATACACAGAAGATCCGTCTCGCTGAGGGACTATCTACCCATCCTCCCCACCGGGTTCTCAGCTCCTTCAGAAGAGGGCCCGTGTCTGTCGATTCCATGTTCAATCCTGAGCTCAGCCCTGGGCCTGCCATACAGTAGGGCCTCAATATCTGCTGCAGGAAGGCTCCGATGAACCCATAAACACCTGAGGCACGACAGAAACTGAGGCAGGAAGAAAAGACAGCCAGGAACCAGCCCTGTCCACAGTCGACGACGTCCCTGGGGCCTGGACCCACCTACTCGACCACCCTCCAGCAGTTCCTCAGACACCCACCTGTGGGCGTGGGCTGCAAAGGGAAAGAACAGGACTGGGAAACCCCCCAGAATCCCATGGGCCAGCTCCTGGCCCCCAGTGCCCTGCTTACCGGACGTCTTTGTCGATTTGCAGCAGCACCTCATTGTCCTTGAAGTAGGTGTTCCACCGGCTGTCGGGGTTGGGGTTGAGTGGCTGCGGGGAGAAGATAAGCTGCTCCATCCCAGGTCCAGCTAGGACCCCCAGGGGGCAGGTTCCAGTCTGGGGGCCTGAGCAGAGGCCCCGCACCAACAATCCCACCAGAGGCCCAGCGGGGGCTCCACGACAGCCTATGAGCTACTCGGGGAGCCTCCGACGTCACCTTCCGCTCTGAGGGGCAGGGACAATCCTCTCTGTCTCGAATGCTGCACATACCAGGTGCTCACTAAATGCTTGTTGAATGAATGCGTGTTGTAATATTAGATCTCCTCGAATCTCATTCACCAGTACTCGGAATCGTCAATTCTAAACTCTGGAGGATGGGCCTGGGTCCATCCATCTCCACTTTCTGCGCATGGGGAGGGGCTCAGCATTTGAGGAGAGAATGAGGCTCCCTCCAGGCCACAGAACGACCGTTTATTCTCACTCCTGCCCTGCTCTCTCCTCAACTATAAAATCACAGAACCTTCCCCAGGGAACAGAGGTGAGGGGGAAAGGAGACACCGCGCACACCGACAGAGGACTTGACTCAGCACTGCACACACGCTCAGAGCCCAAGCTATGGTTCACATTCCTGGCTGGGCCCAGCGTCTGGGAAGGAGAAGGGAGAGAGAACGGCCTTCAGGGCCTGAGCAGCCCAACAAAGAAAGGAGGTACTGGACGGGCTAGAGGGGACCCAGACTGGCCACACGTGTCCTCTGGGGTGGACAGAACTTGCCAACTCCAAAGCCTGCATCCCTCCCTACTCTGTAGCCTCGGTCCCTCCTGCAACCCTTACTCACGTGGTCCTCAAAGGTCACATCCTCCCTGGACACACCCATGTTGGCCTTGGCAATGCCAGGCTGGATAATCATTTCCCTCAGGAACTGAGAATACAGCTCCCTGCAGGAGACAAGGGGAGAGAGGGATGATCCCAAAGGTCTCGTCCAGGGAGCCTGGACCAGAGAAGCAGCAACAGGAGGCAAGACGGGCTCAGCACCACCTGTTGTCTGATACAAAGGCCCTCCCATCATCCCCCTTTCTCATGGTCTCACCTCTGCTTGGCCAGGATGGAGGTCCATGAGGCTCTCTCCAAGGGGAGGTAGTTCAAGAGAATCTGCACAGAGGGAGAGGAGCGAAGCTCTGTCGACTCCCAGGCCCCAACCCTAGACAGTAGGTGGACGCCTATAGGCCTCAAGGAAAACATCTAATAAAGGCCAGAAGACCAAATGGGCTGAAACCCACGAGTGCAGGTGTGGGCTAGGGGTAGCCTCTCCGTCCTCCCCACTGCCTCCCTCCTCCTTTATCCCAAACCCACCCTTTCCTCTGCTCGTCCTCACAAAGATCCTTGCAAATGATCGTGAAACCTGGCACTCAAGAGGCTGGAAACCAAGACACCGGGTTTCTGCTCCCACCTCAGCTAAGAGCTTTGGGCAAAGCATGGCCTTTTTCTGTCCCATTAAGCATCACTGCCACCGCTCCCTATGGACGAGGAGCAGAGCGCTTCACTGCCACCACTACGTGTTTCAGCCCCAAGGGGATCCTGGAGGGGACGCTGAGAGGAAAGGAAACCCAGAACTTCCCAGAAGAGTCTCCTCGGACCAGCAAGGAAAAGGCGCAGAAGGAGGGAAAGGGGCCAGGGAGGGGTGGGCAGGCCATGCAGGAGCCCAAGGACTTTTGGCAGAGCAGACACCCCACCCAGCCACACCCACCTTCCAGCAGAGGCACCGAAGTCCGCCCTCACAGGGGATGCCTGTGGACACAGCAGGCAAGAGTCACGCCCCAGGCCAGAGCCCCGGATCCCCCCAACCCAGCCCTCCACCTCAGAGCCAGTGGGCAAGGAAAGGAGTGCGCAAGAAGTGCTTCTTCAAGAGTCGCCTCCTGTCAGAAAGATCACTGGACTACACGCTAATCCTGTGTATTTCTCACCACGACCCCTGCCCCCACCCCAGAGCTCCCTCTGTGTGGAATGTTCTTTTGAGGATAACGCCTTCTCATCCTCAGTATTTCTTCCTCAGAGCAGCGCTTACCCACCACCACCATCTCTGCCCAATCAGTCAGATCTCTCGTTATAAATGATAAGGGCTCTGTGACTTCCCCTTCATAGCATCCATCCCAATTGGGATTGTAGGACACGGTGTGCGTATTTAGTTAACATCTGTAACACCAACAGCTGGGTGAGCCCCAGAAAGAGATACCATAAATATTTGCGGAATATAAACTAAGCCACAAATGCTAAGCGCTTTGGGCCTTATGGACATTACTTCACTTAATCCTCATTATAACCCCAGTAAGTGGAGAAGATTAGCATTGTCATCCTCATGGTCCAGATAAAGAAACCTATCTGTAATGACAGGGCAATCGGGGACTCAAACACAGGTCTGTCTGTCTTAACTCTACAGCCCAAACTCAACACAGAATGGCTTCCCCAAGGCCTGGTAGATTCTTCAGCTCAGGACACATCCCAGGAGTCCTGAAGATCGTCAGGGTCTAAATATCACTCCTGAACAAAAAACAAACATCTCCTGCAGTACTGTCAGGAACCCCACTAAAGCAGCTGTTGCTACCGTATCCCTAATACCGTGAACGTGAATGGGAGCTGACGCCGGCCTCCCTCAGAATCTGCCTGGGGACGAGAAAAGCAACTGCAACAGCTCCTTGCTGACGAAGTCACAAGGGCAGAGCAGGAACAAGAATCTACACAGGACACCTTACGATATTTTCAAAGATAAGCGAAAATCTGTGCACTGGAAGGTTAACCATGCCAGGGAGGGCAAAGTCAAACACTGCTGGGGTTCAGCTTCTTAAAGTCAGGGTCTCAAGGCCGGAATTGTACGGTTAACCAAAGTTCACCATTGCCTGAGTCAGCTGTAATCCCCCAGCCTGGGAGAGAATCAGGAACCGCTCTGCAGCTAACCAAATTCTACAACACAGGAAATCTGCTGAGGAGTGAGGAAGACCCCGCAGGAGCTCGAGTCTCTTCCCCGCTCCAGGCTCCTGCACTGAATCCTCTCCAGTAACTCTCGGCCGGCAGCAAGCACCGCGTACACGCCAGGAAGCGTCCTAAGGCCCACAGGCTTGCTCTTGGCAGTCAGGGCAGTCAGGGTTTGCTCAGAGTCCCCGAATCAGCAGAAGGCCCCAAGAAGCAGGCTGGCCCCCCCTAGAACTGACCAGGTGTGGCCTTGGGCACCTTCCCGTCCATCCTAACCACAATGCTGCTCCAGGGAAACCCTGAACTCGGAGAGCTGCTGCTTACCACTAAAACTGAGTTCCCGAAGCTTTTCCAAAGCGATCGTGGGCTCCTTCAGGACCTCCTGGAAATCTGCAATCCTAGAAGGCGTGATGGGAAGGCAAATGAAGCACACCCAAACCCCAGAGTGACAGACTTAGTGATCACTTCTGAAGTCCAAAGCTCCCATAGCAGCAGTTTTCAACCTGTTCTTCCCACCCCTTCAGGACATAAAGACAACAATGCTCAGTCCAGGTCCTGGCCAAAGGCACCTTGGGGGACTACAGAACTACAGATCACTTCTTCCTCCAAACCCAGAAACACAGAGATAGTCCTGTCTGGAGGTTCTCAAACCAACACCATGAAATTAGACACATTTCTAACACTTAGTGGGCTGGCATTTATTGGGCACTTCCTGCTGGCCAGGCCCAGCCCATAGTGCCACTAGGAACCAGGAGTAATGTGATCCCTAGACAACGGGCCTGTGTAACCTGCACGCAGCTCTCCAGGCTCAAAAATACAACCATTGGAAGACCTCTGGGCTAGCGGGCAGGCAAGGACAAAAGGTTTAAAGAACAAGCCCTGGAGGAAAATTGAAGACTTAGCAAAATTTGGCCAGTGCTGCGCTATTGAGCCTGAGGGAAGGAAGACTGGAGAACCCAGGTTCTCCAGCATTCCATGTAAGAACCGTGCAAGGGGAACGGGGAGCATTTGGAGGGGACGGCACTGGGGCAGAGGATTAACAAGGGGGGGCAAAAACTAGTGGGGGGGATGGGGAGCTGGAGAACGGGGCATCGAGGCCCTGGATGAGTAAGACACCAGGGGAAAGGGGAAACCCGGGGCCCAGGATGAGAGAGAGACATGGGGTGACACCGGGGAGCAGAAAACGTGCCTCCGCTCCGGGCCCCCTCTCAGGCCCACAGGCAATGAGGTTGGAAAGTGGGCGCCCGAGACCCTCTACCCGGGGTTCCCGGTTCCTGGCCGCATCTGCGCCCCCCTCTGGGGGCGGCCTGGCCAGGAGTGGTCTGCCTGGGTCGGCTCCGGTGGCCCTTACCTGCTCTTATGCAGACTCGACATGGTGTTGACTTCCGGATCCCCCCTCTGCCCTCTCCGCCGCCGCCGTCCCCTAGGGACGCGGGGCTCCCTGCAAAGGCCTCCGACCGGAAACGAGGCCGCGAGCGCGCGCGTTCCGTCTCGCCCCGCCCCTCCCCGCCCGCTCGCCCCGGCTCCGCCCAGCTCACGTGCCGCCACTGCGGGGGCGGGGCCACGGGGGCGCCGGGAGCGCGGTCCCGCCCCCGTCTCCACCCGACCTGCGCGCGGAAGACGGCGTACGAACCGGTGACCCGGCAGCCTGTACCCTGTGCCTGCTCTTTGCACTTCCCTGGGCGTCAGTTTCTATCTACGCAGGATACCTGTCACCCTGACCTCTTCCTTACGCATTCCTCGCCGGCCATAAACTGTTGTGTCACTGTTTCAAGAATGTGGACCTTCCCTGCTAAACTATACAGGCCTCCCGGCTGGTCTTTTCACTGCAGAGTTGGTTGAGTCCTCGACGGCTTTGACAGCAGTGCCCGCAGCAAGCAGATGGCGCAGTGACTACGCTTCAATAACTATCGGATGGAAGAGCCAGACTACAATCCAGTGTTTTCTTGGATTTTGGAGTTGACAAACATGAAATTTATCTTATCAGAACAATAGAAAAAGAAAGCCAGGATTTCAGGATCCTTCTTAAAAGACAGTTGGCAGCCTTACAATGATTTTCTCTACATGCTTGTGTGCACGTGTGCATGATTGTGCTTATTTTTTAGTTTATCCACTGATGGGTGAAAACTGTCACTGGACTGGAAAGCTTCAAAACATCCGTTCCGCTCTCAGGACTTGTCGGTTCCATGAAACAGGCACATAGATATCTGTTCTTTTATTCGCTAATCTCACGATTTCTGCTCCCACTGTGTGCTAGGTACGGAGCTGTTTCTGTAGAATATCAAGGTTACGTTCTTGTATGAAATACAAGAAATAAATAAATGGTCTCTTAATGGCACAATAGGAAAGGAATATTTTTCTAGATAAAAAGAATATCACGCAGCCCTTTATTTTTTTAAATGTTTTATTTATTTTTTGAAAGAGAGAGAGACAGTATGAGTAGGGGAGGGTCAGAGAGAGAGGGAGACACAGAATCCGAAGACAGGGTCCAGCTCTGAGCTGTCAGCACAGAGCCCGAAGCGGGGCTCAAACCCACAAACCGTGAGATCATGACCTGAGCCAAAGTCGGACACTCAACCCACTGAAACACCCAGGTGCCACTCATGCAGACCTTTAAAACGTTGGTTAGGAAGATAGAGAAAAATACAAATGATAATGTTAGGAAAAATACATTTGGCTATCATTTGAAAAAGATAATAAAGTTCTTTTTTTTTTTTAACATCTATTCACCTTTGAGAGACAGAGAGACAGAGGACGAGTCAGGGAGGGGTAGAGAGAGAATCTGAAGCAGGCTCCAGGCTCTGAGCTGACATGTCAGCACAGAGCCAGAGCCTGATGCAGGGCTCGTACCCACTAACCGTGAGATCATGACCTGAGCTGAAGTCGGACGCTTAATCGACTAAGCCACCCAGGTGCCCCTAAAGTTCTAATCCTATCTCACATCTGACAGAAAAAGAAATTTGTAGCTTAATTAAAGCTCTGCAACAGGAAAATCTATGGGACTAGAAGAAATATATTTTTAAAAAATTATAATTTTGGAGAAGGAAGATACAAAGCCCAGAAGCCATGAGAGATAAGACAGATACATAATTACTTAAATTTTAAAAATTTCTATATGGCAAAGTAAAAGACAAACATCAGTAGGGGAAAACATATGCACCCTCTGTGATAAAAGGTTAATCTTTCTAACATATACAGAGTTCTTAAACCAATGAGAAAGAAATAAACACCCCCCTCCTTGGAAAGGAAATAGGCATTCATTCGAGAAATTTCTTGAGTGCCTACGATGTGCCAGGTATTTTCTAGTATTTGGAATTTAGACGTGAACAAAACAGACAAAAAAATCCCTGTCCTTGGGGCGCCTGGGTGGCTCAGTCAGTTAACCATTCGACTCTTGATTTCAGCTCAGGTCAAGATCTCACAATTCCTGAGTTTGAGCCCCAGAGTCAGGCTCTGTACTGACAGCTCAGAGACTGCTTTGGGGATTCTCTCCCTCCCTCTCTCTCTCTCCCTCTCTCTCAAGATAAATAAACTTAAAAAATCTCTGCCCTTGAAGCATTGACATTTTAGTGAGGCAGACACTTAAGTAAATAGGGGCGCCTGGGTGGCTCAGTCAGTTAAGCGTCCGACTTCAGCTCAGGTCATGATCTCACAACTCGTGGGTTCAAGCCCCACATCAGACTCTGTGCTGACAGCTCAGAGCCTGGGGCCTGCTTCGGATTCTGTGTCTCCCTCTCTCTGACCCTCCCCAGCTAACACTCTGTGTGCCTCTCTCTCTCAAAAATAAATAAACATTAAAAAGAAGTAGTAAATAAATAAGACAAATAAGTCAGATGGTGAACAATCCTTGAAAAGAAAAATAAAGCAGAAATGGGTAGTGGAAGGGTGTTGCAATTTTAAATAGTGGGGTCTGGAAAGCTGCTCTGAGGTAACATCTAAACAAACATCTGTGGGATGCCTGGGTGGCTCAGTCGGTTAAGCGTCCAGCTTTGGCCCAGGTCATGATCTCTCGGTCAATGAGTTCGAGCCCTGCGATGGGCTCTGTGCTGATAGCTCAGAGCCTGGAGCCTGCTTCAGATTCTGTGTCTCCTTCTCTCTCTGCCCCTCCCCAACTTGGGCACGCCCACGCTCTCTCTCTCTCTCTCTCTCTCTCAAAAGTAAATAAACATTAAAAAAATAAAAATAAATAAAAATAAGCAAACATCTGAAGGAGGTAAGACACTAAAGCTCATAAGCAGGCACTTCAAAGAAGAAATAACAATGTTTCACCAAAGCCTGAAATGCCATTAAATTGGGCTTACACTCAGATGAGTATGAATTTGAACAACCATATTGCCCCTTGGATGGGTAAAAGCAATCAGCATTTATTGTGCCCACCATCACTAGGATGAGGAAAAATAGGTCTCTCTCAAACAGCTTTATTCTTTTTTTAAAATGTTTTTATTATTCAGAGACAGAGAAAGAGAGAGCATGAGCAGGGGAGGGACAGAGAAAGAGGGAGACACAGAATCTGAAGGAAGCTCCAGGCTCTGAGCTGTCAGCACAGAGCCTGACGCGAGGCTCGAACTCACAAACCATAAGATTATGACCTGAGCTGAAGTCAGACACTTAACCGACTGAGCCACCCAGGCACCCTTCAAACAGCTTTAAAGTTGAGTTAAACTGGTACGGCTTTTCCCCAGAGTACTTTGACAAGTACTAATACAATTGTTTTTAATTTGTATTTTTTTTAACTTTTTATATTGAGATACTATAGGTTCGCAAGAAGCTGCAGAGATAGTACAGAAAGATCCTTTGTAATCCTCAGCCAGTTTCCCCATGGGTTTATTTTTTATACAATTTTACCAGCTTCGAGATATATTTGATGTTCCATAAGCTGCCCATATTTCAAGTGCTCCCTTATGCAATGTAAGGTTAGACATATATATATATGGAATTGTGAAACTACCACCACAATTAAAATAATAAGCATATCCTTCACCCTCAAAAGATTCTTCCCGACCTTTTGTATCTTTTCCCTTCTTCCTCTTTTTGTGCACTCTGCCCTCCCCCACCCAGGCAACCACTGATCTGCTTTCTGTCACTCTAAATTAGTTTGCACTTTCTAGAATTGTATATAAAAAGAAGCATATACTGTGTACTCATTTTTATCTGACTTCTGTCACTCAGCACAATTATTTTGAGATTCATGCATATTGTAGCATGTATCAGCACTTGATTCCTTTTTTTTAAGTTTATTTTTTTAAACTTTTTTTTAGTTTACTTATTTATTTTGAGAGAGAAAGAGAGAGCAGGGGAGGGGCAGAGAGGGAGAGAGAGAATCCCAAGCAGTTTCCACTCTGTCAGCACAGAGCCTGATGAGGGACTCGAACTCATTAACCATTAGATCATGATCTAAGCTGAAATCGAGAGTTGAATGCCTAACCAGCTGAGCCACCCAGGCTTCCTATTACTTGATTCCTTTTTTATTGCTTTGTAGATTCCACTATATGAATATATCATAGTTTTTTTTTAATGTTTTATTTATTTTTGAGAGAGATAGAGAGAGAGGGAGCAGGGGAGGGGTAGGGAGAAGGGGGTGCAGAGAGAGAAGGGAACAGAAGATCCGAAGGAGGCTCTGCACTGGCAGCAGTGAGCCCGATGTAGGGCTTGAACTCACAAACCATGAGATTATGACCTGAGCCAAAGTCAGACGCTCAACTGACCGAGCCACCCAGGCGCCCCGTGAATACGCCATAGTTTATCCATTTCCTGTTGATGAGCATTTGGTTTGTTTCAATTTTTTTTTTTTTTTTGCCATTACAACCAATGCTGCTATGAACATTCATCACAAGTCTTTATAAGAACATTTGATTTCAAAATGAACTACTGGGACCTCACGAAGATAAAAAGATTCTGTGCAGCAAAGGAAACAATCAACAAAACTAAAAGGCAACAGACGGAATGGGAGAAGATATTTGCAAATGACATAGCATATAAAGGGTTAGTTTCAAAAATCTGTAAAGAATTTACTAAACTCAACACCTTAAAAACAAATAATCCAGTGAAGAAATGGGCAGAAGACATGAATAGACACTTTTCCAAAGAGGACATCCAGATGGTAAACAGACACATGACAAGATGCTCATGAGCGATGGCTCATCATCAGGGGAATACAAATCAAAACCACACTGAGATACCACCTCACACCGGGTAGAGTGCTAACATTAACAACTCAGGAAACAACAGATGTTGGCAAGGATGTGGCAAAAGGGGAACCCTCTTGCACTGTCGGTGGGAATGCAAACTGGTGCAGCCACTCTGGAAAGCAATGAGGAGGATCCTCAGAAAACTAAAAAGAATTACCGGGGCGCCTGGGTGGCTGGTTGACTTCAGCTCAGGTCATGATCTCACAGTTCATGGGTTCGAGCCCCGCGTCGGGCTCTGTGCGGGCAGCTCAGAGCCTGGAGCCTGCTTCCTATTCTGTGTGTCCCTCTCTCTCTGCCCCTCCCCTGCTCATGATCTGTTTCTCTGTCTCTCAAAAATAAATAAATGTTAAAAAAAATAGAATTACCTCACAACCCAGCAATAGCACTACTGGGGATTTATCCAAAGCATATAGGAGTGCTAATTCATAGGGACATATGTACCCCAATGTTTATAGCAGTGCTATCAACTGCAGCCAAATAAGGAAAAACCTCAAATGTCCATCAACTGATGAATGGATAAAGAAGATGTGGTATATATACACAATGGAATACTACTCAGCAAAGAAAAAGAATGAAATCTTGCCATTTGCTACAACATGGATGGAACTGGAGGCTATTGTGTTAAGTGAAATAAGTCAGTTAGAGAAAGACAGATATCATATGATTTCACTCTTATGTGAAATTTGAAAAACTTAAAGAAGACCATAGAGGAAGGGTAGAAAAAATAACTTACAAACAGAGAAGGAGGCAAACCACAAGAGACTCTTTAAAAATAATTTTTTTAGGGGCGCCTGGGTGGCCCAGTTGCTTAAGTGTCTGACTTTGGCTTAGGTCATAATCTGGTAATCTGTAGGTTCAAGCCCCGCATTGGGCTCTGTGCTGACAGGTCAGAGCCTGGAGCCTGCTTCAGATTCTGTGTCTCCCTCTCTCTGCCCCTCTCCCACTTGCACTGTCTCTCTCTCTCAAAAACATTTTAAAAATTAATATTTATTTATTTCTTCAGAGAGACAGACAGAGTGCAAGCAGGAGAGGGGCAGAGAGAGAGGGAGACAGAGAATCCGAAACAGGCTCCAGGCTCTGTCAGCAGAGAGCCTCATGCGGGGCTCGAACCCATGAACCATGGGATCATGACCTGAGCCAAAGTCGGACACTTAACCAACTGAGCCACCAGGCGCCCCGAGTTGTGTCCACTTCTTGGCTATTATGAATTATGGTGCTATGAACATTTTCTTTTGGGTATATACCTAGGAGAGGAACTGCTAGGTCATATGGTAACTCTGTTTAACTTTCTGAGGAACTGCCAAACTGTTTTCCAAAGGAGCTAACCCTTCTGAAATTCCCATTGGCAACTTACCAGGGCTCCCATCTCTCTACATCCTCAGCAATACCTACTATTGTCTGTCTCTTTGATCAGATCCCTCCTAAGAACATGAAGTTGTACCTCATTGTGGTTTTCATTTTTTATTTTTTTATCTGAGAGAGAGCCTACAAGTGGGGCAGGGGGAGAGAGAGAGAGAGAGAGAGAGAGAGAGAGAGAGAGAGAGAGAATTAGGTAGGCTCCATGCTCAGCGCATAGCCCAACTCAGGGCTCCATCCCATGACCCCGGATCATCACCTGAGCTGAAATCAAGAGTTAGACCCTCAACTGGTTAAGCCACCCAGGCACCCCTCATTGTGGATTTGATTTGCTTTTCCACGATGACTAATGATGTTGAGCATCTTTTCATGTGCTTGTTGGCCATTTGTATAATTTCTTAGAGAAATGATTATTTAGCTCTTTTGCCTATTGTAAATTGGGTTATTTGCCTTTTTGTTATTTTGTTGCAAATTCCTTCCATATTTTGGATTACTAGTACTTTATCAGATATATGATTTGCAAATATCTTCTCCCATTCCGTGGGTTACCTTTTCACTTTCTTGATGTTGCCCTTTGAAGCATAACATTTTTTAATTTTTAAAAAATGTTTATTTATTTTGAGAGAGAGAGAGAGAGAGAGAGAGAGAGAGCATGTTCGCTCCACACTGTGGGCATCGAGCCCGATGTGGGGCTGGATCTCTTGAACCATGATCAGATCATGACCCAAACCGAAATCAAGAGTTGAACACTCAATGGACTGAGCCATCCAGGCACCCCTAAAAGTTCTTAATTTTGATGAAATCCAATTTGTTTGTATTTTCTTTTTTCACTGTGCTTTTGCTGTTGTCTAAGAGACCATTGCCTAACCCAGTCACAAAGACTGACTCCTACATTTTCTTCTCAGAGGTTCATCATTTCAGCTCTTACATACACATGCATATTTTGTGTATATAGAGAGAACTAAAGACGGTACTTATCAAACTGTTAAGAGTAGTCACTTCTGGGGAAAGGAATGAAATTGGGGTTGGGTTAGGGTTTCAATGGGGACTTTCATTTTTTCCACACCTTGTGTTTCTGTATTTTTGGATTTTTTTTTTTTGCAAGCATGTCTTTCTTTGGTAATTTGAAACCATCAATAGACTTTTCAAAGGATTCAAACTTGTGCGAACATAGTTGCACACGGTCAAAGACCAAAAGCTACTACGCAAAAGGAAAAAAACAATGTTCAAAACTAGTTAGGGCATTAGAATGAGGTGGGAATATGGGGTCATGTCAAGAAAGTAGCCTCTAGGGGCGCGTGGGTGGCTCAGTCGGCTAAGTGACCGACTTCGGCTCAGGTCATAATCTCGCGGTTCGTGAGTTTGAGCCCCGCTTCCGGCTCTGGGTTGACAGCTCGGAGCCTGAAGCCTGCTTCGGATTCTGTGTCTCCCTCTCTCTCTGCCCCTCTCCTGCTCATGCTCTGTCTCCCTGTCTCTCAAAAATAAATAAATGTTAAAAAAAAAAATAAAGAAAAGAAAAAGAAAGTAGCTTCTAACCGGAGACCAGAAGGTGGAAGAGTGTGTTGGATCTAGATAAGGCAAGAATTGTGATGGACGGAGATGCGGCAAGAAGAGTGTGCCGTTGGGAAGAAATTATTTGAATCCCTAGGAGAGAAAGGGAATCATTAAAAGAACCAAAGATGCTTTGCGTGGATTGGAGAATGGAAGGGAGGGCAAGTAGGAGGAGGACAAGAGGCTGGAGAGGGAGACAGGTGACAGATGACCCTGTCCCTGCGTTCAGGGTTGAGCTGATCAGCTCCGAGTCTGGGAAAACAAAAACCCGTCTGGGACCGTGGAGAGAAGGAGGGGAAGGCGCGTGAGGAGGCAGCCGCCGAAATCCAGGGAGGAGATGATGGTGGACAGAGTCGGGCACTACTGGGGGAGGAGAGGCGGGCTCCGGACCAGCGGGTCTGAGCGATCGTCAGGACGTGGCGACTGGAACTGGAGCTGAGGGGAACGCAGGGGCCAAGGCCGACTGCCAGATCCTCACCCTGGCGGCCCGGTAAGCCTCGGGCGGAGCCGGCGCGCGCCGGGCCGCGTGGGAGAGCGCTACCTGCGGACCCGGGGGAGGCGTTCGATGGGGCGCCCAGGCGCGCTGCGGGGGAGGGGGCGCCCAGGGAGACGTCGGCGCTGACGCGGAAGGTGGAGTCCGTCCCGCCCCCTCACCGCCGCTCGGGCTCCGCTGGCCCGCAGGCCAGAGCGGGCCCCAGGTCAGTGTCACACGGCGGGTCCCTCCCCCAAGGCCAGGGAGCACCCCGAGGAGCGGGTGCTCCCGGCCCGGCGGGGCCCACCCGCGGTCCGCCACTCGCAGACCCGGCTCAGCCGGGAGAGGAGCCGCCGCGCGCCCCGGAACCTTCGGCCGCCCCCGTCTGTATTCGCCGCGGAACCCGTCGAGGGGAACCAGTTCGCTGTTGCTAAGGGGCGGCCCCGGAAGTGACGCGCCCCGGGTTTGTTGACAGCGGAGGCGGCGGCGGCTGCAGGCTCCGAGCCTCTGGAGCCGGATCGGGGGAGGGGCCGGGCCCCGGAGCCAGCACCCGGCGGCCCTCAGCCCCGCCCGCAGCCCTAAGGGCAAGGTAACGGCTACGGGGTCCCCCCCCCCCGGCGCGACCCCCTCCCGTCCGGGGCTCCAGTCCCCGGGATCCCAAGCTCCGCCCCGCCGACCCCGGTCTCCCGCAGACCCCGGCCCTAGCCTGACGAGATCCCCTGTCTCCCCGGGCGCCCTGGCCCCGGATTCCCCCGGGCCGCATCCTCCGCTTCTCCTCGCGGAGGAAGCGAGCATCCCGTCCGCTCCCGGGGCCGAGGGACTTATCTGCCCTCTCCCCCTTTCCCTCCTGCTTCAGGCGCCTCAGCATCGCCTCTGCAACCTCTTGCACAGGTCCAATTCGGCCAATGGTGGGAGGGCTCCCTTCTCGGTCCCTGCTGCCAGGTCTGAGAAACGTGCCTTTAAAACTGAGCTCCCTTTCTCCAGAAAGAAAATGACGCCCTGTCGGATGCCCCTACAAAATGGGGGATCGATCTAGGGCTAAAAGGGCCACCCTCTCCCCCTCCTACCTGTTGGGCGAGCTTAAGTTCCTCCAGAGCAATGCTTAAAAGCTCGGGGACGGCTTGGATTCTGGAACGGCTCCCAAAAGGCATGACAAGGTGCAGGAACTGCAACAGGATGAGAAAGGGATGGGCTGGGGTTGCAAACCTGAGGGCCAAGGGAGCCTGATAGGTGAGTTGAAAGTGAAACTGCCGGGCTGGCCACTATAGCTCTGTGGGTGGAAATTGACTTGGCTGCTCTTTGGCCCAAGGAGTCCAAGATTTCCAGTCTTGGCTTGTGCCTGTCAGGGCGCTTGGTGTTTAAGGGAGGGAGGGAAGCCTGATGCCTCCAAGGGGAACATCACCCCATATGGTCTTTCCCAGAAAGATCTATGCTTAGAGCAGGAGGTGGTTGCCAGAGGTGAGGTGTCTCTGTTTCAGTTCACTGCTTCATTCAGAAAGTAAGAACTATGAAATATGTAGGATGCAGTAAGTGCAATGGAGAAGAAGAAAGCAGGAGGGGCCATGGCAAGGGCCAGAGAGCAGGGTCCCCATTTTATAGGCATTGATCAGACAAGGTCTCTGATAAGGTGATATCTGAGCAAAGATCCAAAGGGAGGGAGGGAGCAAACCATGCATCTCTCTACAGGCAGAGCATTCAACAGCAAGTGCAAAAGCCCTGAGGTAGTGTACCTGATGATTTCAGGAAACAGCAAGAGGACAGTAGGGCTGGAACAGAGGGAGGGAGGGGAAGAGTGGGAACCAGATAACGGTGGGGAGAATGTCAGGGGCTGTCCGTGTGATGCAGGGTCACAGAGTATCTAATGGAGCACCTTTTCGGAATTGTACTAACATTCTGTCTGGTGGTCAGAGAAAATACAGATTTGTTTCAGATGACAAATAGCCATGGTACCCTGGTCTAGGATTATAGGTACCCCTTTTCCATCTTCGTAATGACCACTTGGTGGGATTAATACCAAAAGAATGGCCATAGAGCATTATAGTGTTAAATCAGACCATGCAGCTGCTTCCTGGTTGTGAGAACCTGAGCAAGAGACCGCCTCAGTGTCCTCATCTGTAAAATAGGGTTGTTGGGCTTAATGAGACCTCACGCACTGCAGTGCTTAGCACACTATTTAGCACGTATTAAGGACTCGGTTATGTAGTGCTTGTGGTAATGACAACGGCCACGATGAGGAAGTGTTTGCATGTGTCTACCTCCAAGCCTTTCTTTTTCGCACCAGCTGGCGGTGCCACCAGCTCTGGCTGCCTCCCTGAGCTGGTAGAATTTTGGAGAACAGTGGGGGTGGGGAGACAAAGTGGGAACTTCCTGTCACCCTTCAGTGGGAACAATGGTTGCATATCCTACAGCTTGGTCTTGGCTTTCTCGACGACAGTAGAAGGGGACGGGGCCTTTTACAAAGGAGCCCGGCAGATCCCCATCCTGCCACACAAAATAGACAAAAGGATGGTGTTGACGTAACTGTGACATGGAGACAGGTCGGGAAGGGCATTCTACGTTGGCCCCTGTCGTGCAGTCGGGCCGTGTGTGTGTGGCTGATCTGCTGATGCAGAGTGTTAATCCAAGAAGTCCCCGGCAGAGGCTCAGAGTTTGCAGCCTGCCTTATAGGGAGTGGAACAATGGTTGATCTCCCTCCTCACCCCCCAAGCCTGCACTGTATCATCCGGCCTGGGTCATGAGCTGAGCAGGGCGACGGGGCCAGATGATTGAAAGATGAAAAGTCAGACCACTTAGATGCTAAGAGCCAGCATATCCGAGCAGCCCCTGTGGCTAGAACCTAGGACTAGCCCTCTGGGGACCTGGGTTCAAGCCCCAGCTCTGCTGCCAGCCCACCGTGTGACCTTGGGCAAGTTCCAGTCCCCTGTCTGGGCCTTGGTTTTCCTAGCTGTACGCCAACTCTGAGGATGAAACGAGACCCCGGTCGTGAAAGAATTTGGGGCATTCTAGAGCTTTCTACCAAGGGGGAAAGAACAGTTCTGGTTATTGTTCGTGCCATCAGGATTCTGCAGCCATATTTTGGGGGCAGAGAGCTTTAGTACCTCAGCTGTTCTTGGTTCCTGAAATGCCAGTTCAGGGACCCCAGGGGGGTCGTCTGCTTGGGGAGCAGCATTCTTAATCTGGCTCCATCACTAAAGCTGATTTTCCACCTTCCAAAATGCACAGAAGGGCCTCCCCAAGCATAAATTCCTAGGAGATCACTCCGTAATGATTGGTCTCCACCTTCTTGACATCACCTCCTGGCATCTCCGCAGCAATCCCACAAGGTCGGCACCGTCTGCAACACATTGACCGAGAAAGACCCTGCAGGGATATCGAGACTGGTAAATATTGCTTGGGGGTCTCGTGCAGCTGGGGCGCCTTCATCTGGCACCCACCAGCCCCACACTCACTGTGTCACGGGGACCCCGTGGATCACACAAGGTCCCCGCTAAGAAGCTCCCAGTCCTGTGGCCAAAATGATAGATGTCCATCGGACAGTTCCCAGCAATAACATCGCCTCTGCGCTCAGTGCCTAAGGACAGTCACAGCGAAGGCTCATCCGCAGAAAAGAGGCCTGAGGCGAGGAGAAATGGTTCCCGCCCCAGGCATAACGGGAAAGAGCCAGGCACATACTGGGGGACCTTGGGCAAGTCATCCCACATCTTTGAACCACACAGTTTGTTCCTCTGGAAAACAAAATAATGTGGCCCTCATAGGTTATTTGTACCTTCCGTGAGAACATGCACGGAAAGCTTGAAACTCTAGGTCTCGAACGAACGCATACCTATCTGTTGCTATGTACCCATAGACCCTTGTGCCTACACAAGGTATGGTCCGTGGCAAGTGACTTCGCCATTCGGAGCCTCAGCCGCCTCATCTGCAAGTTGTAGGTTTTAAGAACTGCTTCGTGTGGTTGCTGGGAGAATTTAATGGCTTCACATGTATCAAGTACTTAGCAGAGTTCTTGGAATACGGAGCTCAGTGTGGGTGTGATGGATGTTTGAGTGCAACGTGGACCTCAAGTAGTTGCCCCAAGGCCCCTCTGTCCCCAGGTGAGTGCATTCCTGCCTCATTCCACGTCGCTGTCTCCCTAACCTGACCTGCTCTGTGGATTTGGCTGTGCAGCCCAGACCGCTTGGGATGCTCTCCGAGCCTGGCCTTCACCTTTGCCCCCGGGACGCTCTGGCACTTGCCCCGGACCCCCCCTTGCACCAGCTTCCCACCCCCAATATCTGGCCTGGGATCTGCTCCCTCCTGGAAAGCCTCCAGCTTCTGCAAATAGGGCATTTGTTTGGATTCCCCCCCACCCCAAGCTCTCAGGTTAATATTTCACAGGGTGGGCGCTGCTCCAAGGCTCAGAGCTTCTGGCTCCCCCAGCCTCTCTGTCAGCCGGGTGTCAGGTCACCGGCGGGGTCCCATGCCCCCCTGTCTGGACCTCAGTTTCTCTTTCCCCTGTGCTGCATGGACAGGAGACCAAATGGTGCGGTGAAAAGCCCGACTTTGATTTAGGACCGTGTCCCCTGTTGTCACTTGTGTGATGGCAGGCAAGCCTCAGTGTCTTTATCAGTAAGCCGGGGATCGGTCAGTAGTCCGTACCTCAGGCTGCTGGAGTGAGGTCAGGGCAAAGGCAGACCTTTAGTGTGACGCGTGCCGGGCACAGGCTGGCACAGAGGATCCCGGAGCCTGCAAGCAAAAAGGGTTCCCATCCTCCCAAGAGCTCAAGGGCTGTGGGAGGGGTTGTGAGACAATTGTTATGCAAAGGACAATTAGCTTCAAGTGCGGGATCCTAGGGAATGTCATCTGTTGGTTAAATAAGGAACTATATGCCGCCCTAAAGCGTGAGGGGCTCAGCGCCCCATCTGGAAGCACCCAGCATGGAGGCTTCAGCCACTGCTTCTGATTTCTACCTTCCTTCCTCTGCTCCCCAGCCCCGCACTGCACTGTGCCGAGTAGGATGGATCCAGTGTAAAGAACCTGCTCACATGGATCCAGTGTAAAGAACCTGCTAGAGAAGGGATGGAGGAAGACACAGGGCTCTTCTTACTGTGTGACGTGCCCGGTTGACAGTGTCCCAGATGGCCAGTGCCTGCCATGGGAATGGGGAGCCCTCTCATGTGGGAGTGGGGAGGGGAGAGATGGCTGGGTCTGGCTGGTGCCAGTGGCAGGGTGCCCCACCCCTCTCAGCCTCCGGCCCCTTCCTCCTCCAGCTCACCCCGCTCCCAGGCAGCAGGGTCCACACTGCCGAAGGGCAGTTAGCAGATGGTACCATCTGCCTGGTGTGTCTTTAGGTAGCTCTGGGTGACCTTGGTGGCTGAAAGGGTGGTGTTTTGCAGAAACACCTGCAGAAGAGGCAAAACCCATGGTAGCTTTCTCTCATTCCGAGTGGTGGGCGTTCCTCTCTGGCCACTGGGGCCTCACAGTGTCCTGGTGTGGCCGGCAGGGAGGATACAGGAGCGTGCCTTGTCCCCGGGTCCCGTGCGTGGCACAACTCGCAAGGCCCTGTCATCCCTTCCACAGGCATGTGTGGAAACCCTGCCATGTGTCAGGCCCACACAGGGTGTCCAGCATGTCCTTTGTCCAGCGAACTGCCATGGAATTGGACCTCTAGTGCCAGGGACCCAGCCCCTCAGGCCTCAGCCTGTGCACTTCTGTTCCTTCTTCCTGGAACACTCTTCCCTCCTTCCATCCCCACCTCCAGAGTTAACTATGACTCATCTTTTGGGTGCCAGCTGAAATGTCCCTTCCAAGGAAGCCTGCTCGTGACTTATCAGTCCAGAGCAGGTCCCCTGGCTTAGGCACACAGGGCCCCAGGTGCCACCTCCCCCCTCAGGACACTGGTCCCAGGTACATGGCGTGGGGCTGTGTGCTTTTAGGTGCATGTCTGTCCCCCTTGGAGTGCGCATGCTCCACAAGGACAGGGCCCTTGTCTGGGTTTGGTGGTGAGCAAACATCGCCCAGCAGACAGGTACCGAGTGAATACGTAAGTGACCTGGGCCCCACACAGGCATGATGCCGCATGAGACAGCCGGGTTCCTGGCCCCGTGGAGCCAGCCGTCTGGGCAGGGAAGCCGGGTGACCAAACCAGCATTAGTTCCAAGTGAGCTGCTGTGGTGGGGCCACTGGGGACACACAGCAGGAGCACTCTGGTGGGGCAGGGAAGGCTCCTAGAGGAAGTGCGGTCGACACTAGGGCCCGAGATGTACAGGTGGCAGCTAATGAAGGACTGTTCAAAGGCGGTGTGGGCTGGAGGGGGCGGGTATGCTCCCTGGAGGAGACCCATGAATGTGTTTTGGGGGCACAAGTAGTATTTAGAGTAGAAAGTGGGAGGATTCCTTGAATTAGGATGGTCCTAGTTGAGAGAAAATAGACTGAGCAAAGGTCTGAAGGTGACCCTGTGCTTAGGGCCTGCTGCCAGTACCATGAAGGAGGCCGGGCCAGCTGCAGTAGGGGCCAATGGGCACCGAGCGGGCCAGAACGCTGGCCGTGGTTCCGGAGGCCTGGAGTGCCCGCCGGAAACGATGGGACTTGGTTTCCTGCAGGGTGGGCCTCCCTGCCAGCGGTGCTGCCCCGGCTCCTGTCGCCCAGGGAAGACCTGGAAGTGAATGAAGGCAGAGGAGGGCCGTGCCCAGTGCCCAGGCAGCCTGTTTATTGTACCTTCCCTGAAGGGTGGCACACGGCCAGTGGGACAGCTGGCACCACAGGCCTTGTAGCAAGGGACCCAGGCCTGGGGAGCACAGACCTTGAACTGGACAGGGGCAGACCCTGCTCTGTTGGGAATCAGGGCAGGTGAGGCAGGACAGTGATAATGGTGACAACGATGATGGTAATAATAGCTGCTTCTTACTGAGTAGTTACCACGTGCCATGCTGGTATCTTGTGATACTCTATGTTATCTTCGCACAGTACTCCCTGTTTTAGAGGAGAAGCTGAGGCACAGAGGGGTGCAGACCCTTGTTCACCAAGTGCACCTGCTCTTAAGCAGCAGGGCTGGGACTTGAAGCTGGGTGGCCCCGACTCCAGAGCTCTCAAAGCACCATGGTCAGTAAATGGTGGTGCCGGCACTTAGACCTTGCAATTCCCAGGGGTGCAGGGCTCTGCAGCTGCCCACTGGATTTCTGGAGGAGCCCAGAAGGCTCAGATAGGGACACGGCTCCAGGAAGCCAGGGGAAGTGCTGGGCCCTGAACCCCTTCAGAGCTCTCCAAGGGTGATGTGATGGAGTCCAGGAAACCAGATTCAAATCCCAGTTTGGACAGAGTAGCCTCTCTGAGCTCGAGTTTTCTCATCTGCAAGACGGGATCATAACCACCGTTTATTCTATACTTGGTCTCATCAAGCCTGAGACTAAGCGTTTCCCCAACATCTCATTGACTCCCAACAGCCCCGTGAAGTGGGGATTGTTATCCCCATTTTCCAGATGAGGAAACCAAGGTCCAGAGAGGTTAAATAATTTACAGTGAATTGTAGAAGTAGGCTGAAACAGATCTGACCACAGAGTCTGCATGTCAAAACAACAAAAGCAAAAATCAAAACCAAAAACAACTATTGAAGTATAACCTAGATAGGGAAAAGGAGGCCTGGAAAGCGTGAGTGGACAGTTTGATGAATTTCCTGTCCCAGAGGATCTCTGGACACTTTCTAATCACCATGGGTTCATTCTGCCTATTTCCCCGCCTTTCTGATATAGACTCTGGTAGAAAGATGGTTGGATTAATTCCTGACATTCCTCGGTTCTTTAAGTGGTTAATTGCTTCTATTTTGTTCACTCACATTGCCTGCGAAGGTTCAGTTTTCATTCTCTCTCAGTCACTTGTGGCTGAAGAGAGACAGTCTCAGACCATCACTTAACTGAACTCCAGTCCCCTATAAATGTAGACCTCTTTGGTGTGTAGGCCATTTTCTTAACTTTTGTCGAATTATACATTTTTTAAGTTTATTTATTTATTTTGAGAGAGAGAGAGAGAGAGAGAGAGCAGGGGAGCGGCAGAGAGAAGAAGAGAGAGAAAATCCCAAGCAGACTCCGTACCAGCAGCATGGAGCCCGACATGGGGCTCAAACCCACAAACTGAGATCATGACCTGAGTTGAAACCAAGAGTAGGACACTTAACCAAACTGAAACACCCAGGCACCCCTCTGTATTTTTAAAATTAAATCTTATTAAGTTTTATTTATTTTATTTTTGAGAGAGAGAGGGCATAAGTGAGGGGGGGGCAGAGGAAGAGGGAGAGAGAATCTTAAGCAGGGTCCATGCTCACCACAAAGCCGGACGTGGAGCTCAATCCTGCAACCCTGGGATCGTGACCTGAGCCAGTGTCAGAGCCACCCAGGCTCCCCTATTTTATTTTATTTTATTTTATTTTATTTTATTTTATTTTATTTTATTTTATTTTAAACAGAGAGCATGCACATGCGAGCTGGGAGAGGGACAGAGGGAGAGAAAGAGAGAGAATCTCAAGCAGGCTCCATGCTCAGCCTGAAGGCCGAAGTGGGGCTTGGTCCCATGACCCTGGTATCATGATCCGAGCTGAAATCAAGAGTCGGACACTCAACTGACTGAGCCACCCAGGCGCCCCAGACTTTTCTGTTTTTTAGCTTAGTGGAGTAAAACATGAATGGATTCATTTGATATATAATATGATATATGCTCTCTTGTGTCTGACTCCTTTCTTTAAACATTGTGGGTTCATCCAAGCTATTGTGTTAACAATGGTTTGTGTGTTCTCATTGTCATTAGTATTTCATTGGTGATTATACTGTAATTATTCATTCTAACATCAGGGACCTTCAGATTCTTTTCTGGTTTTGGCTATTCCGAATAATACTGCTGTGAACATTCTGGTCTGTGTCTTTGGGGGAACATTTATATGTGCACCTTTGTTAGGTGTGTTCTTAAGAGTAGAATTGCTGAACATTCACCATACGTGCGTGTTCTGCTTTGGTAGATAGTGTCATACAATATTCCATTATACTGTCAGTTCACACAATTTACACTCCCACCAGCAGTGTGGGTGAAATGCTGTTCCATCTTCACTACAGAACAGGCTCAGTATTGCCTGTATTGTTTCCAGTTGAGCCCTTGTGGTGGGTGGGAAATGGTATCTCATTGTGGTTTTACAGATTCTAATGAGGCTGAGCCCTTTCTGTTTCCATATGTTCCCTATCCCTTATGAAATACCTGTTCAAGTCTTTTGCCTATTTTTCAGTTGGATACTATGTCCTTTTTTTAAAAGAACGATTTTGGAGCACCTGGCTGGCTCCGTCAGTGGAGCATGCAACTCTTGATCTCAGGTTGTGAGTTCGAGCCCCATGTTGTATGTAGAGATTGCTTAAAAAAATATTTTAAAAAAATGATTTATAGAAGTTGTTTATGTATCCTGAATATGAGTCCTTTGTTGGATATATTATTGGAAATATTTTCTAGGCTGTGGCTAGCCCTTTCTCTCTTTTTTTTTAAAACTTTTTTAATGTTTTATTTATTTTTGAAAGAGAGAGAAACAGCATGTGAGCAGATGAGGGGCAGAGAGAGAGAGGGGGGGGAGACACAGAATCCAAAGCAGACTTCAGGCTCTGAGCTGTCAGCACAGAGCCTGACACACGGCTCAAACTCATGAGCTGTGAGATCATGACCTGAGCTGAAATCGGACGCTTAACCAACTGAGCCCCCCAGGCGCCCCTGTCCTTTCTCTTTCTTAATGATATCTTTTGATGAACAGAGTCTTAACATTTTTAGGCAGTACCCATTTATTTCTATATATGGTTTCTGGGTTTTTTTGTGACCTATTTAAGAAATGATTGCCTACTCTGAAGTCATAAGATAGACTCCTGTGTTTTCCTCTAGAAACCTTATTCTTTTACCCTTCACATATAGGCCTATGGTTCATCTCAGATTAATTTTTGTGTATGTATGAAAGAAGTTGCTTCACTTCAACGCAGATTGATTTATCATTTTTTTCCTCATGACCCTACTTAAGGAATCTTTACCTACCTCAAGGTCATGAAGATAGTAGGGGATTTTAGGTTTTTAATAACAGCTTTATTGAGCTACAGTTCCTATACCCTATAGTTCACCTATTTAACAGACATAATCCAGTGGTTTTTAGTATATTCGGAATTTTGTGACTGTCACCACAATCAATTTTAGGGTATTTTTATTACCCCAGAAGAAACCCCATACCCATTGGCAGTCATGCCCCATTTCCTTACAACCTTCTAGCCCTAGGCAACCACTAATCTACTTCTGTCTCCACAGGTTTGCCTATTCTGGCTAGACACTTCATATAAATGGAACCATACAATATATGGCCTTTTGTGTCTGGCTTCTTACACTTAGTACCATGTTTTCAGGGTCCACCCATGTTGTAGCAGGTGCCTAAATACCTCATTCCTTTTATGGCCAAATAATATTCCATTGTATGGGTAGACCATTTTTGTTTATCCCTGCATCGCTTGATGGACATTTGTGTTTTTTCCACTTTTCGGCTCTTACGAATAATACCGCTGTGGAAACATTAACATACAATTTTTTAAGGGGACATATATTTCCACTTTTCTCGGGAGGAGCCCTTTCATTCTTTTTTTTTTTTTTCTTTTTAAGTAGGCTCCACACCCAGCATGAAGCCCAACATGGGGCTTGAACTCACAACCCGAGATTAAGACCTGAGCTGAGATCAAGAGACGGTCCGACCCTTAACCGACTGAGCCACCCAGGCGCCCCAGAACCTTCATTCTTAATCATATACAATAAGATTTGGTGACAACATGTCTATAAAGCCCTGGCATATAGTAAATGCTCACACAGTAACAGCTGTTTTTGGGTTAGGTTACATAGTGAGGGACACCCCAGAAAGCCCCTGTGACCCTCACCCAAGCATTGAGTCCCCAACACACGCATGTCTGCCCACAGACGCTGTGAAGGCATGCAGATGCTTGGACAAGGCCCCCTGCTCTTTGCAGGTAAATCACACATAGATAGTGGCATAGCAGAGAGCAGGCAAGGAATCAGGAGCCCTGGGGCATGCCTCTGCCAAACTGCTAATTTGAGTGTGACATCCGGGGCCTCAGTTTCCCCACTCAGAGAGTGGACATAGGGTGGCTGGTGGTTCTGGCTCTTACGTTTGGCTCACTTAGCTTCTTCCTATTCCACAGGCTGTGGTTCTGCCAATGATCCTGTGAGTGCCGGCGAGTCGCCGCTGCCCCTAGGGGCTCCTGTCGTGGAGTGGGCCCCCCTCCGTCTGTCCCCAGCATGGCGTCCGACACCCCCGAGTCCCTGATGGCCCTTTGCACCGACTTCTGCTTGCGCAACCTGGATGGCACCTTGGGCTACCTGCTGGACAAGGAGACTCTGCGGCTACATCCGGACATCTTCCTGCCCAGCGAGATCTGTGACCGACTTGTCAACGAGTGAGTAGGCCGGGGCTGGGGCACGGGCATGAGTCTTAGCACGGGACCGTCGTGTGCCCCGTGCGGGGATGCGTGAGGCGGTGTGCGTGCACTTGGGTTTCTGTGGGTGCAGGAGAACACTGGTATGTTCACAACCGTCAAGTTGTATGTGTGCATGTTGGCAAGTGCTGGACGGCTGTGCACGTGAAGGAACGGGTGTGTGGACACACATGGGCTGCAACGCCGGGTGTGCTTGGGTGTGAACCTGCAGGTGTGTGTTACAGCTATGAGAGGGTATAGAAACTGCACAGAAGCGCAGGAGTTGTGGGCCATTCCGTGCGTGTGCGTTTGCCTGTGCCTGCAAACACCTGTCTGTACACGCGTGGACACACACAGGCTTACCCACTGGTACACAAATAATGAGTCCATGACCAGGAATCGGATCGTTCAGAAAATCTTCATGTGGGGGCACCTGGGTGGCTCCATCGGTTAAGCATCCAACTCTGGATCTCATCTCGGGTCATGATCTCACGGTTCGCGAGTTCCAGCCCCGCGTTGGGCTCTGCACGGACAGTGCAGAGTCTGTTTGGGGTTCTCTCTCTCTCTTCCTCTCTCTGCCCCTCCCCCACTCATGCGCGTGCTCTCTGTCTCTCTCTCAGTTTAAAAAAAAAAAAAGAAAGAAAATCTTTATGTGGACCCTTTAAGGACTCCCCACTGTTAGAGGTTCCTAACAGTAAGATATGCATTCACTCACCTCTGGCAGTTCAGTCTCGGTGCCCAGAAAAGACATTGGTAGGCCAAACAGTTGCATATAAAAGGAACTTGTGACTCAGTCAGTGGAGCGTGCGACTCTTGATCTCAGGGTTGTGAGTTGGAGCCCCCACGTTGCATGCGGAGATTACTTAAAACCTTTAAAAAAAAAAAAAGCTGGAACTTGTATGTAACCTGAGGACAGAGCCCAATTTGTAATCATGTTCTGAGCATCTGGTGCGGGTCAGGCACTTGCTTGGATGCTTTGCAGACCAGAGTTCTGTACATTTTACAGACGAAGAAACTGAACGCTGGGGAAGTTCCATGACTCGTGTGAGGTTGCCCACGTAGTGAACAGCCAGGTCAGGATTTAGATTCCAGAGTGTTCGACTCAAAGCCTTTTCCACCAGACCAGGACTCCTGCATTAGCTGGCATCTCAGGAGGGTCTGATGGAGTGCTCGCCCTGTACCCAGCTGGGATC
This sequence comes from Cryptoprocta ferox, assembly GCA_028646485.1. Taxonomy (NCBI): domain Eukaryota; kingdom Metazoa; phylum Chordata; class Mammalia; order Carnivora; family Eupleridae; genus Cryptoprocta; species Cryptoprocta ferox. Next base: position 6,705,619 of record CM053568.1, read on the forward strand.
CTTGAACTCCTTGGCTTCATCTTCCTGTTGGAAAGGATCCTGGGAGGGGCTGGTCAAGGACCCAGAGGCTGGCTTAAAGATGAGGAGTGTGGACGTGTATGTTTATTATAGATGTGTAGGGTTTTAGGGGGAAGAGCTTGGAATTGACTATTGATAAGAGGCCCCTTCATCGTCTTTGCACTCCCGGTGCCTGGGGCCACTCTTTACCTCATGCGCAGGGTGTTCACGATCCAAGTGGGTTCAATCAGAAAGAGGAAGCATCTGACTCTTTTTTTTTTTAATTTATTTATTTTGAGAGAGAGTGAGAGCACATGCGCACACATATGCATGAATGGGGGAGGGACAGAGAGAGAGGGAGAGAGAGAATCCCAAGCGGGCTCAGTGCTGTTAGCACAGAGCCTGACGCGAGGCTCGATCTCATGACTGCGAAATCATGACCTGAGCCGGGATCCAAGAGTCGGACACCTAACCGACTGAGCCACCGTGGTGCCCCAAGTGTCCAACTCTTGATCTCAGCTCCGGTCTTGAACTCAGGTTCAGGAGTTCAAGCCTCATATTGGGCCCCGCATTGGGCCCTGCACTGGTCATGAAGCCTACTTAAAAAAAAAAAAAATCAATAAAAGGAAAGAAAGGGGTAGGGGATGGAGGAGATGGAGGTTGCTGACCAGTGATGAGGGAAGGTATCAGGGACAGGAGGGCTGGTGCTGAGCCTTGAAGGGAGAACGCGGTCCCTGGGCCCCCCGCAAGCCAGGCTTTCCTCCTTCCCAGGTATGTGGAGCTGGTCAACGCCGCCTGCAACTTTGAGCCACACGAGAGCTTCTTCAGCCTTTTCTCCGACCCCCGCAGCACCCGCCTCACCCGGATCCACCTCCGTGAGGACTTGGTACAGGACCAGGACCTGGAGGCCATCCGCAAGCAGGTGAGACCCGCTTCGCCAGCCAGTGGCGATGGTCGTGGGGAGGCTGGCTCGAGACGATCAGTGAGCTGGGGGCCAGGCCACGTGCCTCCGGCACATTCGGCCCCTGCCTTGTACGCCCTGCCTCTCCGAGCTCAACTGCCGTCTGGAGCCAGGCCTGGGGCCGGGAGGGCCGTGCTGGTGACTGAGCTGTGCCTGCTCCCAGGACCTGGTGGAGCTGTACCTGACCAACTGCGAGAAGCTGTCTGCCAAGAGCCTGCAGACGCTGAGGAGCTTCAGCCACACCTTGGTATCCTTGAGCCTCTTTGGCTGTGCGAACATCTTCTACGAGGAGGAGAACCCAGGGGGCTGTGAAGATGAGTGCCTCGTCAACCCCACCTGCCAGGTGCTGGTCAAGGACTTCACCTTCGAGGGCTTCAGCCGCCTACGCTTCCTCAACTTGGGCCGCATGATCGACGGGGTCCCTGTGGAGTCCCTGCTACGGCCGCTCAGCTCACTGGCTGCCTTGGACCTCTCGGGCATCCAGACGAGCGACGCGGCCTTCCTAACCCAGTGGAAGGACAGCCTGGTGTCCCTCGTGCTCTACAACATGGACCTGTCAGATGACCACATCCGGGTCATCGTCCAGCTGCACAAGCTGCGGTGAGCTGCCGACCCAGAGCTCACCGGGGCGCAGGGGGAGGGGGTGCTGGCAGGCCCGCGAGCTCTCCTGAGCCCCCGGCCGGGCCGAAGTGGGGATGGAAGGGACCGTCCCCTTCCTTAAACCCAGTGTTCTGGTTGCCTCGGGGCTTCTGAGGCCCAGCAGGCTTTCTCCCAGAATGCCCTGGAGCAGCTGTGGCAGGGACGGCCCCTCCCCTGCCATGGGCTGCAGGAGCAGGGGTCTCCGAGGCGGCCCCGACCTGTGTCCGGCTCTGACCTGTGGCCCCCGCTCCAATCTCCAGACACCTGGACATCTCCCGAGACCGCCTCTCCAGCTACTACAAGTTCAAGCTGACTCGCAAGGTGCTGAGCCTCTTTGTGCAAAAGCTGGGGAACCTGATGTCCCTGGACATCTCTGGCCACATGATCCTGGAGAACTGCAGCATCTCCAAGATGGACGAGGAGGCAGGGCAGACTAGGTGGGGACCCACCTGCCTTGGTTGCTGGCGGGGTATCTGTTATTGAGCAAGCATTTACCGAGTGCCCTTCTGCTGAGGCCTGTGCGGGGTGCTGGAGATAAAGCAACGAATCAGACCCTGCCCTCTCGAATCTGTATGAGCTATTGGGGACAGATGAGTCATTACTAGTACGGTGATAAGGGAGGCACAGGGCTGTGGGGTTGCCCTGAAGATCAGGAAGGAAGAAGGAGGAATGGCATCCACGCTGTCCCGAAAGCTCTGTCTGAGTCTGCCAGAGGAAGCGTGTTCCAGCAGAGGGAACAGCATCTGTAAAGGCTGGAAGGTGCAAGCTTGAGGAGTGAACAGGAATTAGGACACTCAGACTGGATAGAGACGGGGTGGGGGCGTTCAGATGGCCGGCAGTATCCACCGCACATGAGGTGTCACAGCAGATAGGCGTCTTCCTGGCTTGGTTGGTTGAGAGATCTGACTCAAACCCATCTGGCCGTAATTGGCTGTAATCCCTACCCTCAGCCATACTTTAGCGGGGTTTGCTGGATGGGCATGTCCCTTCATGACTGTCGGTAGAACCTAAGGGTGGTGCATCCTCACCAGAATGGCAGATGCTAGCTCCCAAAGGTGGCTGCAGCAGTATCTCCCACTCCACATGTTATACAATGTGACCTTGCCACCCTTCCTTCAAGAGGTGGGGGGGTGGGGAAGGGCGAGGTCTATGTTCCTTGCCCTTGAAAAAAAAAAAAAAGATGAGGTTGGAGGGCCTAGAAGAGGGCCCCAAGTAAATGGCTAGCCACCCCCGGGGAGAAGCGCTTCTAAACATAGGGCAGCCCCGATCCACAGGCCACTGACCCGGGCACGCTCTTCCCCCAGCATCGAGCCTTCCAAGAGCAGCATCATGCCTTTCCGGGCCCTGAAGAGGCCACTGCAGTTCCTTGGGCTCTTCGAGACCTCCCTGTGCCGCCTCACACACATTCCCGCCTACAAAGTGAGAGGGAGTGGGGGAGGGGAGGAGTAGGGAGCCCTGGGAGGAGGGAAGGGGGTGAGCTGGGGGCCCTGGGGACCCCAAAGTGTCTGCCCTGGAGCTAGAGACGGAGCTGGGATCAGAGGATCCTACCGCTTGGCCTCTTCCAGTGGCTCTGAGCACGTTCCGTTCCCAGGTAAGTGGTGACAAAAATGAGGAGCAGGTGCTGAATGCCATCGAGGCCTACACGGAGCACAGGCCTGAGATCACCTCACGGGCCATCAACCTGCTTTTTGACATCGCACGCATCGAGCGCTGCAACCAGCTTCTGCGGGCCCTGAAGGTCAGCCCTGACCCCCGGGGTCCTTGGTCTCCAGTCCATCCCCGCCTGGCAGGTCGTGGACTTGGCTGAGCCATGTCCCCAGAGCCCCCATCCCTCCTCTGCTCGTCCCTCTCATCCCCAGGACACCGGCAGCCCTACCCCCTGAGCCCCAGCCCCACGGTGCCTCATTTATCTCAGCACCGGCCTTGTCCCGGCACCGTAGCCCTGCCCTAGTTTCTGCCCCCAACCCTCACTTCTCTCAGAGAACAGGCTCGGGGCAACCTGCACCCCAGAGGACGCATCCGAGCCCCCTTGCAGAGCCCTAGGCGTGGCCCTATACAGCTTTAACAGGGCTCGCCAACCCAGGCCTGTACCCTGTCTTCACACAGCTGGTCATCACGGCCCTCAAGTGCCACAAGTATGACAAGAACATCCAAGTCACAGGCAGCGCTGCGCTCTTCTACCTGACCAACTCCGAGTACCGCTCCGAGCAGAGCATCCGGCTGCGCCGACAGGTCATCCAGGTGGTGCTGAATGGCATGGAGTCCTACCAGGAGGTGACGGTGAGCCCCCTACCCGTGACGGCCCTGCATGCTCTGGCCCAGCCGCCCCCTCCCTGCTCCCCTCCTGCTCCAGCCTCACCAGCTGGCTTGCAGTCCCTCGGGGGCCATGCTCGCCCCCACCTTTTTTTGCCTGGCTCTGTACTGCCTCCCCACCCCCCACCCCCCACCAGCCCTCTTACCCATGCATCCCTCCTAAACTCTGGGACCGGGCATTCAGGGCCCCGTAAGCCGGCCCTACCTGACCTGTCCGTCCCCCACTGCCACCCTCCACCCAGGGACCCTCTTCTGCCCCTAGGCCTCCACTCCTGCTGACTCCTCAGCCCTTCTCTCACACTTTGCTGGGGGGTATTTTTTTTTTTTTTTCCCAAGAGCTGCTTTTATTATGAAAGTAACAAAACGGAGCACCTGGCTGGCTCAGTCGGTAGAGCATGTGACTCTTGATCTCAGGGTTGTGAGTTCAAGCCCCACACTGGCTACACACCTTACTTTTAAAAAGTATATATTTCTTTAAAAAAAATAACAAAAATTTTTACTGTAGAAAAATTATAATTACGGGTATAAAGAAAAAAAACAACAACCGTAGTCCCACCACCCTGAATAGCCACGGTTGATGCTGAATACCTGTTGTTTGGGATTTAGCCTGTGCGTGTTTATTTAGTGAAGAGGATCATTCTGCACTTACTGTTTGTATAATGTGGATTTTTATTTCAACAGCGTCTTCCGCATGTGAGCATTCCCATAATCCCCAAACATTTTTACAACTGAATTTTTTAAATAATGTTTCTTTTATGCTCACAAAATTAAGACACTTAATGCTTAAAAAACAAACAAATTCAAGCACAGCTGACCTTTGAACAACACCGGTCTCAACTCCGCAGTTCCACTTAGATGCCGATTTTGACAAAGACACTACAGTGCTGTCAGTGTGTTTTCTCTTATGATTTGCTTTCCTTTTTTTTTTGAAACTTTTTTTAAAAGTTTATTTTTTTTGAGAGAGCACGTGTGGCTCTGGCTCACGCAAGCAGGGGAGGGGCAGAGAGAGAATTCCCAAGCAGGCTCCACACTGTCAGCTCAGACCCTGACGCGGGGCTCGACCTTATAAACCGTGAGATCATGACCTGAGCCGAAATCAAGAAGTCAGTTGCTTAACCGACTGAGCTACCCAGGTGCCCCCCTTAATGACTTTCTTACTAACGTTTTCTTTTCTCTAGCTTACTTTATTGTAACACTACAGGATACAGAGCACATAACGTGCAAAATGTGTGTTAATCAACAGTTAATGTTATCAGTAAGGCTTCCGGTCGACAGTAGGCTATTAGTAGTGAAGTTTTGGGGGGAGTCAGAAGGTATATGTGGATTTGCAGCTGAGTGGCAGCCAGGGGTGGGGGGTTCGGGGCCCCCAAACCCTCAAGTTGTTCAAGCCTCAAGCATACTATGAAAATGTGTCAATTACAAAGTGAAAGTTCACAGTCCAGGTCTCCTCCTCCCCGCAGCTGGGTTTCACCATTGTTTTATAACTGTTGGTGCCTGAATGGTGTTCAGTGCCCTCATCCAGGGAAAGCCCCTCGGGTCCCAACTATGTGCTGGAGCTGGGAGGCAGTGGCCAAGCCCCACCCCACAGAGTAGCAGGACGGGCTTGCCCCAAATATCTGGGCTGCTGGTGCTGAATCAGACCCATGGTTGAACAGTTAGGTTGCTCTTTCATTTTTTGGTATATCAAATAAGGCTTTGCTGACCATACTTAATTGATTATCCTTATAATACGTGACGGGGAATTGCTGGGACAATGGGTAGGTGTACTTTTAAAGCACCTGGGTTGTATTCTCAAATTATCCTCCAGAAAGGTAGCCGGTGGCGATGCAGCCACTCCAGGAATGAGAAGGCCTGCTTTCCCACTGCCTGCCAACTCCAGGCTTGAGACCAGCTTGTACACTGAGATTGATTTGAGAAAAACTGAGAGCTTTTCCCCTAAGGTTGGGAACAAGACAGGATATCTGCTCTCACCACTGTTATTCAAACAGAGTATTGGAAGTCTCGGCCTCAGCAATCAGACAACACAAAGAAATAAAAAGGCATCCCAATCGGCAAGGAGGAGGTCAAACTTTCACTCTTCGCAGGTGACATGATACTTTCTATGGAAAACCCAAAAGATTCCCACCAAAAAACTGTCAGAACTGATCCAGGAATTCAGCGAAGTTGCAGGATATAAAACTAATGCACAGAAATCGGTTGTGTTCCTATACACCAACAATGGAGCAACAGAAAGAGAAATCAAGGAATCGATCCCATTTACACTTGCATCAAAACCCAAAAAATACCTAGGAATAAATCTAACACTGAGATTGATTTTATAATCAAGTCAAAGGGGGTCTTTTTTTTTTTTTTTTGACAAAAATGCTAGTTGAAGACTCCCAAATGAAGAAACTTTATCAAAGAAATGAAAATCAAAATAACAAGATACCACATTTCATCTTGAGAGATCAATGATCCCCAGCGTTGACAAAAGCCAGCGGGGAGCACATCTGCATGCTTCCCACTGGTGACGTATGAACCGTAAAACCTTTTTGGAGGGCAACCGGCAGAATTTGCCAAAGCTATAAGTGCGTTGATCTTTAGGTCTAGGTATTCCACAGTTGAAATGTTTTTAGAGGAAACCAGAATGTTAGCAATAGAGACCTAGAAAATTAGCATACAGTCCACCCACACAATGAGATGTTATGGTCAATCTGTACTCCCTAATGTGGAAAGATGTCCAGTGTATGTTGATACGTGAGAACTTTTGGATCAATATGTATAATATCTTTTTTGCCTCTCCTCTCCCCCAAATATATATTTGTATTTGCATGAGAGAAAAATCTAGAACGATGTGCACAAAACTTTTAACAGCGATAACTTCTGGGAAATAAAGGAAGAGACGTTAACTTTTTGCCCAAAGTGTACTATTGGAACTTTTTATAGTAAGTATTGCTGTTGTAATCGAAAATAAATTTTTTCTCAAATTAAAAACTATATGTGTATTAGGGGGTAAAAAAGACAAAGAGTTAACTAAGGGTGGTACCCTCTAAATTACATAATTAATAAAGTACGATGATCTTCCAAAATCTAATGAGAAAGGATGATGGGAGCAAGTCAAATTATAGGCAAATGCACTGCAAATACTTAAAAAAATTTAAAAAAGCCCACAGACAACACAAAAAGAAATAGAAGAGGTCGAGCAGCTTGAGGCCTCCTAATCTGCGGGTGGGTCTGTAAACTGGTCTAGCCGCTTTGGCAGACCGTCTGGTGTTACCTGGTAAAGTTGAAGACATGCACGTCATGTGGCCCCGGAGCCCCGCCCTGGCACCTGTGCCCTGGAGAAGCCCATGTGCATGGACACCGGCATGCGTGCCCCAGACATTGAGGTTGCCGAACACTGAAGCCCCCCTCAGATGTCCGCCCACAGTGGGATGGATGCATAAATCGAAGTACCAGACTGCAGCGGAAGAATGAATGCTTTTCAGCCACTTACAACAACACCGTTGATCTGGCAAACCTGCAGCTGAATGAACATAAGCAGGATGCTGGAGAATGTTCCATACAGAATAGCAGGGATAGTAGTTCCCTCTGGTGGGGAGGGGGCTTCTGATCAGGAAAAGGACCTATGGGGATTTCCGGGTGCTGGCACCGTTGTTTTCTGACCCAGGTGGTGGTTACACCGTTGTTAGAAGGCTTGTTTGCTTCATAAATGCTTGTAAAAAAAACTATACATTTGTGTTTTATTATGCCTGCTTCTGTATGAAGAGTATATTTCGTGGGTTTGGTGTTTTTTTTTTAATGTTTAAAAAAAAAAAAGCCCCGTAGTCTCCTCTTTGAGAAAGCCTTCCCGGACCAGCACAGCTCAGGTTGGCCCCACACCTCTAAGAGAGCCCCTGGAGTCCAGCTCCAAGTCTGACCTTGACTGTGCTTCCTTTGTCTCCCGGCCCGGCCCCAGGTCCAGCGGAACTGCTGCCTGACTCTCTGCAACTTCAGCATCCCCGAGGAGCTGGAATTCCAGTACCGCCGCGTCAACGAGCTCCTGCTCAGCATCCTCAACCCCACACGGCAGGACGAGTCGATCCAGCGTATCGCTGTGCACCTGTGCAATGCCCTGGTCTGCCAGGTGGACAACGACCACAAGGAGGCCGTGGGCAAGATGGGCTTTGTCGTGGTGCGTGCCCGCGGGCCGCCCTCCCCGCCTCCCTCTTCCATAGCCCCGCTGCCGCATGAAGGGTTTAGGCCAGACCCAAGGACGAGTCTCCTAACCGTGAATGTAGCTTATGTCCCTGGACATTTCCTCCACCTGGAACACTCTGGTATCTTCTCTCAGCCCCTCCGTCAATCCATTTGGTCCCACTGTCCAAGCCGCTCCTGGCTTCTCAGACCCGGTCTCCTGTTAGGTCTTTATAAAACTGGGGTTAAATAAGCATCTGAGGTACCGTCTGTGTCGTGTCAGCTTCCCCACTGGGTTGTGATTCTGTGGGGAAAGGCACATGCTTGTCCCTTCTTCCGGCATGACATCCCCAGCACTTCCTAGTGTGGCACCTAGGAGATAAGTGTTTGCTCAAGAACCAGAAGAAAGAATAAAGCAGGAACATGCAGTCTCCTCGTCTTACTTTATGGCTGGCTAGGCTGGAGGCCACAGAGGGGAGGCCCAGGCCCAAAGCTACATGGGGACTGAGGGTCTACCCAGGCCTCCTGCTGCTAAGTTGCCAAGCCTGTGGGTCGCACGTCTTCAGACCAGATAGATGAATTTGGGCTTATCCGGATGCATATTAGCCAGGAATAGAACGGCTGTGCTGACTCTCTCTCCATCTCGGTTCTTGGGGGACATGGTAGCTCTCGAGCCCTGGTCCCCTGCACGTTCTCTTCTCTGCCCACAGACCATGCTGAAGCTGATTCAGAAGAAGCTGCTGGACAAGATAGTAAGTGGAGTCTTCATGAAGCTCCTTTGCCCCTCCGCTAGCCCATGAGGGGACAGTCTGCCCCTGGAGGAGCCCCCTATTTTGTCAGGGGGACACCCGCACGGGTGCCAGGTGCCTGCGGGGCCCTCCAGGCAGGCTGTGCTGATCCCTGCCTTTGCCGTCAGTGTGACCAGGTGATGGAGTTCTCCTGGAGCGCCCTGTGGAACATCACGGACGAGACGCCAGACAACTGCGAGATGTTCCTCAACTTCAACGGCATGAAGCTCTTCCTGGACTGCCTGAAGGTACTGCCTGTCTCCAGTGGCAGCAGCCGCCTTGACCACCCGCATGACCGCTCTCCTGTCCCCAGGCTTCCCACAAGTCCAGTCTATCAGCAACCGTTCTCCCCACAGTTCCCGTGGAAGGGCTGACCCACAGGCCCACCACCTCGCTTAGAACCCTCCCTCTAAGGGAAAACCCGGCCCCATCCTTCTTCGCAGTGATTTCTAGGCTGCCTACAGGCTGGGTGGGGTACCACTGGGGACAGAATTCTGTCCAGTAGA
>CM053568.1:6715077-6744067 GCA_028646485.1 Cryptoprocta ferox
GTGCCCCAGGATGTTCTTTTAAAACAGGGGCGCCTGGGTGGCTCAGTCGGTTAAGCGTCCGACTTCAGCTCAGGTCATGATCTCATGGTTAGTGGGTTTGAGCCCCGCGTTGGGCTCTGTGCTGACAGCTCAGAGCCTGAAGCCTGCTTCGGATTCTGTGTCTCCCTCTCTCTGCCCTCCACAGCTCGTGCTCTTTCTCTCTCAAAAATAAATAAAATGTTAAAAAAAATTAAAACTCATCCTGGTGGTGCCTGGCTGGCTCAGTCAGTAGAGCATGTGACTCTTGATCTCAGGGTCGTGAATCAAGCCCCACACTGGGCATAGAGCAGACATTAAAAACAATTAATAAATGGTAGCCATTATTAAACAAATAAATAAACTCATCCTATGTTTTCTTGCTCTAGTTTCTATGAAGATTCCCTTAAACTAATATTTTGAGCTTTGGCAAATAGAACCATGTTTGTCCTATTTGCAGTTTTATAGGTCAGCTCTCCACTTAGCCTTTGATTTTGTGGCAGGGAGTCCCTACCATTTTAATCCCATATAGTATGTGCCCAGCACTGTCCTAGGTGCCTTAGAAGGTATGTGGGCATATTGCTCCCCCTCTTTGTCCAGTCAGAATGGCCAGACAGATACCCATCAAGTTTCTAGGTTAACAATACCAGACACTAATTAAGTACTAATTAAGTACTAATGGCCCCAATGGCTCTCATTTTGCCAGGAATTCCCAGAGAAGCAGGAACTGCACCGGAATATGCTAGGACTCCTGGGGAATGTGGCAGAGGTGAAGGAGCTGCGGCCCCAGCTAATGACTTCCCAATTTATCAGTGTCTTCAGGTTAGTATTTCTTTCCTTTCCCTTTTTGCCTTGGCCACCAGGATGCTCGGAGCTCTAGTCTATGCTGAGTTGCAGTAATTGGTCTTAGCCTAGGTTTCTGTTAGAAATGTCACCAATGGTTTCTTTCAACCTTCTATAAGTAGTCCTCATGGAGCTATATCTTAAGAGGTCTCAGATCCTAACTTTTAGAAGTTATCCGGGTATGGATATTAGGTGATAAATCAGCAGTACCTCTAGCATCTGGTTTGTAAGCTGGGGTCTGGCTGAAGAGGGACTTAGAGGGATATTTCTCTCTTCTGGGCAGCAACCTGCTAGAGAGCAAAGCCGACGGAATCGAGGTTTCATACAACGCCTGCGGCGTCCTTTCCCACATCATGTTCGATGGGCCCGAGGCGTGGGGCATCTGTGAACCCCAGCGGGAGGAGGTGGAGGAGCGCATGTGGGCGGCCATCCAGAGCTGGGACATCAACTCACGGAGAAATATCAATTACAGGTGCGGCGAGAGGAAGGGTGGGGTGTGCTAGTGGGGACCGTTTGCAGACAGGACACTCGTCCCCAGCAAGGTCTGGTGAGAGCGTCTTGCCTTCTAGTCGCTGTCAGGTCTCACAGAGGTCCACACACAGCACACATCTCACGCGTAAAGCTTGGTGCACGTTTCATGCACATCAGCACCTGCGTGTACTCAGCGCTTCCTGTTTACAGACATTTGATACATGCATATCTGTGGGAAGAGAAAAGAAGAAGAAACTTACAGATGCGCAATAGGAAACAAAACCGAAACCATTCACGAGCTCAGTCCCTGCAAGAACCTCTGTTCACAGTCCTGTGGCCCCCCCTTCCGGCAGTTTCCCTCTGCAGGGATTTAATTCTGTGCGATCCAGCGGGCATCAAGTCTTCCTACCTTCTGACTGAATTTCCAGCCAGTTACTGTCATTCCCAAGGAGAGATGGAGTGAATCACTGGGCCAGGGGGTTTGCACATGCTTTTTTAAAAAATATTTATTTATTTTTGAGAGAGAGAGAGAGAGCGTAAGCAGGGGAGGGGCAGAGAGAGGGAGACACAGAACTGGAAGCAGGCTCCAGGCCCCGAGCTGTCAGCACAGAGCCCGACGCGGGGCTTGAACTCATGAACTGTGAGATCATGACTTGAGCTAAAATCGGAGACCTAACCGACTGAACCACCCAGGCGCCCCTGCACATACATTTTTCAGGCTTTTTGGACCATGACTCCAAACAGCCCATAGAAGGCCATTCTAAGAGGGGTGTCTGGGTGGCTCAGTCAGTTAAGTGTCCGACTTTGGCTCAGGTCATGATCTCATGGTTTGTGAGTTCGAGCCCCTCATCGGGCTTTCTGCTGTCAGCGTGGAGCCCACTTCGGATTCTCTGTCCCCGCCACCCCCACCTTTCAAAAATAAATAAACAGAAAAAAAAAGGCCATTCTAAGAAGTGCAGTCACACTTCCTTTTCCCAGGGTACCTCTCCCTGCCTCCCCAAGACTGGGCCTTTCCTCCTTGCCAGGGCCTCCATTTCCACACCACCTAGTCTGCATCCCTCCCGCCTCCCGTATGTGTCCATGCTCTTGACCTCTCTCACAAGGGAGCTCACTTTGTGGAGCCTGAAGTGCGCTGACGGGCCAGATGGCCTGTGTCCATAGGACCCTCCGGAAGGAGAACCCTCCACAAGAGAAGATGCACTCCCCCAACCCCTGGCATGAGATGTGACCTTGATTTTCCTTTCTACAGGTCGTTCGAGCCAATTCTTCGCCTCCTTCCCCAGGGCATCTCCCCTGTCAGCCAGCACTGGGCCACCTGGGCCCTGTACAATCTTGTATCTGTCTACCGTGAGTACCACCCACTCATCCTTTGGTCAGACACAGGGACGCTCCCCTGGCTGCAAGCAGGCTTGCCCTCAGGGAGCTTATAACCGGAGGAGGAGCACTAAGAGTGCACAGCCCTCCTCTTTCCAGAATGTTCGGGCCGCCCAGCGTAATGGCTGGCCCAGCCTCATCTCCAGAATCAAGCCAGGCAGGCCCGCCCAGCCAGAGCTCCCAGACAGCTTTCTTAATGCCTCTTGCTTCCAGATAAGTGACTAGTCAGAAATCTGCGTGCCTTCCGGAAGATGGAGTAAAACCAACCCAGAGAACCAACCCCCGAGGAAACAGACTTCCCAGGGAACAGGAGAGAACTTTAAAATAATCCTAACTCTCTTCTGCAAAGAGTCCCACCCTCCCCTAGGAGAGCTTGACCTGTCCTCTGATCGCTCGGTGGCTTTGGGTGGAGGAGAGACAGGTGCGGCACTAAGAGACCTTGATGCCAGGCCAGGTTCCACCCTCCTTGTCTTTCTTCCTGGTCATGTGACCTCATGTGGGCTATTGAACCTCTCTGGGCCTCGGTTTTCTCATCTTTAAAATGGGATAAAAACAGGATTGCTGTCAAATGAGATGTGTGAAGTGCATAGAACAGTGCTTGGCCCATACCAGCTCTCCAATAAGCATTTGCCTTTTTCATTATTGCTTGCGGTCAGCAATACCTTACTAAAAAGTAGTACCTTCCCTCAAAGAGGCAGCGTGGGACAGAGGGAAGCACCCTGAGCTGGGACCCCCTTGGACAAGCCTCTGTCTCTCTGAACCTCCATTCTTTCATCTATAAAGTGGAGGGGATAAAAATAGCTCCTACTACATAGAGCTGTGGGGCGGGGCGGAGGGCACTGAAATGCCCATGTTCTCCGCAGAGTGTAAAGCCCTGGGTCCTGAGCACTAGAATATTCTTTAACAGCATGAACCATGAAACTGCCCAATATAAGCACAAGCGGTGGTTCCGACTTGGCTGATCACCAGCATCCCCTGGTGGCATTTTGTTTAAAATACACATCAATACAGGCTCCTGGGTCTGTTGAATCAGAATGCCCAAGGGCAGGGGTTAGGAATCTGCAGTTTTACCAAAGTTTCTCAGGGAATGGAAGCCACCAGTTTGGGTGGCATTTCCCTTAGGGTGAGCTATGGAAAGAAATGTGACTGCGTACCAGAGTCGCCTTTTCCAAGGACTCACCCCTTGCTCCCAGCAGGCCCAGGAGCTCAGGCCCAAGGAGCCGGGCAAGCACGGCTCCTCCCGGGGGCAGTGGAGTCCTCACCAGGCCTGCGTCTGCACCCCACCCCTCTGGGAGGGCAGCCCGCACAGCAAGGGTGGGTTCTGGGCCACAGGGTGCAGGGAAGACCTCTCCTAACCGCCTGCCGTCTGCCCCTCCCGCAGCGGACAAGTACTGCCCCCTACTGATCAAAGAAGGGGGGCTGCCCCTCCTGAGGGACATGACTAAGATGGCCACCGCCCGGCAGGAGACCAAGGAAATGGCCCGGTAAGAGGCGGCAGTGTTTCCACTGGCAGCTTTGGTTTGGGGGAGTGGGGGACACCACGGTGCGGGGAGGGGGGGTCCAGGGAGCCAGGGCTGGCGGAGGTTCCCAGGGGCAACACAGGAGTTGAGTGTGGAGGTGGACAGTGTAGTGCCATCCAGCGGGGGCGGGGCCTCCCCGAATGTCATGTCGGCCATAGTGTGGCTGGAAACCAGATTGTCAGGCTCCAGACAGAACATCATTGTCCTCCTTCGTAAGCTTCGCTTTCTCTTCCTCCCAACAAATTCATCCTCTCATTACTGGCCCTTAGCAAGTCAGGCCAGAAATGATCATTTTTTATTTTTTATTTTTTTAACATTTACTCATTTTCGAGAGACAGAGAACAAATGGGGGAGGGGCAGGGAGAGAGGGAGACACAGAATCCGAAGCAGACTCCAGGCTCCGAGCTGTCAGCACAGAGCCTGACGCGGGGCTTGAACCCATGAACCGCGGGATCATGACCTGAGCCGAAGTTGGAGGTTTATCTGACTGAGCCATCCAGGCGCCCCAAAATTCATCATTACTTTTGGCCAAAGACCTTCCATCTAAAGAGAGGACGCGGTGTGGTAGAGCTCACTCTAGAGAGCCGGCGGGCAAGTGGCAGAATCAGGAGCATCAGGGAGGAGGGCCTGCAGCTCAGAGGCACCCAAACCAGGACTCGCTGGGCTGCGAGGGCCGGCTGTTTCTGCAGTTCCCACTTCATAACCATTCATTGTCAGATTTGTCTGAGTTTGAGAATGGTAAAATGAGTTGTGCTCAAACTGAATCTCCATAAAGAATCATCTGAGAAGATTGTTAAAAACGTACAGGCCCACCCTAGATTTTCTTTTCCAGTGGGTCTGGGAGCTATCGGCAGGGATCCCAGGAGATTTGAGAAGCTGGGAAAACCTGACCCATAAACCTACCCCAGTCCCTATGAACAGCTCCGTAAGACCTGAGATGTGTGTCCGAGCCGGCCGGCCCATCTGAGGCAGGTGTGAGTGACACTAAGACGGAGCTCAGGAGTCACTCCACCCATCCCACTCCTGTCCTACTCTGGGCACCTCTTCAGCATATATATGGGGGCTGCCGTGAATACCGCCCCCGGCCCCTGCCCAACCCAAAGGCTTAGTGTCGACTGGGAAGGCCATCTGGGGTCCAGGGTGACTGCAGTAGGGCGGTGCTTCTCAAGGGTCAGCCCAGAGGGGGTGAGAGCCTGGGGCCCTGCGCGCCAGTGGTCGTTCCCGACCGCTGCCCTGGGCCTGGCGTCTGCAGGGTGTCAGGGACCCTCGTGCAGGGATGGTTGCCCTGGCCCCCACCCAGTCGCCTCAGACCTTTGTGCGAATGTGACACGCAGGTGGTTTGGGGCCCACTGGCAGACTCTGGGGAAGAAAAAGGCCTGGGTACGCAGGGGGAAGGAAGGAAGGAAGACAGTGCTCAGGAAAGGAGCTGTGGGTTGTGAAGGTCAGGCCTGAGCTGACACAGGGGAGCCCCTAACCACAGAGGCTCTGGTGCTGAGGCGTGGGGCGGGGGCGGAGGGGAGCACAGGGGGCCGATGGTAGATGGTATTCATGGCCGCAGGTGGTGCTTTCCTGGGCATCCCTCACGTGCCGGCCGTCCTGCCAGGCCTTCTAACACATCCCTTCAGTCAGCGTCACCATCACTGTTGACATTTGCTTCATCAGCTGGGACGGGGCAGGGCCCACCCCCACCCCTGGCCGCCCTTTCATCCTCTCTTTCCCGGTCTCCAGCAAGGTGATTGAGCACTGCAGTAACTTTAAAGAGGAGAACATGGACACGTCCAGATAGAGGCCTCCGTCCCCACGGCCGCCACGGCTCTGGACCACGAGGCCAGGAGGAAGCTCTCAAGCAGCCCAGCTGGCAGACCCCCACCGGGGAGCCTCCCGCTGGGTGAAGGGACACAGGGGGACTTTTGCACAACCGATGCTTTTCCTTAACATTAGTGAGATATATATATTATATATATATTATATATATATATTATTTTTTTTGGTTAGGAAGTGTGAAGTTTTGTGTGTATGATTTCTGTACAAAAACAAAAGAAACACTCCTTGAGTCCCCGCAGCTTCCTCGGCCATTCTCAAGCCCCAACTCCAAGCCTTCATCGCTGCCACTCACTCCTGCCCCCACCAGACTAAATGCCTCTAATGTTGTGAGAGTCCAGTCCTTTCCCAGTGACCTCAGACCCTGGCCTCACTTCCCATTAGGAGAGGCAGCAGGCTTTTAACAGCCCACGCCAGCACCCCAACCCACCCCCAAAGCCTGAGAACCCCATCTGGGCTCCTGGGTGTGGCTGATGGGGTTTGGGATGAAAACTAGCCCCGCTGGGCCTCCCAAATGCCTTGGTGCTCCCGGCTGCAGGCCGTCTGGGGCAAGGAAGTGAGTGCCCAGGCAGGCCCGGCCCCAGAGGACGCTCAGGAGCAGGGCTCACAGAGGCCTCGCTGTTCTCTGGCCAGGCCTGCCTGAGGCCACGCTGCTACGGAGGTGCCCCCTGGTCTCCCACCAGGTCCCAGGCTACTGAAGGCCCCAGCCCAGGGCCGGTCAGAACTCAGGCAGATTTCACTGCCTCTTCTGCCAAACAGATTCCGCACCTGCCCCCAGCCCTGGAAGCCAGCACCTCTTGGTTCCAGGGCTTGCCCCTCACTCCCCAGCCCTTCGCCTGCCCGCAGTACCCATGGTGCCCAGGCACCCCACCAGCAGAACTGAGCCGGCCTCATTTGCCCCCCGCCCCGCCCTGCTGCCTGGAGGACCCCACTTGTCTCTCTGTGAGGCAGGAGGTCCCTGCCCCGGCCGGACCCACAGCAACAGCTAACTGCCTCCAGACCAGCACTGGCCACAGCCTGCAGTGGCCCCCACGTGGCCCTTCGGAGCCTCTCCTCCCTGTCCCCAGGCTTCACCTCGGGAACCTCTGTGCTGTGTTTCAGAGAAGTGTGAGCCGCAAATGTATCTCGAAATATCTTGTGGTCCTCCCTTGATGTAACTCCGAATTGCTTCTTATGAGACAGGCGGTGGTAAGGACGCCCTTCCAGAACAAGGCGTTAGGGGAGCAGGGCCGACTCCACAGGCATCCCTTAGTGGGGTGACCTTTCTTCCTCCTTTCCTGGGCCTGGTTGTGGATTCTTCTAGTATTTCTGCCTCCAGGCAGGACATGCTGGATGGGCAGCCCCCAGAAGAGCCACCAGGCCTTCTCCCCTGAAATCTGTCCCTGCCAGCCCTGGGAAGGGGGCGGCTGCCCTGCGCTCCCCAAGCTTGGCAAACAGGCCACATCTGCCCCTGCCCCCCGTGCTCACCTAGCCTGAGCCAGACCCGGGGCAGACCTCTCATAGCGTTGCTTTACCACCTGGGGGCCTGAGTAAAATGTCTGTACTTTGGGATGTCACAGAAATACATTTTTGTGCAAAGTGGAGAAGAGCGGAGTGTCGTTTTTGCAGAAGGGATGGGGTCCGGAGAGGGGCTGAAGCTGGTTTGAGCACTGGGCCGAGTGAGGGGACCTGCGGTGGGGAGGGTACATCGGGTCGATTTGTGTGCCTGGTCTGGAGGGCCGGTCAGCTGCAGCCTGGGGACAGGTGGGAGATCGGGCTGAAGTTCTTGCCTCCTCTGCCTTTTTTTTTTTTTTTTTGGTTAGGGAGTGTGAAGTTTCGTGTGTATGATTTCTGTACAAAAACAAAAGAAACACTCCTTGAGTCTGTGTTCTTTCCACACCCCTGTGCCGACTGACACCGCAGCCCCACAGGGCCCCTGCCCAGGGTGGTGGCGTCTGATGGTAGAGACAGTGTCAGGTGTGAGATTACGCCCCAGCGTGCAGTGAGCAGGGAGCACAGAGAGGGCGCCCCTTGTGGGCTGGTAGGCACAGAGGGGGGCCCTGGGGAGACTGGAGTTAGCTGGGCCACAGCACTGCAGTGGGGGAAGAGCACCTTCAGTGTGGACGCAAGAGACAGCATGGTGTCCCCCAGCAGGCAAGGAGGGAGGCTTCTCACAAGAGGAGCCTTGTGAAAGGCAAGGCTGCCCGGCCAGGCCGGCAGGGTGGGGAGCCACGGAAGGAGCACCGTAGACACAGGGCCTTGCTAGAAGGACCTTACAGGGAGAACCGTGAAGCACCCCGTGTGGTTGCAGCAGAGTGAGGACAAGGGCACAAGCAGGAGGGGCCAGAGGAGTGGCTGGGAGTCCAGCTTTGTTCTGGTGTAGCTGCCAACCGTGCCCTCAGTGCCCCTGAGTACCACTGAGGCCGCGCCCGGCCGAGGAGCGCTCTTCCCCAGACAGTCTAGGTGCTAGTAACAGATCGAAGGGGATCATCCCCACACATGCCAGGCGGGTGATGTGCCCAGTGTCCAGAGACAAAGACTTGCTCCTTGACCAAACTCTGGCCAGGCTCTCCCGAGCCCTCTTCTCAACTAGGCTTCAACCTTGACCTAGAAGAACCACTACAGGCTCTGACCACACCTGACTTTGTCCACCTCCCTCCCCCTACTTTAAAAAACTTAATCGCTGGGGCACCCGGGGGGCTCAGTTGGTTAAACGTCCCACTTCAGCTTAGGGCATGATCTCACGGTTCGTGGGTTCAAGCCCCATGTCGGGCCCTGTGCTGCCAGCTCAGACCCTGGAGCCTGTTTTTGGATTCTGTGTCTCCCTCTCTCTCTGACCCTCCCCTGCTCATGCTGTCTCTCTCTCTCTCTCTCTCTCTCTCTCTCTCTCTCCCAAAAATAAAATAAAACATTAAAAAAAAAAAAACTTAATCGCTAACATAGTTTCTGACAGCTCAAGGTCACACCCCTAAGATGACCCCAGTCCCCCTTAAAGTGCCTGCCTGGAAAAGCTCAAGGCTACCTTGTTATAACCCCCACACTACCCTTAGAGCATTTACTAAAAAGGGCCTCCGGTTGCGTATCCTTCTTCTGTCCCTTTGAAATGTATTTGTATCATCTACAACTCAGGAGACCCGAAGGCCATTCCTTCAAAGTATAGTGCTTGGGAAGGAGCAGGCCTCTGTTTCCTAGTCCCTGTGGGAGGACAGGCACCTAACTTCAATTATTGCCAGCTAGCACACACAGCTGGCCTCATCAGCATTTACACTGAGCAACCCTTTGTCATTTGTCACTTCCCTGAATTGTTCCCGCCACTGCTGTTCCCTCTCCACTCCCTCAGGCTCCCTTTAAAAGGGCCAAGTCACCTGGGCATTCAGAGTTGCATTCAGTTCACACTGCAATAGCTAGCATATTACTGATAACATCTGTCCTTACCACTTTTAACAAGTGTCCGACTTTGTCTCTCTTTGACACCAGCAGAGGGCCTTTCCACTCAGCACACTGGCTCACCCATTGCCGTAACCAAGATTGACTTGCAGGTGAAAGTCACACAACTCAAATACCTACGCAGTCTAGTCAAAGGGAATTCACTGACTGATGCAACTGGGAGAGTTACTATCAGCTTCAGGAATAGCTGGATCTTGGGGCCCAGGCAATGTTGCTAAGACTGTCTCTCACTCCCTCTTTCAGTGCTGCTTATCTCAATGTCTCTATAAGGTGGCTGCATTCTCTCCTGCCACAGTCTGTCTCCACACAGTGTAAAGACAGCTGCCAGTTGCCCTTACATCCTATTCTTTAAGCCTGAGCTCCAGAAGAATGCCCCTTTCTCAGCATTTGTGCAGTACTCTCATAGAATGCTTCTGATTGGCCCTGCTGAGTCACATGTCCACCACCTAGACCCAGTCACTGGGGATGTTCAGATAGGGAACCAAGTTTGGCCTTCTAGAGTCACATGCCCACATGTCTCCTACCACCCTGTGGAGCAAGGGACACAGTTCCTCCAGGGCCACGTGGAATGGGGAAGAGTCAGTTCCCCAACAGAAAAAGGGATGCTGAGCTGACAAAACAGCAGATGTCAGAAGAGCAGATCGTAGGATCGGTTGGAGAAAGGTGGATGCTGGTATCAATGGGAGGTGTGGGTGGAAAAGGCAGGGCAGAATGGAGAATGCCCTGGGGACACAGTTGAAGGAGTGTGAACAGTGAATGCTGAAGAGGTTTCCTCTGAGAATAGCCTGAAGTCTATTGGTTCGGTGAGTCCTTCGGCAGGGTGAGGTGTCGGCTTTATAGCAGGGGAGAGGGCAGTCCCCTGCTAGCCACTGTACTTGCATTACTGAATCTTCCCAACCACCTTAGTAGGGGGGTGCTATTATCAATCCCCACTATATAGACAGAAAACAGCTCAGAGTGGTTCAGTAACTTGCCCAAGTTCACACCGGTAGGAAGGGGCAGTGCTGGTATTTCTAACTCTGACTCCAGTTGGCCCGTTCTACCCAGGATCTGCACCACGGATGACCACTTTGCTCTCACCCCATTTGCAGTATCTTTTTTTTTTTTTTAAGGTTTATTTATTTATTCTTGAGAGACAGCTAGCACAGCAGGGGAGGGGCAGAGAGAGGGGGAGGTACAGAAGCCAAAGCAGGCTCCAGGCTCTGAGCTGTCAGCACACAGCCCCACGTGGGGCTGGAACCCACAACTTGATGTCATGACCTGAGCGGAAGTCAGAGGCTTAACCCACCGAGCCACCCAGGCGCCCCCATCTGCAATATCTAAAAATGAACAGCAAGGAGATAAGGGTGTCACCACAGAGCAACCTAGCGCTAGTACTGCCCCTCTAGAGAACTCAGTCGTGTCTTTGAAACCGGCACAATCCTACAACCCTGGAGTCACACCGAACACCTTGAGCAAGGAAGCACCCAGGGGCCTACACGCATGCGCAAGGCCAGGGGCTAGGGAAGGGCGGGGTGGGAGCCCAAGGAGGCGGGGTCAAGGCTCGCGCCTGCTCCTCCGCTTTCGAAAGTTACCTGGCTGGTGGGGGCGGGGTTTGGAGGAGTTACCAGCTGCGCGCGCGCCGGCCCCGCCCTCAACCTCTTCAGGCACCTGTTGGCTCGAGGGCCTACTCGGCCGCAGCTGCTATCCAATAGGCAGCCTTCCCGACCCAACCCGGCCCCGCCCACCTCCAGGATCCGCCAATCCGCGAGTGGCCGCGGCCTCTCTCCCTCAAAGGGTCCGCCCCTCCCGGCGCTTCTTCCGGGTGGGGCCCCGGGCCGAGGAGATGGCTCCCTGGGCGCTCCTCAGCCCTGGGGTCCTGGTGCGGACCGGGCACACTGTGCTGACCTGGGGGATCACGCTGGTGCTCTTCCTGCACGATACCGGTGAGCCGGACCCCGCGCGACCCCGGCCCCACCCTGTCCCGCGTGGTTCCCCAGACGTTTGGCTCTCACTGGGTTCCCTGCTGAAGCCCCAGAAATCCTGGGATTCACCCGACTTCCGCCAGCTCCTGAGCCTCTTCTCCATCTGTCATTCCAAGAGTCACCTGCTTTGTGCCTAATACCCAGTTGATCCCTAATTAATCCCAGCATCTTCCTGATCCCTGCCAGATGCCCTGTCCATCCCAGGACCCAACCGGTGCCCACCAGATCCGACGACGGACTTGAGCCCCCACCTCCCCTGATCCCGAGACCCACCCGGTCCTTCCCAGGATCTGACTCCCAAAAGTCTCTCCGTAAGATTCCGAGGATCAAGTAGATCAAGGACTGGCCTCCCGCCCACCTCCATGGCCACTAGCTGCCCAAGTCCAGACTCCCCACCTTCCAGGGCAAGAGAACACAGAGGGGAGCGGCCTGTCCCTCATTTCCCCATCCTCACTTCTTGCCCTGAGTTCTCGTCCACCTCACTGACCCACCCCCACTAACATCCTTCCCCTCTTTACCTGGCAGGCTGCCTCCAGCCCAAGTTCTCGCCCTCACTGCCACTCAGGGGAGCCCACGCCTCCCTCCTTGCTCCAGCCTCAGCCCCTGGACTGCGGGTGTTGTCACTTTCCTCCCAAGACGTTCTTAAGTCTCCTCCACCTCTTTCACCCTTAAGCCTAAACACCTGCTCAGTCTTTTCATCAGAAGGACTCCCCCCCCACCCTCGCCAACCCCACTTTCCTTCTCTGCTCCTTTTCACATCCAGGGGGCACCAAGGTGATCCACGCTCTGTTATCTAACTGTCCCACACCCCTCACGCCTCCCCTCCCCCTCCCCCTGCCCAAGTCTTTATTCACTTGCATGAATTGGACCCTTCCTGGCCCTGCCCTCCTCTGTCTCTATTACACAGGCATATCAGACCTAGCTGGTCTCTCCCTATCATGGAGCCAAAGTCAGGGACCCCTCCTCCCTCTCCCCTACATCCAGTCAAGTCTGGCCCCTTCACTCCCTTACCCCTTATCTATCCAGCCCTTTGTCTCCACTCTTCCTGCCAGTGCTCTCGTCTGGCTACCCTCCTCTCCCTGCTGGATAGGCTCTGCCCCTACCCCTTCCCCTGCTCCCCTATCCATCTTTACTCCAGCAGCAGCAGGAGGGTTTCCAGAAACAGATCTGACCCTATAACCTTCCATGGTTCCTTACTGCCCTACAGATGGAATGCAAATGAACTTTTGAGGGGGGGCGGTGCTGGGCCCAAACTTCTCCCTCCTATACTCATGCAGTGGCCACATTTGACCACGCATTACACCCCATCTCCAGGCCTTTGCTCGGCCAGGGACATACTCCCCACCTCCAAGATACACCCCTTCACGCGGCCTCCTGTTTGGCGGCGGCCCCAGCCTCACTCTCCTTCTCCGGCCTCTCCAGCGCTGCGGCAGTGGGAAGAGCAGGGGGAGCTGCTCCTGCCCCTTACCTTCCTGCTCCTGGTGCTGGGTTCCCTGCTGCTCTACCTGGCCGTGTCGCTCATGGACCCGGGCTATGTGAATGTCCAGCCCCAGCCCCAGGTAACCAGGGGGGCCCCTGGGAGCCTGAATGCTTCCTCCCACCAATAGGACACCCAAGGCGCCCGTCAGTCTCATGCCAGGATCTGTGCAGAGGGCTTTCCTGGGGCACCTCAGCGAATCCTCTTAGCAGCCCTGCAAGCCCTTCCTCCAATGAGCAAATTGCCAAGGCCCAGCGAAACGACTGTGACAGAGGTCACAGCTTCACTCAGGCCACGGCACTCTGCCCCATGCTACCGCCGCCGTTATACTGGGGATGGGCCCCGCGTGCATCCCCAGCGCTAAGCTGGCCCCCCAGGGAAACACGCACCAATGCCATCTCCCTCCCAACCTTATACCCCATCCCCCACTTGCAGGAGGAGGCCAAGGAGGAGCAGACAGCCATGGTCCCTCAAGCCATCCCCCTTCGGCGCTGCAGACACTGCCTGGTGCTGGTGGGTGACCAGGGACCTCCATGGGAGGGCACAGGGGCAAGGTTGAGACTCCTTGACCTCCTGCCTCCCCCATCCCACCCCTGCTGTGGCCTCACCCCTCCAGGAAGCCCTCCCAGATTCGGGCCCCAGCCCCCTGCCCTCATCACTCCCCTGAGTCGTGGGCCCAGAGGGGAGCCGGCATTGAGCCCTCCTCCCTCCGCGCCCACAGCAGCCCCTGCGGGCCCGGCACTGCCGCGAGTGCCGTCGCTGCGTCCGCCGCTACGACCACCACTGCCCCTGGATGGAGAACTGCGTGGGGGAGCGCAACCACCCACTCTTCGTGGCCTACCTGGCGCTGCAGCTGGTGGTGCTTCTGTGGGGCCTGTACCTGGCGTGGTGGGTTCCAGCGCCGGCCTGGGCGTGGGGGGAGGGCGGGCAGCATGCACCTACAAGGTGACTCTTCAGGCGTCACGGGCCTTCTCCCAAACGGCCTGTCCAGCGGGGCTCCCCGGGGCACCCCTGCCCTCCCTCCAGCCTTGGTCTCCGTCTCCATCCTGCCCCGCAGGTCCGGCCTCCATTTCTTCCAGCCCTGGGGGCTGTGGCTGCGGTCCAGCGGGCTGCTGTGTGCCACCTTCCTGCTGCTGTCCCTCTTCTCTCTGGTGGCCGGCCTGCTCCTCGCCTCGCACCTCTACCTGGTGGCCAGCAATACCACCACCTGGGAGTTCATCTCCTCACACCGCATTGCCTACCTCCGCCAGCGCCCCAGCAACCCCTTCGACCGCGGCCTGACCCGCAACCTGGCCCACTTCTTCTGCGGATGGCCCTCAGGGTCCTGGGAGACCCTGTGGGCCGAGGGGGAGGAGGAGGGGGAGGAAGGCAGCAGCCAGGCTGTGTAGGGTTGCTGGAGGCAAGGCCACCATCTTGTGCCTGCAAACCAGAGGGGCTGCCCCCAGCTGGGGGTCGACCTTCGGAGGGCCTGGGACTCAGCCTTCGGAGGGCCTGGGGCTCTTCACTCCTGCCCGCTCCTCCCAGGCCTCAGGGCAGAGCCGAATGACAGAACCCTGCCTCAGTGGGCAGTCCTGCCCTCTGAAGGAAGAGGAGGAGGCAGAGGACCCATGGGGGGCTCGGGCACAAGCAACCTGGGCTTCCGAGACCCCCACCCCGCCCCCCAAAGCCAGGATGCCTCCAGTGCACCGTTTTATAAGTTTAATCATCCATAAAGCAAGTCAAATATTAAAAAACCAAACCAAACTCCCTCTTGCTGTGCCACCCTTTCTGATCCAGGCCTCCCAGGAGGGGAGGGGGAGGGGACGCTGCCCAGTGACTGAGCAAAGCCCCCCCACAGCAGCCCTGCAGCTGCCACCTTGAGACCCAAGGCCCACAAATACCAGGCAAGGCCTGGGCCTCCATGGAGGGCAGGGCACGCGGCTGGGCAGACACGGTGGACACACCAGAGAGGCCGTCAGGGCCCCAGGAATCCCTCTGACACAAAGTCGAAGTCACGGAAGGCAGCCTGCTGGCGCGCCGTCAGGGGGCTGCGGGGGTCAGGTGGGGTCAGGGCCGGCGGCAGCCCCGTGAACTCGCCCTCGAAGTACCGCAGGTCCGTAGGGCCACGGAGGGTGGGCAGGAAGGGGGGCTGGACGGTGCGGGCGAGCAGGGCCTGCCAGTCGGTGGTCTGGGGGCGAGGGCAGAGCTGCCTGAGACAACGGAACAGCGGCCCTCGTGGCCAGGCGACACCTCCCGCCCTGCCAGGCACCCGGGACCACTCACCCTGAAGAAAGGCTGGGTCTTGATCTCCTCAGCATCCCGCTCACCCGCCCCAAGGCGCTGCTCCGGGCACTTCTGGAGGAGCTGGGCAAGAGGACTGGGGTTCACCGAGGGCACTAGGCCCCAGGCACTGCCTGCCTGCCCAGGTGTCCCAAGGGAGCTGGACTACAGGGGCCCTGAGAGGGTGGGTGGGGACGGGGCAGCTGCAGCCCAGCCCGGCCCCTGCGGTGATTACCTTCTGAATGAGCTCCAGCCCTTGCACCGACAGAAAGCGGGGATACGGGGCGTCTGCGTTGACAATGCAGTCAAATACCTCCTCCTCAGTGTCCCCAGGGAATGGGCACTATGGGGAAGTGGGCTTAGCAGGCTGGATGAGCCACCCCCACCCTGCCCCCACCTAGAGGCCCCAGCAGCCGGGGTCCAGTGCTCACCTCGCCCACAAGCATCTCATAGAGCAGCACACCCAGCCCCCACCAGTCCACAGCCCGTGTGTAGGCCTCCTGGGTCAGCACTTCCGGGGCCAGGAACTCCGGGGTGCCACAGAAGGTGCTTGTCCGGTCCCCAAAGCCGATCCCTGCAAACCAGCATCCACACTGATGCCCGCCTGACGTGTCTCATCCACATAACCTCAGTTGTAAGAATCAACAGCCAACTCTTATGACCTCAGGTACTCAAGGGCAAGCCAAGCCCTGTGCCGAGCCCTGCCCTGAACTCTTGGAGGTGGGGACAGTTTTTATGCCATCTCACAGAAGCAAGCAGAGCCTCAGCCAAGCTCACCAAGAAAGGAAAACCCGATGCCCCCTCCCATCCTGAGTACATGCTCTCTCTCCCCTGGCTAAGAGCAAGCTGGGACTCTTCAAGAGTCTCTAGGGCTGCGAAGGAAGAATCAGTGTGTCCAGCCGGTCACCTGGAATGCAGGCCGGAGTGAGTGGGGGAGGCCACTTGCCCACTACCCTGCTGGCCTGCACTGGGCAAGCAAGGCTGGAGGACATGGGATCCTGGACAGGGCCAACCCACCTTCCTTACACAGCCCAAAGTCTGCGATCTTCAGGAAACCCTGGGCGTCCAGCAGAAGGTTGTCCAACTTAAGGTCCCTGAGGATGAGGGGGGCAGGTCAAAGGGGCCCGGGAGCATTGCAGGAGGAAGGCAGCCTCTGCTCCTTTACCCACCTCGCCCCTCAGCACCTCTGGGGCAAGTTACCTATAAATGATCTTCTTCTCATGTAAGAACTGCAACCCAAGGACCACACAGGCCAGGTAGAACCTATGGGTGGTGTAGGAGGTAGTTCAGGGCCAAGACTGGGAGGAGGGAGGGGGGGACAGGGCAGGGAGGCACCAGGATGGCCATGGCCTAGGCATCCCTGGATATCCCAGCCAGAGTCAGCTTGGACGAAAGCCTGATGCCGGGGGGGTAGGGGTGGGGAGAGTGGGTGCTTCTCCGGACAGTGGCCCCAAGGTTGCTGCCCACTGACAGCCTACCCTTCTTGGGCTCTTCGATTGTGCCAGGAAAAGATGCCATGTGTTCTGATGCCTTCCTCTCCTACCTCCTCCCAGCCACCTGCTGTTGATAGTCATCATGTCTATTTTTCAAATGAGGATCTGAGACTCCAGGTAAGTGATGGCCTGGGGGGTTCACAGAGCTAGTGGCAGACTTAGACTCCAGAGCCTGCATTCTGGTGGGCAAGAAATAACTCCAGCTGCCAGTCACTTACTGTTCACCGGAACCTGTGCCCATCAATTTAATAAACATTATGTCCATCTATGCCACAAGCCTATGAAAGAGTTATTATCAGCCCCATTCACAGCTACATAAACCGACGCCCAAGGTTACAATCCTATGGGAGCTGAGAAGACAGGTGATGACCAGGATCTGAGCCAAGCCCTCCCTGACTCGACACTCTTCCGCTGATGGGTACCCTGGAGGAAGCAGGATGAAGGGAGCGGGCACAGGGCGTCAGGGAAGGCTCAACAGAAGAGGCAGACAAGAGGGATGGGAACCCACCGTGCCTGGGGCTCAGGGAAGACATCCTCATGGATCTGCATCATGAGGTCACCACCGGGCGCAAACTCAGTCACGAAGCAGGCGTGGCTGGAGGTCTGGAAGCAGGCAAGGAGGGACAGCAGGAAGGGGTGCCCTGTGCGGCCCACAGCCTCCAGGATGCGTTTCTCGCAGTACAGGCTGCGGAGGGCCGGGGGTGGGTTTTAGGAGGAAGAAAACCCTTGCTAGCTGCGCCTTGCCCCCCCCGACAACACCCTTGGCTCTCTGGGTCTTCAAGTGAAAATGCTAGGCAGGTAGAATGACGCTTTCTACGTATCAGGCAGAGAGGAGGCGACCTGCCCGAGAGCACACAGTCAACAACTGCAGGTGCTAAAAAGAGAACTCAGGACTGGCTGGCCCCGCAGGGTCACCTCTTCAAAGCCCCAGGAGCACGCAGCTGCCTGGTGCCGCTCGCCCAGGCCAGCCCTCTGGGGTCCCCTCCAGGGCTAGACGCCCACTGTCCTGACTACACACCTCTCCATCTCGTCTCGGCTCAGCACCTCGTGCTTCTTCAATGCTTTGATGGCATAGTATTTCCCCGTCCCCTTGAACTGGACCAGGAGGACCTGGGAACCAGAGAGAGCTTGGGCTCCAGGCAGACAGCATGGGGGAGCCCACCCAACTTCCCCACCCACTGCCCCATGGATCACAGCATCCCCCCCCCCCAGCTAAGGTGGGCCCCCTCCTCAGCCCACTACCTTCCCGAAGTGTCCCCGGCCCAGCACGGCCAAGCAGCGGAAGTCCTGAAGCCGGGGGGGTTTCCTGAAAAAGAGAGGGCACAGGAAGCCCCTGGGGACAAGAGCTGGGCTTCCACAGAGAGGGGCTCCAAACCCTCCAGGCCTGTCCTCACCAATAAGGCTGGAAAGCCTAGGGGCTGGAGGGGAGGGGGGGTCCTGGGCCAGCGGTTTCCGAGTCCAGAACGCAGCTAGAGCTCAATAAGACGGGTTTAGGGAGTAAGAACCTGAGAGCAAGGAGCATCAGGAGGTGTATGAACAGGCACACAAACACCCAAGTGAGCAGACCGATGTCTCAAGCACAGAAGCGAGCCTGACGGGGGTACCTGGTGGCGGAGGCTGGAAGCGACGGCCCGAGTCGAGTCCTGGGCTCCATGTGGGGGCGTTTGGTGCGCTGTGAGGGTGGAGGGGCTCAGAGCAGAGCAGGGCTCCCTTCCCCGTTTCCCCCCCAGCCCTGCCATCCCCACCCCTGCAGCCCCTGGGACGACCAGCACCCCCTCACCGGTATCTCCTCGGGGGTTGGCTCCCGGGGCAGGTAGAGGCGCGGGGGCTTGGGCGGGGGCCTCGACTCTTCTCCCAAGGGGCTCTTGTTGGGTGGGAAATTGCTACATGGAGAAAGCAGACACGCGGCGAGGCACAGGCAGATGGAACAGCTGTGGGACGGACCCACAGCGATGCCAAGAGACAGACAGATGGAGGGTCAGAGGGAACAGAAAGGCACCAGCTGCACCTGGTGAGAGGCAGACGTGGCAGAGAAGCAGGCAGCCACGGCGCGGTGGCTCCTCACCTGGGCGAGGCAGGGTTGGCAGCTGCCCGGGGCGTGGCTGGGGTCTGGGGGCAAGCTTTGGGGGGGCTGATCGTGCTTGGGGAGTTGCAGGGGGGCAGTAGATTCATGACCAAGCGTCCCCAGGCCGCCATGTTGAGATTCATCTGGGAAGCCCTCAAAAAGTCCTGACCTGGGACAACAGGAGGGGCTCAGTCCCACGGGCCCCCCGAGGGCCCCTGCCCTGCCCCCTAATCGCACAGCCCTCTCCTGTCCGCACCTCTGCGTTTAGAGAAAATGCGTTTCTGCCTCTGCAGCCGGGGCCTCCTCTCAATGACAGGGTCACAGAAGGTCACCTGCGTGGACAGAGGGCAGGGCTGGAGACCAGTCCCCTCCCACCCACCCCATCTGCCACCAGGGTACCTCCCTGGCCTCCAGGATCCCAGCCTAAGCCCCCAGCGTTAATGCTGCAAGAGCCAGAGGGGCCCAGAGGGATGGATTCAATGTCCACCTTGGTACCAGTGGGGAAACTGAGGCCCAGAGACAAGGGACACTTATCCAGGGTCACACATGAGGCCAGGCAAGTCAGGACGAGGATACAGGCCTCTAGACTCCCATGCGGTCCTCAGAGAGGGACTGGGAATCCTTAGTTCTTGGAGACCTCCTCCCTCCGGGCCTCAATTTCTCCTCCTATGCGTGGATGAATCTGATAGTTTCGAACGCCCTTCTAGCTCAGACAGTGCCAGGGCCCGTGTCGTCAGGCTGCAGGGTAGGGAGCACCTGGGCAAAGAGCAGCCCCTGGGGCACCAGACTGAGGGAGAGCTGGTGACAAGTGTTGTCCAGGAAGTCCTCCAGCCGCAGGAAGGCCACGCCACACAGCTGCCGCCAGTCCCGCCAGTGCACCCCGATCTCCAGCTCCCGGGCCTGCGTCAGGGAGCCCAGGTTGAGGAATAGGGCACATGTCCCTCCTTGGCCAGCCTTCCATTCCGCGGCCTAAGGTCACCCCTGCCTGCACCAGGGCCAGGCTCACCCGCTCCAGGGGGACAATAAAGGTCTGGTCCCAGGACTGCTTGGCCACTGGCCCCCAGGCGGTCTGGCCCACGACACGATTGTCCACCTTCAGCACAGCCAGCACCTCACCTGCAGGGACAGAGAGGGAGCTCAGGGCAGGCGAGGAGTACAGGGCCGTTGCTGCCCCCCAGCTCCCTGCGGCCCCCTACTCACTGGCCAGGTCTCTTCCACCACGCTCCTTCTTGCCCCTGCCCCGAAGCCAGCCCGGCGAGGGGCTCCCGGCCAGCGCAGCCGCCGGGGAGCGTCCGGGCACAGCTGTCAGCAGCTGCTCACAGCCCAGGAGGCGGACCTCCAGCGTCCCTGTGGGGAGCATGGGGGAAACACTGTCAAACCTCTGCTACGTCCAGGTCCCCTGGGGCCCCAGGAAAGCTACCTTCTCCTGAAGATGGCTGAACCCAGACCTTGCCCACATTAGTTGGCAGTGTTTAGCCAGGAGACCGGACATAAAGTGGCCCCAAGTAGTCAGCCGAATTTTAGACCTTTTAAGAAGCCATTTACCCCCACCAACTCCCCCACCTTGTCTACATGGCCAACTCCCAGAAGCCCTTCAAGGCTATGCGCAGACACCACCTCCTCCAGGAAGCATTCCTCGATTTCCCAACGCCAGGTCAGGGGGCCCACGGAGCCCCTGTACTTCCCCTTCTCGGCTCTGCTCACAATGGGATGTGGCCTGTCTAACCCCGAACCAGTTGAGTTCTAGCAGGCACTGTGTCCCAGGTAGGAAGTCCAGGGTTTCCAAAGTCACCATGCTTAGATGATTTGTTGATTACACTTCAGCCACCACTACCAGGAGACGGATCCAGCTCATGGATAAGAAAGAACTTTCTAGCAGTCCAAACTGCCCAGGACTGGGTACCAAGGCCTCCAGGGTTGTGAGCTCCCCTAACATTGGCACTTTACACATGGTCACGGCTATTCACTTAAATAATAGCTTCACCAACGGTGTGCTGACTGGGCCGGCACTGTGCCGAGTGTTTCACGTGCAACAACTCATTGAAGTTTCACAGCAACCATGAAGGAGGTGCCGTTATCACCCCCCTTCTACAGACGGCTAAACTAAGGGTCCAGAGAGGGGAAGTCAGTTGCCCAAGCTCACATAGCCAGGGGGTGGTGGGACCAGGATTGAAACTCTTCTCCAAAGTCCTCCCCCTCTGTGTTCCAGGATGCTCTTTGGAAGAAAGGCAGAGCCCTGAAGTGGGAGGGACTGACACCCAGCTACCTGTCACGGCAGTGGGCTTCACGAGCACCCCTGAAGGCTGGGGGTTCCCAGACACTGCAGTGCACAGCTCCCGGGCCACTCTGCCACGCAGAGGATCAGCAAGAGGCAATCCCTCCAGCAGCTGCTCCAAGGCCAGCCGCAGGAGATCCAGTTTCTGGGAGGACTCCTGGAGCTGCGCCTGAGCCTGCAGAGGAGATCGGGCAGGGGGGACAACAAGCCAGTGAAGCACAGCGGCCACGGGTCGGTGGCTCAGGCCACCTGGAGACACACACCCCCTCTCCACAATGGGGTCCAGACAGAATGTGCCTGTTTCCCCACTGCCACCCCCGCACAGCCCGTCCTTGATGACTCCCGCCATGGCGGAGGGTGGTGTGGAGACAGACACTCGGAGAGGGGCAGCAATGGGAGGGGACCACGGCCTGACCTCAGCCAGCGCCTTCCGGTCTTGTGTCCGCCGGCCACCCAGCAGCTTCACCACGTTCTTGGCACCCTCGGCCACAGCAGCCTCGATGCGCAGTCGATGCCTTAGCTCCTCTGCCAGCAGCTCAGGACCTGGGAGGAGGTGGTCAGCCCCCAGGCCCTGCCCAGCCTTACCCTGCCCATCCCTGCCCGTCCCCGCTTCTCAAAGCCTCACCTGGTTCAGGGGACCCGCTGGCTTCCAGGCTGCTGATCTTCATTCGCAGCAGGGCCACCTTCAGCTGGCTATCCTGCAGCATCTGCTGGGCAGCCGCCAGGAGCTTCCTCTCCTAGGGGGTCATGACATATGCCCCATCGGACCAGGGCTGGCCCAGAGCCTCCCCAGCCAGACCAAGGTGGAAGCCAAGCCCCCCTTGTTAGCCTAGATCTAGGGCAGGGCCTCCCCCATCAGATGAGACAAGGGCCGAGGTCAAGCTTCCCAAACCATGTCAGAGTCCAGCTCCCCACATCATCCTGGGAGTTGGGACTGGGGGTGGGGGGCCTTCCCTACTAGACTGGGCTAAGATTTCCCCCTTACACCGAGTTGTGCCTTGTCCATTAGATTAGGGGTTTGAGCCGTGCCTCCCCCACCAAGCTGGGATTTGGGGCTGTGCCTCCCCCATCAGACTAAGGATTAAGACTGTGTCTGCCTTACAGGGTCACTGGCTAGGTTGCATTCTCTATCAGGATGGGGGCTGGGAGCTGAGAGGGGCTGAGAGCCCAGTCTCTCCCTATCAGACCCCAGGAGCCTTACCTTGGGCGTGCCACTGGCACACGTGTGCGTCATGTTCTCCGCCCCCTGCTTCACCTTCAGCTCCACCTGCAGCTGCCTCTGTAGAGCCTCCAGGTGCCGAGCCCTGGGCTGCTCTGCAGGTGGCTGGGGTCCCGGGGCCGCAGGTTCTGTGGGCACACGAACCCCTTACCCAGAGCTGAGAGACACCCACCCTGTGACCTCGCTCTCCCCACCCTCCACCCCCGCTCCCTTCTTGTCGCCGGGGACACCTGAGGAGGCTCTGAGAGCGGTCAGGGCCAAGGTCGAGAAGCTGGATCGGCCCGGCGCCTCCTGTCCCCAAGGGCCTGCTCAGACCCCTCACTCACCAGCCAGGCCAGGCCCGGGGCCAGGCAGCAGGATGCGCGCATGCAGCGCCCTCAGCTCTCCGTGCAGCTGCTCCAGGCGGCGGTTGGAGGCGCGCAGCAGCTGCTGTACGTGGCCCAAGTGGCGGCGGTCCGTGGCCACCCTTCGCAGGTTCTCTACACCCTCCTTGATTTTCAGCTCCTTCTGGATGGCCCGGCGGATCGCCTCTTTCTCATCCTCTGGAGGCCGCTGGTCGGCCCCACGCTGTGGAAGGGCGGAGGAGTCATGCCCTCAGTCCCGGCCAGCGGCCTCACGTCTCCACCGATAGACAGGAAGTCATACTCGGTGCCCAGAATGGACACCCAGGGCATCCCTGACCTTACAGCTAGTACCCCTGGGCCAGATGGAAACCCCAAGGCTATGCAGCCTGCCCATGCTCCAGCCCCCTCCCATTAGGGAGAAGGGAGAGGGATAAGTTTTTAAGTGTTTGCAGTGGACTCTTGAACAACACGGTTTAAACTGCACGGGTCCACTTATAAGCAAATCATTTTCTTTTTTTTTTTTAAGTTTATTTATTTTGAGAGAGAACAGAGAGAGCGTGAGCAGGGGAGGGGCAGAGAGAGAGAGAGAGGGAGAGAGAATCCCAAGTAGGCTCTGTGCTGTCAGCACGCAGAGCCCGATGTGGCGCTCGAACTCAGGAACCGTGAGATCATGACCTGGACCGAAATCAAGACTCAGACGCTTAACTGACTGAACCACCCAGGTGATCCTATAAGCAAATTGTTTTCAACTGTAAAAGCAAATTTGTTTACAGGACTGTAAATGTATCTTCTCTTCCTTATGATTTTCTTAATATTTCCTTTTCATTAGCTTACTTTATCCTAAAAATACCATATAAGGATACATATAGTGTAGAAAATATGTGTTAGCCAACTGTTGATGGTATCGGTAAGGCTATTATTAGTTAAGTTTGGGGGAGTCAAAAGTTATATGCAAATTTTCAACTGCCTGGGCAGTCGGTGCCCCCAACCCCTGTGTTGTTCAAAAGTCAATGGCACATGGCGCTACTGGGTGCCAGGGTCTGTTCTCAGAGCTTTGCATACATTCATCTGTCAATCCTCACAACAATCCCATGAGGAAGATGCAGGTACTATCCCCATTGTACAGATGAGGAAGCTGGGACACAGAGAGGTTAAGTAATTTGCCCAAGGTCACAACACCGAGCAGGAGATGCCAGCCTCTCCCTGCCAGCCACGCTTAATCTGGCTGCTCTAAGGTTGTGATCCCAGCTAAGATTTGGGGCCAGAAAAGAGACTAGGGAACTACCCAAGGTCACATAGAGAGGGCAGCCAGAAGCCTGAGTAGGGGCCAGGGATGTTCCCTCAGGTAGCAAAGCAGAGGCACAGAGAGAGGCCGAGGAGGTCTCCGGGGGCCACTCACAGCTCAGCTACTGGGCGGAAGTAGAGACTTTCTCACTACTTCACCCCAGGTTGGAGCAAGGAAGAGGAAAATCTTCTCAGAAGCCGACATTTCAAACCAAGCAGTGCCAAAGCTGACCTCAGCCCAGGGTCAGCCACAATGCCCTCCGCTCCCCATGGACCCCTGTGGGGCCTCCACCTTACCTCTCGGCTCTCCATCTCCTGAGCCCAGTGTGAGGGGTGCCACCCCAGCCTCAGGGACCCCCCCACCCCAGGCCCTGTCTGGCCCTCTGGCCTGGCTGTCAGAGGGCAGGGGCGGGGCTCAGGAAATCCTCTGAGGGCCCTAGGCCAGAGGGCCAGAGCCAAAGGCCTGAGCAAACAAAGATCCCATGGAGCGGGGGGCCCGGCCACTGGGGTCCTGAGTCACCCAGCTGCTGCTGCTGGGCGGAGGTTCACAGGAAATCGGAAAATGTGTACAAGCCACTGCTGGAACAGGCGGGGGGACCTCCGGAGGAAGGGGTGGGAGGGGGCAGTCGCAGTGCTTAAGGTTGTTGGAACCGATGGGGTGGGGGCAACTCAAGGAGTCTTCTGGGGAGCACTTTGCCTTTGAGCATACCCCCCGGTCCTGTCTGCTCTGGGCTGGAATCCTGCCATGTGCACCCACAGATGCAATGACCCCACCCCATTTGCTCTGGGTAGACCTGAGCCCCTCCCTCCTCAATAACAGACAAGCACACAGCTTTGGCCGCTGTGTCCACCAGCACGTATCGCCAGCGCTGGCAGGAACCCCGCCCCCCTCGCCATTTGGACTAGAACCCTCTGTGTACCCGGAGGTTCCCGCCCAGGTGCTGGGACAACCCCCCCCCCCCCGCCCATCTCCACGTGCCCTATCCCCACATGCCTTTGTGATCTGGGAAGGACCCCCACCAGTCCGCAGAGAGTGGCCCCCTCCCGGGCCTTCCTCGCCCTGCACACACATTCCCCCACCCCCACCCCAGGACCCGTCCCGAGCTGCCCCCACGACCCCTTTTGCTTTCCAGGCAGATTCCCACCGGTCTTAACAGTCCTACCTGGAAGAACCGATTTGGGGAAACTTTAGGGCCCATCCCGGTGGCCCTGACTGCGGATTCAGACGTGCTCAAGCGCTGGCCTGACTAGAGGCTCTGAGTCGCTTGGGGGTGATCTGGGGACGTTCCCAGGGGGGCACGAACGACTCACCCCCATGCTCAGGTCTGCCCCACGAGATGTAGCGAAGCGCGGGGCAGGGGCTGGGAGGGACCCGGGAGGGGTTGGGGGTCGGATCTAGGGGACGCGACCGGAGCTCGTGGCGCCTGCGGCGTGAATGAGACTCCCCGACCCCCTTGGGCCCGCGCCCGCAGCCCGGCCTCTCGGGGCGCCGTTCACCTGCCGCGGCGCCCCCGCCTCCATGGCTCCGCTCCGGCCGCTCGGCCCCTCCTCTCGACCACCGCGGTTCCGGAAGCCCCGGCCCCTCCGCCAGGACTTTCAAACTTGAAACTTCCCGGGAAGCGGAGCCGGAGCAGCGGGATCGGGCGCCCCCTCCCGAGGTCCGCTGGCCCTCGCGGGACCTGGGAGCAGCGCCGCCTCTCGGCCGCGAGGGGTCGGCGCCGGGGACCCCACTCCGCAACCGCAGGCCCCCGCGTCTCCCCGGCTGGGACGTTCCGCGGGCTCTGGGGCCCAGCGCCCCTTTACTGAGGCGCTGACCCCCGCCCCGGGGTAGAAGGGCAGGAAGGGACATTTCCCGGGCCCGGATTCTCTAGCTGCCCTAAGGGGCGGACGAGAGGCGAGAGCGCCGCCTGCCGGCCGCGGGACGCTGCCAGTGCGGCCAGTTGGGTCCGGGCTGGGTCAGCCCCCTACTCGGAGCCCCGCCACCACCTGGTTCCCGCCCCTAAGTTTCTCTTCCTCTTGGATCGTTGCTGTAAAATGGGCTAGTCCCCAACCTGTTCCCCCACGGAGTCTTGGCCTTGTCTAGAGTCACTATAAGAACGTAAAACCTCATCCAAAGCCTGACAAATGACAAATGACAGATGAATAAACCAAACATCTCAGGCCACCACCAGTCAGCCAGAGTGGAGTTTTCTGTTTCAGCCAGAGTCACCATTCTTCCCTTGTCCTAAACAACCCATCTAAAGAGAAGACACATTAAAACCCTAGGAAATAGCCGTTACTTCAGGAATGCCAGCCAGTGGGCACTGTCCTGGCAATGGCTTGTCATTCCTGGGTAAGGAATCCTAATGTCCTTGCTAAACAGCACTGTGCCAGCACTTCAAGCCTGGTCCAAGGGGCTGCAAGTGAGTAGGGGGCAAATATCAAAGGTGGGTGATTTGCTGACTTGCAATAGGTTCCCTCCAGTGCTTTCATAGAGAGAAACCAGGCCCGGTCCACTTTGCTCTGACCACCTCCCTCACAGTGGAGTGGAAAAAGTGATACTGGCAAGCCACGGACAATCCTGGGTCGTCCTACAGTGGGAAACCAACCAAATGACACCAACATAAGCAAAGGCAACTTGGTTCGGTGGGGTACGTGCCTACACTCCATAATCAGAGGCAAGTGCAGTCACTTTTACACACATGCAAATCAGTTGCCAAGGGCTTAGACAGTAATAGCACATAGTAGGCTCTTTTAAATGGGAATTATCACATTGCGCTGGGGTGAAGGTTAACCGTAATTTAGAAGTAAAAAGAGTATCAGCTTCTGACTGCAGGTCATAGGTTTGAGGGAAAGAAAACAAACTAGCAAAGCTCCCCTTTTCAGGAGGGTGTCTATCTCCCATCTTGAGAATCATTTATCTACTCCTACAGCCAAGAAAGTGGAATTATGTGGAAGAACTCAGAAATGATTTCCCAAGTTTGCTGTGTGTTTCACTGGCTCACTGGTCAATAAGGGAAAGTTCAGAAGTAGCAGAATCCACGCACCCCAGGCTGGGCAAACCCACAAGGAAACTCCAGGCTGATGGAGGAGTCTGATCATCCTATGTCTGATGGTGACAGTGTACTTCGTGAAACTAACTCTCAGGAAAACTGAAGTTCACTTTACATTCAACATCCAGGGGATAGTGAATGGTGCAAACAACTCTCCAGCTAACTGGCTGTTCAAACTGTAAAAACATCAACCCGAAAGGAATGTAAAACTTCCTAGCAGGGCACATTAAATTTTTTTCCCTTACTATACATTTTTTTTTCCTTCCCCGTATTGCAAGCACCAAGCCATCTACGTTTTAGATTCGCCTTTCTTTGGTAGTATGAGTACACGTCACCAACTAATCAGCTTGGCACATACCCTCCACTATTCTAATCACAAAACTGCAATCCTTTTCCCCTCCGGCCTGTTAAAAAGTAAACTTGTTCAGTCTTCAAAAACACAGTCACACATTCAGAAGGAAATGGTCACTGCTGGGGTGGGGGGTGGGGTGGGGATAGAGTTTCCAAATTAATTAAGATGCCCTCTTTAAAGAATTGGAATGGCAATTCAATGACTAAGAATTGGTCTCCCAAGAACTTGTCTTGATCTTCAGTAAATCCTGAAAGTCTTCACCCTTTGCAACAGAATTTCATTCTTGCATGAGCCAGAAAGAGTTCATAGTAAAACCTACCAGAAAAGGCAGAAAAATCAAACCTATGTTTTTGGGACCAAGTGAAACCATGAAACCAATTATTATAAAGCAGTAATGATAATAAAGATCACCAAAAATTAATCCAGAAACACTGGTGACTAAGAATCCGCTGAAGCCCCAAAGGCCCCCCCCCGAAATCCATCAAGTCAAAAATTTGTAACTTGAATTTAGCAACCAGGGCTAACACAAGTGAAACAGGCTTTAGCAAATGTCAGCCTGACAAGACAGGCAGGCTTGTGGACCATTTAAACTCTACATCCTAGAGCCAGAGCTGGGTGAGACCGTAGGGGCAGGTCACACGGGTCAGAGAACAGTTAAGTCTTTTAGAAATCAGGACATCGTAAGAGAAACAAATAATCTCAACTGTAGGGATGGTCTAAAATAGAATATTCCGTTAGGTTTGAAGTAAATGTAAACATGTATTACCAGCTACTATCCTCCAAGCCCCAGTTAATGTAGCTAGTCCCTCATAAAGAGTTTGGCACAGCTTTGGAAGAGGGTGTCCCCTTCCCAGAGAAACTACAACAGTCACTATTTCCCCTTTTCCTTTGAAATGTCCTCATAGCAAAAGAACTTTAAGCCATTCATCTGGCACTTTACACATTTGCCTAAGGGTCAGCCTGAGAACTTCTGCAGTTGGGCCCAAAGCACATTTGCTACCCTTCAACCACTTTCCTTTCTCTGGGCCTAGCATTCCTTCACACGATTTGCCGGCACAGGGCAATCTAAGAGGTGATCGCAATAGTTGGGAGGGCCTGTATCTTTTAAGGACTATTTTTTTTAACTACGTTCCCAAAAGTAAAAGAACATTTTACAGTCTGATTAAATGGGGCCTATAACCTGAGAGCACTACTACCTCACCAAGCCCGTGTGTCAGTTTTAGTAAAGCTGTTAATTCTGTGAAACAAAAATTACAGGCCAACTTAATGAGTAATTCATTTGAGTGACTATCCCCGCCCCCCACCCCGCCAGCAAGGAGTCCTTTAAACGTTTTGAAAATACTCAATCCCTTCACAGGCATTCCGAAGTAGTTATTTTCCCATGACCCTTATACATACCCTTTCGTAGAGGTGTTACCTCTGCTACACTGAATGAAGAGTTTACCCCTTCCCCAGTCACTAGGAACGCAAGCCACACAGAAAAACTAGCTTATTGTCTCAATCCAAAAGCAAGTCAACAGTTTTCTACAAAACAAGGAGAATGACCCCAGTCAAAAAAAATCTTTATGTTCCTTTATTGGAGCAAGATTCCTGACCGGTATACAGTGATGTATTACTAAACATGACCTGTGCAGAAATTACATACTATCCATCTAGACAGGTTTTCATTACACGTTGCCTATCGATGGAATAGTTCCATTTATAAAGTTTTATACATCAAAAAGCTTTGACTTTGACCAGGCTGTCCATGAATTCA
>CM053568.1:6744567-6884041 GCA_028646485.1 Cryptoprocta ferox
AAAAAAAAAAAAAAAAAAAAGACTGCAAGTTGCTCCCAGGGACTGGAGAAAATTAAAAAAGGAAGGTTGGAATCCATCAGTGTTCCATTAGTCATCTTCTCCTTCATCCTCCTGTAAGAAAGAAAGTGGGCAGTTAATCTTCAGGGTTAACTCTAAGGTCATTCCCCAACATTCGTACGGACGCTTAGGGACTTCCAAAGAACATACTGACGCGCCATGAGGTCATGTCATTTTACGAATGAACCTATAAATCAGTCTGTATCAAATCTCAATTAAAAGATTCAGTGACGTTCTTTCACATAAATTAGTTAACCTTTCAGCACTAACAAAAATCTCTGACCTCTTTCACACCACGTAAAACACACCAAACACCAATCTATTTCAACCTGACTAGAATAATTTTAACGTCTGTCCAAAACATGCAAATCTGCTACTTAGATTTCTCAGAATTTGACCAGCTGCACGTATCCGTATCACTTTCATTAAGTACTAGTTAGGGGAAGGACAGGATGGAGTACTGACCACAAAAGCAGAACTAGTTATAGTTAAAAATCACTGCTATATAAGGACCTTATTAAAATTTTCTTCCATCTTGAACAAAAAATTAGCTCATCTCACCTACAAATCCTCCCAGTTGGTCACACCTCTATTATATAATTTATGTGACCCACAAAAGAACATGGTAAATTCTTTGAGATTATCCTTTTTGGACTCAACCAAACCAAATTTTCTTTTACCTCTCCTTCCTCCCCCTCATCATCATCTTCATCTTCTTCACCTTCATCCTCATCTCCTTCTTCATCAATATCTTCCAATCCTTCTTCTTCTTCATCATCATCATCATCTTCTTCTCCTTCCCCTTCTTCATCATCCATATCAGGAACCTTCAAAAAAACAAAAAACAAAAACAAGTTACCTTAGGAACTCATTTTCCAACAAACGAGACAGATACAACCTTGAATTAAAAAACCATTCTTGACTTACCAAGTAGTACTGTAACGGATTTGGCCAAATATCATCTTTGATGACCTCTCCTAACTCATCTGCACCTGCATCAGAATGGTCAGTAAACCAGGTGAAAAAGCTCTCTGGTTCCTCATGCTGTCTCTTCCTGCTGGCTTTATTCTGCGTTTGACTTGAACGTTTCGTCAAATCCTAAAGGAAGACAGAAGAACTTTTGACATAGGTTCTCCACAACACTTAAATTCCACTATAACTTAAGATTTTAACACAAAAGCAAAGAGGGGGATCACACCAGTGTATTATCTACACTTGTTATCTAAAAGAAATTATAGAACACATACCAATTAAAAAGTCATAAAATTCTAAGTCTGCAAAGACTTGTCAAATTTGTATAAGAAGCTTTTCCTGCAAAGGTACCATTTGGCTTCTTCCAAAATTAGTTCCACTTTGAAAACCAGTACCCATAACACAGTACAACTGGAAATGGGCTCACCGCATAAATGTAGATATAAGCCCCGCGTCGGGCTCTGTGCTGACAGCTCAGAGCCTGGAGCCTGTTTCAGATTCTGTGTCTCCCTCTCTCTCTCTGCCCCTCCCCCGCTCACATTCTGTGTCTATCTCAAAAATAAATAAACGTTAAAAAAATAATAATAAAAAGAAAAAAACTTGCACTATAATTTGACAGCTCCAAGCTATTTTATTTGGCTTTACCACATAAGAGTTTTTTTTTTTTTTTTTTTTACATTTTAAGGGTTTGCAATGAACACATTACCAAAGCACAAAATATTGGTAAGTGGTTCAACTAAACCAAAATACACAAAATTATACTTCTGCCCAACTTTCCTCAAATACCTTTCCAGATTTCCATTTGATTTCAGTGGACTTTGAAGATGGATCACCGCTCTCATTCAGATGAAATTCTTTGGAGAGAACTTTATTTTCGAAGTAAGGGTTTTCATCAAAATACTACAATAAAGGATTGAGAATTGGAAATCAATATTAACAGCTCTTCTAACCAAACCTCATATTAATTTCCACAGTGGCAAACAAGATTAGTTACTGGTACTTACAAAATCTATTCTGTAACCTGATTTAATATCTTCAAATTCTGTCACTTCAACTCTTGTCAAATAATGCAGCGCCTCTTCATCCTCCTCCCCAAGCAGTGCAGACACTGGACCAGCAGATTATAGGTCAAATGAACATTGAACAGACAATATTAACAAACAGTTCAAGTGATGCTTTTTAAAATTTTCCAAATTTAGTGAGCATCTTTGATTTCATAAATCCATTAATTGCAAACCAGATGGCTCAGTGTCAGAGCTGTCACTATCTTTTCCCAAGTAATTAAAGAGAATCTCTAGTTAGAATATAGGTCTCTTCTAAACAGAGAAAGCATTAAA
Organism: Cryptoprocta ferox; assembly: GCA_028646485.1. Classification (NCBI taxonomy): domain Eukaryota; kingdom Metazoa; phylum Chordata; class Mammalia; order Carnivora; family Eupleridae; genus Cryptoprocta; species Cryptoprocta ferox. Next base: position 6,746,934 of record CM053568.1, read on the forward strand.
TGAAGCCTCCCTGAGTGTTTTAATCTCTGCGTGTAGCCAACATGTTGGACTAAGTTCTCAAGCAAACTCCCTCCACTTTTTAATGAATGGACATCCCATACCCTGTGCAGGGCTCTGCACAACATACCTTGTGGATGGTTGACAAATGTTGTTACCCAAAAATTTGGGATTTTGGCGATCAATTCCGACCTCTTCTGAAAAAATGGTTGGCGGAGTTTGTTATATTTCTGTTCTACTTTCAAAATCTCCTCACTGGCTTGTTCATTAAGTCTGAAGCAAATGAAAAACCATGTTGACAATTATGGTATTTGACAAATACAAAAACTGCTCAAACTACAGAATATTTACTTACTAACTTTAGAATAGTACAATGTAGTCACTCACAATAACCAAAACACCTAGATTTTTGTAGTGAGAAACGTCAAAACTAAGATGACAAATTGAGCTACTTCACCAACAAACACTCAATAGTTGACAGTTCCTAAAGTGCCCCAACTGAGCATTTTGGTAACATTGTTATATTTAAGTTGCCAACTCTATCACCAGGCTAACTTCAGTTGTTTCCCTCAAGCAGATTAAGTTTACAAAAAAAAAAAAAAAAAAGAAAGAAAAGAAAGAAAAGTTGCTGATCAAGTAACAAAGTTATAACCCAAGCTGGAGCAACACTGATGCCATGATGCCAAACTATCAGAAGCCCAGGCACTGCAATTCAGACAACTTGTAGCCTCTGAAAGCAAACCCAAGGGTCAATTAATGTACTTCTTTCTTCAGAAACTTTTTGATCAACATACAGTATTTCACAGAAAAATAACACTGAACTTTCAAAAATATTTCCAACTACGTTAGTCATCTCCACTCGGCCAGCGGATACAGATTTGACCATAGTTTCAATGATTACCAGACCATAAGCTGCATCTCAAAAAACTTCTCCAAAGTAAACTAAGAAAAACTTTACCTGTCTATTTCATTTTGTACTTCATCAATATGTTCAATTGCTTCTTGCTGTTCTTTTTCTGCAAGAAAAAGGTGTATAGGACTCAATACTAATTAGAACATAAAATCAGTTTTCCTGATGTTAACACAATCGGAGATGGGAGTTACATCAATAAAATAAAATAAAAAAACTTTTTTAAAGTTTTTAAAAAAGAAACTGCCTACTACAAGGCATGCTCTCCACGTGCTCACGCCTGTACTTAACAAATTATTTTTTAATTGACTATTCACGAATCACACAATCTGCTAAGCTACTCAAGTTTGCAGCACTTTTTCAAGAGTTCCCTTACAAAAAGGAGACCAATTATTAAGGTTTCTATTATGAAAGCTAATGAATTAGCCTGGCTCGGAAATTCTTACTGTTTGCTATTCATCGCGTTGCATACCTGCCACACAATAGTGCCAGCTGTTAAGTCTAAGACGGAAGCTAACCCAGGACAAGAAGAAAAATGAGGACACCACCTATCTCAGCGCTAGAATCACTTCTTACACAAAGTTGAAAATACTGCTCAGTATCGATCACCATGAAGACACCAGACACGCCTGACAGATAAGGACCTCGGATCTGCCCAACCATCGTAAACACTCGATTTTACCTTCTTCGAACGGGAACCCCCGGATTCGACCCTGACCTTTCTCTCCCCTCCGACCCAATTTCAGGCGGGCTTATCTCAGATGCGGCCCCACACTTACAGGAAGCAAGCTTGCAGTCAGAAAACTATGAGCCACAGAAGGTAGCGGAGGAAAAGGGGGTGTGCTATGGAAGAGGTGCCCTTTTGTCCGGTGAAGGCTGCAGAACCTACAAAGCTAAGTGGGCGTGAAGGGGCCTGAACGCGCGGTTCATTTCCGGTAACCAGCCCGGGTTTTGCAGCCCCCCTGCCGAGAAAGCCTTTACGGCCAAGGCTGGGAGGTTCGCTAAGAGCCATTGTAAAGCCCCTCCGACACGCTGGCCGCCGGGCCGGCTTCCCAGCGCTCGGCCGCGACGGGGTGGCCGCCCCACGTGGGAAGTGTGCCCGGGGCCGGCCAGAGCATCCTCCCGGGCGCCCGGGGCCCGGTGCGCGGCCAGCCGCGTGCTTCCCCGCGCCCCCACCCCGCCCCGGCTCGAGGCGGAGGGCCGCGCCGGGGCCGGCCTCCGGGTGCGGGTGCGGGGGCGCCGCCCGCAGGCCGGGCGCGAAGGGGGAGCCGCGCGGAGGCCCGGCCGCGGGGCCGCGTCCGGCCGCACCATGTGGCGGCGGCGGCGGCTGATGGGAGCGAGGCATCATGGCGGAGCACAATAAAGAGAGGCTTCTCGGGAGGGAGGGAGGGGGAGGAGAGCGAGGGAGGGGGGAGAGGAAGGGGGGGGTCTCCTCCGCCCGCGCCGAGCAGGCCGCAGCGCCCCCGCCTCGCAGCGCCGTCCGCCGCCGCGGCGCCACCCCGGCCCCGGCCCCGCGCGCACAAAAAAGGGCGCCGAGGCGCGCGCCGGCCCGTCCGCCCAGCGCCCCCCGCGCGCCCCGGGCCCCGCCGGCGGCCTGCGGGCCGGGCGGGCGGCGAAGATGGCGGCGCGGGCCGGCCCCCGCCTCGCCTGCTCCTCACCTGAGGTCTCGTCGGCCCCGTCGTGGTTGGAGTTGAGCTCCTTTTTACTGACTTTGGCCGCCGGCGCCGACATGGTGCTGCTCCGCGGTCGGGGGGGGAGCGGGGAGGGGGAGAGAAGGGAAGGCGAAGGGGGCGGGCAGCGGCTTCCCCTCACGCCACACGCGCGGGCGCTCGCTCGGTCCGGCCGCCTCCTCCCGGCGCTCGCTAGCTCGCTCGCTCTCCCTCCCCCTGGCTCGCGCGCGCTGCCCTCGCGGCCTGACGACGAGGGAGGGGCTGGGGCGGCGTGCCGGGCCCCGGCCCGGGCTCCTGCTTACGGAGGGGAGGCGGCGGCCGGCGGGCAGGCGGCTCGACTCCCTCACTCACGCTCCGCGGTCCAGCTCGCTGCTCGCTCTCCCCGAGCCGCCTCCTCCTCCACCTCCTCCTCACGGCGAGGGGCGGGCGGCAGGGCGCAGGCGCGCCAGGCCCCGCGCGTACGCTCCGCCTCCGGCCGGAGAGGCTCGCGCCGCCTCGCCATTGGCTCGGGCGCCGGGACGAGGGGGCGGAGCCGCGGCGAGGAGACACAGGGCCTGGCCGAGAGGCGGGAGGAAGGAACGCGGCGACGTACGGGGCCGGTCCCCCGCGCCGCGCTCCCCTCCCCCGCTTTCCCCTTCTCCAGCCCGACCCGGGACATTTGCGCGCTACGGGCGCGCGGCGGCCCGAGGGGCGGGGCCTTGCCGGGCTGCGTGCAGGCCCCCCCCCCCGCCGGCGGGCGCGTCACGTGGTGGCGGAGCGGCTTCCCTTCTTCGTGGGGTGGCGCGGAGCGCGGCGGAGAGGGGTGTTACAGCCCCCCAGAAGTGCAGGCCTTGTAGTAGCCTAGCTTCACCCCGGGGCCCAGAAATACACCCACCCCGGGTTCGGCGCCCTGGGACGCTGCTGGGGGCATCCGTCTTCGTGGGTGAAGGAAGGCGGCATCTCCATCCTATTTTCCAGCTGGGGAAGATGCCCTGCGGACTCAGGCTTGTTTGTAAACCCCGAAGCTCTTCAGTCCACTTTCAAGGCCTTTTCCTGGCTTCTAGTCCAAGCTCTGCCCAGAAGGCTGTGTGCACTTGGGCAAGTCATTTTTCCTCTCTATGTACCTGTTTCTGTTATGAAATTATATAATGCACAAAAAGACTAAAAGGGGGGGGGATTGTATCAGTGGTGACTTTTAAGCAGGGCCGCGCCAAACTGGAAGTCTGAGGGCAAGAAGTTGCCACGTTCACCGCGGGCCTTTTTTGCCCAACTCGGTGCTTAAATGCTTGCAAGAAACAGCAGGGTGCTAAGGGCCTGTCCCAGCAACGGGAGTAAATCTCACTGAGGCGCACAACTGCCTGAAGGAGGACAGGCCGTAGGTGGTGTTAAGTTTAAATACCGTTTTCTGGGGTCGCGGGGGGGTGGCTCAGTAGGTTGGGCTTCGACTCTTGGTTTTAGCTCAGGTCATGATCTTGCAATTTCGTGGGTTCGCCGGCCTGCGAGGGACTCTGCCCTGACAGTGTGGAGCCTGCTTAGACTTCTCTCTCCCTCTCTCTCTCTCTCCCTCTCCCTTTCCCTTTCTCTCTCTCCCCCTCCCCCACTCGCGCTATCTTGGTCTCTCTCAAAATAAATAAACTTAAAAAAAAAAAGTGGTTTCCAGGTAATGCAAATACACCACTGCTTTACTCCCTCGGCCAGAGCCCCAAGGAGGAGCACCACAAAAAGGCTGAACTCTCTCCCTGGGCCTTTGTAAGCAGAACTTGGGGTTGGATTATTTGCCTTCCAGCACTCACGGTTTTCTGTCAGCTCTTAAAGCTCAAGTAGTGTCTTTAATGTTCAAGACAGTCCATCGGTGGGTGATCGATAATGATAAATGTTAAATAAATGGCATACACTCCGTGGGTAGAGAGTACAAATGTCTTCTTGGGACTTTCCCCCAAACCCAGAAATTCAACCAATCCTTTCCCTCCAAAACCATTCTCAACTGAGGCCAGCTCAGTCCCATACCTGTCTCAGTTGGACAGGCTTTTTAAATGGGAGAATTATGAGCACCAGGGAGAAGCTGGTAAATGTTTGACAACCAGCTCCCAGAAGAGGAAAAAACACACCAAAATGCCTGATTTGTAGCATTTGCTGCTTTCAGTGGCGTATAAATACTCTCACCATGGCCAATTTCCTGCCACCACTGTGATGTCATAACAGCGCTGGAATAAAATACCAGGCTCTAGTGCGCTGCCGAAACATGTACCATGGGCCACAGGCTGTGATAAGTACATGCGCTTTCTCATTTAATCCTCACAAAATACAAGGTAGGCATTAATATCCTTATCTCACAGCTAAATTCAACTTTTTTTCATGTAAGTGGCAGAACTACAATTCTAAGCCATGCTAGTGGGTAAGAAGGCCCCTTCCCTAAGACCGGTTTTCCATTTTTTGACATGACATCTGACATCGGGACTCAGTATACACCTAGACACAAAATAATACTTACCCTTACTAAGCAAGATGCGCCTCTTAATTTTCTACTCTGTTTTCTTTAAATGCAGGTCGAACTCCACTAAATTGATTTTGTGACCCACTAATGGGATGAAACGGTCTGAAAAACACTGTGCTGAGGACTGCCGTTTTCAGACAAAGCCCACTTACAGCCTTTGAGTACCAGTGACCCAGAGCATCTCCTAAGTGCTTGATCTACCTGTGTTTCCCACGCATCTGCAGGGCCTTCCGGGGAGCCTTGTAATGGCTTCTGCTTAGGCAGTGGGCTCAGGTCTCTTTTTGAACCACCCTAGCCCTGAGAACCATCCTGCTCCTCTTCCTGACCTTTCCCGCAACACTTCTCAAGATGAATGCAGGGAGCACACACTAGGAAGTGGAAGAGAAAGAGAAAGCAAAAGGGCAAGAGTTTCAGTAAACAAGGGAGTGGCATGGACACGCCAAGAGATAATTCAGCCATGGTGAATTAGTCACTGTGGTCTCCCCCTCTCCAATTCAAGGAGCTCTGCATTCTCTCCTTGGCCTCTCACCTCCCTCCAGAAATTCCTTCCTCTCCTCTCCTCCCCAGCTTCCTTTGAAGAAGGAGAGCCCTGCAGCTTAAAGATTGGAGGAGAGATGCAGGCATTCTCAGCAATACAGCAGTGACCCAAGATGACTGGGAAATTGTCCCCAGGATAATCTTCAAAACCCACCCCCTCCACCTCTCTGAGCCTCCTCTTTTCTGATCTGTAAAATGGGATTATTCACAGCTTCGGTTATGAGGGCTGATAGAGAAGTGCTTAGCACTGTGCCTGGCTGGCTGGTGCCCAGTTGAGTGGCATGAGCTGTCATTTGGACTTAGATGAACCACCTTGGAGGAACTATGGTTGTACCTTCCAATCCCTTCTAGTCCTGTTGATTCTCCCAGGAGGCTAAACAGACGGCAATCAGGAGGACTCATCCACATGTTACTGCTCACAAGTGGGAAGATATTTACTATCCATCAGGAGCACTGATTATGAGCCATCCGGATGTGTTAAGTGTTCCCTATCTGTTTAAGCTGCACAGCAAACCTAACAGATGGGTTCTGTCGAGCCCATCTTACAGAAGAAGGAAGCACAGGTTATGTCACTTGCCCAACAAAGTCACACAGCCAGCCAAAGCCAGGTGTCCAACCCTAGCTGTCCAGCTTTACCACAGGGGCGGGCATCAGCTGGGTAGGCCTTTTGCATCTCATTTGGAAGGGGATGGACGGAGACCCATCCAAAGTCAAACTTGCCATGTCACCCAGCAGACCTACTGGAGCATCATGACAAGGACTCTTGGTCCAGTGCTCCTTCCACAAGCATGGCTGGATCTCAGTCACGTCAGCAAATTAGGAAGATCTATGAGCTCCAAGCCGCTCCCCTCTGCATTTAGGCAGCCTGCTAGTTTCCTAGGACGTCGCTTACCTATCTTCTACTTTTCCAAACCCAACCCCCCACTCCATCCCCACTCCATCAGAGAGGCCTAATCAGGCGAAGAAACCACCTTGCGACCCACTCCAAGCAGTGTGTCTGGAAAACACACCCTCACCTCCAAGTTAACATTTAATGGGGGGGGGGGGAAGGGGCAGACATGAAACTGACAGTTACAAAGTAATGAGGAAGGGGCCAGGCTGGGGGGGGGGGGGGACTCTGGGGTCCTAACACCCTGCAGCTGTGGCTGAGAGTGCCTGCAAGAAGTGACTTACCAGCAGAAAGCTGCAGAATGAGGAGAGGAGCACAGGTAGGGAGAGGAGAGGAAAGTGATCCAGGCAGAGGAAAAGTGGGCCTGGAGGCGAGAGAGAGGAAGAGAGGTGCCAGAGGGAGCATGAACCTGGAGAGGAGGGCAGGGGCCAGGTGGACTGGCGGAGAGGTCTCTTAGTCTATACCTCCAGGGCTAAGGGGAGGCAAGGAAGGGTTTTAAACCAGGGAGTCATGTGATTGGCTTTCTCGGGCAGGATGGGGGGAAGGGGGAGGAGGAAGCTGGAAGCGAGAGAAGGAGTGGCAGTAATCCGGCCGGGTTGTGGGCAGGCGGGCGGCAGCCGCAGGAAGGAAGTGGATGGATGTGAGAGGTACTGAGAAGGAAGAACCACCAGGACTTGGGGATTTGCCTGGATGAGGAGGGGTGAAGGAGAGGAAAGGGGTCGCGCAAGACCCAGCCTCAGGCTGGCGGGTGGTGCCACTAACCAAGGCTGGGAACTCAGGAGGAGTGAGTTTGGGGGCGGAGACAGCCTAGCCTAGGTGTTGGGATGGGGGCAGGGATGAGCTCCCACGTGTTCCAGGTTTCTCCATTTCGTCCCTTGTTTTTTAATTCACATCAACCTGATCCACTCACCCCGTGCTGAAAACCCTTCAGGGTGTCCCGGGTCTTATCTCAAAAGGCATGGGGTGTGCGTGTGTGTGTGTGGAATCCCTTAAGTCTCCGATAAAGTGTAGTGTAGGAACGTACCTCCCTTCGGCAGGTGCTGAGAGGTGGACGTCTCCTCCGGTTTGGGGGCAGCAGGCAGTCTCGGTTTCTTCGCTTGAGGCAGGAGCGAAGACTGGCGTTTGGGGGCCATGCTGTGAGGAAAGTCCACAAAACCCGGGCCGACGCAGTTCTGGTAGGAGCTCCGATTACTGAAGCAGCCCCAGCTGGCGGAGGTTTAAATCTACCGGGAGCCGCCGGGAAGGGATATTTACATGACAGTGGGACACACACCCCTTGCCCTCCCCCAGCCTCATCCCTTCCCTCCCGCCCTCCCGTAAAGATCGACTTCTTTTAGTTGCTCTCTGAACTTCCCTACGGGGCATTCTCGGCTCTGGGTGGGTAAGAGGAGGTATTTCCTGTGGGAGCGGTTCTGTGCTCTCTAGGACCCTCTGGGTCTTGAAACACCAGCAGCCTTTCCCAAATCCTCTAGATAGGCAGAGTTGCTCCCATTGAGAACTTGACCCCCCACCCCCAACCCCGCCAGCCTTTGGCCTCTGGATTTAAACATGCCATTACCTCACCTCAGCCTGAAACATTCTTCAGGGCCATTACCCTCATCCCCATCCCCATGTCTGGCTGATTCCCACCCAACCTCCAGGTCTCAGCTTGGAGACATAAATGGATGTTGAAATACAGGATTCACAATCAAGAATTACAAAGGAAGAGGGAAAAGCAAGTACCCTTGAGAAGACTTGGAACCACCATTCATTCTAGACTCCTTTTGGAAAAGGATAGAAGGTTGAGTTTGAAAAAACTTCTGAAGGCATCCTGTCCGGAGGGACAAGGGGAGGAGGCTCCCAAACTTCAGCGCCTTTTGCAGCCTGTCAGGTAATAGCTATGCGTAAGCAAGCAACTGGATTTCATCACAGCTGGCGGAAGGTGGGGTGAGACAACCACTGGAGAAATCTTGCAGCTCCACCACACTTGAACTTGTGTTCAGCCCTTCTACTCCTAGTTATTTTCCCACCAGAAATGCAGACCTGTATATTCTAGTATGTGCGATAAATGTGTACAAGAATGACCAGGAGCACCTGGGTGGCTCAGTCAGTTAAGTGACCAACTCTTGATAGCAGCTGAGGTCATGATCTCACAGTTCATGAGTTCGAGCCCTGTGTCAGGCTCTGTGCTGACCTTGTAGATTCCCTGTCTCTCTCTCTCTCTCTCTCTCTCTCTCGCTCTCTCTCTCTCTGTCTCTCTCTGCCCCTCCTTCACTTGCTCTCTCTCAAAAAATAAATAAACATTAAAAAAAAAAAGAGAGAATGTTCAGAGTGCCTGGGTGGGGTGGCTCAGTCGGTTAAGAATCCAACTTTGGCTCGATCCCGCAGTTCGTGAGTTCGAGCCCTGCATCAGACCCTGCGCTGACAGTGCAGAGCCTGCTTGGTATTCTCTCTCTCCCTCTCTCTGCCTGTCCCCTGCTCTTGCTCTCTCTCTCTCTCTCTCTCTTTCTGAAAAATAAATGAATAAATTTTAAAAGAAAATTAAAAGTCTTAAAAAATGTTCAGAGTGAGATTCATAACAGTAAAAATCCGGAAGCAATAAAAATATCAATAGTCAAATGAATACATTTGTGAGATATTCGCACAATGGAATATGATAACAGCCATGAAAATAGAGGAACCACAGTCACCTACCATCGTGTGGTTGAAGCCTATAAACATAATGTTGAATGAAAGACACTACACACAGAATAGGCTGTGTGATTTCATTTATATAAAGTACAGAAACAGGCAAAACTGATCTATGCTAGTAGAAGTCCAGAATGTGGTTAACCTTGCCTTGAGGAGGGACATCATTGAAAGGGGACATGAAGGGCCTCTAGAGTCCTGGTGCCTGGTTTCTGGATCTGGGGCTTGCTACACCACTGCGTTCAGTTTGTGAAAGCTGTGTTGCCACATGTCTGGTTTTCCTAAAGAGAAGCCAGAGGTACACATTTTTATATGAACTCTCTGGATTTTTTTTTTTTTTTTTTTGAGAGAGAATCCCAAGTAGGCTCTGCACTGAGAGTGCCTGGGTAGCTCAGTCGGTTGAGTGTCCAACTTTGGCTCAGGCCACGATTTCACAGTTTGTAAGTCCAAGCCTCACGTCAGGCTCTGTACAGACAGCTTGGAACCTGGAGCCTGCTTTGAATTCTGTGTCTCCCTCTCTTTCCCTGCCCCTCCCCAGCTCTTGCTCTATCTCTCAAAAATAAATAAATAAACTTAATTTTTTAATAAAAAAAACACTTTTTGGACCAAATAAAGCATGTTGTCAGGACACTTTCGTTCTATAAGCCATGAGTTTGTAACCTCTGGGATAGTGCAATGACTTTCCATCTTTAAAAAACTGTTTGGAGTGCCTGGATGGCTTAGTTGGTTAAGCTTCCGACTTCAGCTCAGGTCATGATCTCACAGTTCGTGGGTTCGAGCCCCGTGTGGGGCTTCTGTGCTGACAGCTCAGAGCCTGGAGCCTGCTTTGGATTCTGTGTCTCCCTCTCTCTCTGTCCCTCCCCCACTTGTGCTCTCTGAGTGTGTGTGTGTCTCTCTCTCTCAAAAATAAACAGTTTTTAAAATAAAAAAGACACTGTTTTTCCCCATCAGTTACCGCCATTTTAAAAAATGTTTATTTTCTGAGAGAGCACAAGTGGGGGTGGGGCAGAGAGAGAAGGGGACTGAGGATCTGAAGCTGGCCCTGCACTGACAGCTTCTGTGATGACAGCAGCGAGACCCATGCAGGGCTCTAACTCACGAACCCGCAACGGTGAGATCATGACACTCAACAGACTGGCCCACCCAGGCGCTTCCCCATCAATTACCCTCTTAACAAAATAAATCTTAGGCATAAGTCAATGATGTTAATATTGATAAAAAGCTCAGCTCTTCCTGGTGGAGGACCCCCCCACACACACACACCTCTTGCTCCCCTCCATTCCTCCATTCTTTGTCAGTTTCTGAGGGACGTTGGGCTCCTTCTAAGACATTTTGAAAGTCACAAGTGTGTTGATTTCACAGATGAGCAAGCTAAGACCTGAGAGCAGTGATTTGCCTAAGGTCCCTAAGGTCATGAGGAGAATAGCTGAGTAGTTAGAACCAAGGTCTTGGAGTCACTTGATCGCGGCGATGCACCTTCTAAACCAGCCTCAGTCTCACTGTTTATACCTATAAAATAGATGATAATAACACCTGCCTCTTTGTTTTAGAGTTTTCAATGTGAAGACAAAGGGTCATCTTCTCCCTGTTTTTGCCACAGAACTTGCCCCAAAACAGTAGGGGAAACAAAAATGAAAACTCTCTTTTTGATGAAATTGAGAGTCGGCTCAACCCCAAACCACAGAATAGGTGGCCGGTTGGCCAAAGCAGTGGAAAAGAAACAGGATGTGTGCAGGAAGAGAGGACAGACACCTTGGCTACAGATTTCTGGGACTATCAAGCAAAGGACACTTCTGGAAGCTGAGGGGCAAACTCAAACCCAAAATCCTTTGCTTACAGCAGCCACAGAGGGGTGTCCTGACAGGATGCTGCACTGGATAGGTTTCCAGAACAAAGAAGGGGCTATGTGAGGAGTAGCCCAGAGGAGCCTCCTAAAATCAATACAAATTAGAAATAGCTTGAGATTCCGTGTTTCTTTTTTTTTTTTAATTTTTATAGTTTATTTATTTTTGAGACAGAGACAGCACGAGTGGGGGAGGGGCAGAGAGATAGGGAGACACAGAATCTGAAACAGGCTCCAGGCTCTGAGCTATCAGCACAGAACCTGACGAACCTCGAATTCATGACCTGAGCCGTAGTCAGACGCTTAACTGACTGAGCCACCCAGGTGCCCCGAGATTCCTTGTTTCTTACCCTCCAAGCTGAGATCCAGAAGTTTAGAAACATTTTACCTTGGAGAGGGTGTGAACAGAGATGCTCTGTATATTGGTGGCAGCTTAAAAGGGTATAGTTCCTTTGGAGGGCAATTTAGCCATCAGAATATCTATGGGAAGTGTAAAAGTACATTACCCTTAACCCATGAATTCTCCTTCTAGGAATTTGTCCTATAGATTCATTGCATTAAGGGTAGATAGCACCTGTGCAAGGCAATTCATCGCAACATTGTAAAAGTAGAATACCGGAAACGATCTAACAGCTTCTTTATGTTTCTCGGAACCAAAAGATATATCCAAAGCATGGAAGCCTTGCAACCATCAAAGCAAATAGGGAACCAGAGCTGTGTTAAGTGAAATAAGCAAAATCTTAAACCAAGTAGTTAGTATGTTACTTTTTGTGTTGGGGCCGAGGTGGGGTGGGGGGGTAGAAAAAAATAATACATGTTCATTTATTTGCCTTATGCCTATAATACAGCTTTTTTTTTAATTTTTAAATGTTTATTTATTTTTACAAGACAGAGAGACAGAGCATGAGCAGGGGAAGGGCAAATAGAGAAGGAGACACAGAAACCAAAGCAGGCTCCAGGCTCTGAGCTGTCAGCACAGAGCCCAACGTGGGGCTCAAACTCACAAACCGTGAGATCATGACCCGAGCCGAAGTCGGCCACTTAACCAGCTGAGCCACCAGGTGCCCCTATAATACAGCTCTTGAAGGACTCCTATGAAGGCTATAACCCACCATCCTTGGGGAGGGGACTGGGTGGTGACAAATGAGAGGACAGGACTATGAGGGAAATATTTCACTCTTTGTAGTACATTTTGATTTTGAAACTTCTCAGTATCTTATATATGTATACAAACATGACAACAACAACAACTAAAGATTACCTGAGCTAAAATACTTAGAATCACTTAGGTCACCTAAATACCGCACCCACTTGGTACGTGTCAGCTTACACCCAAACATGCAAGACCCCACCTTTCCTTTCCTGTACAGCTTCCAAAATTTTTATTTCCTGGATTCCCAGAGGTGTTACTAGGCAACTGTGCAACTCTGCTTCAGTCCAGGACAGCTGCGGGCAAGGTGGGAGAAAGGCAAATGGCCTACCTCCAACCCACCCAAAGGTTGAGAGGCTCCTGATGTTCTGTAACCCTGGGACCAGGCTCATTCTGGGAAGCAGAAGTTTCCAAAATATCCCAAATGCCCTATTGTTTAGTTATCTGCGTGCACCACAAAATAGCTATAAATAGCTCTCATTTATGGAGCATTAGTAGTATGAGAGGTACTCAGTAAGCATTACCCTTTTGAACCTTCCTAGCATCTTTTGCCAGGACAACGTCACATACTTAGTTTGCAGATGGGAGAATCGACCCAAATGAAGAATCAATACTCAAGACGAATCTGATCCCAAAATAAAAGGGATAGAAGAGTCAGGATTCGAACCCGTGTCTTTCTGACTCCTCTGTACCACTTTCGGCATTAATGTGATACAAACAAGTTGCTACCCAGAGCTTGATCGCCAGGTGAGCCCCAAAACACACCAAGGCTTGGCTCTGAGACCTGTAGAACCTCAGGAAATCATCTGTGGCCCTCTCCCGGTAGATTTTCTTTCACATTTCTTAGCACAGAAGAAGCACTCAGATTAAGATAATCTTTTTTTCTTTTTCTTTTTAATGTTTATTTATTTATTTTGAGAGAGAGAGAGTGAGTGAGCAGGGGAGGTGCAGAGAGAAGGAGAGAGAGAGAATCCCAAGCAGGCTCAGCACTGTCAGCACAGAGCCTGAGGCAGGGCTCGAACCTACACAATGGGGAAATCATGACCTGAGCTGAAACCAAGAGTTGGACACTTAACCGACTGAGTCACCCAGGTGCCCCAAGACAATTTTTTCCTTAACTGGGTGCCAGGGCCTGAAGGCACTTGGTTCCTCTTTCATTGCCTCTTACGCTGTGCTCTGGCTCCTTAGTACTTATTAAATTATCACAGGGGCACCTGGGTGTCTCAGTCAGTTGAGCGTGCGACTTCAGCTCAGGTCATGATCTCGCTGTTTGTGGGTCTGTACCCTAGGTGGGAATCTGTGCTGACAGCTCAGAGCCTGGAGCCTGCTTCGGATTCTGTGTCTCCCTCTCTCTCTGCCCCTCCCCTGCTTGCACACTCTCTTCCTCAAAAATAAGTAAGCATTAAAAAGTAAATAAATAAAAAGTGATCACAATAGTGTTTTTATTAAAATTCAGAACATTAAAATAAGGCAAAAAAATTACACACCATAAATAAATATACCAAGACATCGCAACTACTAATATAACTTACCTACATAACAGTTATGTCACATAACAGATATTCTTGTGCATTTTTTTAAGTTTATTTATTTATTTTGAGAGAAAGAGTGTGTGCACGGGCAGGAAATGGGGAGAGAGAGAGAGAGGGAGAGAGACAGGATCCCAAGCAGGCCCTGCACTGTCAGTGCAGAGCCCGACACGGGGCTTGAACTCACAAACCATGAAGTCATGACCTGAGCTGAAACCAAGAGTCGAATGCTTAACTGACTGAGCCAGCCAGGCGCCCCATATTCTTGTGCATTTAAAAACATGAGAACTATGAGGCACCTGGCTGGCCCAGTCAGTTGAGTGTCCATCTCTTGGTCTCGGCTCAAGTCATGACCTCTCAGTTCGTGGGTTTGGGCCCCATGTCAGGCTCTGCACTGACAGTGCACAGAGCCTGCCTGGAAGTCTCTCTCCCTCTCTCTGTGGCCCTACCCCACTGTGCTCTCTCTCTCTGTCTCTCTCTCAAAATAAATAAACTTTATAAAAAAAAAACATGACTGTAGTATAAAACTGGGGTTTAGTCTAATTTTTCCCATTAACAATTTTTTTTAACACTTTTTCTTGCTGCATTGTTTTCTGTTGGGTAAATGTGCTCTGATTTTTTGTTGTTCAAGATTTTATTTTATTTTATAGAGGGGGGAAGGGCACAGGGAGAGGGAGGGAGAGAATCTTAAGCAGACTCCACACTCAACACGGAGCCAGACACAGGGTTCTATCCCATGACCCTGGAATCACAACCTGAGCCCAAATCAACAGTTGGAGGCTCAACCAACTGAGCCATCCAGGCACCCCTAGATTTTATTTTTAAGTAATCTCTACACCCAACATGGGTCTTGAACTCACAACCCTGAGATCGAGAGTCACATCCTCCACTGATGCAGCCAGCCAGGCGCCCCTAAGTGTGCTATAATTTATTTAAATGTCAGCAATGGACATTTAAGAGGTACCGACTATGTTGTCATTGTAAGCAATGTTGTGATGAACATCCTACCAGCTAAATCTTGGCACACATACATGATTACTTCCTTAGACTACATTCCTAGAACTAGAATTGTTGAGTGAAAAAGTATGTAAAATAATCAGAGCTTTTAATGTGCTGCCTGATCATTTAGCCACTCGGCTGTGCAATTTGTATACTTCCCCGAATCTGCTTCATCTCTGAAGTTTGGATTCGGCAGGAGAAAAGTTTTATCTCAGAGTTGGTATGCTTAGTGAGACAGAACAGTTTTTCTTATGTGTCTTTTCTGATGGTATTTCTTCTTTTGTAAATGGTAAGTTCACATCTATTTGCCCAATTTCCTATTGGGATGTTTTTCTTTTTTTTGTTAATTTCTAAGTATATTTTTACATATTAAGCATATAAACTTTCTCTCTTATATATACCAAAATATCTTTCCCTAGGTTATTTGCTTCTCACTGTATTTTTAGTGACTTTTTAATTTGGAGGGAAACTCACTATTTTATTTATTTTTTAAAGTTTTATTTATTTATTTTGAGAGAGAGAGAGAAACAGCATGAGTGGGGGAGGGGGAGAGAGAGAGAGAGAGAGAGAGAGAGAGAGAGAATCCCAAGCAGGCTCCACGCTCAGCACGGAGCCCGACATGGGGCTCAATCTCACAACTGCAAGATCATGACCTGAGCCAAAATCAGGAGTCGAACGCTTAACCTACTAAGCCTCACATGTGCCCCTAAAGTATTTTATGTTTATGTTATCAAGGCTCTCAATTTTTCCTTTTCTTCTCATCCTTGTCCTTCTTTTTTAAATGGTTTTTGCCTTTGGAGATGCTTAGAGAGAGAGAGAGAGAGAGAGAGAGAGAGAGACCCCTCCATCCCAAGGGATTGCAAATAACCACCTGTGTTTTCTTCTTGTATTGGTATACCTTTCTTTTTAATCCTACAAGTTGTAAGCTATCTGAATTCATTCTGGAGCATGATATGAGGCATAATATAATTAGACTTTTTTTCCAAATGACTCATCAGTTGATCCAACACACTTTTTTTTAATTCAATACATATCAATTAAATCTTTTTTTATGAGAAAGCTCCAGTTAAAAGTGATGGCAGGGGCACCTGGCTGGCTCAGTCAGAGCATATGACTCTTGATCTTGGGATTATGAGTTCAAGCCCCACATTGGGTATAGAGGCTACTTTAAAAAAATTTTTTTTTAACTTTTAAAAAGTCATGGCAAACATAAGGACAGATATAACCTACACCATCCCTCACCGAATAACTTTGAGATTCATAGAGCTTAATTTTACCCAAATAACTGTTTACATGTCACATTTCTTTCTTTCTCTTTTTAATTTTTTTTTTAAGTTTATTGGGGCACCTGGGTGACTCAGTCAGTCCGACTCAGCGTCCGATTTTGGCTCAGGCGACTTCTGCTCAGGTTATGATCTCACAGCTCGTGCATTCGTCGGGCTCTGTGCTGACAGCTAGAGCCTGGAGCCTGCTCAGATTCTGTCTCCCTCTCTCTCTCTGTCCCTCCCCTGCTCAAGCTCTGTCTTCTCTGTCTTTCAAAAATAATAAAATAAAAAGTTTAAAAAATTTTAGGTTTATTTATTTATTTTGCGAGAGAGAGAGAGAAAGAGATCTCTCACACACGCGCACACGAGCACACATGAGCGAGGGAGGGGCAGAGAGAGAGGAAGAGACAGAATCCCAAGGAGGCTATGCACTGTCAGCGCCAAGCCCAATGCAAGGCTCAAACTCTTGAACCATGAGATCATGAGCTGAGCTGAAATCAAGAGTCAGTCACTCAACTGACTAAGCCACCCAGGAGCCCCCACATTTATTTCAACAGAACTTGTGCTGAAATTCATAACATTGACAAAAGAAATATTGGAATTGACATATCTAGAAGAAAATTTGCTTATACAGAACCACACTCATTCATTCAGTCATCAATATTTGCCGAGTGTCTAATACATGTTAGGTAGCAATGATTATAAGATCTATGAGAAAAATACTGATAATGAGGTAAGCTTTTTTTTTAAAGTGTATTTATTTATTGATTTGGAGAGGGAGCATGAGGGAGAGAAAGAGAAGCCCAAGCAGGCTCCACACTGTCAGCATGGAGCCTGATGCGGGGCTTGAACTCACAAACCCCTGAGTTTATGACCTGAGCTGAAATCAAGAATCAGAGGTTTAGCAGACTGAGCCACACAGGTGCCTCCAGGTAAGGTTTTCTTAATGAGTTAGCATTTGGGCAGAGGGAGTAGAGTGTAGACATTGTGACCTTTAGGGGAATAATATTCTAGATGGTGAAACAGGAAGGGCTAAGCCCTAAGGCAGAAGCAAGTCCCAGGAGAAGCAAAGAAGTCAGGTTGCTGGAAGGGGGTAAATGGAGGGAGATGGGCTCAGAGAGTGTTGGAGGTTCCAGACTTATAGGGCTTGTGGACTGTGTCGGGGTCTCTGGGTTTTTCTATATTTGGCATACAATATTCAAAGCTGAATGGGGAGTCTGGGTGGCTCAGTTGGTTAAGTGGCCGACTTCGGCTCAGGTCATGATCTCCCGGTTCGTGAGTTTGAGCCCCGCGTCGGGCTCTGTGCTGACAGCTCGAAGCCTGGAGCCTGTTTCAGATTCTGTGTCTCCTTCTCTCTCTGCCCTTCCCCTGCTCACGCTCTCTCTGTCTCTCAAAAATAAATAAAGATTAAAAAAAAAAAGCTGATTAAGGCATCCCTGTGTCCTGAGTATCCACAGTTTGTGTCAAAAACTGTAAGAGATATGAACAGAATTCTATACGATTAGAGAAAACAGAACAAATAAATCCACTGGCAGAAATCAAAGGTGAAGTTTAAGATGGGTCAGTAAGAATGAATGGGTGGTAAAGGATTTCTTTTTGGGGTGATGAAAATGGTTTAAAATTGATTGTGGTGACTGGTTGCACGTTTCTGTGAATATACAAAAAAACCATCGAATTGCACACTTTAAATGGCTGACTTGTGTAGTATACAAGGTATTTATCAATAAAATTGTCATAATTTAAAAAAAATGAATTCAGGGGCACCTGGGGGGGCTCAGTCGGTTAAGCGTCCGACTTCGGCTCAGGTCATGATCTCACGGTTCATAGGTTCAAGCCCCGCATCAGGCTCTGTGCTGACAGCTCGGAGCCTGGAGCCTGCTTCCGATTCTGTGTCTCCCTCTCTCTCTGCCCCTCCCCTGCTCATGCTCTGTCTCTGTATCAAAAATAAGTAAAGACATTTAAAAAAATGAGTTCAGTTTCCAAGTAGAATGGATAGACACTTTAGATAGAAGGAAGTTTTCGTTAGGGAGAGTATTTGCATAAAGTTTTCTGTTAAAAGAAAAACAAGAATTCTCTTATTCGGAAACTTTGAAAATTGCAAGGAATTGAGAGACCAGCCTTTTATAGAATGGATATTATATGTTTCCAGGCATTGAGCTGGACCTTAGGGTTGCAAAGATCAAAACAGTGTATCCCCATCATTCAAATCCCCTACATGAGCAGAGTATGTGGACTTGCAGAATTATGAAGATAACATCATTTACTGAACAATTTAAGTATATTCTGTCCTACTCTGAAAGGTCACCGTTGACATACACTAAACATATACTTACATGTGTCTGTTTCTGGGGTTCCTATTCCATTGAATAGATATCTATGATGATTCCAGGATCCATTCCATGTTCTTTGTATTATTTTTCTTGGACTGTTTCTCTCTTTCTCTCTTTCCGCCCTAACAGCTTTAGTTCCATGTAATTAACATACCACGTTTCACTCATTTTAAGTATACAATTCAATGAGAGTAGGTTTACGAAACTGCACAACCATCACCACAATCTGAATATTTTTATTACTTCCCCCAAAAAACCTCACCCCCAACCCCAGGCAACCACTAATCTTCTTTCTGTCTCTATAAATCTGCCTTTCCTGGACACTTTGTATAAATGGAATCATACAACATGTCCCCATTTACATATGACTTTACTTTGTCTATTTCTTACTATGTGGTGGGGCCTGGCTTCTTTCATTATTCTTCAATTTTAGGAAATGTACTGGGCATTCTTTTTTTTTAAATTTTTTACATTTATTTGTTTTTGAGAGATAGAGTGAGACAGAGTGTGAGCGGGGAGGGGCAGAGAGAGAAGGAGACACAGAATCTGAAGCAGGCTCCAGGCTCTCAGCCGTCAGCACACAGCCTGACGCGGGGCTCGAACCCACAAACCGTGTGATGATGACCTGAGCCAAAGTCGGACACTTAACCGACTGAGCCACTCAGGCACCCCGTAAATTTATTGGGCATTCTTATGGGTTTATTCTTCCAAACGAACTGGGAAAGAAATCATGTTCACAACTCATTCTATAGATCAAAAGAGATCACTCTGCTAGGTCCCAACGTAATCATTTATTTTGTCTGTGGCTAAATCTTGTCTCTAAAAATCAAATCCATCTTTGGGGAGCCTGGGTGGCTCAGTTGGTGGAGCCTGCAACTCTTGATTTTGGGGTTCTGTGTTCTAGTCCCACATTGGTTGTAGAGATTACTTAAAAACAAAAATCCAGGGGAGGCTGGGTGGCTCAGTCAGTTAAGCGTCCGACTCAGTTCATGATCTCACCATTCCTGAGTTTGAGCCCCACATTGGGCTCTCTGCTGTCAGCACAGAGCCTGCCTCAGATCCTTTAGGCTGTCAGACTAAAAAAGAAAGTTCCAGAAAGTATCATACCACATTAAACTGTGGCCCAGAATAAATACATCATAACCTTACAAGGTAACTAATTGAAGGGCACTTCATGTGTAAGTTCTAGTTTGTTTCCTAAAAACAAAACAAATCTTTATACTCAGCTGTGTGGCAAATCTTTCTTTCTGAACATCAGCTATTTGCTTATTTGTAATGTGTGTAATGGGAGCTGTACCACCTACATCTTGGAGCCGCGAATACCCACCAGCTCCCAACCCCAAAGAGCATGTGCAGAACAGACATTTTAATTACAGTTACTGTTAATAAGACCTTTGGGGTGCCCAATGCACTTAACTTTCACAATGACCAGGTACAGGGGGTATCATTACCATGCCCCTTTATGTGTGTTCATTTAAGGTAGGCACATGTATATTTTTAATTTTTTAATGTTTATTTTTGAGAGAGAGACAGAGCATGAGCAGGGGAGGGGCAGAGAGAGGGAGACACAGAATCCAAAGCAGGCTCCAGGCTCTGAGCTGTCAGCACAGAGCCCGATGTGTGGCTCGAACCCATGAACCGTGAGATCACGACCTGAGCCGAAGTTGGACACTCATATGACTGAGCCGCCCAGGTGCTATGGACACATATTTATTGATGACGTACCGTGGGTGAGCACTGGCCTGACACAGGTGGACCTGAGGCTAAGGGGACAATGTTTGCAGCACATGGTGGGATGGGAAGACACACGTGGCAAAGCAGGAAACAAACAGTGAATGCGTGAATGCCAAGCTAAGAAAGCCACCAAGAAAGCACCCAACCAGGGGTGAAGGCCATCTAAGAAGCAAATCTTCCGGGGCGCCTGGGTGGCTCAGTCAGTTGGGCATCTGACGTCAGCTCAGGTCATGATCTCACGGATTGTGAGTTCGAGCCCCGTGTCAGTCTCTGTGCTGACATCTCAGAGCGTGGAGCCTGCTTCCGATTCTGTGTCTCCCTCTCTCTCTCTGCCCCTTCCGCACTCATCTCTGTCTCTCTCTCCTTCAAAAGTGAATAAACATAAAAAAAATTTTAAAAAAAGAAGCAAATCTTCCATCTCAGACTTAAAAAATAAAAAGGAACCAACCCCTCACAGAGCTAGGAGACAAGTTTTCCAGGCACAGGAAACGGGGGGCCCCAGAGAAAGACAGGAAAAGCAAGAGATTACAGAGCAACCACACCGAAGAACCAAGATTTAAGACCCTACAGCCAGATGCCAAATTCCAGTCCACGAAGTTCTAATAACTGGCATAGCAGGTCCTAAGAAAAATCCCCCTCGCTTGATCCTGGGAGGATGGATGGCTGCTCATGGCAGGGGCTCAACCTCTAGTGTGTTTGAGTATGGGGAGGATCGATTGTCCTGGGCCTCCCTTGGGAGAGGGGGGTGCTAGTTTTACCCCATTGTCCTTCCCTTCCTTCCTGTTCCCCAACTCCAGCTCTGACAAAGCTGTTTTAATGAGTTTATTAAGGCTCCTCTGTCTTCACAGCACCTTTGAGCTGGGGCCTCTCCAGGGGTTGGTCGGTTGGGGCCCACGCTGGGTGGAGGCAAAGGCCTAGGGGCAGAGAGAGGGCTGGGTGAGCAGGGATTAAATTTACCTCTCAGATATCACCTCCTCCAGGAGGCCATCCTTTTCTTCCCTGGATAAAACGGTTGTTCCCAGATGTGCCCTGCCCTTCTCTTCCATTCCCCTGCTTTGATTTTCTTTGGGCACTTACCTCACATTAGGCATCCGATTAATATTTGTTGAATAAAAGTTATTTGCCTTCTAACATGAGAGAGGAATGGGGTTTGGCCTTTTATTACTGCTTCCTTGCCTCCCCACTCTCCGTCTCCCCAGCGGCGACAACCTCCTCACCATAATGACCTTCTGCTTCTTTCAAGCATTTTCCACCCTGTTATCACTATGGGTACAGTGTCCATGCACAAAGTGTAAATTCCAAGAAAGCAAGACTGCTTGGTGGTGGTGTCTGCTCTCAAGCACAGTGTCTGACACATAGAAGGTGCAGGATAATTATTTGCTAAGTAAGTGAATGAATGAATGAATGGCTGGTAAAGGCTAAGCTGGGAAGCCTGCCTGCATGTCTCGGAGGTAATACCTACTGCTCAGAACTCCATGGGATTTTCCCTCTTCCGAGTGGCTCTTAAGTCACTGGTACCATGTTTACTCTCAATGGTTCTGGAATTCCTCTTGAGTAAATAGGTCTTAAACTTCAGAGCACCGAAGAATGAGCAGGGAAATCCCAGAGCCCACCTTAAACATAAGAATTAGTGGGGCTGCCCTGGGCTAATGGAATCTAGTTGTCACAATCCATTCTTCATTCTGCAGCCAGGCGTCTTCTTAAAATACATAGATCCAGTTAAGTCATTCTCTTGCTGAAAACCCATCTACGGTTTCCTGGTTTCCAAACTCCTTGTACCTTTTTTTTTAATGTTTAAAAATATTTTTATTTATTTATTTTTTATTTTTTTAATGTTTTATTTATTTTTGACAGACAGAGAGAGAGAGAGAGAGAGACAGTGTGAGCAGGGGAGGATCAGAGAGAGAGGAGACACAGAATCCAAAGCAGGCTCCAAGCTCTGAGCTGTCAGCACAGAGCCCGACGCGGGGCTTGAACCCACGAACCGTGAGATCATGACCTGAGCCAAAGTCAGACGCTCAACCGACTGAGCTACCCAGGCGCCCCAAAAATGTTTTTATTTACTTTTGAGAGAGAGAGAGAGAGACAGCGTGAGCAGGGGAGGGTCAGAGAGAGAGGGAGATACAGAATTCAAAGCAGGCTCCAAGCTCTGAGCTAGCTGTCAGCACAGAGCCGGACGCGGGGCTCAAACCCACTAACCGTGAGATTACGACTTGAGCCGAAGTCGGACACTTAACCAACTGAGCCACCCAGGCGCCCCCAAAACTCCTTGTACCTTTAATGCCTGAATGATCCAGTCTGGGGCCACTTAGCTGCTTCAAGGCATCAAGTTCTCTCTTGTCTTGGGGACTTTCTTCAAAGAAACTACCTGGAAAATTCTCTCCCTGTTTTTACTTCTATTTCCACCTTTGAGTTCTTCTGGCCTGGATAACTTCTTTTTCTTTAGGCCTCAGCCTAGAAATCCGCGCCTCCCAGAGGCCCTTCATGTCCCCCAATTTTGTGAGCGTCCTTTGCTGGCCACACATCACCAGAATTGACTCATTCACAGAGTATTTATTGTCACTGTTTCTCGTCAACCTGTATGCTTGGTGAAGGTAGTGCAGCGCCTAGAGTGTAATTGGTGGCAACTTGGGGAAGACGGCATTTATTTGGATGGCCACGCCCAAATGTGCACGTGTGCACACACCTACCCAGGGCCCAGTGTTACTCAGGACTAATCTCACCCATCTTTTAAGGCCCAGCCTCCCTTTGTACGGCCTCCCTGACCCCTTATGGCTTGGTGGTAATAAATAATAATGTTAATAATTAAGAAGTAGTGGGGTGCCTGGTTGGCTCAGTCATAGGAGCGTGTGACTCTTGATCTCGTGGTTGTGAGTTCAAGCCCCACGTTGGGTGTAGAGATGACTTAAATAAATAAACTTAAAAAAAATAATTTAAAAGTATGAAGTACTGATACATACTAGGCATGCTGCTTTGTATGCTTACTCTCCAAGTGTTAACTCATTCAATCGTATCTCAACCTCGATGAGATAGACCCTAGCATCCCAATTTTACAGACAAAATAGATGAGGCACAGAGTGATTTAAAGGAAGGAGCATGGGGCGTCTGGGTGGCTCAGTCGGTTAAGCGTCTGACTTTGGCTCAGGTTGTGATCTCACCGCTGGTGAGTTCGAGCTGTGCCGACAGCTCAGAGCCTGGAGCCTGCTTCAGATTCTGGGTCTCCCTCTCTCTCTGCCCTTTCTTCTCTCTCTCCCTCAAAAAATAAATAAACACTAAAGAAAAATTAAAGGAAGGAGCCATTCTTGGTGTTAACCCAACCTCCGTCTCACCAGCTATGCACGACCCTGGGCAAGTCACGAGGTTCTCTGAGCCTTTGTTCTTTTGTACCTCTGTGACATGTGGGACATAATAATATCTGACCTATCAGGATGTGGTGAGAATTCATGCAAAGTGCTTAATACATGGTGAGGACCCCATATACTAGGAGGTGTTATTATATTTTTTGTTTCATCCTTGGTGCATGCATGGTATGGACATTCAAAGGTTGAGTTGTTTTGTAAATAGAACTGAATGTTCCTAAAATAATTGCCAACAGAGTTTTAAAATGCGGATGCCTTCTTTTTAAAAAAATTTTTAATGTTTATTTAATTTTGAGAGAAAGTGACAGAACTAGAGTGGCGGAGGAGCAGAGAGAGAAGAAGACACAGGGTCTGAAGCAGGCTCCGGGCTCTGAGCTCTCAGCACAGAGTTGGATGCGGGGCTTGAACCCACGAACCGCGAGATCGTGACCTGAGCCGAAATTGGCTGCCCGGCCAACTGAGCCACACAGGTGCCCAGGATGCCTTCTTTTTTGACTCTTTGCAAGGGCCTCTTTGAATGCATTTGAATGTTCTCTGAACATATGTTTACTGAACTTTTTGTGTAGCAAGGAGTAGAGGTAGGAAGCAGAAGCTCCCTGGAAATGGCCTGATAAACCATTTGAGATTTAAAAGAGGCTCTATACTCCTATAAGGCTGGAAACTGTACTTACCAGTGGCTAGCCATTAAGTTAGCCTTTGCTATATGCCAGGCACAGTGCTGGGCTTCTGGGGACACCTGTGGTCCCTATGGTGGTGAGGCTTGCCAAGCCCCACTGGGACAAAGACAGGCATTAGTATCTTGTCACTTAATTAGAAGTTTGAGGAGTGCTTCAGAGGAGAGAAATTTAGTCCCCTGAGAGCCAATAACAGGGGCTTGGGATCTGGTCCCTTTAGCAAGTAACACTTCCAGGGAGGACTGAAGGTTAAGACTGAGGTTAAGAGGCTGGGCAGAGGAGTTTGAGTTGCTGTCAGGGTAACAGAGGATGGGCCAGAGAGCCTGCTGCTTCATGGTGAGAGAAATGAGGACTGGACAGACACCACCGGGCCACTTGCTGCCCAACTGTTCTTCTCCTTGTCCCCTGCTCCCTTCTCATCCAGTGAGCTCTGCTCTCCCATTCAGCCTTCTCCTTTCTGGCACATGTTGCTGCACAAGACTTTCTCACCCTGGTTACATTTCCCCAACTGTCCTGCTTGCCCAAGGTATAATGCTCTCTCCAGCTTAGCTAAGCATAGCCTTTTTTTCTTCCTTCCTTCCTTCCTTCCTTCCTTCCTTCCTTCCTTCCTTCCTTCCTTCCTTCCTTTCCTTCCTTCCTTCTCACAAATAAGCCACATAAAGCTTGAATGCCCCAAAGAGAAAAAAATGAAATTTAAATTACCCAGAGGCGGGGCACCTGGGTGGCTCAGTTGGTTAGGCGGTTAGGTGTACGACGTTGGCTCAGGTCATGATTTCACACTCTGTGAGTTTGAGCCCGGCGTCTGGCTCTGTGCTGACAGCTCAGAGCCTGGAGCTTGCTTCAGATTCTGGGTCTCCCTCTCTCTCTGCCCTCCCCTGCTCTCACTCTGTCTCTCTCTCTCAAAAATAATTAAACATTAAAAAAATTTTTTTAAATTACCCAGAGGCAACTATCAATATTTAGATCTATATTCTTAGGTTTTGTTAGAAATATGCATTGTTATAGAAACAGGACACATTGTCTGTAAATTGCATTTTATAGAAACTTTAATGTGCTACACATTTTGCCACATTTAAATATCTATAATGACACTGCAAATGGCCACCTGAGATTCTTTACCATGTGTCAGAAATACTCAGTTAAAGGCCTACTATACATTCTTTCTCAGATATTTAGTGAACACTTGTTATATGGTATGACTTTGCTTGGAAGTTTAGGTTGACTGCAGGATCCTACTATTATCATGGTAATATTATTATAAATGATATGTTGTTGAATATCCTTGGGGCTTAACATCAGTGCTGATCTGTAATTGTTGACACAGGAAAATTCCCACAAGTAGGATTTCTAGGTTAAAGAGGACACTTTAAGGTCAAATTACCCTCCAATTAGATTTCACCAATTTATACTCATACCCACTTCCTGTGTTCAGCTGTTCAATGTCCATTACTTTCTCTACTTCCTTCTTTATTCATAAACCCTCTGCAGGCTGCCTTTTGTTCCCCGTATTCCACTGAAATTGTTCTCACTAAGGTCATCAGCTATCATCCAGAGTGGCAGTTTCAGTGATTGATCTATTTTCTGGCCTTATCTTCATTGACCCATTTGGGGAATTTAATACTGTGGACCACTCTTCTCTTCCTGAAATATTTTCCTTGGTCAGGTAAAGCAGGGCCAGTCTTACCAGCCTCATTTTACAGGTAGGAAACCAAGACCCAGAGAGTGACCAAGTCTACTAAGACACAGCAGTGTTCAAATAGTGTTCATATCTAGGCCTACTGACTCCCACAGCCTTGAGCTTCTTTTTGAGTGTGGTTTTTGGAATCCTTGGTGATACGTGTAAATTCTTTAGTGTTAAGAGGGTCTCACAAGGAGAATTGTGTCTATTTCTGTCTGTTTCTTTTTAGAAGAAATTTCTATTGCATTCCATCCCCCTCAGCCCCCATGCTGCTAATGTAATCAGTTTTTATGGCCTTGGCTGGAACAGGGTCCTAATGAGGACTCAGTTGTGCGGGCGGTGCAGAGTTGGTGCCTCCCTGAGAGTTCACGGATGGAAAGAAGGCAGCGCAGAGGACCTGGCCGGAGGATACCCAAGAAACCCAGAAGCCGGCTTTGTGGCCAAGCAGCAACCTGCGGGGTCTTGTGCAAAGGTGTTATCGGCTTTATTGGAGGAGCTGCGCAGTTACTTCTCAAACCACTGGCACCCTCATGTGACTTAGAGCAGTTGCTTCTTCATAGGCTTGTTTTGAGCATTTAATAAGTTCAACGTACATAAATCTCTGGGCTCTGCCTGACGCACGACAGACAATAACTGGTAGTCCTTGGGTCTTTAATTTCGATGTAACAAGCGTTCTTCTGTTTTCGACCTCATTCTGGCCTTCCAATGATCCAACCAAACTCCAGATCCGCATATGGATATTTTAAATCACCATTCTACTGAGGCAGAAAATGAGGATCAGAGGGCAAGCACCAGGCCTCGAAGTGGCCGTCAACTGGAGCGGGATCTGCCGGGCGCACCCATCTCAGCGGGGCACCCCCAGGCCTCACAACTCGTCAGCGCGCTCGGGTCGCAGCCTCCGGTCTTCGCCTCGGCGCCCCGCCGCTCAGCGCCATCTTTGAGCCTGGCACGGGGTCGCACTTCCGCATTTCCCTTCCCGGCCAGGGGTAGCCGCGCATGCTCAAGCGTGCCCCTGCTGGGGCTGGAGTATCCAAAACTGGCCAGGTTTGTCGCACACTGGCCAAAAAGAATAATTTATCTCGTCCTCTCGGGTCTTGGAAGAGGCGGCCTGACCCGTTAAAAAATGGTGCCGATAGCCTCACCTCCCCAGTCTTCCGCTCTGGAGGCGCAGGGGCGAAGGTCGCGTTGTAGTGCGCAGGCGCGACAGGGCGGTGCTATCTCCATGGCAACCCGCGCGCAGCTCTAGCAGCTCAGCCGGGCGGGAAGCGCGGTAGCTGAGGCGCTGGCGACAGGCGGGGCTGCGGGCGCCGAGGGGCCCGGGCGGCCGGGGCCGCTGCAGGACGAGACCCTGGGCGTGGTGTCTGTGCCCTCGCAGTGGAGGGGCGTCCAGGGCGTCGGCCGGGAGACGGTGAGGGCGCGGGGCGAGGCGGGCGGGAGGGCGAGGGTCGGTCCGCGCGCGGCCTCCGGGCCAGGTTCTGGCGTCCCCCGGTTTGATTGGTGTATTTTGACCCACGGAGGCCAACCCTTGCGGCCTTCTCGTGCCAGTTCCCCCCAGACTCAGCAGGACCCCATGTTTTGAAGGGTTTTGCCTGAACCGCAGTTTTTAGGCGTTTCAAACGGACTTTCCTTTAAAAAGAAGAACAAAGTGCATTTAAGGTCGAGACACACCGGTTTTCTAGTAGTTTAATGAAAAGCACACAAAACGAGGCTTTTTGAGGAGGCAGGGCTACCGGTGCCAGGTGTTCCCCCCAGGGGGTCTTCGTGCGGACTTTGAGGGCCTGTGCCAAGAGCCGTGCTGGCGCGGGGGACCCGTCGGTGAACGAGGCCCCTCCCGGAGCTGACACGGGGCCGTTTGCAGGGCACCGACCACAGCCAACTTATGTAATAAGTACGTTATGTCGTGTGTCAGAGGGCGAGGAGTGCCATGGACAAAAGAGCAAAGGAAAGGCGAGGGATCAGAAGGACTGGGTTGGAGAGTGAGAGGGGGGCTGGACCCCACTGAGAAGGTGACATTCGAGCAAAGACCGGGAGGAGGGAGAGAGTCAGCCAAGTGGATACCTGAGGTAGAACCGCCAGGCAGCGCAAACTGCAAGTGCAAAGGCCCTGGGGTTGGAGCAGATCTTGTGTGTTTTGAGGAGGCGGCGGGGCTGGCGAGGACCCAGAGGAGGCGGGAGTGGTCCCAGGTGAGGTCAGAGAAGATAAGAAGAGGCAGGTCAGGTAGTGCCTTGCAGATCATCGTAGGGACGTTGGCGTCTCTTGGGTGAAAATGGGTGTGTGTGTGTTGGGGGGGGGGCATTGTAGGATGCTGCACATTTACCAGAAGAGAAAACCGCGGCTTAGGTTGCCACGCGAGTGACCAAATCTGCAGAGTTTAGTCCTTCGGGACGCTCGGGAGCTTTCCAGTGAAGTCTTACTCTCAGCCGGTTTCTCGCCTCGGCCGGGCGTCTGCCTCCGGGTCTCAAGCCTGGATTTGCCCGCCTGTAAAGCGCCCCCCACGCAGCCGGCTGCATCGAACTGGTTCTAGTGAAAAGCAAAGTGGGTATTTTAGTTGCTCTCCATCCTATCACCCGGCTCTTGCTTGCTGGGAAGACTCAGATTTGAGAAGACTTGAGGGTGGAAACCTCCGAATCCGTCTTTTTGTTTCCTTACAGAGAATGAGATTGAGACAGGTTCGTTGTCTTGGGAGGACAGCTTTCACCTGTGAGGTTCCGGCACTGATTCTAGCACGGGACGTGCAAGCTTTCGTCTGTGACGGGGGTTCCCTTGAACTAGCATCTCCTGTCTCGCCAAGGCGATTTTTTGTTAAGGTGTAAGAACGTGGCAAGGGTCGGAAGGAGGAGGTAAATGGCTTTTTTCCAAAATAGCTTTTTCTCTTTATAAAAGTTACGAGTCCAAAAAAATAAAAGTTACGTGTCCAAAAATTTAGAAAAAATCTGGATATGCAAAAAAAAAAAAAAAAGTGGAAATAAAAATCACCCCATTCCCCAGCCATTTGATTTGTACCTGTTTTGTCTGTTTTGCCCCATTTAAAAACTTTTTTAAAATGTTTATTTGTTTTTGAGAGAGAGAGCGGGAGCGAGCACAAGCCAGCAGGGGAGGGGCAGAGAGAGGGAGACACAGAATCGGAAGCAGGCTCCAGGCTCTGAGCTGTCAGCACAGAGCCCGACGCGGGGCTCGAACCCATAGACCGTGAGATCATGACCTGAGCCGAAGTCAAATGCTGAACCGACTCAGCCACCCAGGTGCCCCTACCCCATTTTTAAAAAATAAAAATGCGGGGCGCCTGGGGGGCCCAGTCAGTTAAACGTCCAACTTCGCCTCAGGTCATGATCTCACAGTTTGTGGGTTCGAGCCCCGCGTCGGGCTCTGTGCTGACAGCTCGGAGCCTGGAGCCTGCTTCGGATTCTGTGTGTCCCTCTCTCTCTGCCCCTCCCCCACTAACTCTTTTGTCTCTCTCTCCTTCTCAGATAAAATAAAGACATAAAATTTTTTTTTAAAATAAAAATGGAATCACACTGTGTACAATATTTCATAGACCCAGTTTTTGATACATCCTGAACAAATTTCCATGTTTAAAATTTTTTTTGTAACTTCATTTTATTTAACCAGTCTCTTTTGATGAGTTGTTAGGCAGTTTACAATTTTTTTCTTGTCAATAAATCCTGTGATGAGTGTTTTAGCTAATTTTAAATAGTTTCTTAATTTATTAAAACGTTTTTTGTTTCTTTTTTGAAAAGTTGGGACAGTGGTCTTTGGCCCATATAGTGGTGCAATATTGTAATGTACTTTCGTGTTCCCTTGATGGAATTTTTTATTTTTTAAGATTTTAATTTTATTAAAAAATTTTTTTTATGTCTTTGAGAGAGATTGGCAGAGAGCAAGTGGGGGAGGGGCAGAGAGAGGGAGAGACAGAATCTTTTTTTCTTTTTTTTTTTTTTAATTTTTTTTTATGTCTTTATTTTATTTTTGAGAGAGAGAGAGAGAGACAGAGAGTGAGCTGGGGAGGGGCAGAGAGAGAGGGAGACACAGAATCTGAAGCACGCTCCAGGCTCTGAGCTGTCAGCACAGAGCCCGATGTGGGGCTCGAACTCACAAACTGCGAGATCATGACCTGAGCCAAAGTTGTATGCTTAACCAACTGATTCACACAGGCGCCCCAAGATTTTAATTTTAAAGTAATCTCTACACCCAACATGGAGCTTGAACTCATAACCCCGAGATCAAGAGCCTCATGCTCTACCAACTGAGCCACCCAGGTGCCCCTTTTCTTTTCTTTTTTTTTTTTTTTAAATTTTTTATTTATTTTTGAGAGAGAGACAGCGTGAGCAGGGGAGGGTCAGAGAGAGAGGGAGACACAGAATCTGAAGACAGGCTCCAGGCTCTGAGCTGTCAGCACAGAGCCTGATGCGGGGCTCGAACCCACGAACCGTGAGATCATGACCTGAGCCGAAGTCAGACACTTAACCGATTGAGCCACCCAGGCGCCGCTTCTTTTTTAATATTAATGGTCTTTGGCCTGACTTGGCTTTTCTTTTCATATTCCAATGTATTGACAAAGGGATAGAGTCCTGGACTTTGGTACAAGACCCCGGTGTACAACCTCTTTAGGGCTTCGGGCCAGTCACATGACCTCCTCTTCTGCAAAATGGGTCCCTGTTAGAATACTTCCTGAGGCGATGGATGGATATATTTAGAATTACATTATATTTATATAAATATATATATTTATTATTTTTTAATTGTTGGTTTTTTTTTTGAGAGAGAGGGAGAGAGACAGAGTGAAAGCAGGGGAGGGACAGAGAGAGAGGGAGACACAGAATCCGAAGCAGGCTCCAGGCTCCAAGCTGTCAGCACAGAGCCTGATGCAGGGCTTGAACTCACAAACTGTGAGACACGACCTGAGCTGAAGATGGACGCTTAAGGAACTGAGCCACCCAGGTGCCCTGTATATATTTTTAAATGTGTATTTTTGAGGATGGGGGTGGGGGAGGAGCAGATAGAGAATCCAAAGCAGACTCTGCGCTGTCAGGGCAAATCCTGACGTGGGGCTCGAACTCATGAGTCGGACGCTCAACCAACTGAACCTGAGCCACCCAGGCACCTCTTTCCTGAGGGGTTAAATGAGCTTGAAGATAAGAAAACAGTTTGAAAGCCTAGGGCTGCTTGGATGGTAGAGGAGTGTCAGGGAGCAGTCCAGCTGCCTGAGATGGAGGGGGCCTAATCATCTCTCCTGGCTCATCTGCGGTTTCTCAAACCAGATGGTTGGCACTGGAGGGTCCTGGAGACTCCTGAAAAATATGGATGTCTGGGTCCCAGCAATTCTGGCTTAATTGGTGTGTGTTGTGACTTAAGAATCCCAGGTCGTTCTAATAGGCAGCAAAATTTGAGACCACGAATTGAATGCGTCCTACTTTCCAGCAACATTACCTTTCTTTTTTTTTTTTCTCATTTTTTTTTTTTCAGCCCTTCCTGGTTCCTCCTTTCCTCCCTTCCACCAGCACAACATTACCTTTCTGAAGCGCAGTTCTGATCATAGGAAAATGTGGAGTGTGCTTTTTTTTTTCATTTTTTAAAAGTTGTGGTGGGGAGCCTGACTGGCTCAGTTGGTAGAGCATGTGACTTGGTCTCGGGGTGGTAAATTTGAGCTCCATGTTGGGCATAGGGATTACTTAAAAAAACATGCTGGTAAGATACATAAAATAAAAATTTTACTTTTTTAAAAAATATTTTTTAATGTTTGTTTTACTTTTGAGAGAGAGACAGAGAGCCTGAGCAGAGGCCGGGCAGAGAGAGAGGGAGACACAGAATCTGAAGCAGGCTCTAGGCTCTGAGCTGCCAGCACAGAGCCCGACGTGGGGCTCGAACTCACGAACTGTGAGATCATGACCTGAGCCGAAGTTGGCCGCCTAACCGACTGAGCCACCCAGGTGCCCCCAAATTTTACTATTTTTAAGTGTGTAACTGAGTGGTGTCAAGTACATTCACAGTGTGCAGCGATCACCACTCTAGTTCTGGAACTTTTTCATCCACAGGATGCATTTTGGACATTCAGGTCTGTCTCCCTTGGACTGTGAGCTCCCGGAGGGCAGGGCGTGGGTCCTGCGTACTTCTGCACCTCCCAAAGCCACCCAGGAAATGCTGGGTTGACTAATTTTCTTGTGTGCTGTCGTCATCCCCCAGAGGCTGCATCTCTCCTCTCCTGCTTTGAGTTTTTGAGCTTGCCTCCCCATGGGCTCTCCCTCCTTCCCAGACGGGCTGCTGCTTCATCGCCTTGGTGGCTTCTGTAGCATACCTCACCCCCTGCTGGAGGCTGTTTGCTTTTAACCTGGGGTCTGGCCTCTCACAAATTTTCAAGGAGAATTAAATCTGTGGTTCTCTACCTTTGGGCTTGCTAGACAGTTTGGATACTAGATTTTCGTTTCAAGGGGCATGAGAAGACACTAAAGGACCAAGATGACACCAAGGTAGCCTGCAGTAATTGCAGCTCCAAGGTGGTGTAGCCTAATGGCGTCTCCCAGCCTCTGTGGCAATGTCTGGTATTGCCCTCTTGGTTTGGCTCTTGGCTCCACATCATCCTTTGAGTAGTTGTTGCCCTGACATACTCAAGAGGCAAGTTCACACGAGCAGGAGATTGCACCGTTACTCCACGTTCTCAGAGGCCTCTGGCGAGACAGTGGTCCACATCCCATCACAAAACCCACTCAGCTGGGGCGCCTGGGTGGCTCAGTGGGTTAAGCATCTGACTTCGGCTCAGGTTATGATCTCACGGTCCGTGAGTTCGAGCCCCACGTCGGGCTCTGTGCTGACAGCTCGGAGCCTGGAGCCTGCTTCGGATTCTCTGTCTCCCTCTCTCTTTTCCCCTCCACCACTCACACTGTGTGTTTCTGTCTCTCAAAAGTAAATAAATAAAAAAAAAAAGAAGAAGAAACCCACTCAGCCCAACTGTGCATCCACAGCTCACCTTGTCTGCTCCTTAGCTGCGACTTGTGCCTCACACCTGGGTCAAATTGTGGTGGTGCTTGCACGTGGGGTTTGCAGTGTGCGCACAGAGCCGCTGACTCAGGCCGAGTCCTCTCTGTTCTTATCACACCTGCATTCTCATCAGGTGTGTGTGCAGGACTCGATGGGGAAGGAGGTGGAAGGGAGGCCTTGGGGGTAACGGCAACCTGAGGACAAGGGAAATTCTGGGGAGGAGGATCAGAAGTGGGCCCGCTGGATGTGACATGGGGACAGCGACAGGCCACACTCCCCGCACCTGGCCAGCAGCATCCTTCAGGTGGGCTTGATGGCATCCCTCAGCCTCTGGGATGAACCGTATCTCACACCACCCCAGGTGAAGTCCCAGCTCCCAGAGTAGCAGAGGTAGAAGTGTGTTGAGGGGGGAATGTGAGCACGGTCTGCACGGTGGGGTTGGGGGGGGAGAGGTGATGGACCCTGGGTGGTGGCCCTGGGAAACATACAAATGGGTGAGAGCCGCAAGTGGGGTCTGAGTAACAGCCCTCCACACCTGCAGTATCGGCATCCTCTGGGGGCTTGTTACCAAGGCGCATGCTCAGCCCCACTGCCGGAGGTGGCAGCTTGTGTTTTTGCAAGCTTCTGAGTCATTCGGGGGCTTGGCCCTTGAGAATTCAGGTCTAGCATAGTCTTTGAGGTCCTTTTCCACTCTGGAGTCAGATGTGCTGGCTCAGGCTGGTTGGGAGGATGAAATGAAATGAAATGTGCTTCTGGTATTTGCTGGTAGTGGTTACTACCCAAGGGACTAATGGGGACTTGGCATCCCGCCGTGCATTATCTCAGACCTTCAAAGACGCATTCTTTCTGGATGGCGATATATTTCATCAATCATAGGACACATCTTAAAAATCAGTGTGTCTCACAAATGACTTGTGTATTTAATATAGTTTTCCCCTGAAGAGCTATTATTAAATAACTGGAATGTTTTATAATCAATACATTGTAAAGTCAAGGAGATCTAGAATGTATAAAATTAAATAATCTCTGTACCCAATCTGGGGCTTGAACTCATGACCCCAAGATCACGAGTCACATGCTCACTGACTGAGCCAGCTTGGCGCCCCTAGAATGTATTTGCTTTTTATTTTATTTTTTTTTAATTTAATGTTTATTTTCGAGAGGTGGGGGGAACAGGGGAGGGGCAGAGAGAGAGGGAGACACAGAATCCGAAGCAGGCTCCAAGCTTTGAGCTGTCAGCACAGAGCCCGACGCGGGGCTCGAACTCACAAACCGTGAGATCATGACCCGAGCCGAAGTCGGATGCTTAGCCGACTGAGCCACCTGGGCGCCCCAGTATTTGCTTTTAAATGTTTTATTTATTTATTTTGAGAGCAGGAAAGAGAGAATCCCAAGCAGGCTCTGCACTGTCAGCCAGGCACCCCTAGAATGTATGTATTTATGTGTGCATGTGTGTATTTATTTATTATTTAAGTTTGTTTATTTTGTTTATTGTTTTTGTTTTTTGTTTTTAAATTTTTTAATGTTTTTATTTATTTTTGAGAGATCACGAGTGGGAGAAGGGCGGGGGGTGGGGCGGAGACACAGAACTGGAAGGAGGCTCCAGGCTCTGAGCTGTCAGCACAGAGCCCGATGTGGGGCTCGAACTCACGAGCTATGAGATCATGACCTGAGCCGAAGTCGGACGCTTAGCTGACTGAGCCACCCAGGCGCCCCTAAGTTTGTTTATTTTGAGAGCAGAAAGAGAGAAAGAGAGAATCCCAAGCAGGCTCTGTGCTGTAGAGTGGAGCCTGATGTGGGGCTTGATCCCGCAAATTGTGAGATTGTGACCTGACCTGAAATCAAGAGTCAGACACTTAACCGACTGAGCCACCCTGGTGCCCCAAGTATGACTGTTCTACTCATGACTTTGATGACTGAGTCACACATGAGCACAGTTACTCTGACATTGGTCAGTCTCTGAGCCTGAATGCGGGGCAGAGCCCAGTATTCTCTCAGCACAGCCCTCGGGGCCTTGGGTGGTGGCCGATCACCTGACCCAGTGCGGCTGTTTCCTCTGTCACGACCAGTGTTCCTGAAATTGATCGGCCCATCCTAGATGCCAGCTAGAGACCCATTATTTCAGAAGTGAGGTGTTGAGGGGCATTGGTCTGGGAGTCAGGGAGCCTTCCTAGGGGTCAGTGTAGGACTCTGATGGCAAGTGACAGAAACTAGCCCAAACCAGCTCCTGTCAGGCCCTTCTCTTCAGGATGCCGGGGTGTCTCCTGGGCCTCTGAAGGGGTAACTGGTCCTGAGGAATCTAGGAAGGTTTGGGGGTCCTCCACCTCTCAGCTCTGATGTTACTCTGTGTCCCCTCCCCTGGGGCCTGTCTCTGCTTGTCTCCTGGTTGTGGCCCTAATTGTCGGGGCCCACGTTTCCTGGTTTCAGTCCAGGCATGTGCCATCTAACTTATTAAATCTTTGTCTCTGTTGTGAATTTCCCTGAGAGAGCTTGATGGGGCCAGCCACGGTTCGTGTCCACTTCTCATCCAGTTAGAAGCTACAGTCCTGGCATTGGGACACGTTTGGTGGCTTGGGTAGGAGTCCTGACATTCTGGGTGTCTGCAGGCTCTCTTGGGGAGGAGAGCTGGGCTCCCACCCTGGGCTCTGGCCCCTGAATCTCACTGCCTTCCTCTCTGCTGGAGGTCACTGCGGCTTCAGGCTCCAGAGCATGGAGCCTGGTGATTTGGTTTGGGAATCGTTCTCTTGCCCTTGGCCACACCTCTGGTCCCAGTCCTTCCTGTTTCTGCCGGAGCACCTCTGCCTCTGAGGTGTGGGAGCCCGACATCCCTAACATTCTCCTTCCTGACCTTGCTGAGGCCCAGGAAGCAAGGTTCCCATTCACCCCTGATTTCTTCGCTGACATCTCAGAGGGCTTATTATGGGAGCCTCAGAACATCCACACACTGCCTGACACAGAAGGCACCAGTCTATACAGGGTAGCTGTGGGCAAGCCCTTCCCTTCTGGAGGCTTTGGGGCTTCATCCCCAGATGGGATGGGATGTATGGGATGGATCAGGGTTGGGCCAGATACTCTGGGTTTGAACCATGGGAACTACGTAGGTGTCCCAGAGCAAAAAGAGAATAATGAGTTTCCTACCAATTCACAGAAAACATTGTGGGTGCAGTGTGTCATTGGATTTAAGTTTTTTTTTTTCCTTCCGTAA
The DNA here is from genome assembly GCA_028646485.1 of Cryptoprocta ferox. NCBI lineage: Eukaryota > Metazoa > Chordata > Mammalia > Carnivora > Eupleridae > Cryptoprocta > Cryptoprocta ferox. Next base: position 6,782,815 of record CM053568.1, read on the forward strand.
ATTTTCCCTAGTGTTTTGACATTTGTTATTTCTCTGAATAAGCAAGCAGCAAAGAAGTATCAATGCAAGTAGATGGAAAGATAACAGCTTGGTATCTCTTGTGGACACTTTTGTCTTACATTATTAAGACATTGGGGTAACATTCTTTTAGAAACATTTTTTTGAGTTCATCTGATGTGATTAGTGGCTGTTAGACTGGGTGAGAACACCATGACTGAGAGACAAGTTTAGTGTCACGGGTCAGACTACCTGGATTCAAGCTCCTTTGTGGTCACCTCTTTGCTGTGTGATCTTAGGTGAATTACTTCTCTGTCCCTCAGTGTCAATGCTAGTAATGCAAAAATAGGATTTTCTTCATAGGGTGGTTGTGAGGGTGAATAAGATATGGGCAAAACTTTGGGGACAGTGCCTGACTTACTACTTAGTGACTGACACTCTTAACATCAATGCGGCTTCTGGAAGTTTGAGTTTCACCCATAGTCTCTTAGAATTTTGGCTCAGGCTGTGTACTTTTTTTTTTTTTTAACGTTCTATTTATTTTTGCAAGACAGAGCGTGAGTAGGGGAGAGGCAGAGAGAAAGAGGGAGCCACAGAATCCGAAGGAGGCTCCAGGCTCCAAGCTGTCAGCCCAGAGCCTGACACAAGGCTTGAACCCACGAACTGTGAGATCATGACCTGAGCTGAAGTCGGACACTTAGCCACCTGAGCCACCCCGGCGCCCCGAGCCTGTGTACTTTCTGATCCTCATGCCCATCTGTGGATTCCTCAGTGTGGACACTCCCTTGGTGGACTCCTCCAGTGCTGTGGTTTCAAGACCCGTCCCTGTCGGATGCTCTCCAGAGCCTCATGCCTTGCGACCGCTCTTGGGAATCCTCGACACCTCCGTGTGCGTGGCAGAGAGGTGTCTCGTATAAACGAGGCCCAGGAGAACTGCTTTCATGGCTCTTCTCCCAGAATTTGCCATCCCATTCCACTGGTTGTCAAGCCTGCTCTCTGCTCCTCACTTCTCCCCGAGCAGCCAGAGAGGCGTGGCCCTCCTTATGGCCCAGTCGGCGCGGCTCTCAGACACTTCCTGGCCTTGCCCTTGCGCACGTGCCGCCCTCCTCACCCACTGTGGTCAGGCACATCGACTGCTGTCTCTGAGCATGGAACCTTTTCTGCTGTAAGCTTTTGCTCTGGCCTCTCCCTCCCCTCCCTGTCCAGGACCCTCCCCTGCAGCTCTCCCCTTGTCCTTCACACCTCAGCTCAAGTGCCAGTGCCCCAGAGGCCTCCCAGGCTGTTCCCTTCTCTCCCACACATGTGCTGCACTTGGCACCATATGGAGTTGGTGGGTTGTTTCTTCGTGTGCGCCCACCCCTCCGTGGAGGCTCCTCAGGCACAGGGATCTTGCACGTTTTGTTTTCTGCTGTATCCATAGTACCAGACAGTGCCTGGTGAGTGGATGCTCAGTAAATAACGTGTGTGTGTGTGTGTGGATGGTGTAGTGAGATGCATGTTATATATAGCATATACGTATACGCAACATAATATACACAGTGTAGTAGAAATAGATATATAAACAAAAATGTACATGTATCTTGTCTAAATGGGGTTGTGCCGTGTGCCAAATATCTGCCAAGTGCTGTGGGTATAGAGATCAGATGGGGTTCTGATGTGGACGAACTCACAGTATAATGGGAGGTGGATAAGCAAAGACAATTTAGTGGAATGTGAAGGGGAGCGTGGGGGTAGGTGTTTCATGTTCTAGCAGGAGCTGCCCCTGTGTGGGGCCAGCTCCCCTCCTTCAGGCTTACGAGCGCTGGCCTCGTGCCCAGCCCTGCCCTCCCAAGCCTGAGCGGCATGGGGGAGGTGCGCTGGGGTTCCAGGCCTCGCCAGTGCCCTGTGCGTTCAGGTCCCTGGTGAGGGGCTGTGTGAGCAGAGCCTCTTGTGGACGACAGTCTGCTAATAGAGGGCCCCTCATTTGATAAATGACGGGTCCTGTCTATAAGAAAGGGAGGCTGGTAGCTCCTTCCCTGATCTAATTGATGTCTGTCCCTGTGGCCAGCTACACAAGGGACAAGGAATTGGAGACAGAGGGCAGGGTGGAGAAAAGGGGCAGCTGGGGAGAAGCTCATTACAGACCCACCTGCCCCCTTCGATCATGGGGGGCACCTTGGCAGGGGCCTGATGAGGGAGATGCTGGGGGCATTCTGCTGGCGGCCAGCTCTGTGGGGCTCACGTGTGCTGGCCGAGATGACCGCTGCTGGCTGTACTATTACAGGATTCTTATTGCTGTCAGCATCTTCAGAAGGGCACTCCAGCATCCCCTCCAAATAGTGTCCTAGTGTCACCAAGAGTCCTGGTTCAGGCTCTCACTGGGTCATGTTGACCTGCCCTGAACCACTCGCTGACGCCTGGTGCACATAGGAGGATTGAGGGATCATCTTCACCCACTGCGCACAGATCGGGTGCCTCATTTGAAAGGTGGGCCCGTTACAAGAGCAAAGGGACAGACTGGGGTGGACAGGATGCCCAGAGGCCCGTCGGCCCGAGGATAAGCGGCAGCAGGGCGGGGTGCTGTTCAGTAGAGGGGACAGAGTGTGCTGAGCTGACTGGTGACCGCTGGGGTTTGGTTTTCTGCAGAAAAGTTGCCAGACAGCGAGCATCGCCACCGCCGAAGCGTCTGTCCAGACCCGGAAGCATGTGGATGCCGCTGTGCAGACCGAGGCCCCTGTGCCAGGTTGCGCACTGTCTGCGTCCCAGCACGACAGCCCTGGGCTTGCAGCCTTTCTCCGGAGGGTGGAGGCCATGGTTATTCGAGAGCTGAAGAAGAACTGGCAGAGCCACGCTTTTGACGGCTTCGAGGTGCACTGGACAGAGCAGCAGCCCACGGTAGGGAGCTGCAGCTGGGGACTGCCTGTCTCCTCGGCCTCAGCTTGAGCCTCGGCCTGTTTTCAGACCTTTTATTCCAGATTCTGTTAATAGCAATAATAGTAACTGCGTTGGTGGCGCTCTTAACTTTTTGCCAGGTGCTGAGCTGAGTTTTATGAGAGTAAGTCATCGAGCCTTCCCCGCTGTCGAGAAATAGGTTTGTGGTTCCCTCCATTTACGGGGGAGAATGGGAGACTGCTGCGTCGAAGTGACTTTTCTGGGGTCACACGGACCTAGTCAGCAGCAGAGGCGAGGCTTGAACGTGGGGAGTCTGACTCTGGGCCAGATTCTCTCCCCTGCTCGGCTCTGTCTCCCCCGTACCACGTGGTGAGGGCTCTCGGTGGCGTCTCGTTCACTCCTCAGCACAACTGCATGGATCTCCGTTTTATAGACAAGGCTTAGCCCAGCTGTAACTGGCCAAGCTGGGATTTGAGCCCTGGTCTGTCTGGTTTCACTACCGTGCTCCAGCCACGTCAGTGTCTCCAGGGCTCAGCTCAGAGTCTCCTGTACACTCAGGTGTCCAGCTGCACAGACAGGCTAGGCTTTGAGATGACTGGAGGGCCCTTGGCTTTTGCTCCAGGCTGGGCCTCAGCTCCCCCCACTTCCCCCACCCCATGGACAGGCTGCTTGCTATGGTTCTGTGACAGCTACGTGCCCTTGACTGGGGAGCCTTGGAGTTCTGAGCCAAACTTTTTTTTTAATACATTGCTTTCTTTCTCTAGAAGCAGATGAGTAACTATGTGTTCAGAGGTCATAGCCCTGTTCTAGCCCCTCCCCCTCCTCTGCCGTCTTCCCACCAAGTCCTTGGAAGGCACGGGAAAATCGGTTTTTTGGAGGGAAATTCTCAAAATCACTCTAAAATGCAGTTGGTGAGGCCACACCTGAGTGGGCGGCCACTGTGCTCAGGCCCCTCCCCCTTTACTGATGCACTTAGAGAGGTTAAGCTTTCATTCTTTATGATTAGCGCTCACCCACATTCCTATGGATTAACTTGGTCCAAGTGTGTATTACTTTCTCCACCTTTAAAAAATATGTTTTCGGGGCCCCTGGGTGGCTCAGTCGGTTAAGTGTCCAACTTCAGCTCAGGTCATGATCTCGTGGTCCATGAGTTCGAGCCCCGCATGGGGCTCTGTGCTGACAGCTCAGAGCCTGGAGCCTGCTTCAGATTCTGTGTCTCCCTCTCTCTCTGCCCCTCCCCCACTCATGCTCGCTCTCTCTCTCTCTCTCTCTCTCTGTCTCTCATAAATAAATGTTAAAAAAATTTTAAAAAATAAAAGTATGTTTTCTTTTTTTAAATTTTTTTTTTGTTTATTTATATTTGAGAGACAGAGAGACAGAGCATGAGCTGGAGAGGGACAGAGAGCAATGGAGACAGGATCTGAAGCAGGCTCAGGCTCCGAGCTGTCAGCCCAGCGCCTGATGTGGGGCTTGAACTTGCAAGCCATGAGATCATGACCTGAGCCAAAGTCGGATGCTTAACCGACTGAGCCACCCAGGGGCCTCCCAAAATATCTGTTTTCTGACTACCGAAGCAATATATGTTTATTATAACCAGTCCAGTCAGTGTAGAAATACAGAACATACACCATGCAGACCGTGGGAGGGAATACTTTGTTCCCACGCCCACATGCCTTTAGTCTTCCCTATGCTGCACGCACACAAGCGTTGGTACTGGTGTTGTCGCTGAGAACATTTTAAACAAGTGGAAAGCACTGTACATTTTCTTTATGACCTTTGTCACTTAGAGCTTTCCATGTCGATTCCTACCAACGTGCTGTAGGTGTCCCAGCGGCTGCCGTGTGTCCCGCTGCACGGACATGCCACCCTGCATCTGAGTCCCCTGTGGGTGGACACCGCAGCTTCACCTCTAGAGGCGTGTCCTCCAGGAATGGGAGGACAGGCGGTGAACAGGCCGAACCCTTTGAGTGGCAGCCTGGTGAGCTGACCCCGGATGGTCCCGTGTCCTAGCGGCGCACCGGCATGGGCCAAGGAGGCCGATAGCAGTTTGCTGTTTGTCACATCACTGGCGAGTCTCTCCTCCCACTTCTTTTGCATCAGTTCTTTGTTGATTCCCTCGGAGTGGAATTCGTATTTTGGCCGCCATGGGGTTTTTCTGTCTCTACGTCTGCTGTCAAGGTGTTGGCCGTGATATTTCATCACTGTCCCGGCACTGCCGCGGTAGCTCTGGAAAGGCTGGGATGCTGCTCTTAATAAGAAACCTCAATGTCAGAATTCAAAACCAATGGGACAACTTGTGGGAAGCTTAGAAATTGGAGATAAGGAAGAGATCAGCCGGGGCTCCCACTGGAACGTCTGACCTCCTGGTTCTGTTGTTTCCTTCCTCTGGTGTCACACATGTGTGACAGCTGTGAGTCACTGTGACCGGTCTTGGGTCACTTTTCCGGTCAGCGAAGCCGTTCTGTGCTGTCAGGTTGATGTGGAGACTTCACACTTGTCCTTTTAAAGCACCTGATTGGAGCCTGGGTGGCTCAGTTGGTTGAGCAGCTGACTATTGGTTTCCGACTATTGATCTCACGGTCATGAGATCGAGCCCCACATCAGGCTCTGCACTCGGCGTGGGGTCTGCTTGAGATTCTCTCTCTCCCTCTCGCTTTGTCCCTATCTTGCTCACACATGTGCTTTCTCTCAAAAAGATAAAAAAAAAAATTTAAAAAAAACACCACCTTATGTTTCATCCATACACTTTATTTTTTTGAGCCAGGTTTATCCAGGTGCCTTCTCTGTGCAGGTCAGTTCACCCTTCAGTTCACTGTTTGTGCCAGTCTGAGTTTTTTTTTTTTTTTAAGTAACCATACTGATTCTTATTTTTTTTAATGTTTATTTTGGGGGGGAGGAGAGAGAGACAGAGAGAGACAGAGAAAACAAGTGGCAGGGGAGAGGCAGAGGATCCGAAGCAGGCTTTGTGCTGACAGCAGAGATCCCGATGGGAGGCTTGAACTCCCGAACCGTGAGGTCACGACCTGAGCTGAAGTCAGACGCTTAACCCACTGAGCCACCCAGGCGCCGCCGTGCCATGCTGGGTCTTGGCCAACACGTGTCAGCCACAGTGAGGTGAAGAGCAGCCCCCCGTCCCCTGCTTCTCTCACGTTGTAGGTGTATCTTCAGATTTTAAAGTACATGGTTGTTGCGGGTGTAAGCATGTTGTGACAAATAACTTAATGTCGGTGGTGTCTTTCTGATGTACACTTACGTTGAACACGATGTAAAAACATGCACAAACCACGGCGTCCAGGCCTGTGGCTTTTCAAAGTGAAAACACCTGTGAGGCCAGCACCCAGATCACGAAACCGAATGTGATCAGACCCCAAAGGTTTTCTTGAGTTCCCTCCACCACTGACCAACTGGACAGCTTTTTTTTTTTTTAATTTATTTATTTTTAATTAATCTCTGTGCCCAGCCTGGAGCTCAAACTCACGACCCCGAGATCCAGAGTTGCACACTCCATAGACAGAGCCAGCCGGGCGTCCCCGTAAACGTGTGTGCTCAGTCCGCTTGGGTGTGTACCTAGGGGCAGAGTTGCTGGGTCGTGTGCTACCTCTGCGGTTTACCTTTTGAAGACCCACCAGACCGTTTGCCCACAGCGGTTCCCACCATACAGCCTTTTACACATTTTAGATTCTTTGCATTGGATGGTTTCTTTATATGGGGTTATGAGGTCAAGGCGTTTGCAGCTTTTCACAGATGTTTTGATCTGTGCGGCCGTTCCCCTCCCAGAAACCTTGGGCTGATCGCTCAGTGGCCAGCACCGCCAGCCTCTTCGTTTGGTGTGCCAGGCTGCTACGGGCTGAGAGAGAAGATGCCAGAGGTTTAAAAAAAATGTTTTTTTTTTAATGTTGTAAAATACTCAAAATTGTAACCATTAAAAAATTGTTTTAATGTTTATTTTGAGAGAGAGAGAGATTGAGTGCGAGTCGGGGAGGGGCAGCACAGAGCCCGACGTGGGGCTCGACTCCTGGACTGTGAGATCATGACCTGAGCCGAAGTTGGATGCTTAACTGACTGAGCCCCCCAGGTGCCCCAAAATTGTAACCATTTTCAAGTGTATAGTCCTGTGGCATTGAGTACAGTCACGCTATTGTGCTGTCACCACCATCCAGTTCCAGAAGCCAAAGCTTTTGAAATTGTGTGCAGAACAGGGTCATACTCTGATCCAGAACCTGGCATCTGTCTCGGTTTGTAAGATCCTTTCTTCTGGGTTTCTGGAAGTATCCTATAAGGGGTGGTGTTGGGATGAAGCCTCCACATTTCCCTCCAGGACTGGGCAGCGGACCTGGGTGGCTGTGGAGGTCCAAGCCTGTATGTAGTGTTTTTCAGGTGGCTACAAGGCCACCTTTTGGGTGGCTCTGGGGCTCAGGGCCGGGAATGGTCTGTCTCCTGCAGGTTACGTGTCTGCATACCCTGGGCTACCCCCCAGCCCAAAGGCAGGGTCTGCATGTGACCAGTGTCTCCTGGAACACCACCGGCTCTGTGGTGGCCTGTGCCTATGGCCGGTGAGTGGCAGCAGGGGTGGCTGCAGGGCAGTGGGAGGCCCTCAGACTCTGTTTTAAGCCCCTTTCTCCCTGTCTGTGTGGTGAAGGTTGGCCTGGGGCTTGGCCATTCTGGGAGTCTTTTTATTCTCAAGGCTGCCTGGGCACCAGGTTGGCTGGAAAGAGCAGGGGAGGGAGGGGCTTAGAGCCCAGCAGTCCGGTGCCCACCTGTCAGCACAGGGCACTGAGCCCTGGGCCTGCCCCCTCTTCTCCGTGAGCCGTTTCCTGATGGGCCATGGTTCCCGACCCTGCTATGGTGTGGACCCATCTTGGTTCCGGGGAACCCTTTTCTAGAGAAGGTCAGGCCACTGTGCTGCCACGGAGGTGCCTCAGTGCAGTCTGGGTGTGGTGGGGGCGCAGGCTGATGCGGGGGCTGTGGGTGGTGGCGGCTCAGGCGCTAGGAGCAGGGCAGGGACGAGGCCCTGGCCTCGGGGCAGAGCCAGCTCAGGCGTGTCCCCGTGCAGGTTGGACGACGGGGACTGGAGCACACTGAAGTCCTTCGTGTGCACCTGGAACCTGGACAGGCGAGGCCTGAACCCCCGGCAGCCGTCGGCAGTGGTGGAGGCACCCAGTGCCGTCATGTGCCTGGCCTTCCACCCCACGCAGCCGTCGCATGTCGCAGGTGAGCCTTCTGCTCCCCGCCCTGCGCAGGGGCCCACGGGTGAGCTTTCCATTGGGCCCTCGGCCCCCAGGCACGGCTGGGTTAGGTCTGCTGGGGGACCGGGGCCCCGACCCCCTGGTTAGGACTCGAGGCAGGGTGACATGGGCCCTCGGGGAGCCGTCAGTGGTGACAGGAGTCACACGTGTTGGGAAAGGGGCTGTGCTGGAGGGTGTGGCAAGGCGCCGGGCCGGGAGATCAGCCTGGCAGTGGCAGCCACCTCCCAGGGTAGGTGGGGGCACAGCAGGCTGGGGGGGGCCAGGACATTTCCACCCCAGGGCGGCTCTGGAGAAGCAGCTCCATGTCCTGGCTTCCCGGGCGGGAGGGGCTGGCGCTCTGTCGGGGCCCCAGGTTGCCGCGTGTGCGCAGCTCGTCCGGGCGCGCTTGGTCCTGCAGGCGGGCTGTACAGCGGCGAGGTGCTGGTGTGGGACGTGAGCCATCCCGAGGACTCGCTGCTGTGGCGCACGGGCCTGACGGACGACACGCACACCGACCCTGTGTACCAGGTCAGAGCACTGGGCTGCGCTGGTGGCGGGGAGGCTGTCGCTGGCCTGCTCCTCGAGGTGAACCGGGGGAGAGGGAGGCCGCTCGCACAGCCACGGCAGGTCACTGAGCTGCCTTCGGCATTCTCAGCTTCCCGGTCCCCCGCCACCCCCAGGCCCTGGGCCATTCCCAGTTCCCCCAACTCCCCCAACTCCCGAGTGGCCATGAGGGGCTCCCAGCGGCTCTGGCGTCTCGGGGAGGGACCTCGGAACCCTCCGGGCTGCCCCCAGGTGTGTGAGGTGGTTCCCGGCCTCCCCCAGATTTCTCCCTTTGGTTTTCCTGAAAGAGAAGGGGTAGTTGGGGATGAGGGGGACCGCCAGGCTTGCTGGGAGGTAGGGGCATCCTGGGGAGCAAGCAGCTCTTTCTTGACCTTGGTCCTGTACCGTTGTCCCAGGTGGTTTGGCTGCCTGAGCCCCGGCACCGCCACCGCTTTCAGGTGCTGAGTGTGGCCGCGGACGGGAAGGTGCTGCTCTGGCAGGGGGTCGGGGCGGGCCAGCTGCAGCTCACCGAGGGCTTCGCCCTGGTCACGCAGCAGCTCCCCAGGAACACCAAGCTAAAGAAGGTACGTGAGGCCCCGGCTGCTGCCCCTGCCCCCCTCCCCCACCGTAGGACCTCCACCGGGGAGCCTTGGCGGGCGATGGCAGGCGGCATGGCAGCAGTGCCACCAGCTGAGGTCACGCGGCACCCGCTGGAGTTATCGGGCTCTTTTGGGACACTGACCGGATTCCCTTGGCTCTGTCTGCCTTGCCGTTCGTTTCTCCACAGCCTCCCCGGGGGGAGACCGAGGTGGGCGCTACGGCGGTGGCTTTCTCTGGCTTTGACCCCAGCCTCTTTGTTCTGGGCACGGAAGGCGGCTTCCCACTCAAGTGTTCCCTGGCGGCGGAAGAGGCCGCCCTCACGCGGATGCCTAGCTCTGTGCCCTTGCGGGCCCCGGTGCAGTTCACCTTCTCTCCTCATGGCGGTCCCATCTACTCCGTGAGCTGCTCCCCCTTCCACAGGTAGAGGAGGCCACGGGGCACCCGGCACAGGGTGGGTGAGGGGGCCCCATACAACTGCCTACGGGGCCTGCCGTCTGGCCTGGGCCCGGGTCCTCACCGTTTGAGCTCTCGTAGCCAGTGCTCAGGTGGTTGGCTCCACGGCATTGGCCCCTCGCCCTAAGGGGACCCCCAGTTTGGGGGTCCAGGGAGGCTTTTCGGGAGCCTGACAGCCCAGGGGAGTTGGACAGGAAGGCCCCCATGGACCAGGACACCCAGCACTCATCACCTTGCCTGGCTCTCTGCCCTGCATCCTTCTAGGAATCTCTTCCTGAGCGCGGGGACCGACGGCCACATCCACCTGTACTCCATGTTGCAGGCCCAGCCCCTGGCCTCCCTGCAGCTGTCCCACAAGTACCTGTTTGCCGTGCGCTGGTCCCCAGTGCGCCCCTTGGTGTTTGCGGCTGCTTCTGGGGAAGGTAGGAAATAGGACACTAGGCTCAGATCCATTTAAGTGATATGGGCCCAGCATGTCCTGGAATTCGGAGCTGGGGAGACGGCAGGCAGGGTAGTGGGAAGGAGGGCTGAGCCAGGTGATAGCTTTCTCGTGTGCTGCGGCCTACAGAATTTCTCTTGCCTGGGGGCGCGGGCCACTGTTCTGGGCCTCTTGTCCCACGATTCTCTCCTCCTACAGGTGATGTGCAGCTGTTTGATCTACAGAAAAGCTCCCAGAAACCCACAGTTTCAATCAAGCAAACCCAGGATGAAAGTCCGGTCTACTGTCTTGAGTTCAATCACCAGCAGACTCATCTCCTGGCTGCTGGCGACGCCAAGGGCACCGTAAAGGTGTGGCAGCTGAGCACGGAGTTCACCGAACAAGGCGCTCGGGAGACAGAGGACTTGGAGCAGCTGGCGGCAGAAGTGGCCACCTGAGGGGGGGGGGGGCACCCAAGCTGGGCTGTGGAGTCCTAGTGGAGGCTGAATGAAGGCGGCACGAACGTCTGGGGGAATCGTCATTTATTTGTCTTTCACATGAAAACAAAAGGGAGGGGAGAGAACAAGAGGGGGGGCTGGCCCGCCGCCGAGATTGCTCAAGTCGGAATGGGGCAGCGGGCTTCACGAAGGGAATCTGGGTCCCCACGGCAACAGGGCAAGTGCGACTTGACCAGAAGCGGTTTATCGAAGCACCATTTTCTACTATGTCTTCTCCCAGGCTAAGTGGACTTAAGCTCACATTGGAAAGTAACACTGGAATATTTTAAGAGCACGGAGATGAGGTGACATGCAGCAAGGCAACGGCAGGGCGGGCAGCGGGGGCCGGGCGAAGCTAGGAGCAGGGTCAGTTCACGAAGAGCGAGCGGGTGAACTCCACGTAGTCGAAGGCGGTGGGGAGTTCGCGGCCCTTGCCGTCCACGTAGGGCTTCATGTGGGAGACGCAGTAGTCGGCTTGTTCCCGAGTCAGGTTCTGGAGGGGAAGGGCCACACCTGTCAGCCCGGCCCGCTGACACGGGGGCGGGAAGGACAGGAACGTCCCTGCCCCGAGACCGCAGCCAGTTCTAAGAACGGCTTAGGACAGGTCTGGAGTGAGCTTCATTGGTAAATGGGGAGAAACTGCCTGCACCCAACAGAGGGCTCAAAAGGCAAATCTGAGACTCCTCCTGTCACTGACCCGGAGGCAACTTCAGGCTTTACTTTTCAAAGGAAACCTCACCCCCTGGCCCCAGGGTAGGGAAGCAGAGCCCCAGACCTGGTACAGTTCCTCCTTGGTCACGTAAGGCTTTCCCTCGGAGCTCAGGGCCCGGAAGGCGCTCTCGATCTCCTCGCTGGATTTGACGTTCTCAGTTTCCCGGCTAATCATGAAAGCCATGTATTCTTGCAGGGAGACATGGCCGTCCCTGGGGAGGGGCGAGTGCAGTGAGCGAGGGGGACAGACGGAGGAGGAGACAGAGCTGCCGCCAGCACCGTCCCTACAGCTCACCTGTTTGGATCAACAGTGTCTAGGATTGCCTCGAACTCGGGGTCTGGCTCCCCCTCTTCCACCATGGGCAGGTCATAACCCAGGGAGCGCAGGCAGGACTTGAACTCCTGGTGGTTCAGCCGGCCCGACTTGTCTTTGTCGAAGTGTCTGTAGTGCAAAGGGAGGGCCGCTCAGCACCCAGGCCCTGGTGCTGAGCCCGCCTGCCCGGCAGGGGACAACATACTCACTTAAACATCATGCTGAATTCTTTGAGGGCCTCCTCAGTCACGCCTGTTGTGTTCCTGGAAGAAGAGAACGGCGTTAGGACAGGGACTTCCACCCCGTGTGGCAGGTGGCACCTTCTCCATCCCCGTAAAGTGAATGGACTGGTGTGGGTGGGTGGAGCGTGGGGGCTGTGTTGAGGTGGCTGAGACCCTTCCCCCTCCAGGCCCACCCCCAGCCCTTGCTGCCAGGCCCAGGGCAGGTACCTGGCCTGGATCTGCTGCTCCAGGTTGTGCTGCATGCGCATGCCCAGCTGGTCCAGCTGGTCCCACTGCTGGGCCAGGCCCACGGTGCTGTGCTCGGTGTACTTGTTGTCCAGGATCAGGGCCTCCTCCATGGCTGCCCCCAGGTCCTCAATCTTCTTGAGCTGACTTCTCATGGCTCGAATCTCCTGGTGCTTGCGCTGGGTGGGGGAGGCAAAGATGCAGGCGACAGGCTCTCGGCTTGGCCTCCGGGCCCAAGAGTCTGCTCAGCAGCCCTCCTGGCCTGACACCCGCAGGGCCGTGGGGCATGGGAACGCGGGATGGGGTGACGTGAGATCCAACAGCCTCCATCAAGGGAAGGGCTTCAGTATCAGCCACGAGCCCTGGGCACCCCGGCCAGGAAAACTATACACTAAGAACCAGAGACCGCCTTCAAGTAAGACGCCAGGCGGCCACGCTCAGAGACAAATGAGGGGGTCCTGGGCTGCTTTCTGCTAAGAGAAAGAGGGCACCGAGCCAGCCTAACTCCACGCCCGACTTGGAAGCCCGTGGGCCTCCTGGGGAAGGCTGCAGACGGGCCGGACGGGCACTTACTTTGGTAGCTTCCAGCTGGGATTCCAGGGTCCCCGATTCTTCCACCATGCAGGACCTAAACACAGAAGCACAGTGAAGCAGGAGGACCTGAATGGGAGCTTGAAATTAACTAGCCCCAGCTAACAGCACCTGCCGTCTTGATTCTTTTTTTTTTCTGGAATTTCTTTTATTACGAAAGTGAAACCCGCTATCGGCATCCTCTCCTAAGTGGCCCTGGAGCCAGCGAGGGCGGGCGATGTTTCTCCTGTTTCAGAGACTGCAAGCTGGTGCCCCAAGGTGGTGAGTCACCTGCCCAGGGCCACCTGGTGGGCCAGGGCCGAGCCCCACCCAGCCTGCTCCCAGGCCAGGACCCTTTTCTCCTGTGGCTCCTCAGGCCCAGCCAGGCTGTGACATGGCACCGGACCCAAGCTAGGCCCTCAAGGGGCACCTTAAGAACCGAGTCGAAGTCCCCTCATGGGACGACCGAGGGGCTGCAGGCCTGATGGCGCGCCGCCTCTGCACTCACTGGGGAGAAGGCCACTCTGTGCGACCCTGCCGCCTGCTACCCAGGAGACCTTCAGGAGGAGGAGGCTGACAGAGAGCCACCCCCTAGAAATCCCTGGAGTCTCTTGCAGGTTCCTGAGGAGGGGAGCCACATTCTAGGGGGTGACAGTGGAGAAGGTGTACTCAGAGGACCCCTCAGACATGAAGCCAGGGTGCTAAGAGATCATCACCAGATTTTTGGGTTCTGAAAGTGATTCGAATTCTGCCCAGAGGGGAGAGACGGCTGTGATTAAGCCTCAGATTCAGGCTCCACGACACAGGGCCAAGTTCTGAACAGCAGGGAGCAGGGAGCAGGGAGCCTCCATCTTCAGTGTGAGGGCACAGAAGGCCACCAGAGAACGAAGACAACGAGTTGGGGTTACGTGCAGGGACGCGTCACACTGTGCGCATGTCCTTGTTGGGATTTTAGCCCAGCCTCCCCTGCACCCACATGTGCCCCAACCTACCCTTTCGATACCCAGTGAGCCAGGCTTAGCTCTGAAATTTCCCCAAGTTCATAGTGTTCGAGCAAGGCAAGGCACCAGGCTTCCTCCTACCCCAGCAGGTCAGACTCACAGTCACGCCATGTCCCCCAGAGAAAAGCAACACCCCCAGGACCTGGGGGCAGGAGGCTGGGTGCCGGTGCAGTGGGAGGAGGGCAGACCCCTCCTTCCCAAGCGGCCGAGGGCGGTGGGTTAGTCAGAAAGCGGAGCCGCCTGGGGAAGTCAAGAGTGCATTGGTAAAACCACAGTGAGGTAAGAAGAGAAATAAGAGGAGAAAAACCTTCCAGACAGATCATCCCCAACTTCATACTGATAGACACGAATGACCCGACGATACGCTATGCTAGTCAAAGAAAAGAAACCAAATGAATACACCGAAGGCACGGGCAGGCAAGAGCAGACCGAGACAGACACGCGCCACAAGGCCCAAGCTGGCAGTGCACAGGCGGGGCAACCTGGCGTCCAGGCAGGGACCTGGTGGGGCTGAGCCGCCGGGGAGGACGGGTGGCCTCGGGGCAGCTCACACTGGGACCAAGCAAGACGGGACAGGGCTGGGGAGGAGCCACATGGTAAGGGGAGCACGGTACCCACGGAGACAAGACCGGATTGGTAGACACAGCCACGGGGCTGGGGAGGGGAGCGGATGCCAGGTGGCTAAATCAACTCAAGCTAGAAACTATAACTCCTAAATCCTGACCCCCACCTCTGCCTCCAGCATGGGTAGTTGGGTCAGTGTGGGCCTGTTTCTCCCATTTCCACACGTAGACACCCCAAGTACCTGTCTGTAGAACCCCTGGAATGCTAGTCTAAGCCACTGAGGTCCCCTCAACCCTGGCTTTACAAGGGCCTGGGGGAGAATGCACCGCCGGACCCAGCAGAGGCCCCTCCCAGGACTGGGCAGGGCCCCCCTGCTCCTCCCAAGCCCTGTCTCTCCCCCTCCGGAAACCCCAGACACTTCTGCCTTCTATTAGGGCAACTGATGCTAGGCCCCTTCCCCTGGGAAAGCTGGGGTATGGGGCACAGGGAGAGGGGTCCGTGCACAGCTGGGAACTCAATGTACCAGCTGAAGCTCCTACTTCATGACCATGACCTCCCAGGAGCTAAATCTGGTCCCACTGGACACAAGGAGAAAGGAGGCAGAAGAGAAGTCCAGTAAAATCCCATCGGCTGAACGAGCATGGGGATTCTCAGCGGCTTTGGACTCCATCTCTGGCCCCCTGGCTTGGTCGCACTCCCTCCCTGAGGGAACCCTTGAATCTCAACAGGAAGGTGGGAGTGGCTCCCCGCACCCAGACCGCGGGCTGTCAGGACGCTGGGCTGTGGGGCAAGGCCCGCACTCCCTGCAGGGGGACGGGGACAGAGATGGGGCGAGGGTGGGACAGGGCAAGTGCAGCCCGCCTTGGGCAGAAAGGCCCATCCTGGGATCCTCTGCAAGCCAGGCCACAGGGGGACAGAGGGCAGGGGACAAGCACACAAGACCACCACACCACGAGCCCGGAGAAATAAGAAGACAATATTAACCCATCGAGGAGATACGTTCTGTGCAGATGGGATCCAAGCAGCCGCAAGACAAGGTGGCATCCAGACAGCAGCAGTCGGGAGGTGGGGGAGCAGAGAGAGACACAGGAAAGAAAAGAAAAACAAAAGCAAAGAACGTCAATACCTACACTGCACGCAACCTCGTTCCACATGTCCCTGACGCGCCGCTTAGGACTTGGGACTGACCGCCCGCCATGCACGGTCCCACCTGACCCAGGACACCCAGCAACTTGACCTTTGGGAACTCTGCCCCCCTTCTGGCTGGAGCCAGACCGGGGTGCGCCCCTAATCCTTCCCTCCTTGTTGCCCGCGCGCCCCCTGGTCGCCCACAGTGCGCCCTCCCCTGGGGTGGGGAGCAGGGGCGGTGGCACCTGGTCTCCTGGATCCACTGGTGGAAGGCGTTGGCGTGCTGGGCGAACTCCTGCCGAAGCTTGTCGTTCTCCTCCTGCCGGCGCTGCTCCTTCTGCAGCTCCAGCTCCCGCTCCTGGGTCCAAACGGAGGGGGACGCCGTGTCACCGGTGCCGTCCTTTCTTGGACGGGCACCGGGGAGGGGTGGGGTGGTGGGGATGGTCTGCCGTCGGGAGGGTCCAGCGGCCTCGGAATTTCAGTTTTCTGAAGCCCGACAGGCCCAGAGACCATTGCTCTGGGAGGCAGGGAGCACTGCATGTTGACCTCGACCCGAAGAGGGAAGCTGGCAGACACCCAGGGAGCTCAGAACCCTCGGGTCCCTGGCTCTTCCTACCCGGCCCCCCACGAACTCTGGCAAGAGGTGAGGGGAAGGGACTAATGGGCGGTCTCGTGTGCGCTGCTGGCCGGCTCCGAGACAGCCCTGGGCAGGCGGTGGCGGCACCTTGATGATCTTCTGCAGGTTCCTCCACGTCTCCTCCAGGGCCTCCATGGTGAACCAGGTGTAGGGGTTGGAGGCCACGCGGAAGCTCTTGATCTGGCGGTCCAGCTCGGCCAGCTGGCTGAAGTCGGCCTGCGCGGAGCTGAGGGACGAGCGGAAGGCGTCGTGGGCCTCACGCAAGGCTCTGATCTCCTCCAGGGAGTTGCAGCGCACGGGGTCGGTCAGATCCTCCTCGGCGTTTTCAAACCAGCTGTTGAAGGCAGACGCCTTTTTGGCGAAGGTCAGGAAGAGGTCCTCCACCTGCAAGCAGAGCCGCCGGGTCAGCAGGGCCGCAGGCCGGGAAAGGCAGGGCTGCTGCTGCTGGGGTGTGCGGGAGCCGGTGCCCCCACTTCTCTAAAGGCCTCTGACTTTCTCCGCTCACGGCACGTGAACGGGCGGCAGCCCAAGAGGCAAAGGCCCCCTGCTGCTGGGTCCAAGCTGACGCCCACCCCCCACCCCAGGCAGTGGGTCTGGGAGGCGGCAGCGGGTTTGCCCCGGGGCCCCTCGGCTTACCTTACGGAAGTGACTCTGCGCCTCCAGCAGCTTCTTCTTCCGTGTGGCCGAGTTGGCCAGAAGCTGGCTCCACCTCTTCATGAGGGAGGCGTGCCGGGCCTCGATGGCCTTTGACTGAATGTGCTTGGCGGCTAGCAGCTGGTCCTTGAGGGCGGTGATGTTGGCAATGCCCTCCTGCTGGAAGGCCTGCAGGCCGGCGTCGAAGGTTTCCTGGAACGGGGAGCGAACGGTAAGGCAATCCGAGGGCTTGGCGGGGACGCTGGAACCCACGCTTTGTGGGGGCCTCAGCTCGAGGGCACCAGAGTCCGTCTGGCCAGCTGCCCAAGCCGGACGGTCAGCCCAGAGTCCCCACCTTCTCCTGGCGGCCCCTGCCCCGGGGGGCGGGCGGAGGCGTGGGGCTCCCGTGATGTGCCACGCTCTTCCCACTCCCTCTGCCCGGAACGAGCGCCTGCAGTTTACCCTTGGGGACCTCGCTGAGATGCTCCCCTCGTGGAAGACTTTCCCCATTGACCCTGGCTTTCTGGACCCGGAGTCAGACACCTCTTGGGTGTTAGGTCCGCTGCACGCCCTACTGCGGGGCTGGAGCACGGACGCCTGGTCCGAGGCTCCCTGAGGCCCAGAGCCGCCCCCTGTGCACTGCTGAGGCCCTAGGGCGTTTCTCAGCGCACCAGCCATCTTCGAGGACTCGCTATCCGCACACGCTTCAGTCGGGCAACAAAGGGGCCACGACTCACCTGCTTGGTCAGGAGAGTCTGCACGGAAGACAGGTCGCGGCCGTAATCGTCCGTCTTCAGGCTGTTCTCCTTCTCACCTGGGAAACCAAGATATGGGTTCGATGCCAGCCTTCTTGGAACACTGAGGTGAATTAAGAAACCTGAGGCACGCTATCACCCTGCCAATGTTTAAATCCCGACCCCGTGTGTCAGCCGGGGCTCCCTCCTCCCTGCTGCTAGGCCCGTCCTCTAGCTGGGGCAGAGACGAGGTCCCTCCAGCTCATCTTGGATTGTGGTTCAGCTGTCACTTAAGTGACAGCAACCACCAGAGGCCCAAGGGTCCCGAAATCAGAGCCACTGGTTCCCCCTGGCCCGGGAGCCGGACTGCACCCTGGGCCCGGGCAGCTAGGGGACAACGCGGTTGTGTGTCCCCTACTGGGCCGTTTTGTCTACGCTGTGATGCCTGTCGCTTCTTCCCGGGTTAAGGGTTTTTGTTTTTTTAACCCTTGTGCTGACCCGGTGCCCAGCACCGCTGAGGCCCCCGGCCTCGGCCTCAGGGCAAGCCCCGGTGGCGGGTTCTTGGATACACCTGCAGTAGGTCCATTTCCTCTCTGGAGAAGAAAACCAACTGCTTAGGAAACAGAGGAGCTGCGGCCCCGCAACACGCTTCCTGGCCGAGGGGGAAAGGACACTGGGGCTGGGCCGGCGCCCAGCTCGCTCACCGATCCACGACTCCACCACGTCGGCCTTCCAGTTGAACTGAAGGAACGCCGAGTTCTCGTCAAGCTTTGCCTTCCTCTGGGCAGCAGCTTTCTCCAAGTCGGACACCTTCCCGTTCAAGCCCTTCATCTTTGAAGAGATGTTCTCCTCGTGGTGATTGTTCTAGGCCACAGAGAGGAGGCACACTCCGGTCAGCCTCACCTCCGGCCGCAGCCACCTGGTCCGCACCCTCCCTGCCCGCGAGGCGGCCGTGCGCCCCGCTGCCCTCCTTCCCGGGGAAGAGCAGGGAAGGCTTCTCTACGGGCAGCACGGAGAGAAAGCCTCGAGAGGGTGAATGCTGGCAATTCCACTCACAGGAATGAGTTCTGGAGAAATACTGAGGAACGTGCTGAAACGTCACTATGACGTATTCCTTAGTTTTTTTTTAAGTAAGGCTTCCCGCCCAGTGTGAAGCCTGAACTCATGACCCTGAGATCAAGACCTAAACTGAGACACCAAGGGTTGAACACTCAACTGACTGAGCCACCCAGGAGCCCCTCGTTAGTATTCATGATAGCAAAAGCTGAGAAAAAGCACACGCAGCCACGACTTACTACACGTCCAAAAAATGGCTACTATACATATGCAACAAAAACAATGGTTCAGAGGGGCACCCGGGTGGCTCAGTCGGTTAAGCGTTCAACTTGGACTCAGGTCATGATCTCGCAGTTCATGGGTTCAAAGCCCACACTGGCCTCTGTGCGGACAGCTCAGAGCCTGGAGCCTATTTAGGATTCTGTGTCTCCCTCTCTCTCTGCCCCTCCTCTGGTTGTACTCCTCCCTCCCTCTCTCTCTCTCTCTCTCGCCCTCAAAAAAAAAAAAATTAAAAATCAAATAAAAAAAAACAATGGTTCAGAAAAAGCGGACACTGACAATTCCTGAGCCCCAAACACTCAGATTCAGTCTTGGATAAACTGTATTTGAAACCATACACAAGTCAGCATAAAATGGAGAGAGAAACTCAGGGAGGAAACAAAGATTGTTGCTGACAGCAAAGCACTGGGCTCTTTGCTGGAAGGCTGCAGAATATTCGCAACCCAGTCACCGCCCAGGCCGCGGGAACAGGGAACACGCTGCAGGGGTGCGCGCGCGTAGCGATCGTCCGCAGGCCTCACCTCTTATCTGTACGCGGTACGTATCTGAAATTGGCTTCCTGTTAGGTTATTGGCCCACAAGCACAAGGGAGAAAAGCACTGCAGCAAACACGGACTTGAACATACTGCTACCTCCTACGGACCAGAGCTCTAGTCTCAAGACCAGACTTGTGGGACCAAATCCTGTGACAAGAAATCTTATCTACTCGTTACGTTTGCAACAGGAAGTTATAGCTGTTAAAAGGTGCTTGTCTCGTGGTACTGAACATCTGTCACTGCACCTACGTGACCGTGTGACTAAGCAGCGACCAATGGAAGCACCATGCTTAGTCGGGAGCGCCAACATGGAGTGACCTGACTTCACTACCGGTGAGAAAGCCCAAGACCCTTCCCGTCTGCCCACCCTTAAGGGCTGCTGGACAGAAGTAAACCTTGTGATTTTATTATTTTTTTTAACGTTTATTTATTTTTAAGCGAGCGAGAGAGAGTGCGAGCGGGAGAGGGGCAGAGAGAGAGGAGACACAGAATCCGAAGCAGGCTCCAGGCTCCGAGCTGTAAGCACAGAGCCTGACGCAGGACTCAAAACTCACAGACCGCGAGATCATGACCTGAGCCGAAGTCAGACGCTCAACCGACTGAGCCCCCCGGGCGTCCCAATAACCCTCGTGATTTTAACGCATTGGTTTCTAAAACATCCTGGACAGCAGCCAGGCTTCGCAGAGCCATGTAAATCGACGGAACCGGACCTACCCTATCCCGGGGGGCTGTACGTGTGGGGGAGTCAGGAAGGTGAGGCATGAAGACCTCGCCAGTGATCGATTCTTCTGGTGGCTTTGTTTTTCTTGTGTTTTCTACTACTTCTGCAAAGAGCTTGTGCCTCCCGAGAAACAAACTAAAAGACCAGTGGGGATGCTTAACGAAGGCAGGAAACGGAAGTGCCGTAGTGCAACTTTACCAACTGGCTTCAGAAAGGGAAATCATCCGACCAATCGTGTAACCCCTCTCTTCTCTATTCAATGCAGGAATGGAACTGCTACCAGTCTCCATGCAAACCTTTCTTGGGGGAATAGTCCAGGCAGACGGACTTTGCGCAGGCATGCGTCCCTGGTGTGGGAAGTGAGCATTTTACCAGCAGGCCAGGCTCACCTTCTTAATGAGGTCTTGTCCGTTACTGCAGACGTCATTCACACGATCCTTGTGCACAGTGAAGTCTGTCTCGAAAGCTTCGTGTTTCTTCAGTAAGCCCTGGAGTGGAAGCAGAAAGGCCAGCTGCTGAGAGCCTGGCACGTGCCAGTGCCGGACAGCGGGGACGGAGCACAGAGCTGTAAGTCGCCTGACCTCACATGCGTCCCAGTCTAGCTGGAGGCTGAGACTGCAGGGATCGATGCCGACAGGGAATCATAAAGGTGGGAAAACCAGGAGGCAGCAAGTAACTGGCAGCAGGCTGAGCTAGGGGATGGACGTCAGGCAAGGCCTTACTGAAGGGGTCAACTCGGGCTCATCAACCACTAGTGTCCCCCTGCCCCTTACAAGACCACACAGAGAACATGAAACACAAGAGCTTAAGACACATCCAACCGAACGGTTTCCCCGGAGTTCGGCTCCTAAGCAACCTTCCAAGTCTCCCTCCTCAGTACAAGTGAAGGAGTGGAGACAGGGCCTCTGCGTGGGCTTGTTGGGGCCGGGACTGTGCGGAAGATGGGAAACCCCTCCCTCTGTCTAAACCAACCGAGCAGAATGTGGCTCAAGGGCTACCCAGACTCTTGGGAACGCAAACTCGGGTCTCCATGGCTGGTGGCCCAGATATGGCAACTTCCGACCATACGGGAGGCTGTTCACCCAGCCCGTGGCCCTGGCCTGCTTGCGACCACGCAGTGTGGATGGCGTCGTGTGATGCCTGAGGCTAAGCCTCAAAGCTTCCACCCCTACCACCCTGAATGCTGCCTATGGCAGCTGGGCAAGGCAGCTGGAGGGGATGAGAGGAGGGGAACGGAGATGTGCTGGCCACCAGGGACACTGTCGTGGCTCCTTAACCCATAGCCCCCGTGCTGGCACTGCGTGAGGGGCCCCGCTCGAAAGTGGTGCTACCATGGGGGAACAAGACGCTGCTGCCTGTAAGGCTGTGACACGGCCACAGCCACGCGCGTGCTCAGGGCGTGGGTTGAAGTATGTCCCCTGAATACAAGGGCGTCCTAACACGTGTGTGGCACCTGTGAATGTGGAGCTGAGGTCCCTGCAGACACAGGTATAACCAAGTTCTCCTGAGGTCACCGGGGTGGGACCTAATCCAGCAGGAGTTGTGTCCCTTTAAGAGGGAAATTTGGACACAGACACAACAGAGAGAAAGCCACGGGAAAACAGACCCAGAAGGAAGAGCCACGTAAAACAGGCAGAGACTGCCACGAGCTACGAATGCCAGGGAGAAGCTGGAAGAGGCAGGAATGACCCTCCCCTCAAAGTTTCAGGAGAACGAGGTCCTCTCTGCACCTGATTTCAGCCTTCCAGCCTCCAGAACTACAGGCCCACAGCTCCCTGCTGCTGCACGTCCCAAGCTGAGGGCCCCAGGGGACCAACGGGCACGAGTATCCCGTGGAAACAGGGCTTCCTGACCGACCATGGGGCTCCGGGCACCAGGGCTGGCGGCCGGGGCGAATCTGTCCGGAGGGGCAGGGTCTCTAGCATGAGGTCTGGAGGACTGAAACCAACCAGCGAGACCACGGCGGCTGCTGGCCAAGAGCTCTCCCGGCGTGAACACAGCCACTGACCCAACCGGCAGGCGGCAGCACCAGCCTCTCTGACCTGGATGGCAGCAAGCGTGTCTCCGTAGTCCTCACTGGCTACCAGAGTCATTTTCTCATTGATCCAAGCTTCTTCCTCCTCCACATTGGCTACAAACTGCTGATATTCCAAAGACTCCTCCAGCCGCTGGCCCCTAATTACAGGAGACAGAAAACAATCAGCCCATTGATACTCTCTAACTTTAATTCCGACAGCTAACCTCTGCTTACAAATATTCACAAGGGCGGGGCGGGGCGGGGCGGGGCGGGGCGGGGGGCGGGGGGGACATAAATGGTTCCGTCAAGCCCTCTGCATAGTATACAGCAGAGATAGGGCTGTTTCGACGTGAAATTTGGGAACCATATGCTGGGTTCAGATCCACACCACGAGACCAGCTGAGCACGGGCCTGTCAGAAGTGGCTCTGAGCAAGCCAGCTGTGGTACATGCACACCCAAGAAGAGGGTCCAGGCGGTGGCAGGAGGGCCTGGAAGCTCCGAGCACGGCCTCACACGCTGCACCCACACGCGGGACACGCGCACGCCTTCCTCTGGCCACTGACCTGGCTGCCGCCAGCTGCTTCAGCTCCTTCCAGTGCTCCACAAACTGGGCCAGACGCTGCTGAATCTCCTCCTTCCCAATGGTGTTGTCATCAGACAGCTTCTTCCCAGTGTCCAGGACACCCTGATGGGCAAGAAGGATTAGACCAACAGCTCTCACCTGCTTCTAGATGCATCCAGGAAGAGACCTCAGCATCACATCCACAACAATCCACATACACACGACTCTGGGTTCGGACTGAGGGCTCATAAGCACCACAGGCCTCAGTGAAATGGACGAGAGCAAATATTTCTCTGCGTGTCCCCGCGGCCCATCCAGCCCCCGCAGTGTCCCGGCTGGAAGTGGCTGCTCACCTGAATCGCGGGCTCATGCGCCGCCAGTTCTGCCTCCAGCCGCTTGTGCTTCTTCCGCAGGTTCTGAACACCCGTCAGGTCTCGGCCGTAGTCCTCGGAGCTCACCAGCAGCTTCTTCTCCCTGGATGACACAACCAGGCACTCGCACCTGCGTGTCTTCAGCCGGACAGGTGCCGCACGAGCCGCGAAGTCTACGGACGCCACGCTGTCCTCTGCCTACACCTACCAATCTCTCCACTAATGTCCTTGCCAGGGATCCGGAGACGAAAGGCTCTACTTCCCAACGACAAGCGTCCACACACCTATCTAGGAGCACCTACCAGGGTGTCGCCCTATCAACCCTACTTCACCAAGCGTGCACACATCACACGTAGAAGTACGTAAAGATACGGACACAATTTTTCAAGGCAGTGAGGAACAGGAGACAGGATCTTGTCCTTAAATGACGATGTGTTTACATAAAGCTACAGCAACTCTGTGATGGGGGAGGAGTGACAGACAACCTCCTTCCTCCACAGACTGATCCTGCCGGGAGATCAGGCTGTCGTCTCCAGAGGGGCAGTGGTCAAGGACCCCAGGGATCCCAGTGCAGCCGTGCAGTGCTGCCACCACCCAGAAGCCATCGATGACCCTGCCACAGCACACCCGGACAGCAGGAGAGACCCAGCATGTTCTGCCGCTTCCCCGGAGAGGGCAAGACCTCATGGCCAGGAGCTCCGGACGCCACTCGGCCTGTGGCTCCCAGTGCCCGCCACCCGCCGCTCAGCGGGTGTCCCGGAGGACCCGGAATGGGAAGCCCCGAGGACACGTACTTGATCCAGGACTCCTCATCATCCATGTCCCGGAAGAACTGGTGCAGGCGATGGGATTCGTTCAGCTTCGCTCGCCGGGAGGCCGCCATATTCTTGATCTTCTGGAAACGACCGTTGATGGTGTCCCGCTTGTCCTTCACTTGGGAGGTGTCGAAGGCACTGCTGGTCATCAGGCTGTCTGCTTGGCTGTTCAGGTCTTTCAGGCGATCCTGGGGCAAGGGACACAGTGGGAGGGGTGAGAAACCTGGGACTCCCGTGTGATCATCCTCACCGACAGGCCACGCACTGCAGGCGAGCTCCAAAGTGCAGCACGTGGGGCCCTGGGGTTCTGAGGGATCAAAACTGCTTTTTTAACCGCACGAAGACATCATGCACCCCTTTCGCTGCGGGGACGTCTGCACCACGACACAACAGCAGTGGGGGGTGTCGATGCCTCGGCTCAAGGCCGAACCGGCAGGAATCCCGTCCTTCCTGGGCACCCTCTTTCCCTGAGGGGAGTCCTTGTACAAGCAGAAGGTGTTAGTGTTATTAAATATCCATCTTAGAGTACAGGCCACTTTTAACATCCTGTGTGACAAAACACTTCTGCCATGTACTCCGGCTCGGGGACCGTCCTGTGAAGGAGCACGTGCCATGAGCCCAACTAGCCGCTGTTTCATGGACCATCATTTTCACGCAAAAGGATGACCAGCAAACCACGATCATCCGGACGTTGGTATCTGACAAATACTTGTCGAGAACAAATAAAGTGAACACTGTCACTTTCGGGAAGACGGGAGTTTGCCGCGACTGATAAAACCTGAACTTTCATGTGAAAATGAAAATTCCAGCAGATGTACGTTCACCTTGTACTGCTTGACAGCGGCTCGATCTGTGAAGATTTTCCCGTTGAGACTGGCTTTCATGTCAGATGGCACGTGTGACACCATGTAACAAAACGTGCCAACGTTTAGAAGTCCTAACTCAGAATGTTTTCCAAACATTTTTGTAACATCACACGTGGGTAAAAAAATAAAAAAAACCTTTCAAAGTCCAAGACGGACCCACGGACTTTAATATTAAATGGTATGAAACACTAGTCAATAGAGTTTCAGAGTCCACTTTACCACGTACTGAGCTTGGTGTTAGCGCATCCGTCACCACCTGGATTAAAACACTGCCCCCTTCCTGAACTCTCTGGGGGAGGCCGTGTTTGCACCGTATCCGACACACTCCCACAAACTGAATTCAGAAGCAGCTACGAGAATCCAGCTGTATTCCATTAAGCCGGCCATTGAAGAGATCTGCAAAATTAAGGCCAATGCCCCTCTTCTCTACTTCTTTGGTTTTGGAAAAATAAGAATTATCAGCCATAAAGAAGGTTACTCGTGCTAATTTTTCATGAGCGCATTATTACATTAGGTAAATAAACTCGTTCTCAGTTTTACTCTTTTCATTTTGAAATAATTACAGGCTCATGAGAAGCTGTAAAAGCAGTGCAACCTCTGTGCGCCTGGCCTCTCCCCACGGCGGCAGCTACTGCAGAGCCAGCAGAACCGGGACGGGACACCGGTGCAGCCCACGGACCTGAGTCACATTTCATCAACTTCATAAGCATCCGTTGGTGTCCCTAGGAGTGCAAGTACTTCCACATACTGTGCCCCTCCGTGCAGACTTGTGTAACCCGAAGCGAGAGACCTTGGTCTGGGAGCACAAAGGAACTTCTCTGTCCCTTCCTCGTTCGCTGCACCCCACCCCTGTGCCTAACTCCTGGAGGCTGCTGCTCTGTTCTCCACTTCTATGATTTTGTCATTTTGAGAATGACAAAAAGCCCTTGAGACTCTTTTTTCAGTTTAACTTTCAAAACGGAACGAGTAACAGTAAATATGGACAGACGAAACCCCCGTAAACTCCCCCAGGGAGCCTTCGGTCATAGTGCTGTGCATAAAGCAGCCCCGAGGACACAAAGTTTGAGACTGAGGCTTGAACTAAAAGACATCACACTCCTTCCCCAGAGGTGCCGGTCCCGGCACAGCGTGTCCCCGACAGGACGTGGCCACCCGCTCTGATCACCTCGTGAGCAGATATGTCCGCCTCCAGCAGCTGGTGCTTCTTCAGCAAGTTGTTCACGGAGGCCAGGTCTTTGCCGTAATCCTCAGATGCCAGAAGGGCCTCCACCTGGCGGCGAAACATGAGCGTGGGAAGAAGCTGCGGCGCAGCGCCTGGCGCCGCAGGATGCACATGAGTGCTTGGGAAAACCCAGGATGCCCGGCTGTCGGCCAGGCCTTGGGACGGCTACAGACGTGTCAACCCCTGGTTCCTGTTGCTACAGCGACTCGGTCTGCACCAGCCCATGCGGTCTGAGTCCTTCTCCCTCCCTGTCAACCAAATGCAGACTCGAGAGCCTAGGACTTGAAATACTACAGCTGTAGGGTCATGGAGCCTTCACGGAGGCACAGGGGCCAAGTGCGCCGCAATCCCACTTCGGGAACCTCCCCCAGAGGAAGAACTGGCAGCAGGGACAAACATTAATGGGACAAACATTAACAGGCCAAAGTGTTGAGTGCAGTTGAGCACAGATGTCCCACCGAAGAGCCGGGAACACCGGAGCATCCAACGGTGTGGCAATGATTAAACTACGGCCCATCTGTGATGCACCCATGCAGTTATTCCAACGTTTAGGAAGACTTTACAGTGACTTAGGATAGCACTCCCAACACGTACTAATGAGAAGTTACGTCGTGAGCTCAACTATATATAAAAATACAGCTACGCTAATGTTCACGGAAATCCATGTAGACAAGAGATGGGCTAAAAAGTAGTCTCTAAAACTTTCTATTTCTTTACGCTTTCTCTACTCCCCGAATGTTCTACCAACTCTGACCTCTTGACTTAACTGCTACTTTGGTTTCCTTCTGGGCACAGACTCGTTAGGTCTGCCAGCCGCACAGCACAGAGCGTACCACTGCTTTCTACCTGCATCCCCTCTGGAGAGGAGGGAGCTACCGCCCAACTCCTGCCAAAAATAAGCTCTTCTTGATGCATTCATTCCCTCTGCTAATAAAACCCTAAAACAGACAACTCTTCTCTGATAACGAAGATTTCTGGGAAAAGGGGCACCCGGGGAGCCCTGCCCTTTCACAGTCTGGGGCTTACGGCCCGCCTGTTATCCCAGACGCCCAAAACCCTCCAGTGGTGGGAAGGGACACCCGCCACTACCTCGGAGAGCCAGAAGTCAAAGTCCTTGATCCCAGTGTTGAAGTTCTGCTGCTTGTTGGCTTCTTTCAGTTTCTGGCTCTTTTCGGCTGACTTCTGCACCAGGAACTGCCACTGGTCCGCTAAGGCCGCCAGCCGGGCCTGGGGAAGGGACAGGAGCCATGGGAGACGCGGATCCACAGAGAGCAACAGCAGCCTCTCCTCCCACCGAGTGACACGCGGTGAGAGGGAACAGAAGACCTCACGGGTGCCATGCTCCCCACGCTCCCCACCTGTAACGCGCACAGCTCGGTTTACGCTCTTAGGACTGTGTTTCAAAGTCACTGTCACGCCGACCGTACCTTGACAGCATCCTCGCTGCCAGCACAGGCCCCACGCTCGATGAGGGAGTTGCCCGTGTCGATGACACCACGGATCCGGTCGGCGTTGGCGTGCAGCTCCGCCTCGAAGGCCTGGTGCTTCTGATGCTTGCTCTGAAACACCGGAAAGACCACCTTTCAGAACCAGCTCCTGCGAGGTCACTTCTTTTCAGGGATGAGGGATGGCCAGGAGGAAGGGAAAGTGCTAAGAAACTGAAAGAACTGGGGGCAAGTGGCAATGTTTCTTAGTGACGGCAGACACCCAATTTGTGACGTATCCTAGGGCTCAGTGTTGGGGGTTCGGCAAAAGGTCCGCGCCAGGAGAGGAAACAAACCCGCTCAGGAGTAGGTGAACCGAGTCAGTTTTTAAAACGGCCGGACAGGCTACCTGGGAAGGAAGTCCTAGAATTATGTCCTTTCGAACATTCTGTATAAAACAGCAACAGCCGATTGGAGCTTTTAATCTACTTGGACATCAATTTCCCTCCACGGCTTTCTCCTTATCAGACAGAGCATCTAACAGAGAACCCACATCTGGCCCACTCCTCCTGTAAGGGCTGAGATCACTCTACACGGTCAGGCCGACCCTCCACGGACGGAGGAGAATCTACAGCTGCTGTAGACCCTGGCTCTGCTGCCTTCTTATGTAGTAGCTGACAGTAATCAAAACTCGTGAATATGGCCAATACCCAAGCTTGACAGTAGCTAGCAACTTATTTTTGCCAGGAAAAGAGAGGGGTAGAATGACTGGCTCCCGGTGCTGGGGCTGGAAGGGATTATTAAGAAGGCACAAAGAAGGGCTTAGTCAGGTTAAGCGTCTGACTCTAGATCTCGGCTCAGATCATGATCTCACAGCTTGTGAGATGGAGCCCTACATCAGGATTCTGTCTCTCCTCTGTCTCTACCACTCTCCCAACCCCCCGCCTCAAAATAAATAAAATTTAAAAAAAAATCCACAAAGAAACAAGGTCTAGGAAACACCACAAGGAACAATGCAAGGACACAGCTGTGGCACAATTCTGGGTGAGAAAGGGAAGGTCCAGGAGAAATTATTATTTGGGGGAAAAAAACTAAAAGAAAAAAAAAACATAGTTGGGGAAGGATTCTGCATCAAATGTTTCATTTCAGGGGCAGGAACTGTCAAAGGATGGAGGTGCCCACGGGGCACAACTCTGCTCTAACGGCCTCCTTCACGCATGCCGCTGGCCTGAGCCCCGGCTGAGACCAAGAAGGGTCCAATCCCGCCTGACCTCAGTCCAAGCCCCCTCTTCTGTTTCTCGCTCCTCAAACCCCACCTGTTCTGTTTCTTCCTTGCTTCCATCTGATCAAAGTGGTATCTGAGTTACATTTGGTCTGAAAAATCCCCTTCCCTAGGCCCCCGAGTGATCATATCCCCCCGCTTCCTTAACCTCTCACCCCCAGTCCCCGTTAGATTTGGAAGCAGAGCGTCTGCTTCTATGTCGTCCTTTAACCGTCCCTCTCCAGGGACTGGCTCCTCCGGGTGGCAGTCTGGGTGCGTCAGAAAACACACCGCGCCACAGACTCCCTGTGCTCGGCCTCCATGAACCGTGAGCACGAGTCTACACAGACAAAGCTGACTATCTAGTATTTTCGTAAGAGAAGCGCCCCCGGAAAGACAGCAGTTACCTACTGCCCCCAAATCAAACATTGCACAGAACTTGCCTCAGGGACATATGGGGAGAGGGGAGGGGGTGCAGGGCGGCAGGCTCATTAGGACAGAGAAAGCCACTTCCCACAGGGACACCTGATGGAGCGTGACGGATCATTAGAAATGAGAAGCACGGGTGAGGAGACACGAGTGGACTGTGGCAGCCACAACAAGGGTCTATGCAGAAGGACACAGACACTGACTGGAGCGCGTTTAACTAAAAACTCTTTTAAAAAATTAAAAACTTACCAGCAGCTTGGAAAGCTACAAAAATAGATCAAAACAAAAGTTCAGTACACCGAGGTGAACGCGCATCTCAGCCCTTCAACAGCAGCTCGTTTTGCTGTCATACTCCCCCTGGGAAGGCCCGGCGCTCGGGGCAGACAGAGGGGACGGCACAGACTTTGCAGAGCGGACACGGCTTCCACGAGGACAGAGGAGGAAAGTCCTGTCTCGTATCTGACCACCGGGTGACCCCCTTCCACTGCTTCGGCTTCGCAGAGGAACCCTCACTGGCTCCAGCACCGACACAAGGGACCGTCTTCCCCGCACAGCCCCCTCCCCTAACAAGGCCAGCCCACGTGCTGCCCCCCCCCCGGGGCCCCTCAGGGGTGAGCGGCCCCCAGGCCCCGCTCACCTGGATGTTGGTGGGGTCCTTGTATGACTCATCACTCGCGGTCTGCAACTTCTCGCTGATCCAAGCCTCGATCTCGTCCACGTCCCGGCTGAACTGCTGCAACGTCTGTGATTCTCCAAGCTTTGATCTCTTCTCAATCATCTGGGCTTTTAGGCGTCGCCACCTGAAGTGAAACAGAGCCCGGAGGTGAACGTCCCTGAGAACAGGACAGGCCGGGAGGCCGGTCAGCACCGAGCAACACCCACCTGTCCAACACCTCGTTGCGCCGACTGGAGATGTCGCCCTTGGCATAGTGGCTGGCGGCGATGAGCTGGTCGGCAAAGGACTGGAGGGCAGCGATCTTCTCTTCCTGGCGGCAAACAAAGGCGGGAGGTCAAGATGGGTGGGACGGCCGGGCCCGCAGGTCTTGCAAAGAGAACGGTTATTCTTGGGTGACTGGGAACCAGCTGGTGGCAGGATCAGAATACACTGACACTTTAGAAGGAGAGTAAAAGGCCAGGAGAAAGCTTGATTTCGACCATTACGCGAGTCAAGTTTAACTCAAGAAGTCTCCAGGTCACACTGGGGATAGGAGCTACCACACCAGGGAATGTCACACACAGAATCAAGCTAGTGCGAAGAGGGCGTCAGTTCCAACAAGATGATTTATAAATCAAAGAGGTTCCCATCTTCCTGAGGTGTATCTGTTCACACATCCTCTCTTCTTGCCCGCACGCTCTTCTCTGCTTTAACAATACATTTTTTCTCTGTGACGTCCCTGGTAAAACCTCAGAAATACCAGAATTTATATACCTAAGTTTTAAAAACCATTTTTCTATATGTCACTTTCCCTGGACCATACAGGCGTCTGTGGCAGGTATAAATGGGACCGTTCTTCCTTTGTACGCTCAATACTTGGTATCAAGCACTTCAACGTTAAGGCAGCGCCCCAAACTCTCTGACTTACGCAAGAGTGACTAGTTTTTATTCCAGTCGTTATCACAGAAAGGAGAGTAAGCCAACAAGGATAGACGTCCATCTGGAAACACCCACATTCAGACCTGAGGTACAAAGGCCTCACCTGGACGTTAATTGCTTTGTCGAAGTCCTCGTGTTTCTTGATCAGAGCCTCCACGCTGTCCAGCGAGTCTCCCTTGTCCTCGGTATTCAAGAAGGCCTCGCGGGCGGCCATCCAGTTCTCAGCTTGCTCGCAGTCCCGGTGAAACAGCTACGGAAGGGGAACGGAAGGGGAGGCACGTGAGAGGATGGGGCCTCTGGCAGTGACACCCTGGTCAGAAGGCCTGTGGCGGACAGGAAGTGACGGTTCTCATGCGTACCTGCAGTTCAAGGCACTGATCCAACATCATCCTGCGCTGAGCCCAGGCCTTCTCCAGACCCGCACGCTCCCGATCGAGAACATCTAGTTTCTCCTTGACCTCTGGGCTGGCGTAGTGCCCGTGGGCCAACAGTTGCTGCCCAAACTGCTCAAATGCCTGGAAAGTGCCAGCTCTGGCATCAATTTCTGTTCGGTGCTCCTGCCGAGGGGAGGGAAGGGGTCAGACCGAGAACCGACTCCAGAGGCCCCGCGGTCACGTCAACCACCAACTCGCGGCAAACGGCAGTATGGGCAGCAGAGGCGAGGTCCTCTCAGCCCCGCAGTGCCACCTCCTTTCGGCTGCTCAGCCGACAGGTCCACCTACCTGGTGTCGCTCCAGCAAGGCTTCAGCTCCGGTGACATCCTTGGCGAGCTCGTCGGAGGACACTAACCCTCGTATTCCGTTGATCCAAGACATGAGGTCCCTGGCAAGCAGACCCACAGAGAAATAGCTATTACGTTACCTGGCAAGTAGGCTTTCTGCCCAGGAAAAAAGAACTACACCATCCTCGTTTCAGAACGTTACTCAGGGTTAACTAATTAACCTACTAAATGATTGTTCATGGTTAACTAATTATCTACTAACCAATCTACTGAAAGGTTAACTAGTTGATTTACATCTCTGGGCAAAGTATTTCAAAGCCTCTTGTTCATCTTCCTGAGATGTTAAAAAAAATTGAAAAAAAAAATGAAACATTTCTCAGAAGACAAGAAACGAAGTTTGTAACTCAGATCTTCTGTTGCTCAGAGGAACCGGTTGTAACAGAGACAACAGCTACAGCTAAGTTTCCCACAGCCTCAGATCAAGTCACTTCTCTTCCAGCCCACGGCAGTCTCAGGCCTACACATGTGCTGAACCCGGCTTCTCCCTGATGTCCGCACACGAAGGGGCAAAAGTCAACATGTCAAGTCACAGGTCCTATGCGTCCTTCGATAAAATACACCCACGAGGGCAAATCCAGAGAGATGGAAGGCAGACTTGATGAGGAGAGGGGAGTGGGCAGCCATTCCTCGTGGGGTTCCGGGTATTCTTCTGGGGCAGGGAAAAGTTTCAGAACTACAGAGAGGTGATCATTATGTAATGCTGCAAACACACTAATTA
The DNA here is from genome assembly GCA_028646485.1 of Cryptoprocta ferox. Classification (NCBI taxonomy): domain Eukaryota; kingdom Metazoa; phylum Chordata; class Mammalia; order Carnivora; family Eupleridae; genus Cryptoprocta; species Cryptoprocta ferox. The sequence goes on from CM053568.1 coordinate 6,814,830, forward strand.
CTAATGAACTATATACCTAACTGTATGGGGGCGCCTGGGTGGCTCAAGTCAGGATCTCAAGGTTCATGGGTTCAAGCCCCACATCGGGCTCGCTGCCGTCAGCTCAGAGCCCGGAACCTGCTTTGGATCTTCTGTACCCCCCGCCCCTCCCCCACCAGTGCAGGCTCTCTCTCCCCCCCCCTCAAAAATAAACATAAAAAAAAAGTAACTGCATGTTACGTGACCTTTACCTCAGAAAAAGGAAAAAAAAAAACCAAACACCTAGCTGGGACCTCCTACTAGAGACCTGCCAGCCCACTCCTATCCCTACAGAGGAAATGCCTGGATAAAACACACATGTACACACACGCACACACGGGTGCAAGACCCTGGTTAGCACCAAAGCATGCCACAAAGAAATGCCTGTCCTGAATGGGTGCCAAGGACCAAGTCATAAATCACCCACCAGTGGAGCGCTACGTAGCCTTAAAAAAGACTGAGGTCCCAGGTCACAAGACATTCTACTAGACAAGTGGTTTGGACTCCTCAAAACCGTCAGTGTCATGAAGGACAGTGCAGAGGGATACCGTTCTAGATTAAGGAGACCACACTATCACTGCAACAGTAATTCTCAACTGGATCCTGGACCAAAAAATAAACCCTGGCTACTGAATGCACATTTGAGACCACGTGGAGAAACCGGACACGAACTGGATACAATATTGCCAGACTGGGTTAAATGAGGGGCTGAGGTGGAGAACTGATAAGATTTTCGGGTATTTGGTGAGTAGGAAACCTTTGCAGGAGACACACGTCCAAGTACTTAGAGGTAAAGGGCCATGAATTTGCAACCGACTTTCAGGTAGGTCAGCAAGACAGAAGCAGGTGTTTAGAGGTTAAGCCAATGTCATAAGCACTTCACTGGTGACTACAGGTGACGGATGTCACCCGTGTTCACGGCTTCATTCTTTTTTTCTACAGCCTTGAAATTTCTCCGAATAAAACAAGTGGAAGACACTAAGGTTCATCTCTAGCACGTGAAAAATCAGTCTAAGGAAGAAAGACAAGAGCGTCTGGCAGGAAATGGGGGGAGATGACGCACACATGCGCATCCTAGACAGGGAAGTGGACCCTTATTTTTGACTTGCTGGCGTCTGGTAGTTTGAGGGCTTCACGTCGGCCACAGAGCGCTTTCCGACCGCACACGCACACACTTCGCTGCTCCGTACCGGAAGTCACTGAGGAAGCGCTGCAGGTCATGAGAGTCGCCCAGCTTGGCCTTGCGCTGGTCCGCGCGCTTTCCCAGGCTGCTCCACGCCTGGTCCAGCTCAGTGCACTTTTCCTGCAGGTCCTCGGCCGACTCGGGGTGGGACTGGATCAGGCGCTCGGCTGTCTCCCCCAGGGAGTTGACCTACGGGAGCAGGGCGGTGGGTCGGCGAGTGAGGGACCCGGGCTCTGCCCGGCGGCGGCGGCTGCGCTCCGCCTGGGCCCAGAACGTCAGAGGGCGCTGCCACCGCTCACCTTGTCGCCAAGAGCCGCCAGATCCCTCTCAAAGCCCTCGTGCTTGCGCTGCAGGGCCTGGACGCTGGCCAGGTCGTGGCCGTAATTGTCTGTGTTGAGAGCCTGATTCTTCTCTTCAATCCACTCTTTGGTTTCGTCGGCGTCTCTGAGGGGAGACACAGGCGGTTAAGGACCGCGGAGCACGGCTGCCCTGAGTACAGGACGAGACAAGAAACGGATTTAGCTGCGCCCGTACACCGGTCAGTGGCTGCCACGAAAAACTTGAGAAAAGCAGAACACACGTTTATTTGCTCACTGTTTACCGAGCGCTCTACACCCCATGACCCGCGTGTCCCAGATGCCAGAGCCCAGATGTCAACCACATCCAAGTCAGCGAGCTTCGGGACGGCCAAGGTCAACGCGCCCCCAGCCCCGCGCCGCCCTCACCTGTGGAACCGCTGCACCTCGTGGGCGCTGCCCAGCAGCTGGCTGCGCTCCTCGGCCAGCTGCTGCAGGGACCGCCACCGCTCGTTCAGCTCCTGCAGGAGGACGCGGTCAGCTCGGCCACCCACCCCCTCGACCGCGGGCCCGCGCCAGGCTCGCACGCGGGGCAGATGACCAAGCGCCGGGGCCCGGCGTGCGAGGAAAGCCTGCGCCCCGACCACCTCCCGCCTCCGACCTTCCCGGCTGAGGACGTCTGCAGACACCAGGGCACAGCCCGGAAGGGAAGGACCTCACCAACGTCAGCCGCGTCTGACGGCGAGAACGCTCCGTGAGCACCTGGCCCAGACACCCCTCCCTCGCGTCCCCTGGCCTGGCGCCCGCCACGGGGCAACTGCTTCGTGAGCAACAGCTGTGGCCTAAATCCCAGAGCCTACTATCCCCGGGCACCGAGGCCGCGCAGGGCAGGAGCGTGCGGGGCCCGGTGCTGGAAGACACCCAACACTGTGGGGACCGGAAAGGGGCCAAACCTCTCCTGTGAGGAGGCGAGTGAGGCATCCCCGCCTTCCGGACACTACTACACTTCGTGCAGCTCCCGGCCCCGCTACCACCGAAGGGAAGACCAACTTTCCTGGTAAAACCTGGCGGGTTCCTGACCGGGAAAGCCGACCACGCCGCCCTGCTGCCTGAGGAGAGCGGACATTTGCCCAGGACACACTCGGTCCCAGGAGAGTGACAAGTGCAACAGCCGTAGTCAGGAGAAGGAAAACAGCGAAGGGAAGCGGGAGCCTAGGGGCTGGCCATGGTCTCTTACCTTGATGGAATTAAAGGTGGCCACGGTGTGAACCATCAGGCGAGCAGACTATGGAGGGGAGGGAAGCAGAAGAGCAACACTAATCAAGTGTCCACGAATTAAGAGACGATTTTGAGAAGTAAGTGCCATTAGGTCCCAATTGTCTACCAAAATTATCTTAAAGGGTCACTGTCAAAATTCTGAGCAGCCAGTGGAAAGGCACGAAGCACCCAAGAGCACGATGTGATTAAGTTAGCTCGCTGAAGAGTCAAGACAGAGTGCTGACGACCACCATTAAAACAGCGGGCTGGTGGGGGGCGGAGCCTGGGACTCAGGACTGTGAGTTCGAGCCCCACACTGGGAATAGAGATTACTCAAAAATAAAATCTTAAAAAGAAAACAAAACAAAACGCCAGCTTGGACAGAAAAAAAAGAGCTCAAAGACTAAGTATTCGTGTCTTCTTTCCGTTCATGCTACAGAACAGTCCAGAAAACACCCAACTTAACAAACGCTGGCACCAAGAACTTCATATGTCTTCTTGGCTACTGGGCTGCTGCTCTTTTCAACAGTGATCCCTCTGAACAAAGGGCAACAACCTTACCAAATTTAAACAGAACAGAACAAAACACTGAGTTAACTTTCTTCTCATCAATATTGGAATCAGATGCCCTTTGGGATCTCAGAGCCCACCTACTTTAGTCTGAAAAAAACCCATTACAACGCCTGTAATCGTCACATATGTTGGGAAGAGGACAGGCCAGACTAGAAAGCAGGTTCGTTAGGCTCCTCGGGTGTTCCTGGAACACACCCACGTGACACTTCCAACCAGTGTGGGCGTGTACAGGGGTTCAGAAGACACCTTTGTCTCCAATCCTTTTCAGAAATGGAAGGATTTTCTTTTTTTCTTTTTTTTTATTTTTTAGGTGGCCCTGGTGTTTATAAAGGCATCCGAGATATACTTCTGCAAAAAACACCTGTTACCAGAAAAACTCTGCCAAGAGGTTAGACAGGTAAGGGTGTTGCCCCTTCACTTCACCAATGATCATATATCGCTACAGAAGAACAATTAAGGTTGAGGAGAGAGAAAGCTGAATCAAGGGGAAAAGGCCTGCTCCCCGAAACGTGGAGCAGAACGATCAGGGCCAGGAGGCATGAGGAGGCCAGAAGCAAGAGACCCTAGTCAAGTGCCCTCCCTGCGTCTGTTGGGAATAATGTCTGCTGTGGTTGGTACATCTTTTTGTTTGTCCTTTTACAACTCTCTGCGGCATCTGGTATCTTCCAAGAAGCATTCCATAGGCCACTGGGAAAGTGTCTAGGTAGAGGTAATGTCCTTGTTCCTGCTCTGGCCTTCGGGACTGCAATCCTGAGGGCAGGGCCACGCCTAACTACATGGGGCCACCTCTACAAAGTTTATTCTGGCAACGACGTGGGTCATAAATGCCATCGTACTGAGCTTTTACATGGAACACCTTGCTCCCTCTAGGTTAAGGGTCACATTTTTAAATCTTTTAAAAAAACGTTTATTTTTGAGAGAGCGAGAGCGAGAACACGCACAAGAGAGGGGGAGGGACAGAGAAAGAGAGGGAAACACAGAGTCTGAAGCAGGCCCCAGGATCTGCACAGCTCTGGCCTGTCAGCACAGAGTCTGACATGGGGCTCGAACTCATGAGCCACGAGATCATGACCTGAGCCTAAGTCAGATGCTTAGCCAACTGAGCCACCCAGGTGCTCCAAGGAACACATTTTAAGACCCGACAGAGTCAAAGAATATAATGCCAGGTCAAAAAGAAACTACCCCAAACAAGTTCAGAAATGATCAAAGGCTCCCTAAATACTCAGAAACAAACCCACCGGAAAAAAACACATAAAGTATCTCTGTTCCTGAAAACCTTAGGAGACAATCATTTGCAAAGAGTTCTTACCTTCCATGGGGACGCGGTCTTAGAATCCGTTTCGTCCTATTCAGAGGAGGAAGCAGAGTTAGGCAACCGTACAGGCAGCACGAAACGACGTGCCCCACCCTGTGCCACCTGAGGCAGGGGTCCCCAGAGCCATCGGCCAGGCCGGCATCCCCTCTGGGATCCACGACTTATTGTGGCTCGGAGCACGCTGCAAGGCCGCTTAAGGGAAACGAGCCAGCAAAGAGAAGAAGAAAATTCTAGGTGTTTATGGAGTGGACAGAAATGAAGAGAATGAGGAAATAAGAAATCCACCAACTTTTCTCTGTGTCCTACTCATAGGAGTCCCTGAAGAAAGATAATAAACCAACCCAAACAATTGTTATGGAAAAAGTTTTAGAAAACTGAGGGGAGAGATCACTTTTATCTATTTTGGAGAACGGAAACAGAAACTGATTTCTGCTATTCCCTTCCCACAAAGTTGTACACACAAAAGGCATCTCTGAGGTTCTCTGAGGTTCAGGGACTGTATCCTTCCCAGAAACTCATCCCCAACACGATCACGTTCCGCACAGACTTACCCTGGGCATCATGCCATACACCTCCTACAAGAAGAGAAGAAAAGGACTTTCACTCTCACACCCGGACGCGGGAAGAGAATTATAAAAAGACACACGAAATGGCCAGAGAAACTTCTTAAGAGTCTAACGGACCAAGGGTTTGTATGTAAAACCTTTTTCTTAGGAAATGGGTGACTTTACCGTAAGGGCTACGTTAAGCAGTAAACGACCTTCGCAACGTTAAACGGGCGTGTGGAGAAGACAGGAGCTACTTTTCCCCACTGTATGAAGGCAAACAAGTTGGTTCTGGGGGACAGAGGGGACCCGACCACGCCCCGGCCCCACCTCTGTGCTGCGGGACATTGCGGGCCGCGCTAGCAAGGGACCAGCTTCCTGCCGGTAACGTGGCCCCCGCGCCACACCCGGACACTCGCCTGCTGCTGTGCTGCCTGCACCTCCTCTGCCATCAGACCCTCCGACTCCAGGTCTTCAGCCACCTTGTTAATGTCCTTCAGCCGTGACTCATTGGCCTTCAGGTCCTTTAAAGCCAAAGCATGATAACTAAGACTCGGAGAGTAATTCACAAGGCAGGCGAAATATGTTCATAAGCTTTGGTTTGAACCTACAAATTTCTGGTCAACGGGTATCCTACGAGCCAGTTTTTCTATTACTTGGGCAGTCACCCAAATCAGGAAATCCTGACTGTCACTATCAAGGAAGCAAGAAGATAATAGGGCGCTGGGAACAGTCGGTCTCAAATTTGCTAAATTAACTGTAGGTCGTAAACCATTTTTCTGTCTGAATGGAAATCTACTTTTACCTTTTTATTTTTAAGTTTATTTATTTATTTTGGAGAAATAGAGACAGTGCGAGTGGGGGAGGGACAGAGAGAGAGGTGGGGGAGAGAGACAGAATCCCAAGCAGGCTCTGTGCTGATGAGCCCCTATGCAGGCCTCGAACCCACAAGATCATGAGATCATGGCCTGAGCCTAAACCAACAGATGGATGCTTAATCGACTGAGCCACCCAGGTGACCCCTGCTTTTACCTTTCTTTGGAGGAAAATATGTGTTTTTATTTATTTTTATTTTTTTTTAAGTTATTTATTTGGGAGAGGGTGTGTGTGCGAGTATGTGCGTGTAAGCAGGGGAGAAGCAGAGGGAGAGAGAAAGAGAATCCCAAGCAGGCTCCATGCTGTCAGTGCAGAGCCCAACTCAGGGCTCAGATCTCATGAAGTGTGAGATCCTGATCTGAGCCGAAATCAAGAATCAGACCCTTAATCAATTGAACCACTCAGGTGCCCTAAGGGGGATGTGTTTTTAAAATGTGATGAGGGGCACCTGGGAGGCTCAGTTGGCCAAGCGTCTGACTTCAGCTCAGGTCACGATCTCTCATCCATGGGTTCAAGCCCCACGCCGGGCTCTGTGCTGAGAGCTCGGAGCCTGGAGCCTGCTTCAGATTCTGGGTCTCCCTCTCTCTCTGCCTCTCCCCCGCTCCCTCCAGGTCTCTCAAAAACATTAAAAAATTTTTTTTAATGTGATGCAATTCTGATGCCAGCCCCTGTGGAAGAAAAAGCCCCTCACCCACATGATCTGGTTCTACAACTCTGAAACTGAGAATTGGATACACAAGATGCCGTTCACGCACAACAATGGAATTCTATTGCGCCCTAGAAAGCCCTGGAGTCCTGATACGCACCACAACAATGAATCTGGAAAAACATCATGCTCAGTGAGAGCACTCAGTCGGCAAAGTCACATAACATAGAATTCCATTTATATGAAATGTCCAGAGTATGTAAATCCAAGGACAAAAAGCAGACTGTTTGCTGCCACAGGCTGGGGGTCACGGGGACGCTCCGATGGGTTGGCAGCGTCCTTCTGAAGCAGAGAAGGGGACAGTCGTGCAGAACCATGACGTACTATATGCTTCGGAACGGAACGCTTTAAGACGGTCAACTGTATGTTATTTAAATTTTACCGCAATTAAAAAAATACTTCTACGTGTTTTGGTATTTTACGTCCAAAAACGTTCTTAAAACCAGGAGAGAAAACTGCATGTATTCCCCCTGAAACTGCAAAGGTTTCACGTCATTCAGAGAGGGCCACACACAGCCAGTGGGGGCAATGTGCACCACGCTCGTTCCGGGAAACTGCAGTCACAGACGCAGAGAACCGAGTCTCCGAACAACTTTCCAGCACAGCTGGCAAGACCTCCCGTACCTTCTGGAAGTCGTCGAACTTCTTCTGCAGCACTTCAACCTGCTCCAAGTCGGCGCCCACCTCCTCGCTGGTCAGAGCCGCCTCCTTCTCATTGATCCATTGCTGCAGCTCATTGGCCTCGCGGAACAGCATGAAGCGCTTACAGCTCTTCTCCAGCATGCCTTTGCGCTTCTCGCCCAGCTCCAGCAGAGAGTGGTACCTGAGGTCATCGGGGAGGGTGACAAGAGGGGGCAAGGCAAGCCAGTTAGCTTCCTAGGGAGGCTAACCAGAGGGCATGTCACCGGGCGTCTCCGAGATGAGGGTCCGAGGCCATGGGTTTGTAATGACGGTGCCCAGGTGACAAGGCGTCAGAACACAGATGAGGATGAAGCCCCCGAGGCCCCGCGCTACAGCCTCGGGGATGAGTGCACACCACGCCGTTCATACCGCGGCGGCTCGGACAGCCCGGCACACTCATCCCCGGGCCAACGTCACGACCACAGATGACTGGAACCAAGCGTCTAGCACGGTAACACGGGGGTCATGCGAGCAGAGCTGAGAGACGAGATGAGCGTGCTGAGCACGTCTGCAGGGCCCCCCGCTCTGCTCTAACTCTGAGCAGTCGCAGGTGGCAGGGGAAGGCACACTGAACTCTAGAACAGCCTCACGCGGGACATTAGCCTCTCCGAACAAGAGGCAATTTCTAGAGCGGTATCTCTATTTCTTGGAAAGTTTTGGCAACTTCAGAAGGAAAATTAGGTCGAGTACAGAGTATCTGTACCACGTGGACAGGTGGAAGATTTCTTGAGAATCGAAGAATGCTCGAATTCTTGCGAGCTAAAACATGAAAGGCTGAACTGCTTACTACCTTCAGAGACGTGCAAATGACAAACTTAGTAAAACTAAGTTAAAGCTTAAAGAAAAGCTACCATCACCATCAAAGCTAAGCTGCTCACGGTGAAAGAAAAAAAGCAACGAGCTACTGAGAACGAGAGCACTTTAAAGGGAGGAACTCCGTGCCCTTCCCACTAGGGAACACTCCGCCACCAGCCTTCGGGCTCGCTGCTGACAGCCGCCGCTCCGCCACCGAAGCCGGCAGTGGGGGGACCGACACCACTCCGAGCACACGGCTGTGCACGGAAGCGACCCAGGGAGGCGAGCGGCCACCGACGGGCACAGCGCCAACAAAACCTCTCCCCTGCGAGTGAAGCTGCTGCAAGGCCACACAGTCCCCCCCCCCCCACCTCGTCTTTCTGGGTGAACGAGTGCCTCGGAGAGAAGCGGCAGAGGGAGAACGGGCATGGGCGCTTGGCGAGGCCGCCCGCCTACTCACAGTTCCTGCACCTGCTTCATACGCAGAGACACACTGCCGGCCTCCTTAGTTACGCGCGTCCTGCACAGGGGGCACAGCAAAAGCATGCACAAATTAGTGGGATTAATTCACGGGAAAGGAGAGCGGCAGCTCCGACTGGCGCCAGGTTGCGGGATGCTTAAAGTAGGGGCAACTGAGGCATCCATCAAAAGCTCTCGGAAGCAAGCCAGGCCACGAAGGACATCAGTAAAGAAAAAGCCGGCAAAGTAAATTAGAATGGTTAGTTCACCTTCGTTTTCCCGAAAAGTCTGCCGAGTTTGAGGTAGACAACTTTCCTGTTCTGGCAGCACCGGCAATGTCACAGAGCAAGGCCAGGGGGAAACAGCACTAGCATGAGAAAGACCCAGACGGAGAGCTTCAGAGGCTCCTCCAGTCACATATCGGGCCGGCTGTTTTGCTCCCACAGTTATGATCGAGGCCCAAACTGTTCTCCTGTCTCCATAGTAACAAAAAAGGTCTGGAAGTGGACAAATAACTGATCTTTTCAGGGATCGCCAGGGCCACAAAAATTCTATTGTTCTAAACTCCAGCAACAACATATCTTCTGGATATTTTTCAAGTGTCCAAAACGTTGAGGTCATTAGCTGAGCAAGACGTACCCTACAGGAGGGACACAGGTCAATATGGGGGCTTAGCTAGAAGACAGGGGACAGGGACATTTCATAAAAGATAACCTCCATCTCCAAGCACCAAGCACGGGAGAGAGCCGCTCTCTCAATAGCCTTTGAAAAGGGGCAGAGCTGTAGGGGTGCGGAAAGTCTGAAAACCAATTCCAGAGCATCTCCCCGACTGGAGGACAAAGGTTACGGGGGCAATGTTTAGAAAACGCTGTTTAGGAAAAGAATCTTACAAAAGCCAGGAAAGAAACAAAACAAACGAAAATAAAGGTATCAGTCAAAGGTTTTGGGCCCAAACAGGACACGAAGGTTACAAGTGACCTGGGGAGAATGGGCACGGGGTGGCCCGAGTGCACCAGGACGGTCACTCCAGAGCCTCCAGACACCACCTAAAGCTCCGCCTGTGTGGGGTGTGAAGGAAGCCCCAGGTGACACCGGGACCTTTGTGGTGGCCAGCGGGGCCCTTACTGGTGGTCAATTTGCTCCTGGCGCGCAGCTATGCTGCCCTGCTCCTCCAAAAGGTTCTCGCGGGAGGCCGACTGCGCCGGGTCTAGCTTCTTCACGTAGGCAGCCGGCACGAAGCCCTGGCGGTCGTTCACCTCCACTTTCCACCAGTCCTGAGGGAACAAATGGACAACTGTAAGCAAACTCCCGAGAAAGAGAGAAGCCAAGGAGGCCCGAGCACGCACACGAACACCAGAGCTCTAAGCGGGGGAAGGGGATCCTGTGACCGTGTCAAAGTCACTATGCACAAGAACTGAACCGTCAGTCCTCCGTGACCTGCCAAGCGTGGCGTGGGTCACGAGGGAAGCTGCAACGACACCCACCACAAAGAACATCCTTCTCTTTGTTAGACACGCCAGAACGACACCAATCCTGCAGCCACCAGCCACCCGTGTCTACGAAACTTTGTTAGAACGATCTTCACTTGCAGTAATAGCTACTGCGGAGCCAGCACACACACAAAATATCCACCATCACACCAAGTTCCACTGGATGATGCTGTTGGATAAACCGGAGTCAGACCAGAAGGGTGGTTTAGAGTCAAACAGAAAAATATAAATCACTGGTTTGGTTTGGTTTTCTTCCCCCTCACACTCCCATGATTAGGGTAAACTGGGGGTGCAGCAGTAAGGGTCCTTAACAATGGCTGTGGACACTTCTCTAGCCTTAACTAAGACCCTGAGGGACTTATCAGAGAACGCAGGGAGTGCCAAGTGCCTCACTTCAAAGCCACTATCAAAGCAGCACAGGTCAAGGGAAGGCGGCTGACGAACTAGGAAGCACCGAACTTTGAGAAGACAGAGCCTATGGGGTGACGTCACAGCAGTCTGCAACCACCTGTGCAGCTACATAGTCTAGATTAAGAACCAACAGTTCTTAAGAGGTCCCGAGAAGACCTGGCTCTGAAGAGAAGGGCTTCCACCTCCGGGTGTTTAATCTTGAAAATAAGCCATCCTCGAGAGAGCTGCTTCCGGGCACTCAGGAAGATGGACAAGATCCCCTTCTTGATTGTACACGGGGTGAACCCATATCAAGGGGGAAACTGACTGGGAGACTCTGGTCTCTTCTCAAATTCTAACCCAGCCTTATTTTAGACACGACGACTCACAGACATCCAGCTGAGCAAAACCAGTGGTGCTCGTGGAAAGAAACACACAACCACTTTCGATGCCTTGCCTTGTTGGTGCTGTTGAGTAAGGTGAGAATGTCTCCCTTCTTCATGGTAACCTCCCGAGGGCTCTTCTCCTGGTAGTCGTAGAGAGCCAAGACCAGCTCCTTCCCAGTCTCGTCATCCATGGGGGCCACTTGTTGCTAAAAATCCAAAGGAAGGGCACACGCAGTTAACAGATGTCTGTGGCGTGTCACCTAAGCACATGACAGACTCCAGCTTCAACGGACCACACACATATTTGAGAGTTCTTCTCTGAAGCTACCACTAAAATCTGACCCCAGAGCTTAAGCTGTTGGGAACCTTTACTCATTTTCAACTGTTCACACATCTCTGTGTCATAGGACGCAGCAGTGAGGTCACAAGAATGTGGCCTACGACCGGCACACCCACCGGAAGTACCCAGGCCCTTCAATTTCCCGCACACATACCCCCCTCCGCCCCTGCCCAGCAACCTCCAACTGCAGACACGAAAGCCCGGCTCACCCGGCATGACTGAGCCTGGTCCCGCAGAGCCTGAATGCTGCTGCCATAGGCGCTGAGATCTGACATCAAAGCTTCGTGTTTCTTCAGTAGAGCCTGAAACCAAAATCATACACTGTGACCATATTCCAGGAGCCAGGACGCCCCGTCCATGCTGCCTCACCGACCCACCATCCTCCCCACATAGCTGGTTCAGTTACACGGGGACCTGACCACCTCCTGCTCCACACTTTCTCTCCCCGTTTCTAAGAAACATCGTATTTGGAGGAAATAGAAATTGGGACTTGTGGTATTATGTTTTCTCCCTGCCCCTGCATGACTGTGCGGTGCTAGAAAAATTTAAGGGCGATAAAGCACGGTGGGGCACACCTGGTGAGCCCCCCGCCCCCCCACCTTAAGAAATAAACATTACCAACAAACCGAAGCCTGCCTTCCTTGAGGACACGCCTCTCCCTCGCCACACGTGACACTTGAGCGTCATCCACCACCCCCACCCCGTCCAAAGCTCTTCAGCTCTCCCCACCCCCATCTTCCCGGAGATTCCTATATAGCGCATGTCACCATTCAACTCTTCTGGGTTTTGTGAAGACTGGCAAAAGAGGCAGGTGCAGGGACTACACCTAGACCTTTATGAATAAATCTAAGAGTTTTGCTCAAAAACAGCCATTACGGGCAAAAAGCTCGAGGTGGGAGATAGGGACGGGAGGGCTCCTCTCTCCTTTTGGCAAGTTTTCATAGCGGAAAGTACAGAATCCTCTAAAACGCACTGAAAAGCCAACGACGCAGACGCTGCACCTTCCACACGCGGTCACCTTCCCCACAGCCCCAGCCTGAGCCCCGGCAGACCCCCACACGTGGTCACCTCGGCTGAGTCCTCGTCCTTCCCATAGTCGGTGCTGCCCACGATGGGCTCCTTCTCCCGCATCCAGGACTCGGCTTCGTTGGCGTCGGCAAAGTACTGCTGAGCCTGCAGGGAATCTTCCAGGTCCTGCCGCCGCTGGGAGGCCTTGGACTTGAGTGACTCCCACTTCTGATTCAGTTCACTGAGCTTGGCCTTCACATCTTCTGCAGCAAAATGGCCTGGAAGGCAGGCAGGGGAAAGGAAGTCCATGGAAAGGACGCCGACAGGTCGCAGGAGAAAAACGTCCTCCATGTGTCCATGGCACCTCTGCTACACCCCTGTGGCAAGCCAGGCCCCTTCGTAACCCCCAGTTTTAGGAAAGGGATGGGTCCCAGCCTTCTAAGTAATTTGTTCAACTTCTGCATCTCTATCTGGACGCTACAAAGCAGGTATCCCAAGCTGGTGCCAGTGATTTGACCATAAAGACATGGTAGCAGTGTCCCCACTGTCCTCAGTCACTGAGACATGTGTCAGGCTGTTCCATGTTCTGTCCTACGTGATCTCACCTGCGCCTCACAACTATGTCAGGAGCAGGTGTCATGACCCGCATCTCACAGGTAAGACATTCAGATCAAGAGGACCGGGTCTAGTCAAGGTCGTACAGTGAGGAGAGACTGGGGATGGTACTCAACCCCACAGCCCAGTCTGGCTCCAGTCCATGCACTCAACCAAGGAACAAACGGAGACCAAAAACAAAGCCACTAAAGCCACTCCCTGGGTGATAACCACTCACCTTCCTCCACCATGGCGTTCCCCTTCTGCGTAACTGCCTTGATGCGGGGTTCGTGCCCAGCAATTTCTGCTTGGAGGGCTTGGTGTTTCTTTAGCAGATTTTGGACTCCAATCAAATCTTTGCCTGAAATCAGAGACCACTCCCTGGTCATCTAAGCCATCAAGAGAAAAGGCAGCCCTGTCGCTCTTAAGATTCCACTGGAGTTCCAAGTTAAACTCGACCTTCCTTGTTCTGACATGCACCTCCTTTATGATCTAAGGGTAGAGCCCCTTCTCAAACTTGAACCTTATCTGACGGAGAGAGACTGACCTCTGTTGGTGGACGCAGCAATGGGTTCTTTCTCCCGAATCCATGTCTCCTCGTCCTCAACATCACGGAAGAGTTGCTGCAAACGTAGAGAATCCGCCAGCTTCTGCTTTCGGGCAATCATGGGTTCTTTGAGTGCCTCGTAGCGAGCCACGAGGGCTTCCTGCTTCTTTTTGATATTTTCAGCATCAAAATGGCCAGCATCCTGGAACTGGCGGGCCTGAATGGTGATGCCATCAATTCGATCCTGGGAATAGGAAGGGACAGAGTCGGGAAAGCTTGGACCAGCACCAGCAACTATGCTCTGGTCTGACTGTTAACTTCAACTATGGTTCGGTCATATATGAAGAAAAAAACCACCACAGTGGTTTTCCCAGCCTGGAGAGTAATTTTTCTGCCTTCTCTTTCCCTCATCTTGGGCTCCCAGGAAGCTCTGGGGGAGGAGTTTGATTTGAGAACACATAGGGTCGGCTAAGAAAATCAATACCTTTTATCCCTCAGAAAAAGAGCTTGGCCTGGAAATCACCTGCCATTCTCCATTCCCGCTTTTCCATGACCCCAAGCAACAGCCCCGAGTCACACTACCTGGTGAGCGGCCACGTCAGCCTCCAGCAGGGCATGCTTCTTCTGGAGGTTCTGGACGTTGGTAAGGTCTTTGCCATAGTCGTCTGAAGCCAGATGACCTTCCACCTCATACAGCCACAACTCGATATCCTCAACGTTGCGGTTGAACTGCTGCTGCTGGTTGGCCTCGCGAAGCTTTATCCCTAGTCAAAGGAGCAGGTGTGACTTTGCACGTGTTAATACTGTCCCCCTGCCAGTGCTGCTTGTCAACAGTACTTAGCGAAGAACTAAGGGTCAGCGATCCAGTTACTGCTTCACCCCCACCACAAAGGTAAAAACAAAATGCAGACTTGAGACGTCTTTTATTTATATATTTTAGATGTTTATTTACTTTTAGAGAAAGAGAAGAATGTGCTTGTGCGTGCACTGGAGAAGTGCAGAGACATAGAGTGAGAGAGGGAGGCAGAGAGAATCCCAAGATCCATGAGATCTACTACCTGAGCTGAAACGCTTAACCACGTGGGCTACCCAGGTGCCCCTGGAAGTCCTTTCAAAAGCATTCTAATCCCCAGAGAGAAGAGCACTTGAGAATTATTAAAAGCCCTTGGCTCTCAGCTGAACTCTGATGTTCGGCGATGAGGACCGGCTCGGTCAAGTGCAGGTGACCACACCACTCCCTTCTCACTCAGGGCCCCCCCACTACCCAGCACGTCAACCACATTTACCACGTTAGCAGAGCATCAGGAGCCCGAGGCAAGGAATGCCTACGCGGGAGAGGAGCCCACAGGCCCGAGGCTGCCTGGGTCACCTGACCTGCGTGGCGTGTGTGCCTATAACACTTCACCAGGAAGGGACACCTAACTCCCCAACATCCCTCGCACTATCCGGGGAGACTCCTTCTCTTACCTTTCAGTTCAGTGGCTTCCAGCAATTTCTTCCACAAACTGATGACCTCATTCATACGCGCCGCTACCTCATCCTTGGCATAGTGGTTGACATCAATCAGCTTTTGCCCCGCTTTCTCCAGGGCGTCGATGCGGCTCTGGTTGGCAGAGAGCTCAGCCTCAAAAGCCTGGTGCTTCTGTACTTTTCCTTGTAGGTTGGATGGGTCCTGCCAACAAAAGAAAGAAGGGGGTCCTACCTTGAACCCGAGCAGGTCAAACTACCCTGTATTACCTTCGTACTTCTCTTTACTGACAGGAGGCGGGGTGCAGAGGACGGTAAGCTTACGTTAAATAGTGTAATTTTTGTAATTCCCTATTCTTTCTTTAGCTACGATTTATCTGAGAGCTGCGTTTAGCTTCCTAGCCAAATGCGACACCACAACGCTGGCAGAACATTACTTTATAAGCTTCATCTGTGGCGGTTTTCATCTTCTCATTGACCCAGCTCTTGAGCTCATCAGAGTCACGGAAAAACTGCTGCAAGTGGAAGGAGTCCGCCAGCTGGGCCCGGCGACACATGGCTCTCTCGTGCAGGGCGTTGCGGCGGCTCAGCAGCTGGAAGACAAGGGGCCTCGTGAATATCCCGTTCCTGCTCCCCAGAGACTTCTTCCAGCTCCAGAGGCTACATGGGCAGGAGGGCGGGGACAGCAAGGAAGGCAAGGGCAGAACAGAACGTACCGCATCTCGGCGGGTGGCCACGTCCTCCATTGCATAGTGGTTGTTCTGAATCAGTTTGGTTGCAAATTCATCCAGTGCCTGGGAGGGAAGAGTAAGGGCTCTTGACCGGCAAGCACGTGACTGCACAGCTCGGCCTGAGGAGCGAAGTCACTACCGAACAGGTCACAAAACGCTCTAAACCAGAACACAGGTCTAAGGTTTGCTGTGACAACATCTACCCCTCAGCTTTTGAGTTTCTGCCTGATGTTATTAGTCAGATACAACAATATCATGCTAGCTCCCTTCAGGACAGGAGACATTCACTGCAGTTGATGTCATGCCACATCTGATGTGATCAGACGGGGGTCAGAACAGGTTAGCAGCCTGTTTTCCAGAGGAAAAATACCTCTTATGCGAGCTCCAACCACACACTTACTTTTTAAGAGATTCTATTTTTAAGTAATCTCTACGTCCAACGTGGGGCTCGAACTCAAAACCCTAAGATCGCACGCTCAGTCGCACGCTCCACTGACTGAGCCAGCTGGGTGCCCTGAGCTCCAAGTGCTTTTAGTGAAAGGTAAATCTCAAGGTGGAGGTTTACACGTCAGGGAAAGATCTCATCCCGCGAGCTGAGGCAGGCCTCCCAGCAGACCGTGAACCGCCTCCGTGAGATCTGAAGCCCCCACAGGAGCGCCTCTCCCGCAGATCCTCTATCGCATCTGCACGGAAACCCTTGAGAAGAACGGACACCAGGCTGACTCTAAGGACCACTGGAAGGAATGAGAACAAAGTCTTACTGTAATCTTTTCCTCCTGGGCGCTGAGGGATTTCTCGAAGTCCTCGTGCTTCTTGAGGAGTGCCTCCACACTATCCAAGGAGTCCCCCAGGTCTTCATTCAACAGGAAGGCCTTGCGAAAGAGAACAGAAGAGCTCAGAGCGACACCCTAGCCCTCTCAGCAACTATGGCTGGAAAGCAAAGGATCTGCTGGCCAAAATACGAAAAGGAAGGGAGGAGATTCTATAGCCATTAGACTTCTTAGATCTCTTCCTGAAAGCCTGACGTCCTTTTGATTCACTTAGCACTTCACGCTATTGTCGGATTGTTTTAAGTCCCAGACCACAAAACAAAAGAAATCTCCTCTTCGGCAAAAGACAATTTCACAGGAGCAGACTCCTGTCCAAACCCGGGGCCAGTCCCGAGGGTCGGGCAACCCCAGCAGTGGGAGGAGGGCTGGCACAGCCGCTGGGCGCCCCCCCGGGCAAGCCCTGTCACCCGACCCACCACACAACACGGGCACGAGCCAGCCCCCCAGGCAGTGCGGCGGCCGGAAGAGACACGGTACCTCCTGCTTGCTCATCCAGTTGTCCACCTGCTCCGTGTCGCGGTAGAAGAGCTGCAGGTCCATGCACTGCTCGTACTGCTGCCGGCGCAGCTCCCACAGCTCCAGCAGGGCGGCCCGCTCCTCCGCCAGGACGCTCAGCTGCGGGGAGGGGGGGACGGAGGCCGCGTGGCGGGGTGGGTCCTGCCGTCCCCCCACCAGGCCAACAGAAAGGCTGCCCTGTCTAAGCCTCATGCTAATCTTTGGGCCTTCTCTCTGGTTTGCAAAAGGGGACAGATGACATTCGTTGTGTCAGCCGAGTCACGGGAAATCACACAAATCACGTGCAGCTTGTATGTTTAGGCTACATAGGAGGAAATCAAGTTGATCTAGAATTAATTTACTGCCACGTTTTCACAGATGACTTAAGGTCAAAATGGTAGGTAAACGTTAGGCAGAAGAGAAAGGGCATCTGTCTAAAGGCAGGCAGTAAAAACAGAGTAGGGACTCTCAGCTGAGAAATGTCAACTCAGTGCATCTTCCATAAAACATGGTAAATTCAGGAATGCCCTGGAGATAGTTTTCAGGCTCCAAAGTTGACAACAAAGTGTGTCTCTGAAAAGTCTCTTCTTAGCCTACACAATATGACAACAGCATCAGCACCTGTTCCTCAGGCATCTTTATACTCAAATGTTGTGAGACTTTGAAATTATATACTTACACATGTAATTTGAAAAACATCTGTTTCCTCTTGGCTCCAACTAACTAATGCAGGGCTCAGCTCCCTGCTAGCTCCCCTTTAGGTAGGAAATGTGACATAAACGTCCCTAATAAATGGAACTTTCTCTGATCAATCACCGTACTACCTAGGTCTTCTGTTTCGGTCTCTCAAGAAACTGCCCTTGAACTTCCTAGCACAAGCTCTAGGTAAGCTTTCTCGTGCACCACGGTGAATGCAGCCTGGATACTCATCCATCCATACTCATCCATACTCATCCATCCATACTCATCGGTATGGACCGATACCAGCTTTCAGAGACTCTCAAAGACCCTCTCCCTCTCTTACCTTCTCCCTCACTTCATCTGAGGCATAATGCCCAGCAGTGAGCAGGGCCTGTCCAGACTCATCTGCAGCTTTAAAGCTGTCCTCGTGAGCATCGATTTCACCCTATAGGGCAAAAAAGCACAATTTATGCCTGGCAACTTATAAAAGAAAACAGAGTGGTTGAATTTTAAACAAATTGTTACAAATCAGAATAGCCCATTTCCAGCACGGAGCAGGGTCAACCATGAGGCCAGGCTCCCTAACACCGGCCTGGGTTACCAATCATGAGGGCACCATTTACTGAGAAGCCTCTTTGCCACTGGCTGTTCAGGCCACCTCTGTCTGTCCAAGCCTGTCGTGTTCCCACACAATTAAGGGTCTGAGCCCTGTCTTCTGTTCCACCGGTCTCTGCCCTCGCTGTGACGGATGGGCAGGTTTAGAATTTTACAGCACCTGGCAGGGTGAGTTCCTCCCCTGGTCCTACCTTGTTCTTCAAAATGCTCTCAGCTGTTTTTGAATTATTTTTTTTCCACGTCAATTTTAGAATCAGCTTGTCTCATTCCAGAAACAAAGGCCTACTGGCCTGTGTGGAACTGCATGGAACGTATAGATCGTGGGGAGAATTTTTCCAGCTTTACACAAGGTCATTCCATTCACGTACGAGGTACGGCATTCCACTTTAGACGAAATTTCCTTTTTCAGTCTTTCAAAGAAGCCGAACAGCTTTCTCCACAACTTTTGCTCCATGTATTCTCAAGTATCATACTTTCTGATACAAGTAACATTTTAAGAAAATCATGTTTGTTTGTAACTGTTGCTAGCGTAGACTTTTACATCTACCATATTAAAAACCTCTCAGAAGGCTAGAGTAATACTTCCTAAAATCCTGTTTCACAGTGTTTTCCTAAATTACTTAGCCATAGAAAACCTTTTTTTATTTTTAATGTTTATTTATTTTGAGAGAGAGAGAGAGGGAGAGGAAGAATCCCAAGCAGGCTCCGTGCTGTCAGCACAGAGCCCAGCACAAGGCTCAATCTCACAAACCTGAAGATCACGACCTGAGCCAAAACCAAGAGTCAGACACTTAACGGACTGAGCCTCCCAGGTGCTCCAGAAACCTTTCTTTTTAAGGTAAAGCCTATTAAAACCCCATAAAACTAGTTTTCTGTGAAATATACTTTGGGGAAAAACCAGAGTAAGAAACTTACACCAAGTATGAAATTCAGCATTTAAACGGAGACACTGTTTAAGATGGCCTGTGACTATTGTGCAAACTAGCAACACTCTACCTTGCCAGGGCACAGCCCTTCACTTTTACAGACCACTGTTAATCTCTCGACATTTAACCCGCTTCACCATGTATGAGAAGCAGGCAGAGCCATGCTCCAAAGGCAAAATCAACAATAATCCTATGGTGGGAGCCAGCTGTGAACAAAATTTCAGCCACTCTAAGTGAGAGCGATCTACCAGTGCAGGACAAGGTAACATCTTCCCTTCTGGAAGATGTCGGAGACACTACCTTGTGCTCCTGATGCCTGTCCAGCAGGGCTTCAGCCCCAGCCACATCGTTGGCGAGTTCATCTGCATTGATGAGGGCTTTCATCTCAGTCACCCAGCTGGTGAGGTCGCGGAAGTCAGCAAGGAAGCGCTGAAGCCTAGGGAAAACCAAGAGAGGCCATCAGAGGTGCCGTGTTCCCAGTGGAGAGCTCAGGATGGGAAACGCCTCCCTAAAGCTTTGAACTCCTTCTCAGTCCTCTGAGGTCTCTGGGCTCTAACAAACCTCGCAAACTCTAACCCTGGGATACAGAGGGCTCTTCCATCTAGACTGTCCAGGAAAGCAAGAGAAGGCTGAAAGCAATCCTTTAAAACCTGGGTTCTGTCCATCACTGTAATTCCCCAATCTGGCCCCTCATTTCCAACCTCCTTGGCATTCCCAAGTTTGAGCTCTGGTCAGTCATTAGCATTCTTTCACTTCCCAATCCTGGATTTACTCAATTTTAATGGTATATTTCACTGGTGTTCCAATTACTAAGGAGAGATTTCCACTTCTATTGGTCGTAATGCAGTGATAGAAGCCGGAAGGATATTCATAAAGTTATAATAAATGCTATACACACACACACACACACACACACACACACACACTACAGAGTTGCCAGTCTCCAAACGTAACACAGATAGGAAAGTCACTGGCACTTTCTGTGTACAGGAGCCCGGCAGGTGTACGGCAACTCGCTCTCAGCAGGTAGAAGCTACCCCTAGCCCCGCCCGCCCTCTCTAAGAGTGGTCCAACGCAGGCGGAGAGCGACTTCCTACCTGTAGGAGTCATTGAGGCGGGCGTGTCTCTCCGCGGCTAGGGTCCGGATCTGCTCCCAGTTGGCAATGAGCTCCTCTCGCTTCACGTGAATCTGTGCAGCGCTCAGAGGGTGGGACTGCTGCAGGCGGTCGGCCTCGGCACACAGGGCTTTGACCTGGAAACGCCCTCCATCAGACCGCGCTCCGGCCCCTTGCTCGCTTCTCTATGGAATGGGCTGCTTTCAAAACCTACCTTGTCCTCCAAAGCAGCAAGGTCTCTCTCCAGACCCTCGTGCTTGCGCAGCAGAGCCTGAACGCTGGCCAGGTCTCGGCCAAAATCGTCAGAGGCCATCAACTGCTCCTTCTCCTTGATCCAGCTGATGGTCTCATCCACATCCCTGTGGAACGGAGGCACCAGTGCAGCCACTCATGGCGACTGTGTAGGGCTGGGAGTGCCGCCAGGGCAGCTCCAGCATCCTCCAGCATCCACGTGGCACGTGCCACATACCCACCGGGCCCCCCCCACGCCCAGCAGCCCTCCATGGCACGGTACCTGTTAAAGCGCTGAACCTCAGCCGCCCCAAAGAGCTTCCCCTGCCTCTGAAGGGCCAGTCCCTTCAGCCGCTGCCAGGCTGCGTTTACTTCATCCTGCTTGGTCTTGATGGTTTCCTCCTCGGGGTGCTGCTCCTACACGAGGGAGAGCACAGACCGGCCTGGGTCCTGAGCCCCAGGCTCCTCCTGCCAAGTGCCTGCTTCAGCAAACCTTCCATCTTTCTGAAGAAACACTGGTTTTATGCATGAAACGGAGTGAAGTTTGTTCAAAACTAGCTCCCGTTTCCTCTTGCATAAAAAGGGGAGAGCCATTGTCTACCCCCGGGAGTAGCTCGGTCAGTCCATACAGCAGTTCTGGGCATCAGCACCAAATACCTTCATGTTAACACACACCTCAGCTGCAACCCTGTGCACCTACGTCTGCCCCAGGAGCTGGAAAATCCGTGATCTTGGACATTCGTGAGCCTATTGAGCATTCCTGCCTGTATACACGGTCTTCGGGGTGTGTTCCTGACTTCAGATTGGAGCTACTTCTTTAAAAGTCCCCTTCCCCACGAACCACATTTTGGTTATTGTTTTGACAAAAATGTGAGGTAACAAATGAAGCATTTCAGGGTTCTGGGATCCATCTATGAGATCTTAGGCTTGGCCTGACTGCTCTTGTCAGCACGACCCTGGGAGGCCCCAAGATTCTGGGGCAGGGGGTAGGACAGAGCATATCTCTCACCCTGGAAGGATGAGGCATTTCTGAGGAATGCTGGCTCCTCTTTCATCGCTGGCCAGAAAGGCAACAAGTACCAGCCCTGCAGCAGATCCATAAACTTAAGATTTATATGCCCCAAATCAAATTTCCCTGGAACCAGAAAGTCCAGTTCCTACTTCTTGGAAGTCTCTGGAGAGATTGCCAAAGAGCGATTTCCACTTTCATTGGTCATAATGCAGCAATGTAAGACGGAAGGATGTACATAAAGCCGTAAACACTATGTGTGCACTCTGACCCCTGTAGTGGAAGCCGGCGCTAGAGCAGCTCACAGGAATGGGCACGTAGGCAATGGGGAAAGGCTGCACTGTCCCCTCTTGATGGCTCGGAGCTGCCAGCAGAGAGCCTATTCATTACGAGGCTCCCCAGGCTCCCAAGGGAGCCCTGGGAAGCTTCAAATCAAAAAGAAAAGGAGGAGCAGTCAGGCGTCAGTGGATGCCTGCCAACTCTAAGAAGCACTCACCACCACACCCTCATCTGAGAGCCCAGGAGCCCAGCCTCAGCAGCCCTGTAAAAGCACCACCGAGCCCTACCCGAAAGTGGGTGGAGGACACAGATCAAACGAACTCGGCCCTTCCTGCCCACGGCCGCAAGTCAGAAAGCAGTTTCTAACTTAGGAGTAATCAGCATTGCTCCCTTATCGAAACAAAACTCCGATACATGCTTTCCAAACCGTATTCACACAGGACTCAGGGAACCGATCACCAAAATTTTCTTCTGGAAACACCAGAAAGCTAGTATCATGATGTGGGAAGAGGCACGCGGCACTTTGCCACCTACCTGAATGAGTTTGGCAGCAAATTGGTTCACTTCATTAACTCTTTCTTCATGGGCAGCCATATCGGTTTGAAACTCTTCAAATTTCTTCTGTAAAACCTCCACATGCTCCAGGTCCTGGCCCAGCTCTTCGGAAGTTACGATTGCTTCCTGCCCAGGAACCCAACAGAGTCTCAGTCACCAACCAACATTCAGGGACCATGGCTCCCAGACACTTGTCATGAGCGAGGCCCACGGGGATGGGCCACATTAGCTTTCGTGGCTACAGTTTTCTGTGTCATTTGTGATCTGAGCTCCTCTCCTAGTTAAAAGGTTGAGCTCAGGGCACGTCAGGCTGAGATTCCAGGTTTCAGAATTACAGAAGGGCATGCCACGGAGCAGCCGGGGCTGCAGCATGCCCATGACCACGCGCCTTCTGCTGCTCACACCGGCCCTCGGCTGGGCACGCAGATGCTCTTCCCCGTGCTCTTGCTAAGGCTGACTCAGCAAACCCTCCTCCCGAAATGTACCTTGTCATTGATCCAGTCCATCACATCCTCGCACTCGCGCAAATACTGCACCAGCTTCTGCGCCTGCAGCAGTTTCACCCCCTTCTCCCGCATCTTCTCCAAGAGCAGTTCCCACTGGCGGTGCAGCTCCATCAAACGAGTCTGTGGGTTAGAAGATCAGCCCCAGAGATCACAACCATCCCGCAGGTCAGAAACCCCACAAGTTGGAGCTTGGAATACGTCTTTTCAAAGATAATCCCCCCCTCCCAATATAATCCCCACACAATGAGGAAACCTAAGTGTGAGAATAGGAAACAGCATCCACTTTACAGTGGTTTGCTAGGTCTTAACGAAATAGCTGACATTTCACAGGTGGATTTATTCTAGTTTACTTCAGGGAATTATTAATCATTATTATCAACTATTATATAAATAATATATATAAATGCATAAATAATAATTATGTTATTTATAATTGTTATTAGTAATCAAATCATTAAGTGAGATTCCTGGGTCGGAAAACTACTGGGGAAGGAGAGACAAGGAATTAACACGGAAACAGCAGAAATTGCTGAAGGGTTACTATGAATTTGTGGAGGTAGAGGGAAAAAATAAAACAAGAGGTCCTAGGGGCATCATGAATGCAAAGAAACAATGATGAGGCACAAGTAAATAGGAACACCTTCACATAAATTAGAAAAGATGGGGAGGGGGTGCCTGGGTGGCTCAGTCGGTTAAGCGTCCGACTCTTGATCTTGGCTCAGGTCAAGATATCATAGTTTGTGGTTTTGAGCCCCGCATCGGGCTCTGCGCTGACAAAGAGCCTGCTTGGGATTCTTTCTCTGCCCCGCCCCCGCTTGTGCACACGCATGCGCTTGCTCTCTCTCTCTCTCTCTCACACACACACACACACACACACACACACAAAGGGGGGGGGGGTGTCCTGAAACGTAATATGCAACTGACAAGGATTCTTGGCAGAAAAGGTTTTGGCACTTCTGTGAAAAGACAGTTTGTGGTACGACTCAGGTTAGGCTCACTTCAAACCTCACCCAAGTGGTAGCCACAGGCCCAAACACAGTCACTTCCCAGCATCTGTGGGTTCTCGCTGCACAGTCCTAGTAAGGACCCGTCAAGAACTTGGGGGGGAACTGATCATCAATTCAAGCTTCGGTGATGCTTTTCGGTATCGAATTCAATCTCAATGTGTTGACTAGGCCTACCCCAAGATACTGGGAGTTTCTGTGTTAACACTGGCAGACACACGGAAAACAAACCACAAGGTCTGGACAGGAGGGAAGAAGTCTGGGATCCACCCATTGTTAAGATGCCCCTTCCCAGCCAGCTAAAAACTTGAAAGCCAAGGGGCAGCCAACATGGGTGGATTGTCTTAGAAACAGGACTGTGGGTTTCATGTGAAAGAGAACAGCAGGGGAAAGAAACGCTCACACAATTCACTTCCACCACCGACGGTTACGAAGGAGCCCCGCCAACGAGACGGAAGTGAAAGGCATTCCAAGGCAGAGGGGAAAGAACAGGCAAGCAGTGGCAACTCAACACTCCACCTACTCGGATATGGGACCCAATGTGGGTGGCGGTGACTATGGGGCGCCACGCCGTCCGGTACGGTGTGAAAGTCTAAACCGGCGACAGACAGGTTATCCAGGACATAGAAGCAATCCTCACAATCCACTCCCCCCGCCCCCGTGTTCGCCTGCCTGCCAAATGCGGGTACTGAGTTATGGGGCCAGATGAAGCACCAAGCCAGGATCACCATGGGAACTGGGAACAAGACAGTTGTTCTTAACAAAGATTAAATGAAAGCCCTGTGCTCAAATTAAAAACAAGACCACCGAAGGCACACCAAAAAAACCTCACCCCCCACGTCAACGGTCAGTCTCCCACATATTTCATTCATATTCACTCTCTCAGATAAAGAACTAAGGCAGGGCCCGCTCCAGGGTTGGAATAGCCCTCCTGTTCCTGGTGCCTCTGATCTCGTAAACACTGCAGGCTACAGAGCCCAGTTTCCCAAGCGCACTGTGGTTCAAGAGTAGGAGGGGGCGGGCAGGCAGGTGCACTCGGGAAACACACTGAAAGCGGACAGGGTGGAGATGAAATCCTGGTTCTGACTCAGGTGGCTTTCTCAATAGAGGCACGAGCAACGAGCAGGAGCTCTCCGAGAAGCAGCTGGCAGAGAAATTAAGGAAAGCAGACAGGAATGAAATATAGCTTGGAAAAATAGAGCAAATAGTTGTCAGCAAAGGTGTAGACTGGAATTCCAATTCTGTCGCCTACTAGCTGTGGGATTTGGAGAAGTTACTCAAATTTCTCTCTGGGCTTCAGTTTCTTCCCTTCCATACTGTGGGGATAAGGGCTGCCTAGGGAGCATCTAGTCAAGATCAGAGATTACATATGTCGAGTCCCATGACAAAGTGTGCATAAATGGCTACGCAACAAACAGTAGCTAATAGTACTTTTAACTGTTGCTTTAACAAGATCTCCAAACGCGGAAGAGGGTATTTATTAACAGAGCAGAATGAAGTGAGCATTGGGGGCCCCCCTCTCCAGATTAACTACTATGATCAAACACTTGATCTGTTTCTCCTATTCCCTATCCATAGCCTGGTTACACTGCTACAGAAAAATGCCATGCACTCTGGGAAAAGAGTTTCTATTCAGGAAATAAGGCATGCCGCTTTCGTTTCCTAGAAGACTGGATACAAAAGTGGGAAAATGAGCGGAAAGACATTTGTACTTAACTGCAGAAACACAGACTACATTACCCAAACGGGTTGAATGTAATTAACAGTTGGTCATAGGGCATTTCGAATTTACTCTTATTTCCTATTTACAATCATTACTAATAATGGTTAAATATTAATAATAAGCTAAGTGCAGGTCTTCAATATGCGACTGCAGAGTATATTCGTGCAAAAGAGAGACAACAAGTATTTATTGTTGCAGAGCCACTAGACCTGATGCTCAGGGAATGGAGACTCTACAAGGGGGTCAGGAAACAAACAGCAGAGGATGTGACATTTCTAGCTGGGGCTTATGAATGTAGCTTTATCGAAATCTTCACAACTGCCTTGACCGGTAAGGACTGAAAAGGCCGGTCCCTCAGTGAACGTGACTCTGGATGACAAAGAACAAGACACACAGGTATGACGTAAGTCAGAAACAGAGAAGAGCATCCGGTTATGAGGAACTAAGCATGCACACTTCATCCTCAAGAGGTTTGCTTTCCCTTTACTACCCTGGTACTGGAAACGGTAGAGCAGGGAAAGATCAATCGTTGCCCCAGCTCCAATGAACAGGCACCAAACAAGTCAAATCAAAGAACAGGAGGACACCTGCTTCAAGGTCGGCTCTATCACCACGGTCACCAACAGGTGCCACGAGTCTCTGCTTACAGCTGGACCTTGAACTCACTTGCTCACTAGGTCTCAGCAAACCAAGATGCAGACATCGAGTTTTGCCAAGAGAACTTGATGGTGTCTGTGATTAATCCTATTGATCTTTGTGTTCTGATCCCCAAATGCACCAATTTCCCATCTAACACCATCTGTATATTTAAGTTTAATTTACGTAATCTTCTTTAAAGTATAATCGCATTCTAATTTGTTCTACAAAAAGAATATTAATTTCCCCACTGAGCATACACATACTTGTTTGTATTCCCACTGAATCATCGTATTACAAAGGCAAGATTTGGGTAACTCCTTTCAGAGACTTCACAAATTCTTTTAAAAAGCTAGAAAAGTCTTTTTTAGAAACCCTAATTGGCATTTAATCCACATTCTTCCACCAACCAGACAGCCACCCTTACCAGCACAGATGGCCACCCGTACCAGGCACTACTCCTACTCACCCTTATGGTTTCAGACGCAAAATGCCCTTCTGAGATCATCAGGTTTCCAGTCTCATCCAGCTTCACAATGGCTCCCGAGTTGGCCTGCACTTCAGCTTCGAAGGCCTGGTGCTTCTGCAGCTTGCCCTGTTGGTGGACCATGAAGTGAGCCACAGCTAGCTGCAACCACACAGCACACACCATTGTGCCCCCCCCCCCCACCCAGGCCCTCTTATTCCTCCCCTCCTGAATCCTACTTCCTCTAATTAAGGACACTCGGCATCCGCCCCCCCACCACACCCCATTCCCCTCACCTGACCTCATCTATCCTGGCTCTCTGGAAGCTTGGCCACTAAGGACCACCAACTTTGCACTGTCTAATTTTATGGTCTACCAGGAAATTAGTCTGTGTGTGGATATCCAATCCCCTCTAGAAATACAGAGCCAGGGGTGCCTGGGCGGCTCAGTATCCGACTGAGCATCCAACTTCGGCTCAGGTCATGATCTCATGGTTTGTGGGTTCGAGGCCTGCATCAGGCTCTGTGCTGATAGCTCAGGGCCTGGAGCCTGCTTTGGATTCTGTGTCTCTCTCTCTCTCTCTCTCTCTCTCTCTGCCCCTCCCCCCGCTCATGCTCTGTCTCTCTCTCAAACAGAAACGTTAAAAAAAGTTAAATTTAGAAATATAGAGGCACACCGACAATTTTCTTAGCACATACGATTTACCCTTGAATAATAATCCATCTGCATTCACTTATGATAAGACACTTTTCTTAGACGACTCTAGTAAAGTAAGAGAACTGTGCTCTCCACTTGATTAAAAAAAAAAAGTCTTTCACCAAAATCAATGAGACGGCTTTGTCCTTTTTTTTTTTTTTTTAAAACAACTTAACTGAGGCATGATTTATACCACAAAATAAGTTCCAATTCAACGATTTTTAAAGGCTTGTTTTTGATAAGACTTACCACTGAGTTGCTTAAAGAGATACCTAACTATAAACTTCCACCAGCAGCACTGCTAGTACGCCTTTCTGGAAAATACAAATTCCAAGAGATCAACCCACACCCTCCCTGAAAAATGGTGAAGGGTCACCAACGGCTGCAAGGCAGTGGTTTGCGAACCATCAGCTCGAAGCATCCAGAAAATAGAACTACTTGCCAGATTCCACACGCGCCCTTAGCGCATGCGGTGTAATACCTACACCAAGGGGTTTTCAGAACAGTGAGTCAGTCCTGACTTATGTCTGATCTACATTCTTCTTGCTGTCCAGTCTCTCAAGGTCATAATTCAATGACTTTGTGTGATCTGGGGGCAAAAACAGTGGAGCTCTTGAATTCTGGCAGGAATCTCAGGGAGAGGAGACGCACCTGCAGGTTGGTTGGGTCTTTATAATTCTCATCGGACGCAATCTGAAGTTTCTCCTGAATCCATTTCTCCAGCTCCTCAGCATCTCTCTGGAAAAACTGGAATCGATAGGAATCTTCGAGCTTCTGGCGCCTAAGGGTTGAGAGCTCCTTGAAGCGGTGGTATCTGTCTAGGACCTGCTGCCGCCTCTCCTGGATGTCCTCTGCTGTTTCCAGCACTTTGACCCCACTTGGGTCCATTTTCTGAAAAGACAGAATGCCCCAAAATAAGCACCACAAGATCAGAGTGGGTTTAATGGAATCCGCCTCTCCGAAGGCAAGAATTTTCAGACAGCCCAGGCAGCCAAATTGAAAGAAAGCAGTCTGTCCTCAGGATACAACAGTGAGCCCAGGTTCTATTCCTTTGTAAAAAGTCATCATCTACTCGCCTGCAACCCCTGCCTACATGGGTCCCGCGGAGGATATCTAACCGACACCACAGTGAAACCCAGCAAAAAGATACAAGCATGAGAACTAGAGTTTACCAGCAATTCGAGGCCTTTGAGAATTCAAAGGAAATACCAAAGGTACACAAAGGATATACTGAGGGGTGCCGGGGTGGCTCAGTCGGTTGAGTATCTGACTCTTGATTTCAGCTCAGGTCATGATCTCACGGTTCGTGAGTTCAAGCCCTGCACTGGGCTCTGCACTGGCAGCACGGGGCTTCCTTGGGACTCTCTTTCTCCCTCTCTCTCTAAGTAATTAAATAAACATAAAAAAGAAAAGGAACTATTGGGGCCCTGGTGGCTCAGTCTGTTAAGCATCCGACTCTTGATTTCGGCTCAGGTCACTGATCTCACTGTTTGTGGGTTCGAGCCCCCTGTTGGGCTCTAAATATGCAGAGCCTACTTGGGATTCTCTCTCTCTCTCTCTCTCTCTCTACTCCTCTCCTGCTCCTTCTCTCCCTCTTTCTCTCAAAATAAACAAACGTAAAAAAAAATTACTGAAAAAGCCTTTCGAAAATCCTTCCATCTGGTCTCTGCATTCCATCCAGTGGAGATTGAGAAAGAATTTACTCTTACTTAAATCAGCTTTTCTCTCTCTCCAGATCTCAGCCTGTTATTCAATGAAGAAAAGGGGATGCTTACAAAGTAACCAAGTCCTTAACCAACAGAATTTACCTAGTCAGAGCCCCTGATTTCTCAGCTACTACATGTCTTCCTCAGGCTGCCAGAGCGCCTGAACAGGGAAGAGGTTGCGTTACCTGTGAACGTGTACAAAACTAACTCGCAGTGCATCTTAAAAACCAGGGGTGGTGAGTGGTACACCTGAAACTAATATAAATGGTATGTTAACCACACTACAGTTTAAAAAAAAAAACGTAGGCTTATGTCACAATGCTTGCGTTCAATACAGTTTAAAGTAATGGGTGCTTTGTCTACGTAAGAAAATTAGTAGCAATTATTAAACAGGTAAGTCGTGCATCTCAATCTGAATCTGATGGAATACTAAAAAAACAGAGGAATTTAAAACACAAGAACAAGAAGGTGTGGTCGGTCAAAGGCGTACCCTGCTCTGCTCCCACCTACTACCGTGGACAGGACACCGTGCAAGTTCGGCAGCAGTTTCAAGTTCACCACAACTGCAGGCTGGAGGCAGCACTCCCCACAGCTCTCGATCGGCTTCAACTTCGAATCCCCAGATTTCTGGACAAAACCCAGACTATGCTATCCATGCTCATCAGGGAGTAAGCCGGATATCCTCTAACCAACGGACCTCAGAGGGTAAGAGGTACAGACCCAGAGCTTCTAAATGCGTCAGTACCACGTGACCTTGCACGAGTCACTTTCCTATGCCTCGGTTTCCTACAATGACTAAAAATGGCAGGTAAAAACGAGGCATTCTCAGGACCCTTCCAAATGTAAAACGACATTCTACCAGAAGGTTCGGTTTGGTAAAAAAGCAGATCAGATAAACTTTCTAGCCTCTCCGGCTATTGTTCCATAACTTATACACGGGATAAAAACTGTGTTTGTCACCCGGGAGACATCTGAAAGCCCTTCCTGTTCACATGGCCTGGCTAACAGGAATGGATAAGCAGGCTGAGGATTAGGCGTGGAGATCGGTGACAGCGCCCCCGCCATCCCCCCCGCTGGGAGGTAAAATGGCACTGGGGAGATGCAGGTGAGGTCAAAGTTTCCAACTCCTCAGGAATTAAAGCAGCCCCAAGAGGCGGCGAGAATGCACTGTCTGCACTGAGTCAAGTCTGAGAACTACCTTCCTATGAAGACACCATCTTCCTAAAGGAGAGAAAGGAGGTAAGTCTAGCCCTGTCCCCGTCCCTTCCAAATTAGTCTCCACGTACTGACCAGTTATTTTTGCTGTCTTATGGTTTCCTCTCGAAGTCTTATTTATTTATTTTACTAAAAAGAAACTTATTCTGTGCCACGTCACTCCCATGCTCTAAAACCTTTTACGGCTCCCTTCTGAGGGAGGAAAAAAAATCCACCTCTTTAGCAGGACCTTCTGATCTGGCCCCCAAAACACCTAAATGATATTCTCTCTCACTCATGTCCCCTACCCTCTGGGACTATTGGAAGTATTCTTTCTCCTCCACGTACAGGATTCTCTCTCAAGACTCCCAGCTATCTTCCCAAGCTTCTTTTGTGTAGAATGTTCTGTGTCTCCTCTGCCCAGATAACTCCTATTTATATCTCAACACCCAGCTGAAATGAGTAAGCTGTACGATCTTGCCTCCTCACCAAACTGTACTCGATGCTCCCCCCTCCCCTCTTCTCAGATTCAATCACACTTTCTGCAGATTTACAAAGCACTTGTATATACTTCCCGCAGTCCAATGACACCCAGCAACCTAATCTCCGTACCCCCGATTTCTGGCACACACAGGTCATTAAGGATTGTTTGCTGACAAATGACCGAGTAGATGCTGAGTGCTGTGGCTGCTACGCAGGAGATCTAAATTCATCAGTATCCAGTAATCCACCCAAGTTCCCAAGTTACATTTTCCATATTGTCAAACAGGAACTCCACCCAGATAGAAGCAGGATTTGTGACAAGAACTGCGAAGGAAGAATGAAGCCCCACAAGTAGGTGTCAACCTACTGAACAAATGGGCGTTTCTAATCCTGGACTGAGCACATGGCAGGACACTGTGAGGATGAGCTGGTCTCTTCACTCTGGTAGGGTGAGCCCTTGGTGAAACAGAAGGCGGTTCTGTTCTCTCTCCCTCTCTGCCCCTCCCCCGCACTCTCTCGCTCTCAAAATAAGTAGACAAACATTAAAAAAAAGGCTGCGGGAGCGCCTGGGAGGCTCAGTTGGTTGAGTGTCCGACTCTTGATTTCAGCTTAGGTGATGATTTCACGGTTCGTGAGATCGAGCCCCGCATCAGACTCTGCACTAACAACGTGGAGCCCACTTGGGATTCTCTCCCCCTCTCTCTGCCCCTCTACCACACCCTCTCTCAAAATAAATAATATTAAAAAAAAATAAAGAAGGCAGTTCCATTATCATCAAGTGATAGCTGTGTCTGAATAAAGTATTTTCAATCCTTAATACCAAAACCTGAGGGTAACAGTAAAAAATTAAATGTCTGCCCTTGGTGGAGTTTCTGTGACAATACTTTATTACAACAAGGCAGTTCTGGTTCACACTGCTGCCTTAAGAATCTCAGCCTCTTTAGGGGCGCCTGGGTGGGTCAGTGGGTTATAGTGTCCGACTTCAGCTCAAGTCATGAGCTCACGGTTCATGAGTTCAAGCCCCACGTCAGGCACTCTGCTGTAAGCCTGTCAGCGCAGAGCCCACTCAGAACTCTGTCCCGCTCTCTCTACCCCTGCCCCAATTGCGCTCTTCCCTAAAGTATTAAAAAAAAAAAAAAAAAAGAAAGAAAAAGAAAGAATCTCAGCCTTTTTGGGAGAAGGCAGGGATCTTGACCAGGATCGCTACCATCACCAGCTACCTTTACTAAAAGGTAAACGTGACTTCGCTCACTCACTCGCCTGCACTGTCTCCTCCAGCCTGATCTCCTGTCCAACTGCCTGACCGACCCCAAGTTACAGGCCCTACCAGGGCTCTCGTCCCAGCTCAGAAGGTCGCCTTTGGCAGGAATGTCCTCTCCCACTCCCAGCTCCGCCATTTAATACCACACAAAGCTCTCCCGAGTCTAAAGCAACAACCTTGCCTTCTCTGAAGTCCTAAATCAGAAGTCCTCACTGCCTCCATGCTCCTCTCAGGGCACCCTACATTCCGCCTTGCACTTACGGCTTTCTCCCTGCCATTTCTTAAGTTCTTTAGAAATGCAGAGTTCCTAAGGGACTATATAAAAAAAGACCTTATTGGGGCACCTGGGTGGCTCTTGATCTCAGCTCAGGTCATGCTCTCACAGTTTTCGAGTTGGAGCCCCATGTCAGGCTCTGCACTGTCAGCACTACCTGCTTGGGATTCTCCCCCTGCCGCTTCCCCCCCGCCCCCCGCCATGTGCACCTGCACTCTCTCTCAAATACACACACTTAGAAAAATAAAAAAATAAAAAGACCTTATCTTCCTCTTACTTTGACCACAAAACTGGGCACACATTAGAGCCAATAACATTCTGAACTTGGAAACAGAGAAACTGCAGGTCACTTCATTATTAAGTAGGCAGGAGACACAGGTCATCTAATAACCACGTCACAGAGCCCATTTAGGCTGAGCTGGGGCCCTCTGGTTCACAGACTTGCATGCAGAACCAGACATTCGGTGCATGACTAGAGCCGGCATCTTTACTGACAGCTGTTTGGTTATTAATTCCTTTCACTATCTCTTATCTTTTCCATCACTACTTTGGAGGGAAGAAAGGGAGAGGAGAATAAATTATTCAAAAAATAAAAGCTGGGTGCCTGGCTCAGTCAGAGGAGCATGAGGCACCTGATCTCAGGGTCGTGAGTTTGAGACCCACGTTGGCTATAGAGATTACATAAATAAAAACTTTGGGGCACCTGGGTGCCTCAGTTGGTTGAGTGACTGACTTCGGCTCAGGTCATGATCTCATGGTTTGTGGGTTTAAGACCCCTGCATCAGGCTCCCAGATGTCCGGGCAGAGCCCATCTGAGATCTTCTGTCTTCCTCGCTCTCTGCCCCTCCCCCACTCAAAAATAAACATTTAGAAAATAAAAATCTCAATTCTCTATTTAAAAAAACTTTAAAAAATAAAAATTGATGTTGTTTATGTGAGACTGAGTCTTAACTCAGCAAACAGAGTTAAGAATTTATATACTTCCTTTGTTCTTACCCCTCGGGACACAGTTTAAGATGGATAAACAGCAGGAATTTGTGTCTAATTTAATAGCTCACAGAATTTTCTTGCAAAGAAATTTGCCAAGGAAGGTGTAGTTACTATAAAACCACCACGGTGCACGAGTTCCTGCAAGATGCCTACATCTTTAGATTAATGCCTATGGCGTGCATGTCCTGCCCCTTCACACACAGCATTCGCTGCATTTCTAAAATCCTTTAGCTGCTATGGAAATTTCTAAGAAATCACACTGGGGAGGAGCCCTTTATGATGAAGAAAAGAATCCCCAACACAATGCTGCAAGGGTTCCGCCTAGGCAAGTTGGCCTGCCTGGGTCCGGCTCGCTGATTTGCCCCTACCAATCCAGGGAGGCAGTCCAGTGAGGCCCTGCTGAAATTAACCAACCTAAAAGGCCCTCTTTGTCACCCCAGTGAAGTAGAACAAGTCAATTCTATACCAAGTGCTTTGGTCAGGCAATAATGGACTTTTCTTTCCTGCGGATCAGCTGACGTCAGTAGGTGGGAGCTCTGCCAAGCCACCACTGGCTGTCCCAGGGGAGCTGGGCATCTGAAAGTCATCAAGGCGCTCCCACTGCTGTGGGCGGTCAGGATCCTCATTTGCATGGTTACGGGAACCTAAGATAATGAGTTAATAAGA
This sequence comes from Cryptoprocta ferox, assembly GCA_028646485.1. NCBI lineage: Eukaryota > Metazoa > Chordata > Mammalia > Carnivora > Eupleridae > Cryptoprocta > Cryptoprocta ferox. The sequence continues at coordinate 6,848,828 of CM053568.1, forward strand.
GTTCCCCACCCCTTAGCCCGATACGGAGCTGTCTCTAGTTTATCTACACAAGGTCCAGTTTCTTTGTTCCTAAAAGGGTCATCTCCGGGGCACCTGGGTGGCTCAGTCGGTTAGGCGTCCAACTTCAGCTCAGGTCATGATCTCGCAGTTCCTGAGTTTGAGGCCCGCATCAGGCTCTGTGCTGACAGCTCAGAGCCTGGAGCCTGCTTCGGATTCTGTGTCTCCCTCTCTCTCTGCCCCTCCCCTGCTCGCACTCTGTCTCTGTCTCTCAAAAAACAAATAAACGTTAAAAATAATAAAAAAAAGGGGGTCATCCCCATTGATTATACTGAACACAGGGAAAATGTTCACATCACCAACAACTACTGCCACCGATTGATGTGACAATCTCTCACCCAAAACTATGTGAGGCAGTTAATGGAATTCCTTGGGACCCTGCGTGTGCCCATGACATTCCCTCCAGGACTGAGGCTGAGCTGCAGGAACCCCACCCCTGCCCTGAAATATGCCGCTGACAGATAAGGCGGGACTCCACAGAGAACGTTCCAGGCAGTTCTCAGCCGTAATGGGATTAACACCTTTTGAGAGCTAGAAAGGAAGACTTTGGGAAATGAGCCATTAAAAACAATCTCTAACCACACCAGCCTATCTATTCCACTCACTGCCTAAAAACCCACAAAAGAACCAACTCCCTAAGACTGCACTGGACTGTTTATCTCAAAGCAGCCTATCAACTCTGATTTTGCCAATCAGGTCTCTGTCCATGGAGAATAAAGAAGGGGAATGAAGTGCTAAATGTACTCTCTGTATGCTCAAGGACAGCTTCCCACTGAAGATAACCGAAGAAAAAGGTCATATTTTTGCAAATATTCTGAGAAGACTGAAGATGCAGGCTATTTTTAAATGCTGCAATGCAGCAGTCAGAATGTTAGCTGCATCATTCAGCAAGAAACGTGAATTGATCTCAGGGGATAAAACAGGAATTACAACTATGTCCTCTATTGTAATAAATAAAAAGAACTTGTCAGCGTTCTTACAATACTGCCAGATCTCTGGGAAGAAAAAGGGGGAGGAGGGTCTAAAGATAATGAATCTTGGGTAGAAAGTTCTAGTTTAATCCAAAGATAGAACACGACTGAGAGTGACGCCTCCTATCTGACACAAATTTACACGTATCATCAACTGAAAATGGATTCCCACAAAAGAGCCGAGACACTAATTAATAACCCTGTCTTCTTGCAAATGCCAAGAGACAGCTGTCTGAGGCAGTTCTTGGTATTTAGGGAATTTTTTAATGCCTTGACCTCAGCTACAGAAGCTATACGCCCCACTGTGCGAGGGGATCGGTCTTTGGAGGATGCAAGAGGCAGGAGGGGAGAATAACTGCAGACAGAAATGTTCTCAGGCCAAAGGGCAAAGGCTTCCGGCTCTGCGAACCTCGCACCTGCAGCGAGTAGCTTAGGGACGCCCTCACACGGCTCTTGGGAGAGTGGAAGAACTGAGGATTTCTCTGTGGATCCCCCACAAGAAAATAAACTCATCGTGAAGATGAGAGGAGTCACTATTTAAGACGAAGCACCAGGACTGCCACCCAACGTGCTGGATGTAAGAGGCATTTGGAAAACTCCACAATAAACTCCCAATTTCACCAGATACACTGTTTTGCAAGGAAAGGCCTTTGGGGGATGAACAGGTCATTTGGCTCCGTGGGGAAATTCGTAAACAACCGCCCAAAGCGGAAGGTCAGAAAAACCATTCATCAGATTGACTTTTGTTGCTTAGTCAGAGCTCAAAGGTGCAGAACCGACAACGCAGGTTTTTTCCACGGCTTGGAATGCCACCCTATTATCAAATGTTACACGGACAAGGCAGGAGAGCCACATCCACAGGCGTGGAAGGACTTCTCTGGAGAGCAACCCACCAGAGCACTGTTTAGCACCCATTAACATTTTATTTCCAGTGATTTTCAGATCAAGCAAATGAACTCAAAACCACCTGTGCTGCAGATTTTAGGCAGGTCTGACAGTAAGCAGAGAGAGAAATAATACACAAATTAAGAGTTTTAACCATGAATAAAAACAACAAATATTTCTGCTTAAGCCACATTCAAGTCAGGATTGTGGACCGGCATGTCACCCTTCAGACTGATTAATTCATTTAAACTCATTAGCATGTTTCTGCAGAGGTGAGCAGGGACTTAGCTTTCAGAAAGCAAAAGATTCACACTGCATTGCATCAAAATCCAGAAACGCAGAGCAACGTTAAGAAAACTTACTTCTGAATGCTTCCCCAATACTATCTCGCTGCTACTTACCTCTTAACCTGTAAAATTCAGATGAGAGGTATTTAAATGCAAAATATTATTATGGACATTCGAAACAGGGAAAGGTTATAACATGGCCCATTTTTATAAACCGGCCCATTTTTATAAACCTCGTTTCAGCAATTCACCGGTCTGATTTATAAAAGGGCTGGCCTTGGATTTATCACCCATAATCACTAGAAATTTGCAAAGTTTTTATTTCTCCTTAGGGATTATCAAGACAGGAGTTTCAAGCATTTTCCTTTTCGAAAAAGGTCCAATTTAGTAACACTCAAAAACTATCCACAAATAAGACATATATAGTGAGTTTTTTTAGATGGTGGGGTTTTGTTTTTTGTTTTTTGTTTTGCCAAGAAAACGCAAGCTCCATTTCATTACAAGGCTTGTGACAGAAAAAATAAGTCAATGAGAACAGGAAACAAACCCAAGTTTACGATATTTGTCCAATTTAAAGATCCTATTTTCACTACACGTTTTCAGATTATTTTTCCCCAAAATGTCTAAGATAATCTGTTTAGTCCCTTGGTTCTTAAGAACCAAGTAACCATCAATAAAAAAAAATCAGCAAACGCTGCATGCAAACACCAGGAGGGCGAGAAGAAATTAATATGTTCATGCCTGAAAGAGAGGAAGGTAAAAACAGGCGGCTTTGGAAATTTCAGAATCAACTGGCTAAGAGTTCTAGAAAAAAAAAACGGAAAAAGGAAAAAAAACCCCAAACCCTAACCAATTCGCTTAACAGAAAGGTCATGCAGGCAGGGTATTTTTTTCCCCCTCTCTTTGGATCATTCAACTTCTTTTGACACAAATGTGTCTCCACTGCAAGCCAGGCAAAACCGAAAAAGCAACACGTTTGCTGCATGCTGGTCAAGTACCTGGACTCTGCGCTTACGAAACGATGACAACATGATGGAGGAATGTGGAGTCTGAAGAGGGAGGGGGAAGAGCAAGATAACAAGCTTCTAAGGGCAAACCGGACAAAGTAATTTCAAAAATGGGAGAAAAACAGACCATTAGGAATATACGAAGACAAGTAACCCCCAAACTCCCACTGTTTTCCCAGCGCCTCTCTCCTTCTGGAGAGCTTCCGAATCCCACCGGGGATCTAAAATGGGGTCTTGGCAGTCCCTGTTTATCGAGATGTGCTGCCTGGCCAAGTCACACACCCCCCACCCCAGGTCTCAGTTTCCCCACTTTCCAAGTAAAGTAATGATACTGACTATGCTTTCTAACACTACGCTCGCCCTCCCCAGATCCCACAGTCCAATAAATTGAGACTCCCAGGACTGGCGGATTCCTAAGTCCCCCTTTCAGTGGGTAATAAAATAGCATGATTTCAGGACCTCAGAGACGAGAAAGAACTCCACCTATAGAGATCTGACTTGGCCCTACTTTACTGGTATACTCCCAAGACACTTATTTCCTGTTCGAAACCGGTATGAGAGGGATATGCAAAAAAAGGTGGAAGGGAGTACCAAGCACAGCTCCTCCAGGCCCGAGCCGCCTCCGCCCCAAGTGATCATCGGCTCTGAGCTCCTCCTCTGCATTCCCGGAGTCAGCACTTGCCATGAGGGCCCTTGCATTCTTCTACCTACTCTGACCACAGCTGCAGCAGCCCGGACCGCATAGCTAGCAGAGTCCTTGCATAGCCCACGGAGGATTGATTACCAGGCCGGCCTCGTGCCTACTATCCTTCGTGCAGGTTCAGCAATGCCAGGACCGTGGACTGCTCCTGACACCCACTGCACAGATCTGTGGTCGGCTCCTCCCTTTGGGATGAAGGCAGGTGAGGCAAAGCAGAGCTAATTCTAACCCAGGGAACCAAAAGATATACTTAAAAACCAGCTCTCCCGACCTAACCCTGTTCATCAGATTATTTGACAAGCTCATAGGAGAGCCTGGGACAGATCAGATTTCTCCAATTGTTAAGATCACTACAAAACGAGCTGCCAAGACCAAAAGTGTTCCAGAATGTTACGCAGCTGATGGATTACTCTAAGAACTGTCTCACACCTGTCCAGCACAGGGCAAATCCTCCTTCCCAGGCTCATCCCTCCATGGAGGTCCCTAGGTAACTGCTAACACACTTTGAGGGTCCCTTTGAGTAATTACTGGCCCAGTTACTAAAAAAGGCTTATTGCTAATTTCCTGCAGAGGCCCTTACTGCAGCACATTTTTTTTCCCTGCAGCACATTTTTAAACTTTGACTTCAATTTGACCTTTGAAAATCTAAGACGTTAGCGGCAACAAAAGGGAAAATGACTAGTTTAAGGAGTTGGAACCTTGGCTCCATAGCTTCATGCACCTGAGTGTTCCCACTGCTGTTCCTAAGATTTCTCTTTCTGACTGCAAGGCACCCCCCACCCTTCCATCTTGGATACATTCTGTTTTTACTTAGGTCCAATTGCTATGACTCCGCAATTTCTCAACACATTATTAAAATACTTCAGATGGTGTCTTTTCTATTCTTCCCTACCAGCCATGATGGTTAAGTTTTTCTAAAACACCAAGATGAAGGCAGAACAAAGAGCCTACGTATTTTAGAATCTATTATATAAAAGAGGTTTGACAAGGTGCTGTGGCAATTCAATCATCTCGATCCAGCTTTCTGGGCTCTTGAGGCTTTTATTTTAAAACATGCAACCCTTAACCTGAACAAGCCCCTTATTTAAAATATTTTATCCCAATACATCAAAGAGACTCTGAAAGGCAGTTTTCTGTGGGAAGCATCTCATCCAATTCGTAGGGCTAGCTTTCAAACAAAAGGCTGCTCTATCATTCAAGACTGGGGTGGCTGCGGAATTTTGACAAATAATACAAGGTCCTCAAATCGAAAGACCCGGCGTTGGGTGGGGCAGGGGGAAAGAACTCGTAAGCTATTAAGTTATTGGATTCGAGTCTCACACAAAGAAAGCGCCCAATCTACCTGTTATTTACAAGCAAACCACAACCGGGTGGGGAAGAAATGTTTATTACAAGGAAGGAACAGGAGATGGCCAGTCTCAGACCTTTCCGCGTCTAGAGAGAAGGCCAAGAATCGCCATACAGGATGAAATTAAGGTCAAACAGCCCTTTCCTCTATGCTCTTGGCTCTTCCTCCGTCAAGGGTTGGGCCGGCACTGCCGTGGGGACTCAGGAAAAGGAGCTGAAGTCTCCCCCCACCCAGGAAAGAGACTGGGGGTGCTGGGGGAAGCGCTCTGCAGGGAGGGGGATGGTGACGATCCGGCCTGGAGCCCCCGCCCCACCTGCCGCAGCCGGATGGGGCAGGGCGGGGCCGCAACCAGGCTCGGGGGTGGGGGAGCGGGACGGAGCCGGTGGCCTCGCCCCCCCCCCCCCGCCCAGTCAATGACATTCCAGCGGCCCGCGCTCAGGCTCGGCCGGGCGGCTCCTCCGCAGCCCACGCGACACAAGCGGGTCGCGGCCCGCCAGACTGGTCCCCGCCCGTCCGAGCGAGCTGCGAGGCCGGCCGCGCTCACCTGTCCGCGCGCTGGCCCCGCCCCACCCCAAGGGCTGCCCGGCTCCCCACCCAGGGGTCTGCGGCCCTCAGGCCCCGCTCCCTCCCCGAGCTCCCCTGCTCCCCCTCTCACCGGCTCCAGGGGGGTGAGGGCAGTAGGTGCGCCGGGCTGGGGGGGGGGGTAGGTGGGGGGGTGCTGAGGGACCGACGCGCCTCCGCGGCCTCCCGCCTCGCCGTTCGCTCCGCAGCGGGTAGTGGCGGCGACGCGCGCGCCTCGCTTCTTTTATAGGCGGCCACGCGCGTTCCGGCGGCAGGCGGGCGCGAGCGCGGGGGAAGCGCCGGGGCGCGGCGCGAGGGGCGGGGGCGAGCGCCTTCCGAGCTCTGGGGGCGGAGCTCCCGCCGGCTCGCTTCCCGATCGCGCGGCGGAAAGGGCCGAGCGCTCCCGGAAGGAGCCGAAGCGCCGCTGCGGGGGAAGAGCCGAGTAGGGGAATCGCGGCGGGAGGATGGGAAGGGAGGGCGCGCCCCGGGGTGGGGGTGACCAGTGGTGCAGTGGTGTCACTGCCTCCGCCCGGGCGGGCCGAGATGCGGCAGCCGCCCCGCCCTCCCCGCACCTCGGATCCTCCAATCCTGCCCCTCCCCGCCCTGCAGAGAATCTTCGGCACCCCACCCCGCCCCTCCGCCCCTGGGAGCCCTTCCAGGACTGCAGCGAAGGGCGGGGCAGGAGCGGTCTCTGCAGTCTGGCCGGGGATGCTGCGCGCCTCGGTCCGAAAAACGCCCAGTCCCAAAGGGCGAGGTCACCTACGGGATTTTCTTTCTCTTGTCCCCTTTCCCTAGGAAAAGACTGAGGCCGAGACCCAATTCAGCCTACTCTGGTGGGGGCGAGGGTCTAGAAACCGAGGATAATTTGGAGCTCCAGGTTTGAGGAGGTGGTAAGAAAAGGCCAAATCGAATCCTAAAAAAATTGACTAATTTGGAGATGAAGTGTGTCATTTGGAATTCGGAGACATAATTTTTTTTTAAATGTTAATGTTTATTTTTGAGAAAGAAGAGAGAGAGGGAGAGCAAGTGGGCTAAGGGCATCGAGAGAGAGACACACACAGAATCGGTAGCAGGCTCCAGGCTCTGAGCTGTCAGCACAGAGCCTGACGTGGGGATCGAACCCACAAACCAGGTGATCATGACCTGAGCTGAAGTCTGACACTTAACCGACTGAGCCACCCAGACGTCCAGAGAGATAATAATTTCTTATACTCTTACAGCAAAAGCTTTCTGACAGGTCATGGGTGGAATAGGATGCATTAGTCATGTTATTTTTTTTAATGTTTATTTATTTTGAGAGAGAGAGAGAGAGAGAGAGAGAGAGAATCCCAAGCAGGCTCCACGCTCAGCAAAGAGCCCTATTGGAGGCATCACAGGACCTTGGGATCATGACCTGAGCTGAAATCAATAGTCCCTCCCCTAACTGACTGAGCCACCCAGGAGCTCGGTTAGTCCTATTTTATAAATAAGACATTAAAGTTCTTCTGGCCACAATTAATTGAACTTTCCGTATGTACCAGGTGTGCTATGCTAAGCATTTCATGTTACCTTTTTTTTTCTTTAATCTGTGCAATAACTTTATGAGGTAGGTATTATGTCCCCATTTTATAAGTGAGCACTCTGGCACGGAAGCTAGGTCTCTTGCCCTAGGTTAGGCAGCTAGTAAGAAGAAAAACTAGGATTTGGATCCAAGCAGTCAGAACCTTCTCTTTTTTTTAATTTTTTTAATGTTTATTCATTTTTGAGATATAGAGAGACAGAGCACTAGTGGGGGACAGAGAGAGAGGGAGAATCTGAAGCAGGCTCCAGGCTGTGAGCTGTCAGCACAGAGCCCAATGCGGGACTTGAACTCACAAACTGAGAGATCATGACCTGAGCCGAAGTCGATGCTTAACCGACTGAGCCACCCGGGCGCCCCAGAACCTTCTCTTAAACAGTATGCTCTGTTGCCTTCCCGTAGGAAAGGTGGGCACTGCGATGGTGGATGCCGAGCTGCTAAAAAAAGAAAACCAAGAGGATTTCTGGAGTTTCTGTTCCTTACAGCCTTAGCTGTCCAAGAGCCTGGCTCTAAACTCTCTGGTGTAGCCCAAAGCCCTGTGTTGGGAAGCCCTTTCCCCACCCCCACTCCGGTGACAGCTGGGCTGAAGCCATCAGGAGTAACACCCAGATCATTCCTGCGCAGTCAGGCAGACCAGGAGCCCTGCAGTTCGGAAGGCCTCAGCCTCCTGGTTACCAAGCAGCCCTCCTCTTTAAGGAAATACAAAAGCACTGGGCACTGCACCAGAACTTGGGCCCAGGCCCAGCCCTCAGCTTCCTGGTCCTCTGCAGTTTGGTCCTTCTTCCCCTGTGCCTGGGATCCACAGTCTGGTTTCTAAGCTGCCCTGGCTGTGGCGATGATAGGAAAAATTCTGTTCCCTCATCCCATCGGAGTAGAGAGAAAAGAAAAGGAGTGGCCACACCCCAGGAGCAGCTTTGCAGAATCTGGAGGAAAAACGTAGGAGCTAAGAGGCATTTCCTGCAATCTTCTATATAGAGAAAACAGGACTGGGTAACTCCTCCCTGGGGTGTGCGTTTCTGGAACAGTTGATGGCGTCGACAGCCTCTTCTCCAGCGGGTAGCAGCAAAATGTTTAATCACATATTCAGCTCTGGGTACAAAATGGCTTACACAATCATAGCTCTCCAAAATTTCTAAGACCTGCTTCAGCAAGGAATGGATCTCAAGGCCGTGGGCAGGGGCTATAAAAAGGGAGGCTTTTTCTTTTAAATCACTCCAGCCTCCTGGCGAAATGGGGGTTTTGTTGCTTTTACCAGATGCAAAACAGATTTGAGAGCTTTGGTATTGGTACAGAAACTAAAATCTTATTCGTCGTTCCTTTGTCTGATCTGAGACATGGCCAAAACCCATTATCTCTGGCCCTCCACACGTCCCACTCACTTACCCATCCCAGTCTGCACTTGGCACTGGAAATGAGACATTGCAAAAGCCATTCTTCATGTGTTCTATTGTCTGCCCACCTCACCTCCCACCAATTATACCAGATGCCTAAGGCTCTGTTCGGTGTAGGGAGAGGGAGATGACACAGCAGATAAGGGCCCTCTTTGTTTTTGGAGAGAAACTCATTTAGGGAAAACAAAAACAAAACAACACAGAAAAAAACGCCGGACAGTATGGCAATCAACTCCATGTTCTCAGTGACCCCCTGATCAGCAGGGGGTAGGGACTGAATTCCGAGCTCCTTTTTCTATTCCCCCAGTTCTCTAAAGGTTTGATATGCACCCTGCACTTAGGCATCCAGGTAGTCCCAATACCTTTTCAAGTTCAAGAGATCAACTGGAAATACACAAAATGTAATGATGATTTCACTTGTTCCAGCCATGGAAAATTACTCGCCCAGTCTCCCTGGAGAATCTCCCTCTCCCTCCCTCTCCCTGTCTCCATCTCTCCCTCCCAACCTCCCTCCCCCTCCACACGCCAGGCATTCAGCAAGCACCAAGCACTTCCACTATTTTTTCTCCCCATAAAGGAACTGACTGAGAAGTTACACTGGCAAGAGGACCATACTTCTTCCCAGGTGACATTTTGCTGTGTCAGAGCTGGCAACAAACACAGTGAGTGGGTGAACCCTGAGGACATTATGCTAAGTGAAATAAACCAGACACAAAAGGATAAATACTGCACCATTCCACTTACTTGAGGCCCCTAGAATAGTCAAATTTACAGAGACAGAGAGTAGAACAGGGGTTGCCAGGGGCAGGGGGGAGAGGAGGATGGGGGAATGAGTGTTTAATGAGTACAGGGTTTCAGTTTTGCAAGAAGAGAAAGTTCTGGACATGGAACACCGTGACAGTCATACAACAATGTGCCAGGGCGGGTGACAATGTACAACTAGTCGCCAACTGACTGGGTGGCTCAGTCAGTTAAGCTTCCAACTTCGGCTCAGGTCATGATCTCATGGTTCGGGGGTTTAAGCTGCGTTGGGCTCTGTGCTGACAGCTCAGAGCCTGTAGCCTGGTTCGGATTCTGTGTCTCCCTCTCTCTGTCTGTCCCTCCCCCACTCGCACTCTGCCTGTCTGTCTCTATCAAAAAAAAATATATTAAAAAAAATATTCAGATATGGCTGAAATGGTAACTTTTGAGTGCTGTATATTTTACCATAATGAGTAAACAAAGCAGGGATTCCTGGCTGGCTCAGTCGGTGAAGCGTGCGAGTCTTGATCTCAGGGTTGTGAGTTCAAGCACCACATTGGGTGTAGAGATTGGGTGTAAAAATAAAACCTTAAAAAAAAAAAAAAAAAAAGAGGGGCGCCAGGGTGGCTCAGTTGGTTGAGCATCCAACTTCAGGTCAGGTCATGATCTCAGGTCAGGTTTATGGGTTCGAGCCCCACATCAGGCTCTGCACTGGTGGTATGGAGCCTGCTGGGGACTCTATTTCTCCCTCTCTCTCCTCCCCTTCCCCACTTGTGCTCTCTCTCTCTCTCTCCAAATAAATAAATAAACTTAAAAAAAAAAGAAGAATGCTAATAGTTGTAAAAAATCGAAAACAACTAGTCACCAACTGAAAAATGGTTCATTCTGATTCGTAAGCTCCACAGACCGTATCAGTGATACGATTCACACTGATGGACTTGAAAAGTACCTAAGATACTACTGAGTGATGGCAGGTTTCAGAACAACATGGGTAGTGAGTCTATTTGCTTAAGAACTGTATTTGTATAAGTATGTATATACACAGAGAGAACTGAAGAAATGGTCAGAGTGGGTACCTAGAATAAAGGGATTTGGGGACATTGTATTCTCATTTAAAAAAAAAAAAATCTCTGTATACGGGAGTCTGGGTGGCTCAGTCGGTTAAGTGTCTGACTTTGGCTCAGGTCATGATCTCACAGTTTGTAAGTTCGAGTCCCACATTGGGCTGGCTGCTGTCAGCACAAAGCTGGCTTCAGATCCTCCCCCCTCTCTCTGCCCCTCTCCTGCTCATGCTTTCACTCTCTAAAAATAAACTTTAAAAAAAATTGTTTTAAAAAAAATCTCTGTATAACTTTAAGTATCTGGATCGAATACAGTCTCCAAGATACTTTCTTGACTACCCTTACCTCCAAGTAAAGCATTTCAAAAACTGTATTCCCAGAAATACTAGACCTGAGAATCTGGAAAAAGGAGTTTCACAGTCAGCTGGGGAAACACCGCACACTCCTGGATGTTAACAATCCAAACAAACATAGTTACCAATAAGTCTGGCACAAGAAAGTCCTTCCTCCCCCCTTTATTATCAAAGCATTTCATAATGGAAGATTTCAAAGATAAATCTAGTAAACAGGACAATGAACCTCCCTAGGCCCATCACCAGCATCAACAAATACCAATATCTGGCCCTTCTCATTTTTCAATTAATTAATTTATTCTTGAAAAAAAAGAGAGCAGTGAAGGGGCAGAGAGAGAAAGAGAATCCCAAAGAAACTCCACACTGTCAGTGCAGAACCTGACATGGGGCTTGAACTCATGAACCATGAGATCATGACCTGAGCCAAAACCAAGAGTTTGCGGCTTAACTGACGGACCCACCCAGATGGCCTTGCTCTTCTTATTTTATTCACAACTTTGCCTGGTTTACCTTCAGCACAGTCATTCTTAAACTTCTTTGACAACCCAACTCTCTTAGAATCCTGCATGAAAAACTCTCAGGGCAAAGCTGACCTAAATGAAATGGATCTATCTTCCGAACTCCCAGAACTTTTAGCTCAAACCACTGAGGGCTCCCAGTATGTAAATCACACCCTCCATTAATTAAAATCCTACCAGGGCACCTGGATGGCTCAGTCAGTTAAGCTTCTGATTTTGACTCAGGTCATGATCTCGTGGTTTGTGAGTTCAAGCCCCACATCAGGCTCTGTGTTGACAGCTCAGAGCCTGGACCCTGCTTCAGATTCTGTGTCTCCATCTCTCTCTACCCCTCTCCTGCTCACACTCTGTCTCTCTCTCTCAAAAATAAACATTAAAAAAAAAAATTCTGGGGCACCTGGGTGGCTGTTGGTTGAACGTCTGAATTCAGCTCAGGTCGTGATCCTGCTGCTCGTGGGTTCAAGCCTCACATCGGGCTCTGTGCTGGCAGCTTGGAGCCTGGAGCCGGCTTCAGATTCTTTCTCTGTCTCATTGCCCCTCCCTCACTCAAGCCCTCTCTCTCTCTCTCTCTCTCTCTCTTTCTTAAATATAAATTAAAAAAATTCTACCAAGTCACCTATTTCACTTCAGCATTTTGCAAAATCTGTTCAGTCAACTTGCCATCCTGTTCATAAGCTGATGGCTTCAAGGTAACCTTCATCACCACAGCCCTGTTCTCAGGATTGTAGGTTCTAGAGCTTGACTTTGTCACTTCATCAGAACTGTACGCAAGATTTTTGTTTGTTTGGAGTTGGGGGGGTGGTCGGGGGAAGGATCATCTTTTACCTTTTCAAAAAATTTAAAGTTTATTTATTTTGAGAGAGAGAGTGTGCATGTGCTAGTGAGCATGATGGGGGAGGGGCAGAGTGAAAGGGAGAGAGAATCCCAAGCCGGCTCCTAGATGCAGAGACTGACTCAGTGCTAGAACTTAGGACCGTGAGATCATGACCTGAGCTGAAATCAAAAGTCAGATGCTTAACTGATTGAGCCAGCCAGGTGCCCTGATTATCTTCTACTTTTGAAATAATTCCAAATTTACAGAAAAGTTACAAGAATAGAAAGAAATCCCATATACCTTTCACATAGACTCCCCCATTTGTTAATATTTGAACACATTTGCTTTATTATTCTATGTATGCATATGCTTACGTACTTAGTAGTAGATACATATTGTCTCCCTGAATCATTTCAGAATAAGTTGCAGAGACTCTCCCCCAAATACTTCTTGAGTATTTCTTAAGAACAGGAATATTCATGTTGTTAAAATGTTTATTTTTGAGAGAGACAGAGAGAGACAGGAGAGACTGGGGGAGGGGCAGAGAGAGAGCAAGGGAGAGGATCCAAAGCAGGCGCTGCACTGACAGCAGAGCCCGATGTGGGGCTTGAACGAATGAACCCTGAGATCATTACCTGAGCTGATGCCACTCAACAGACTGGGCCACCCAGGTGCCCCAAGGATATTCATTTTTATGACCACTGCACAATGATCAAAATCAGGAAACTGATCTTGACATAATACTATTACCTAACTCATAGACCTTATTCAAGTTTTGGGGTGCCTGGGTGGCTCAGTCAGTTAAGTGTCCAACTTCAGTTCGGGTCATGATTGCATAGTTCATGAGTTTGAGCCCTGCATCGGGCTCTGTGCTGACAGCACGGAGCCTGCTTTGGATCCTCTGCCCCTCCTCTGCTCATTCTCTCTCTCTCTCTCCTTCTCTCTCTCTCTCTCCTTCTCTCTCTCTCTCAAAAAACAAACATTAAAAAAAAATTAAGACCTTATTTAAGTTTTGCCAATTGTCCTAGTGTCCTTTATAAGAAAAACACACAAAGAATTTTTTTTCTGTTGCAGGTTCCAATTCAGGGTCATGTACTACATTTAATGTAAGCATCCTGAAGAAGCTAAAAGAAAAATGTTTCTTGACTACATCATCTGTATAAATGCTATTTTTTTTATTTTATTTATATCTTTTAATAGTTTATTTTTGAGACAGAGAGAGACAGAGCACGAGTGGTGGAGGGGCAGAGAGAGAGAGGGAGACACAAAATCCAAAGCAGGTTCCAGGCTCTGGGCTGTCAGCACAGAACCCAACGCAGGGCTCAAACCCACGAATTGCGAGATCATGACCTAAGCCAAAGTCGGACACTTAACCGACTGGGCCACCCAGGCGCCCCTAAATGCTATTTTTAAAATATGGAGTCTAGGGGTGCCTGGGTGGCTCAGTCGGTTAAGTGTCTGCCTTGGGTCAGGTCATGATCTGGCCAATTCACGAGTTTGAGCCCCGTGCCGGGCTCTGTGTTGACAGCTCAGAGCCTGGAGTAGGGGAAGGAACTCCCCAGAACAATTCCATTCGTTTATTCAAGGGATGTGCAGGGGTTCTCTCCTGTTGGAATTTTCAACTCATCATGAAATTTGTTTTAAAAAGATATAGGACAATGACACAACAAAAATATGGGCAGTCAGCCTGAGAAATGAGGTCAAGCTTAAAAGTAAGCAAGCAGGCAAGTGAGTACTTGAATTTAAAAACTGGATGCAGGCCTTAGCATTCCACTCAAAGGAATCTGATGCTACTGGCCACTGGGGGCTGCATCTATCAGCTGGCAATCAGCATGCCCTCCCTTCTTGGTTTATCATCAAGAACCTATCAGGAATTCTAAGCACCGAGTGGTATGTGCAGGACTATTAAACATGTCTGGAGAGAGAGCATTCAAATATCAGAAGAGGTGTTTTCTATGGACTGGTAGATTCAAAGTGGAACAGGGGCGCCTGGGGGGCTGTCGGTTAAGTGCCAACTTCGACTCAGGTCATGATCTCTCGGTTTGTGGATTTGAGCCCCGCGTCGGGCTCTGAGCTGACACCAGCTCAGAGCCTGGAGCCGGCTTTGGATTCTGTGTCTTGCTCTCTCTCTGCCCCTCCCCCGCTCATGCTCACTCGCTCTCTCTCTCTCAAAAAGAAATAAACATTAAAAAAAAATAAAAAACAAAGTCAAACAGCTGGGGTGCTTGGGTGACTCAGTTGATTAAACGTCCCTTCAGCTCAGGTCTTGATCTCAGTTCATGGGTTTGGGCCCCATGTCGGGCTCTGTGCCGACAGCTGGGAGCCTGGAGCCTGCTTCAGATTCTCGGTCTCCCTTGCTTTCTCTGCCCCTCTGCCACTAGTGCTCTCTCTCAAAAATAAACAAACATTAAAAAATTTTTTTCAAAGTGGAACAGCCCTCGTTTTGTCCAGTGACTTTTCATCTCTCACTTTTGGAGGAACTTTCCCATATATGATCGTATCTAGAACTGCAACATTATCACACATAGCAAAAATGCTGTGGCAGAGAGGATCACGGGGTTCCCTTAGGCTTCACTTAAAGCCATGCAGAATTTGAGCTGCAGACTCTCTAGGGCCCCTGCACCCTGGGCTACCACGATTCACGTTTCTATTCCAGTGGATGGCAGTAGCATCTTGGAGGAAGGGATGGCTTTTTAAAATTTGCACAAAGCCTCCCTATGTTGACCTTGACTATAGGGCTGGGCCCCATCCACTCAGCACTAGGTCAGTGCTCCCCGACCTGTTTCCTATCATGATATATAGAAAATAAGGCCATCTGTAAAGCACAGGTAAGAGGGCACCTGCAAATAGCAACTGGCCTGGGGGCTCCACCCACCTCAGGCCCCACAGGCTAAGATCCCTGCCCTGACGCACTGGCTGGGAAGCTACAGAGCACAGAGAACTGCTCATCTCGTGACTCATCCACGTCTTGTGTTTTAACGGGGGTAGCGGGGTGGATCCTGAGGTTCAGAGGAGATGAATGATCTACCCAAGGCCACAAAACCTAAAAGTGAATGGCACCAAGTCTCCTGACACCTTCCCCAGAATTCATTCTGTTGTATCCACACGAAAAGACTTCGGTACTTTTCCATTTCTGCTAGATAAAAAAGGTCAGTTATTGGTATGTAATTCCAGAAAAGGAATGACAGAAAACCAAAAATTTTCCCCAGGTGAAGGTCAAGAAGACAAAATAGGGAGAAACATGTGCCATTCTACAGCTAGGCCTGTGGCACGACCACACACACGGCTATGATGTACACAGCTCAAGGTAGAGGAAATGGGCCACACCAACCAACTAGACACCAGCAATGGGTTTTTTAAAATCAAGCTTTATTACTTACTTTTTGGCACCACAGTCAACAATTCATAGAATGTGTTGCTTCAAGCCACTCAGGAGAACCAGGGAATACCCCCACCCCCCAAAACACATCCCCGCACACAACATGTGGCACAGAGGGGTAGACCGCCGCCTCTGTGCTACAAAAGACGGTGAGTCTTTCGTAAAACAAATCTCAATTCTTATCTGAACAGCCAGGTTCTGAATTTCTGTCATGGCTTTAGTCAGGCAAATCTGTCATCATTCTTCATTCAGGACATGTAAACAATTATAAAGCAGTTCTCAATTCCTCCCGAATACCTTCATTTAACCTCTGAATCATTGCCTGTAGATGCCTGGCTCTTGTATAATGTTGCAAGCCCATCTCAATCAAATTCAGAAACAAAAAAAAACCCCGCACCTACTCTGGTTCATGCATCCCTAGTCCTTCAGGGGGCAAATTCCAAATTAATCCTAATCCCGGATGCTAAACTATCTCTGATACAATTTGGGGCTTCATCCCGTCTGCATCAGGCATTTTCTCTGAATTTATAATTACTCCACAAGCGGAGAAAGCAAAACCACCATAGCCAGACTTGCATGTAAGGATTTGGGCCTAAACTATTAACCCGTACTCTGGGCAAGGGTAACAGGGCAGGGGAGTGGGCGTGGGGGGCTCGCTTCAGCTCAGAGGGAAATGGTTAAGGTACCACCTACTTTCTGAAAGACACTAGAGACAAAGGAAATGAAGGAGATGACCAAGAACTAAACACCTCTTCTCACCATATTTGCAGAAGTGAGAAAAGCTGATTCCATTTACTCTGCCATGTGGATCCTTTAAGGACCCGGCCAGCCTACAAGAGACCTCTTAGCCTCTGGGACCCCTGAACGATCTCTTCTCCTAGTCACGGGTACAAGTATATAGAAGCACACGCTGGTAGATATCTAAACCTGACATGACTTCTCCCAAATACAGGTGTTTTTAGGTGCTTTATTGTTGTCCCTGTGCAACAGAACGGAGATGGTGGGCGCTGGGGTGCCTTCAGGAACGCCAGAAGGAGGAGGTCAGAAAGCCCTTGGGGACAGGAATCTCCTTGTGCTGCAAACATTTCTGGTCAGGGAAAGATGGAGAAAACAATGATTTTTCTGGTAACGCACCTTCCAACATTTACCAGCTGGAAGAAGCTTTGTCAGACCCAGGTGCCTTCAAGGTCAACAACAGCTCGAAACATGTTGGTCTAAGGACATTTTACCTCTAAGAACTGCTTGAGGCGTATGAAGGAACCCATCTGTCCTGAGCTGGTGATGGCTTCGATCCTGCAGAAAGAAGAAGATAATATGCAAGTCACAGCTGTGATTCCCCCGTCCCTTTTAGAGAGGAGTTAGGGGCACTGCCCATCTACGGGGAGGGGGAGAAGGAGGAGATTGAATGACTTGGGCAAAGGTCTTTTGGACCAAGGATGCTGTCATTTTTCTAAATGGTCTCGGCCTTCTTTTCAAAAGGGGATAAAGGAGAGGACATTCTGAGAGCAGGTAGGATAGATGCTGCCAAGGCCTCTCCCCACCCGAAAGGCCAGTGTTGAGAGGGATGAGAAGGGCACCCAGAGGCGGACTCCATGACAGAGTCAAGCAAACTGGCTGACAAATCAGTTTCTCCACCTGATTTATTAAGGGAGCTTGACTCTTTGGGCTGCATGTAATCACCATCCCAAATTAGCTGGGGGAGTTTGGAAAACAAGAGTTAAAGACACGTCAGGTATCTGAATCCAGGATCTTCCTAATTCATTTTTTCTTTTAGCCAATAATGTTTAAGAGACTCTCACCAGAGTTGAAAAACACTTATTTAAATATCAAAGAGAAAGAGGATGGGAGAAGATGTCACTTAATACAACTACTTTTTTTTTTTTTTTTTTTGACAGAGAGATACAGAGTGCCAGAGGGGGAGGGGCAGAGAGACAGGGAGACACAGAATCCAAAGCAGGCTCCAGGCTCTGACCTGTCAGCAGAGCCTGACGTGAGGCTCGAACTCATGAGCTGAGCTGTGAGATCATGACCTGAGCCGAAGTCCGACGCTCATCCGACTGAGCCCCCCAGGTGCCCCGATACAACGGCTTTTAACTGAGTCAAACCCAGCATGTCGTGGCACCCAAGGACATCTGACGCCATGTGTTTTACTCACTGAACCCCGTGGTATCTGCTCAACAGATCACATACCTGGGGAAGTAGTCTTCTTTGATGAGAAGTATCATCTTCCAGAACTGTACCTGGTACTGCTTCATGAGGGCATTCCCACACACCTCCAGGGAAAGACAGGCACCGTCAGAGCAGAGAATGCAAATTCACACTCACGCAAGAGACCCAAAGATCCATAAAGCACACCAGCCCTTTGCCTTTTGCTCCTACCAAGAATTCCAGTCACGATGCCACTGAGCTAGCTAAGCAAGGGAACAAATGGAAAGACCCAACCTTCTTCTGAAGCATTTCTCCGCACATGACAATACCTCGATGAAATCAGACTGCCAAGAAACCAGGTATTCTGGCAAATCAGAAAACGTGATTCTAACTTATTCTTCTTTAATTCTACTGAATGGAAACCTTTCCAAAGGTATGGCATTCCTCCCAACCTTAGTAAGCAGGCCACCACCATGTTCTCAAATTTATTCGTGTCTCTGCTCGTGTCCTGTGACTTCCGAAGCTCCAGGGTGACCGGAGGCATTTGGCATTATAGGCCCGATGGCCCACATCTGTTACGGTATGTGCCCTAAGCCATTATCCTTTAAGAAATGTCTCCTGTCCACAGAAACCCTTACCCTCGCTCTACAGTGGTGGTCCTTCCCAGGCAGATTGGACTGTATAGAACCTTGTGGATGAGGGAGATACATGGCCCAGGATGGTTGATCATATTTGCTCTCCTGGGAATGAGGGATAACAAAGGTGGGCCACCAGTTCCACTACACTAGGTGACCGCACTGAGGCAGAGGGCTATAGCTCAGAATGGCCATCTTCTTCACTGTACAGAGATCTAGAGAAAACGGGCCTGAGGAACAAGAATGAGGCAGCCTACAGGAAGAGCACAGGAAGGACCGTGTGGCCCCAAAGGGCCTCTTGGTACCTGGTGATGTTCTAGTTCCTAGTTCCAGGCCCACATGACAGTCAACCATACATCCTACCCTTGGTTCTCGGAGTCACTTCTCTATCCCTAAAACAAACATCCCTTTTTGCTGGTGCTGGGATGTACAGTTTTTCCTTTACAACAAGAACACAACCACACTGAGAAGGCAAGCACAGTGGGAAGAAAACCCCAAAGCCAGGTTTATCTTTATCACTCATGGAAAAAATGTGTGAGACTGGATCCCAATGCTGTTCACCAATAGCCTGTTTCTATATTGCTTCCCGATTCACAATGAAATGCAAGGCTGCTTCAGCCACTGTCCCCCTCTTGTGTGACAACTGCATGACATACCTCCAAGAAGTCAAAGAGGAGGGTGGCTGTCACATCTGACAGGGGCTCCATATTTAAGATTTGTGCCAACCAGCGCCAGCCATGATTTAAGCCGTGAGGGTGACTCTGGAAGGGAAGACACTTGATCATGATCTGCTCTCACTGTATCTAGAGATCTAAATATCATCCAGCCGTTTCTAAGTGACATGAACCCCCAGACGACTATCTCAATCCAGCACATGCTGCAGGGCAGAAACAGCACAGGCTGAACAAATTCTGGGTTTTAGAGAGACCGAGAGCAAGCAGGGGAGGGGAAGAGAGAGAGGGAGACATAGAACCTGAAGACAGGCTCCAGGCTCTGAGCTGTCAGCACAGAGCCTGATGCAGGGCTCGAACCCACGGACTGTGAGATCATGACCTGAGCCGAAGTCGGACGCTCAACCGACTGAGCCACCCAGGTGCCCCACAAATTGTTTTCAAATGTCCCAACACTGGAACCCATACATTCTCTAGGGGACCCCTTCAGTCTACATCTGACACCTCTGGTTTCAGAATTCCTGAACAGTTACCCGCACAGATGTTTTATTATTCTTGGGACCTTCAGCACAGAACGTGGGACACAGCAGGTACACGATAAAAACTTGGATTCAATCAACTTACATTCCCTTCTCTTTAGGTCTCCGAGTATGTTAACTTGTCCATCTCTAATCTGTATCCTTTGAGAAAAACACCAGACTGGCAAGTCAAAGCCCTGCACCCCAGCCATGGCTTTGTCACTGACCGTGTGTCACTACAGCTCGCTGGCACTCCATCTGCTCATCTGTGATGTGAGGCACCAACCAGGTCTAAAATGACAATGACGAGGTGCCTGGCTGGCTCAGTCAGGAGACCATGTAACTCTTGATCTCAGGGTTGTGAGTTCGAGCCCCATGTTGGATGTAAAGATTACTTAAAATAAATGAAAGTAAAAAAAAAATGTTTATTTATTTTTGAGAGAGAGACGAACGAAGCCTGAGTCAGGGGAGGGGGAGGGGGGGAGAGAGAGGCAGAATCTGAAGCAGGCTCCAAGCTGTCAGCACAGAGCCCGACGCGGAGCTCGATCTTATGAACCATGAGATCATGACCTGAGCTGAAGTTGGAGGTTTAACCGACTGAACCACCCAGGCGCCCTAGGGTGAGCAACTCTTGATCTCAGGATTGTGAGTTCAAGCCCCACGTTGAGCCTAGAGCTTACTTAGAAATAAGTAATAAAATGACACTATATCATTTTTGTTTTTATTTATATTTTGAAAGACAACACGAGTGGGGAAGAGGGGCAGAGGGAGAGAAAGAGAATCTTAAGCAGGCTCTGCACTGAGCATGGAGCCAAACATGGGGCTTGATCTCACAACCCTGGGATCACAACCCGAGCCGAAATCAAGAGTCAGACACTCAACCGACTGAGCCACCAAGATGCCCCAACACTATCATTTAGACTCACTCTAATAGAATCTTCTAACTTTAATGACTTGTTTATAATGGACTCTCATCTGGCAGACCCTCTTATAAACTCAGTCCTTTACGGCCTCAGCCGAGTCAATCATTGAACAAACATCCAAAAGTTTCCTAATAATCAACATCAACTTCTCCAGAACACACTTACGGAGGGGCAGCAATACATCATCATCTAGCTAGACTGCCTGCTCAGCAAGAAGGGCAATAGTCCTTGTGGACAGAATACACGAACACAATCCGACCTCTCTCTTGAGAGCAAGCCTTTTCTTTTTTTCTTTTTTTCTTTTTTTACATTTATTTATTTATTTTTGAGAGACAGAGTGAGACAGATTGTGAGTGGGGAGGGGCAGAGAGAGGAGGAGACGCAGAATCTGAAGCAGGCTCCAGGCTCTGAGCTGTCGGCACAGAGCCCGATGCGGGGCTCGAACCCACGAACCGCGAGATCATGACCTGAGCTGAAGTCAGATACTTAACCAACTGAGCCACCCAGGCGCCCCGAGAGCAAGTCTTTTCTACTACCTGCTGTCGGCCTCCGTACGGCCACCGGAGCTGGATGATGGCGGCGTAGAGGCGGATCATCCCAGACATGCGTTTTAGAAAGTTGTCCTGCTGCTCCACTTTGGAGTCCTTCACTTGGTAGCCAAGCGTCCTGTGTGGGAAGAAAAACCTCAATGTACAAGGCCAAAGTGAGGATGACAAATCACTCATATTTATGGCTAAGAGGAACAATCTAGTACTATTACATTTAGCATTGTTATTGTTATTGCTATTTTAAATATTTATTTATTTTAAGGGGGGGAGGGGCAGAGAGAGGGAGAGAGAATCCCAACCAGGCTCCACGCTGTCAGAACAAAGCCTGACACGGGGCTTAAGCCCACAAACTACAAGATCATGACTTGAGCCGAAATAAAAAAAAAAAAAGAAAAAATTATGTTTATTTTTTTGAGACAGAGCACGAGTGGGGGAGGGGCAGGGAGGGAGGGAGACAGAATCTGCAGCAGGCTCCAGGCTCTGAGCTGTCAGCACAGAGCTCGACGCGGGGCTCGAACTCATGAACTGTGAGATCGTGACCTGAGCTGAAGTAGGGCGCTTAACCAACTGAGCCACCCAGGCACCCTGACCTGAGCCGAAATTAAGAGTTGGACACTTGGGGCGCCTGGGTGGCTCAGTCGGTTAAGCGTCCGACTTCGGCTCAGGTCATAATCTCACAGCTCATGGGTTCGAGCCCCGCGTCAGGCTCTGTGCTGACAGCTCAGAGCCTGGAGCCTGCTTCAGATTCTGTGTTTCTGTCTCTCTCTGCCCCTTCCCCGCTCACACTGTAACTCTCTCTCAAAAAAAAAAAAAAAAGTCAGACGCTTAACCAACTGAGCCACCCAGGAGCCCCTTATTATTATTATTTTTCAAGTAAGCTCTAACTCAATGTGGGGCTGGAAATCACAACCCCAAGATCAAGAGTTGCATGCTCTACTCACTGCCAGCCAGGTGCCCGTTTTTAGCAGTATTCTTCCTACATGATTATACATCATTACCTCTGTAAATACTTTGTTTACAAAGCACACATATCCATGATCACATCTGTGCATCACATAAGCCCTTGAGAGGTAAACTCACAGAATTTTTTTTTTAACATTTTATTTTTAAGCAATCTCTGCACCAAAGTGGTGCTCAACCTCACAACCCCGGGATCAAGAGTCGCACACTCTACCAAAGGAGCCAGCCAGGAGCCCCAAACTCACAGGACTGATGGAAGTCACTACCTCATTTGCAAATAAGGAACATGATGCTCAAAGAGCTTACATGATTGATCCATTTTGCAAATCTATTACATGATGAAGCAGGGCAAAATTCTAAGACAACCTCCTTGCTGCCCCTCGATTCTAGATCCAATATTCTTTTCCCTAAACTATATTGATTATTGCAGCTAAATGCACAAATTCCCAAAGCAGCCAGTTTGCATGAAAGACACTGGATTCCCTGATAGAACACTCAAGGTATGTATGAGGAGTTGTGACGGGAGGGAGAGTGAACCCCTGTTCTCTCTGTTCAGCCTATGGGGAGAGTGAGCGAGGACAAAAACCACCTCACCTCTGGTAGTCTTCCAAAGCCATTCCCTCCTTGAAAGCTGGGTAGAAGGGAACAGAGTAGGGACACTTCCTGTGGAGATGAGCAAGAATGAGGTCGCCCACTCTGGGGTGGAGCTCCCAGATCCCAGACGCCACAACTGCAATGGGGAACGCCGCTTCGTGGTGAGAGGCCACCTCCTCCTCTCCTTGTTTCTGCGGGAGCAGAGGCAGGACCACGGGGTTACTCTGGAGAGAAGCTTAAAGGCTGCACACCAGCCTCTCCCCATACCTCTGGTCATAAGGCTTCTTACCACAAATTTCTCTGCCAGCTTGTACTGGACAAAATCCAGGCCCCGTGGGTTAAGTGTGACGGACACGGAGCGCCCGCCAGACTGAACAGGTTTTCCGGAGAGCAGGTTGTGGATCTTATCAAAAATCTCCTTCAGCTTTGAGCCTGGGTAAGACAGAGATAAAGTCAGTTAAAAGATTCACTCTGCTTCTCATCACTGCAGTAAGAAAGCCTCTATGAAAACGCAGCCATGCAGCCTCACACAAGGTCAGAGTCTAAAGTCAAAATCCTGTTGCAGAAAAATACATGACAAGCAAATGTATGTTGTCTGGGATGCAGGAGTACAGAAGACATGGTACTATTTGAAAGGAATTCCTTATTTGGGAACGAACAAATTCTGAAGTCAACAGACCAGAGATAAACAGGATGGAAATAGCTGTTGAATGGCTACAGATCCCATGGGCTATAGCTGACGTCCCTAAAGTCGTCATTTGCATTTCTAGGAAAACCGTTCTAAAGGATCTTCCCACCTCTCAGTGACTACCCCCTACTCTGGGACCTGCTCTCCATCCTCAGATGCACAGAAGCGGGCTCCTGGTGGCTATATTTGTACTTCAGATCTTGTGAACCCCATGCCCGCACTGGCTACAGTTTGATTAGGGGTAGACCAGCTGAGCCAATCAGCCAGCTCACAGAGTCACATCCTGGAGGTAGCTGGCCCTGCAACACATACGCTCATGAACACCAGGGACTTGAACCTGCCAAGGGGACCAAAGAACAGTTGTCTACCTAATAAGATCAGAGACGCACAGGAGAAAGATGAAAGAAAAGGGTCTGAAGGTTTCTAGCTTCCCATTCCTGCCAGTAGATTCTGAGAAACACCGCTTCATCTTGAGATTAAATGTCTTTTTTTTTTTTTCTCTTTGGCCTATGCATTGGTCTCCATTACTCAAAACTTACTAAGCTATGAAAATAGTAGCACCCACTCCCGCTAAGTCATACTTCAGTACAACTTTACCGATGATTTCAAAGGACCCCCCTGGCCAAATTCTCTAACAGTTCCTCCCTCCATGCCTCTCCACTCCCAACCCTAGGCCTGGCATGGCCTCCTACATCCCATATGCCACACCAGCACCAAAGAGATGAAATTTTGCTCCAGATCTAACCACTGCCTTTAAAGAGGCAGGAATGAGATCATTATTTCCCAGTCATTCAGCATGTACTGAGCACTAACTCTAGAGCAAGTCTGCGTCTGGCTCTTCAAAGACTCACAGTGATGGTGCAGACAAAGGGAACACAGTCAAGAAATATGCAGAAAAGTGAAGGGCAGCCAAACTAGAGGCTGATCAGATGTGGAGAATGGAACAGAGGGAGCAGTCATGGGTGGACTCCCAGGGTTCCAGCCACGGTGCCTGAGTTGTCAGTGGGGCTACTGGTTTCTGAGAGCAAACAGGAAAAGCAGGCATAAAGGAAGATGGGGAGCTGATGTCTGCACAGCCTGAACGTGGGGTAGGAGAGAGACATGGGCAGACGGCCCCCAGGAGCCAGAGCTAGGGGCTCTGAAGCTATGAGGAAAGAGCACACGTGAGAGGCACCAGGAAGCCCCCTGCATGGAGGCCGCATCCGCAGCCCCGAGGGTAAGCGGACTGGGAACCAAGGGTGAGAGTGGACTCCTGGGAGGCACCTCCAGTTAGGGATTAGGGTAGGGGCAGGAGACTGAGGAGCCCACAAAGGAGAAAGGGAGGTGGCAGGAGAACCTGGGAATTCATGTTGCCACGGAAGCTACAGGAACAGAGTTCGTAAAGAAAGGAATCATTACCAGGACCAAACAGAAATGGGTGGAAGGCTAGAAAAGACATAAATCTTGAACCAAAGGAAACCTACTTTAGGATGTGAGTAACTCAAGCATGTTTAAAGGAAAAGGAGCCTGTAAAAGGGACTAATTGTGCAGAAAACAGGAGATTAGGTGATGAGCGATGAGACAGGTCTTGAAGGGGATGGGAGGGTGGGAACAAAGGCAGAGGCAGAAGGGAAAGCGCCCGACCACATGGAGCGCTTTGCATTTCTAGGAATGCAAACATCCACATGGAGACGCGGACGGAGTGGCACGTGTATACGTGTGCGCTCGTGGAAAAGGCTGGCATCCAAGGATCCCACCCGCTGGATTTTCCCACTGAAGGAGGAAGCAACGCTGTCTGCGGTTGGCTGAGGGGGCAGGACTGGGGACGAGCCTAAGGAGAGCAGTGAACGGGTGGCGTGGCTGCCAGGTCAACCTCGCCCCTGTTGTTGTTGCCAGCAAAGGAAATGGCACTTTAAAGCCGAGAAGGTGATATGTGGTTGGTTATTTATTTATGCCTGCCCTGATCCAGAGAGAACTGCAGGCAGCCTAGTGACATGTAAGTTCTGACGCGGTGCCTCTCCTGGGCAAGAACTACAACTTCTCTACGCTTTTCAGGCAACAAGTGAATCAGGGCAAGCGGAACCCAGGCTAAGTCAGAGCAGCTTTTCAGCTGTTCGCACTCCCCAGCCACCGTGCAGCACGGCCTGTCACTTGGAGCCTTCCACATCTCGAGCTCTACAAAAATGAACCTGTTTCTGACTGAAGAGAAAAAAGGGACTGTCCCCTGTCTGGTTCTCTCTCTGTAAAGCTCAGTCTCTGGAGAGAAAAAGGAAGATGTTCCAAAGTATTAAGGCAGGTTTAGGGGCACCTGGTGGCTCAGTCAGTTAAGCGTCTGATTTTGGCTCAGGTCATGATCTCACAGCTTGTGAGTTTCAACCCCAGGTCAGGATGGGTGCTGACAGCTCCGAGCCTGGAGGCTGCGTTCTCCCTCTCTCTCTGCCCCTCCCCTGCTCATGCCCTGTCTCTCTCTCTCTCTCAAAAATAAAAACAAAACAAAACAAAAGGATTAAGACAGGTTTTGAGCTTGGATAAGCTAATGGCTTATGTTGTAGAACAAAAGCAAAAAATGCATGTCACATCCTAGGCTTCCTGAGTGATGTTTTCAGCAGTAATTTTCTTTTTCTTTCTTTCTTTCTTTCTTTCTTTCTTTCTTCTCTAAACATGGATTCTTGTGATATTATTTTTTAATATTTATTTTATTTGACAGAGTGAGAGCGCAAGCAGGGTAGGGGCAGAGAGAAGGAGACAGAGGATCTGGAGCAGGCTCAGTGCTGACAAGCAGAGAGCCCGATGTGGGGCTCAAACTCCCAAACTGAGATCATGATGTAAGCCGGAATCAAGAGTCAGTACCCAAATGACTGAGTCACCCAGGCGCCCCTTCAGCAGTAACTTTCAACTTCAGATTAAGAGCCTTCCTAAATAATATACTGTTAACACATACAGCTTATTTATAAAACAAGTCAACAAACACGTAACGACCGTCTTCTACATGTTGAAGAGGAAGCAAAGGAGAGGAAGACATAACTTACACGTGCCTGATCCAAGGTCATTTGTTTGACCAGACTCTGTCTACAGGAACCTTACAGAGGAATAGATTTGGAGTCTTAGAAAATAACAAAAGGAAGCAAAGGGCCAAGTTCTGAACTGCTCTGACCAACCTGCAATGGTGGAGATTTGGCTCACTGGGATGGTGGCAGCCTTCTGGAGGTCCATCTTTACCTTTTTGGCCTGTCAGGAGAGAACAGTGAGAGGGCAAACGGTGTTTGGAAGAGCTGAGTAGATGCCAGCAGGATTACGGAAGGTGACGTGCTAGCAACATTCCTCTGGGACACGGGGCCGTCCAGAGCACTCCCAGGCCCAGAGAATTCACGACTCAAAGCCCCCCGTACCTGACTGTCTTTGCTGTTGGTCAGCTCCTCAAAGGCCAATACACACTGACTGGAAACATCCTGCAGCTGCTGATACCAGTGCATTGTACTGTCTTGTACCTTTACCTGGAGGTCTGAGGAAGAAAAGACAGGCTCTCGTGATAGTACTCACTGAACACTTCACATGAGCCGGGCACTGTTCTACCAGCTGCTACAGGTAGTAATGGCTTTCACTGTCACAAGGACCCTATGAAATAGATACCATTATTATCTTTGCTTTCTAGATAAGGAAACAGGCAGAGAAAGGTTAATTTGCCAAAGTCACACTGCCAAAAAGTAGAATAACCACATTCCCACGGATCTGGCTCTAAAGCCGGCATTCTCAACCATTATGCTCGACGGATTCTCTTATGTATTAAATGAGTATATATTGTGTAATATTTATTTTAAAAAGTCAGAACAGCAAAACCTAGGATAATACATTTACTAGAATTATAAAGAATGCCAAGTTCTCATGGCAAGTGCTGAAGTCTGAAGTCAAGCTCCACATCAACCAATGTAATTCAGTAAAAGTACAGAGTTTTGCATTATGTAACAGTTCTGGTAAACTGTCTTGAAGCTTAACACGATATTCAAACATATTGTTTCCTTTCACATTCTGGGCTAAAGGGCTGTATACATGCCAACACCCACCTTCATTCTGTTTCCCTCCTGGGCCCTGGCTGGGAGCTGGGGTCTCTCTGTGGACCTCTGGCCCCTGCTGCATGTGTGACTCTTGCCGCTTTACCTGGGCCTCCTCATCCTGCCTCCTCTTGTCCTCACAGGCCCTGGCGATCTCCTGCTGCAAGCTTGTAAGGAGGTCGCGCATGTCCTGCAGGGCTCTCTCAGCCACAGCCTGGTCCTCTGCTGTGGGGAAGCCGTTCTGTCAGGGTGACAGAGGCAGAGCTTAGTGTCCATCCCCTAAGCACCTGTGAAGCTGAATCACAGCTCACACAATACATCTCTAGATCGGAACTGCTGTGCCAATGGAGTTCCCATGTTCAACATGCTGATACCTACTGTTTTCCTGTTCTCCTACAGGTAATACTGATTAACCATCACATCCACAGACACACCTGCGTATGGATTTTTCCATGCTCTCACCAACAATGGCTGGGATAATTCTTTAAAAGTTTGTGACAACACTCTAGATAAATACCATGTTGGAGTGTCTGGGTGGCTCGGTTGGTTAAGTGTCTGACTTCGGCTCACGTCATGATCTCGTGATTCATGAGTTTAAGCCCCATGTCAGGCTCTGTGCTGACAGCTCAGAGCCTAGAGCCTGCTTTGGATTCAGTGTCTCCCTCTCTCTCTGCCCTGCCCCTGCTCGTGCTCTCTCTCTCTCTCTCTCTCAAAAAAATTAATAAACATTAAAAAAAATTTTTTTAAAGAAAATCAAAAACAACTTGCATTTAAGGTTCTCCATTTCCGAGCCAGAAGACAAAGTCCCCGGAAGCTCGCTCACCTCGGAAGTGGCCCGAATGATGCCTGAGACGAGACCGCACAGCTGGTTGCCACGGGTCCGGAAGGCGGACAGGTCCACCTTGAGCGCGTCCTTGTGCTGCTCAGAGGCATCCAGCTGCTGGTTGAGGTGCAGCACCTCCTCCTGCAGCCCATAGAGGCCCCGCAGGCGGAGCTGGCCCTCCTCCCTCCTCAGCCGCTCCTGCTCCGCCTGCTTCAGGCGCTGCTGCTCGGCCTCCCGCAGCTTCAGGTTGAGAATCTACAGGAGGGGTTGTCCGGCTACCTCTCTCCAAGGCACCCTCGGCCTTCTGATTCTACATTCCCCAAGCCCTATGTGGGCTACATATTTTACAGACAGGCCCCCCCACCTCCCCACCAACAGGTAAAGGACAGCCCAAGGTGAGTCACAGGGAGGCATGACCCAGGTTAGTGCCTGACGTGGACACACCCACAGGAATTCTCCCAGGCTCTGACCTTGGCTCTGTGACGATGCTCAGCTTTCAGCTTCTCTTGGTGCCCCAGGGCTTCTCTGGAGCTGCAGGACAAATGGCAGAACAGTCAGGGAGGCTTCCCGAATCGGTCTGACCTCACCTGTCCTCAAAGCCTCCCTCTCCTTGTGATACACTGGTCACCTCTCCAAGGTTGGTCATTTTTCTAGGTTATGAGCTTCACTGGCCATTTTATTTCGTTAAGAAGAAGTTCCAACTCCTTCCCTTGGGGTTTCAAGCTGGGAAAGAGGGCCAGCTGAGCACACCGACGCTCCCACTCACCTCTTCTCCATCACTTCCCGTAAGTCCTGGAATTCTTTATGATGTTTCAGTTCCTTCCGTTCATCAAAGCGCTTCAGTTGTTCAGAGGCCATCTCAGAGAGGGCTCGCACCTTCCTCTCCTGCTCCTCTTGCCACTGCCTCAGGCCCTCCTGAAAAGAATCGGCACCCGCTCTCTGCAGCTCCATCGGCCCCTTGCTCCTTTCCCCATGAGGAACATCCTCCCGTCTGACCTTAATTCCATCCGAGATAGTCCAGGGCATGGAACCAGCTGTTTAGTTCTCAGAAACTATGCTCGAGTCGCCTCTCCCCTCGGAGTGGATGTTTAAACTCAGCCGTTTTGGAAAGCGCCTCTAATTTGCCCCCTGAGATTCATCAATCCAGTATCAGCTGGGACAGGTATTTACCAACGTAGTGTCAAAGAGCCCTACGCTTTTAAACCTCCATCCTGTGTACCCTGATTTCAGAGTAATCAACAGAAAGTCTCCTCCTAATTCCGTAAACATGGTATGCACAGTCCTAACTACTCCTTTTCTCACCTTATCATCTCTGCCTACATTTCCTCCCCCACCTCCACTTAGAAAAGTCCCCTTCCAGGGCGCCTGCTTGGATAAGTCAGGTAAGTAGCCGACTTCAATTCAGGTCATGATCTCACGGTTCGTGGGTTTGAGCTGTGCTGACAGCTCAGAGCCTGGAGCCTGTCTTCGGATTCTGTGCCTCCCTCTCTCTCTGACCCTCCCCTGCTCACGCTGTCTCTCTCTGTCTCTCAAAAAAAAAAAAAAAAAATGCGGCTGCCTTGGGTCAAGCCTGCCCTACTTCATGGGTCACTTACTGTTCCTCTCATCCTGTGCACCAGCTCATACATCCGGATGCAGCCTTCCACTTTGATCCTCCGGGAGGACTGAAGTGCCATAGGTTCGGCATGCTGGGACTCCTGTTTGTCCTATATAGACAGAAAACAAAAAAATTAAGCATTTAAGATGGTAAAGTCAATGCTATCCCTTCTAGATGAAAACCACATCCCTACCTATGAACAACAACCCATAAGAACGACAAGAAAACAATGTAGGTTAGAACCAGCATGCTTTTCATGATATTGATCTTGTTTTCATCGTTTTCCTTTGTAACGGGAATAACATAAATTATGTAATATACAAACCAATAAATGACTTATTTCTTTGCATAGTTTGTTTTTTGGCTTGCATGTTTTGATCTGCCCAGCAAATTTTTCCCCATTCTTCTGGTAAGAGTCAATTTGTGCTGGGGTGGTTTGAAGGGAGACACCCCAACCCACATCCCCAATTCTCCCACCCTCCTTCCTCGGGGGTAATCATGTGACCAGCCTACCAATCAAAGTACTCTATCCCCCTGTGACCTAATGTCTACTTCAGGAATGAGGCTTATGTCCCAAGCTAGGCCAGACTCCCATCTCTGGACTTTTCTGATGGCGTTATCTGGGAAGACTTTCTACTTCTGGGAATGCTAATCTAAGAAAATGTGTGTCTATGGGTACTAATGGCCATCTTGCCACACCAAGTCTATATGAAGAATGGAACCAGGAAAGAAGAGTTAAGCAGAATTGAGAGGACAGGCAAAGCCCTGTATTTGGGTCACTGGATCAAGTCAAAAACAACGTAAAGCAGAAAGAAGCAGAAAGTATATTGCCTGGATCTAACTGATTCTAAATGCATTCATAGACTTCCTGGTTATGTGAGCTAATTAATTTAATTCCGTTTTCTCTTTCTTGTTTTGCTTAATCTAGTTTAAATGGGGTTTCCATTAAACACCAAAAATTCCTAAATGACACAATAATTCATTATATAAAGCCATGTAAAAGTTTATTTAAACCTCAAGAATGAGGGGCGCCTGGGTGGCTCAGTTGGTTAAGCGTCTGACCTCAGGTCAGGTCATGATCTCATGGTTTGTGAGTTCGAGCCCCATGTCAGGCTCTGTGCTGACAGCTTGGAGCCTGGAGCGAGCCTGCTTCCGATTCTGTGTCTCCCTTTCTCTCTGCCCCTCCCCCACTCATGCTGTCTCTCTCCCTCTCTCTCTCTCTCTCTCAAATAAACATTTAAAAAATTAAACAAAAACCAACAACAACAAAAAAATACAAACCTCAAGAATGATGGAATTCTCTCTCTGGAGAGGACTTCAGCAATTTGGCCCAGTACCAGATTTACAGATGGAAGAGACTGAGCCCTACGGAAGGAAAGATGCCTCCCTTTGGGTATGTCACAGTGTTTGCAGAATCAGAACTGAGAAGCACTTGTAGAAATTTTTTTAAAATGTTTTTTTAACTCTATAAAAAATAATTAAAATAATTCTAATTCACAGAAGTTGCAAAAATAAGGACAGAGAGGCTGGTGCACTCTTCACTCAATCGCCCCCAATAGTAACAGCCATAAGTACAGTAAAATAGCAAGAACAGTAAACTGACGTTGGTACAGGCCACAGAACTTCTTCAGATTTCGCCGGTTGTGCAGGAATTCTTTGTGTATGTGTATCATTCCATGCAAGTTTATCTCACACGTAGATGTGCGTAACTGCCATCATAATCACGGTACAGAACTGCCCCATCACCCCATAGGCTTCCTATGCCACACCTACCTTCACACTTCTAATGTGGCCTCTAAAACGCTCTTATTTCAAGAATGTTAAATGGATGGAATCATACAGTATGTTCCTTTATATTTGTATACAGACGAACTACTTCTGGAAGTATAACTCTCCATGTCCCAAAAAAGAGAAAGAACAGGACACCACCAGTAACAATTCAACTGTTTTTAAGGAAGAGAAACAAGTGGGACAAAATAGAGTCAAAAAATGTTTTTGCTTTTTTTTTTTTTTTTTTTTTTTTTTTTTTTACAAATTACGGAACCGATGTTAAGATACATACATCTAGAGAGCAGGTGTAAGTTTTACAGCAAGCCTCCAACAGCCAACACCAAAAGGGAGAGACCTCATGAGTTAAACGCATGCAACGTTCATGAGAAAAAAACAGTCCAACTACTCTTGAAATTCATCCCTATTATTGGTACTAAGAATAGAAGGAAACCTCTCTCCCCGCTCTTCATAAAGGGAACATGGTGGTGTAGTAAATGGCATCCTTAAAACAGCTACAAGAAGGAGCCACCATTATTTCCCCCAGGGTAAGGTCACTGTTGTATAACGATGTTTCACACTTAAACTTTTTATTTTTAAGATTTTTATTTATGTTTTTTTATTTTTTACATTTACTTTGAGAGTGCATGCACGTGTGCAGGGGAGGAGCAGAGAGAGAGGGAGAGAAAGAATCGCAAGCAGGGTCTATGCTATCAGTGGGGAACCGAATGTGGGGCTCAACCTTACAACCCTGAGACCATGATCTGAGCTGAAATCGAGTTAGATGCTTAAGCAACTGAGCCACTCAGATGCCCCAAGATTTTTATTTTTGAATAATCTCTACGCCCAATGTAGGGCCTGAACTCATGACTTGGAGAGCAAGAATCACATGCTCCCCCACATGAGCCAGTCAGAGGCCCCTTAAACACTTCAACTTTTCAGCCACCACGGCCTCCGGTCTTAAGCTAATGGAAAACCTTACCTCGGCTCCATCTGGTGTTGCTGAAGAAGCTGTTGAGAAGGCAGGGGTTCTGATGGGAGATTTGGGAACACATGAAGGTTGTTCAAGGTCTGAAGTGGATCTAGAGGATTCTGAAGTCTCAGAGGATGGTGGATTCTCTTGCATGTGAGGTAAGACATGGTCTACCACCCATCCAGAGTACGAAGACAGCTTGGGAACAGACATACATTCTTCCAAAACATCCTAGAGAGAAGAAGAGGGTGAAGCCCAACTTGCATGTTAACTGATCTAAGCAATCAAAAATAATTTTGTCCTTAGAATCCACTACCTGCCTCACTGAAAATCTAAGGCCTAAATAAATACATACATACAATCGGAGACCCAAACTAACTGTATTAACAATTGGAGATGAAGAGAAAGTAGTTTCTTGATAATGACCCTGACTCCTATCCTTTAAAATTTTTTTGTTATTTATTTTTTATTTTTTAAGGTTCAAGTTTGTTCTTTTTAATTTTTTTTAAGGTTTTATTTATTTTTGAGAGAGAAAGAGACAGTGTGAGCAGGGGAGGGTCAGAGAGAGAGGGAGAAACAGAATCTGAAGCAGGCCCCAGGCTCTGAGCTGTCAGCACAGAGCCCGACCCAGGGCCTGAACCCATGAACCATGAGATCACGACCTGAGCCGAAGTCAGACGCTTAACCGACTGAGCCACCCAGGAGCCCCTCGTTATTTATTTTTGAGCAAGAAAGAAAGAGAGACAGAGTGCCAGTGGGGAAGGAGCAGAGATAGAGAGAGACACAGAATCTGAGGCAGGCTCCAGGGTCTGAGCTGTCACAGAGCCCAACACGGAGCTCAAACTCATGAACTGTGAGATCATGACCTGAGCCGAAGATGGGTTTTTAACCGACTGAGCCCCCCAGGCGCCCTGTG
This sequence comes from Cryptoprocta ferox, assembly GCA_028646485.1. Taxonomy (NCBI): domain Eukaryota; kingdom Metazoa; phylum Chordata; class Mammalia; order Carnivora; family Eupleridae; genus Cryptoprocta; species Cryptoprocta ferox. Next base: position 6,882,248 of record CM053568.1, read on the forward strand.
ACTCCTATCCTTTCAGAACATCAGACAAAATAACCCTAACCACAGAAAAAGGAATGATGCACAAAGATGGTCATTGAAGCATATTTGAAAGCAATTTAAAACATCAGAACAGGGGTGCCTGGGTGGCTCAGTCAGTTAAGCGTCCGACTTCGGCTCAGGTCCTGATCTTGCGGTTCGTGGGTTCGAGCCCCACGTCGGGTTCTGTGCTGACAGCTCAGAGCCTGGAGCCTGTTTCAGCTTCTGTGTCTCCCTCTCTCTCTGCCCCTCTCCCACTTGTGCTCTGTCTCTGTCTCAAAAATAAACTATAAAAAAAAATTTAAAAAAAATATCAGAACAGAAAAGGACACGAGGAATTTTGAAATAAACTACAGTATATACAATCAGTGGGATATCAGTCATTTAAAAGTATGGATTGTGGGGTGCCTGGGTGGCTCAGTGAGTTGAGTGTTCGACTTCAGCTCAGGTCATAATCTCACGGTTCATGAGTTCGAGCCCTGCATCGGACTCTGTGCTGACAACTCAGAGCCTGGAGCCTGCTTTGGATTCTGGTTTCCCTCCCTCTCTCTCTCTGCCCCTCCCTGCTTGCCCTCTGTCTCTCTCTCTCCCTCTCTCTCTCTCTCAAAAATAAACATTTAAAAAAAAATGCTACTCATTAAAAAAAAAAAAAGTACAGATTGTGGGGCACCTGGGTGGCACAGCTGGTTAAGCATCCGACTCTTGATCTCAGCTCAGGTCATGATCTCGAGGTTCATGGGTTTGAGCCCTATGTCAGGCTCTGTGCTGATGCTGTGCTGATGGTGTGGAGCCTGCTTGGATTCTGTCTCTCCTTCTCTCTGTCCCTCCTCTGCTGTGTGTGTGCTCTCTCTCAAATAAATTAAAAAAAAAAAAAGAAAAAAAACTTAAAAATTTTTAAAGTATAGATTCTGAATCCTATGTAACATCATACTTAAAATTTTTTCCCAGTTTCATTGAAAAACAATCGACATATCATTGTATAAGTTTAAAGTGACAGTATGATTGGCTGATTTACATATATTTCAAATGATTACTACAACAGGTTCAGCTAACATCCATCTTCTGCTCTAGATACAATAGAAAAAAAGAAAAAAGAAAAAGGGGGAAAAATGTTCTCCTTGTAATGAGAACTCTTAGGATTTACTCTTCACTTTCCTATATATCACATAGCAGTGTGAGCTCTAACTATGTTGTACATTACATCTCTAGTACTTGTAACTAAAAGTTTGTGTGTGTCTTTTGATGACCCTCCATTTCCCCTTCCCCCAAGATTCAATTTTAAGTGAAAAAACAAAAGTATAAACAAATGTCTACAATTGCATAAAATAGAAACAAATGCTAATACACTATTAGACATTGAGAAAATATTCTAGAAGTTGTGTTTGGGTAATGAGTGACATATTTCTCCTTGTTCTAATTTTCTAGATTTGATTTCATTTGTTTGTTTGTTTGTAAGCTTTATGCCCAGTGTGGAACCCAATGCAGGGCTTGAATTCATGACCCTGAGATCAAGACCTGAGCTGAGATCAAGAGTCAGACACTTAACCAACTGAGCCACCCATGCACCCCTCTAGACTCCATTTTTAAATGAACATGTTATAATTAAAACATTTTTTATAATGTTTATTTACTTGTGAGAGAGAGGCGCCCCCGTGCCTATTTTTATATGTTATATTTGCTTTAAAATTATAACGTTTGGGGCGCTTGGGTAGCTCAGTTGGTAAAGCATCCGACTTCGGCTCAGGTCATGATCTCACGGTTCGTGCGCTCGAGCCCTGC
>CM053568.1:6884541-6903904 GCA_028646485.1 Cryptoprocta ferox
ATCTAAGATTTTAGTCTTTTCAACAGGCTGGGCCATATCAATCGTTCACCGCTAAATCTGGACCTCGCAGCACAAGAGACGTGCAGTAAATCAACTGACACTGAAAGGTTGCTTTGACAACAGAGCTGGGGGTAGCAACGAAGCCTTTAGAGAGAAGAGCACCTCTGAAATTATGGGAGCTCCCTAAAAGGCTAGAATAGGCAGGAGAGGGCAGAAACTCTAGGACGGCGCGACGCACACAAAGGAGTCAAGAAACTAAAGCGGGCTGTTGAAAAGAACGCACGTGTTCACAGCGCAGGCCGAGCCAGAGGCTGGGGAGCAGCAGGGTACCGAGGCTGGCAGCCGGAAGGGCACCGCCCACTCCGGGGCCCCCCTCACCTCGCCCCGCAGCAGCCAGTCGCGGTGGTAGCAGAGGCGACCTTTCTCGGAACTGCGCAGCGCCTGCAGGGTGTCCCAGCAGCGACCCTCGGACGGCATGGCCCGCCCGCAGAGAGCTCTTCAGAGCCTCCGCTTGTGACAAAACAAGTCCTCGAATCAGCCGCCCGGAAGCCGGCCCTGGCTTCCGCTTCCGGGGCGCGCACGCAGCCACGCAGGGCAGCCCCCGCCCCTAACGGCTGCATGGCCCCGCCTCCGGCGCCGGGCCTGCTCGTCAACGCGCCTGCGCCGTTAGGATTTGGTCCCTGAGGCTGCTCTGCTTGTACCTGGGAACCGGCGCCTCCGAAGGCTGGAGTTCCCGGATTGCAGAAAGCCCAGTTATATGTTGATAAGGATGTGGAGAGATTGGACCATTGCTGGTGGGCGCTAAAATGGGGCAGCTCCTGGGCAGTCTGGCAGTTCCTCGAAAGGCTAGCATTACCCAGCAATTCTACTCCTAAGTATGTATATACCCAAGCGAAATGAAATCTGCATCCGCACAAAAACTCGTAGAATGTTCGTAGCAGCATTACTCATATTAGCTAAAAAGTAGAAACACAAACGTCCATCAACTAATAATGAAATAGGGTGTATTCATACAATGGAGTACTATTTGGTCATAAAATAGAATACAAATGCACGCTACTGCATGGATAAGTCTTGGAAAACATTATTCTAAGTGAAAGCGCTGGCCACAATATTGTGGGATTTCATTTTTGTTAAATGTCCGGAATAACATATCTTTGGAGATTTTAGTCTCCTGGCAGTTAGTGGCTGCCAGGGGCTGTGGGGAAGGGGAGTGGCTACTAACGCCTATGGGCTTCATTTTGGGTTGATGAAAATGTTTTAGAGCTGGATAAAGTTTATGGCTGCACAACTTTGCGAATTTACTGCAAAGATGAATTTTATGGGATCAGTTGAGGCAGAAAACTCTCTAGAGTTTTAAATAATATGAACTTTTTTTTTCTTTTTTTTTTACAAACTCCCGGGACTGTTTGCAATAAAATACTTTACACGGGGCGCCTGTGTGGCTCGGTTGGTTGAGTATCTGGCTCTTGATTTCGGCTCAGGTCATGATCCCAGGGTTGTGGGATTGAGCCTTGTGTTGGGCTCCATGGTGTGGAGCCTGCTTGGGATTCTGTCTCTCCCTCTGCCCCTCTCTCCCACCCCTCTAAAAAGAAAAATAACTTTACAAAGAAAAATACAACATTGTTGAGAGTCCAGCATAGACTCCAACAGATGTTTCCCACCAGCGATGTAAATAGCAGTGCCCTGCATGAAGTAAGTTTTCATTAGTTTGGCAAAAATACAAATGAGTTACACAGATACCACAGTGGTGTAAGTTTGCCAACTGCCCTTTCCTGGGAGGGACTTTTTTTTTTGGTGAGAGGGCAAGTGGGGGAGGGGCAGAGTGAGGAAGACAGAGGATCTGAACCAGGCTCTGCCCTGACAGAGTAGGGGTAGCCTACTGGGGGGTAGCCAGCCCCATGTGGGGCTCGAACCCACAAATTGGAAGATCGTGACCTGAGCCCAAGTCAGACATTCAACTGACTGAGCCACCCAGCTGCACCTTGGGAAGGTCTTTCATGCATCGTAAGTTCAAGTCCATTTATCAGGAAGGCTGTGAAAACAGGCTTGGTTTTGTGGCAGTGGTACCTGATGCTTGTTTTTGCAGTGATCTCCCTTGGCAAAATTAAAAGCTGGAAACTACAAATGTCCCCAGAATTTAAGGGAGGAAGGAGGTTTCCTGAAGTTAGATGCCTGTGTAGGGCCCATTGCTTTTGAGGACATAGGGGAATTCTCTGGAGTTTTGTTCTTGAGTTAGAGTAGACAGAGGGAACAAGACTGCCTCACCCAGAAGGCAAATACCAGCTAAAACAGAAAGGTTAGGGTTCAGCACAGTACCCCATTTGTTCACCTCTCTAAACAATGTATTGTTCTTTCTTTTAAATATAGGAAAATGCGAAGAGCACAAAAATAGCCCATAATCATACCATTCAGAAACCAACTAACAGGGGCACCTGTCTAGCTCAGTAGTTAGAGCATGCAGCTCTTGATCTTGGGGTTGTAAGTTCGAACCCCACGTTGGGTGTAGAGATTTAAAAATAAAATCTTAAAATAAGATCTTTAAAAAAAGAAACCCAACTATCATTTTTAAAATAGTAATACATACCCCTCTTATCTTCCTCCTATCTTCATCCATCCTTTCCACTCCCGAAGTGCCCCCCCACCCCCCGACCCAGCAGTCACGGAGCAGGAGCAGTGCCTTACAAAGCGTGTTTCCCCCAGTCATCTCACGGGATTATGATGTGAAGAAAGTGCACAGGGAAGAAAGAACCGACCTGGGCCAAAATGAAATGAGAAGCCTTGTGTCCCATGTACCAAGTACTTGTTTACTGGCTCTCCTGCAGCATTGTCCTTAATCATTTTTTAAAAAAAGGGGATGGGGTGGGTAAAGGAATTTGTGGAGCCTTAAATATTGACTAGAAAAGCTTTCTGTAAAACACAACACACAGTATTTCCAGAATAAATGCATTCCATAGATACAAATCTAGCAAACAGAAACACAAACCAATGGGATGGGGATTATACTTTCAAAAGGCCACTGGACACAAGCTCTGCGGTATCTGTTGTGAAGTGCTCAGGGGCAAGTGGCCTCAAGGAAACTTGGGCATGAGGTTTCCACCAGGCGTGGGAGGAGGGCCTTGGGGAAAACACTGTGCCCTTTAAACAGCAAGTGAGTGTGCTCACAGTCCAGGAGGCATGGTGACGCCCTCTGGCTAACAGCTCCTGCTCGTTCTGGTCAGAGAAAGCCCAAGAGAGAGATTCCTCAGACGAGGAGGGCTATGAGGGGACTGGAAGAAAAAGTCCAGTCCAGACATTTGCTCAGGAAAGGAAGGAGCAAAGTCATGGTGAATTAAAATCTGGTACCCTAGGATCAGTAGAGTTAAGGCTTGTCAAGGTAGTTACAAATTTCCATGAGGTGGCTCTATCAGAGAGGAGAGAAAACTAAGTGGTTCCTATTTTCACCCCCAGTGCTTTAGGGACTTTTCTGGAGCCAGTAGCTAAGACAAGATCCTGAATGCACTTCATCAGTGGAAGAGAGAGGAAAGCCAACAGGCCTTCCAGCTATGGCTTGGCCACTCTTCAGTTCCCATGGCATCAATCCGGGCTCCCGGCTCAAGACTGGCAGCCTTAGATAGGAGGAGATCGGGAGCGGATGGGAGAGCTGGTGAGGAAGGTAGTGTAGGGACTGTCCCCAAACACGTTGGCGTAGGACGACTTGAGGAACTGGACGTAGTTCTGCATGCTGCGATTGGTGCTCTCCGACTGCTCCAGGCGATCTTTGAGGTCTTGCAGCCGGCTCTGGTAGCGACGGTCAGCCTAAGAGGAGGAACAAGAATATGAGTCAAGTGTGCAAAACATCCAGGACAGATCCCTAGATACTTGATCAGGGGGTTGCCAGGGGCTGAGGGCAGAAGAATGGCAGTGACTGCTAATGGGCATGGGGTTTCTTTCTGAGAATATTCTAAACTTAGATTATGGTGGGAATTGCACACCTCTGTGATTACACTAAAAAACACTGAATTGTGTAGTTGAAAGTGAATTTTATGGTACGTAACAAAGCTGTTCGTTAAAAAAAGGGCGGGGGGGGGCGGAATCTGCCTGGGATATCCTTAAGGGATTGGAAAGTGATTTGAGAGAAATCAAACGATGTCATAGTCCTAAAAAACACCATGAAACGCCTTGCCCTGCAGGCCCCAGAAAGCTAAAATCTCAGTCCACTCCCTTCTCTCTGGCCCCTGCCCTCCAGCCCGACTCACATCATCTCGACTCCTCCGCAGCTGGCTGAGCTCAGTTTTGGTCCTGCTCAGCTGGGTCTCAAGGTCCAGGATTTTGTTCTGGGCCGCTCGCTCCTTGGAGACTGCGTGCTCCTTGGTCTGTTCCACCTGCCCAGAAGGCACAGAGGTGGGGCAGGCTCACCTGACACGGGGAGCACCTGGCACCGAGAAGGCTGGGCCACTCCCACTCTGGTCTCGAACATCACTACGGAGGGTCCTCTGGTGCCTTGTGACAGGAGCTGAGCACAGGGACTTCTGCTGCCCACTGTACCTGCCCTAACCCCTGATACCCCAAGAGTCATCACCTAAGCCGTGGTCAGCGTGGCTGAGTCCCACGCAGGCAGCAATTGAATGAGTCATCACGAATCAAGTGCCCAAACCTTTACGGTAATTGCTCATTTGATCCTTCGACAAATTCATGAGGCAGGTGCCACTACTGTGTCCCCATTTTTTTAGACGGGGAAATAGGCTCAGAGAGGTCAGGTGATTTGGCCCAAGGTCACAGAGCTAGCTGGTAAGGGAATCAAGACTGACCTGCCTCCTAGCATCTTCAATGGCGCTCTCCAGCTGCCTGGCCAAGGACCCACATTCCCGTGTTTTCTCCTCTAGCCGCAGCTGGGACTGGTGGATTGCTTCCTCCCTCTTGGCAATCACCTGTAGGAACTCGATATTCTGGGCGCTGGTCGCCTCCAGTTTCCTAGGTGAAAGCACTTAATCAGATCCTGCCCATACTCCAACCTGTCCTGTTCCACCCCACCAGGAGGCTGCCAGCGACCCCTGGACCGGAATTCTCATCACTCCAAGCATCTCCAAGGAACCACAGGAATAAACCAAAGAAACCTGCTGATCGGCAAGGCGTCAGGGAGCTGAGCGGCCCGGGCAGCCCAGGGCCGTGTGGAGAGTGGGCGGGTGAGCACAGACAGAGAATGCCTGTTAGCACATGTCACACAGCACCTTGCACACAAGGAAGGTGGGCACCACCATTTCCCCCACTTTATAGAAGAAGAAACTGAGGCACCAAGAGCTGAAGTCATTGGCCCAAGGTCAGCCCAGCTGGCAGATGTGTCACCAAAACCCCTGCCCTCAACTTGTGCTCACTGCTGCCCCCCCCCAGCAAAAGGACTTCAGCGGGAACCCCCTCTAACCGCTTAGGTGACCCACCGTGGGGTTGCAGTGACTCCTGATGTGCACACGTGGTCCCCACTGCAATTCCAGAACGTTCTACCTTCCAGCTGAAAGTGCTGTTAAGTCCGGCTGAGTCCAGCTGCATGTTGGAGGCCAGCGGACCAGAGTAGAGGTGGAGCCCGAAGCCCAGCCCAAATCCCCGCATGCAGGCTGCATGAGCCACCTGGGCAGTGAGCGTCCCAGGGCCAAAGGCCTTTCATCTCTGAACTAAGGCTCCAACTCTCATCTTACAGATGCCACGAGCTCCAGAGGAGGACAGTCAGGGGGCCTATGTCGCAGCTTTGCCAGATACCAGCTGTGTCACCTTGGGCGAGTCACTTAGCCTGTCTCCACACTCGGTTTCCTCATATTCAAAATTGGGATAATAGCAACTAATACACACTATCTGGTGCGTCCTTCTACGCCAGATAATGCGCTCAGGCCTTTGAGGATTATCTCCTAGAAGACTTACAATAACCTCGTGAGCTAGATCGTTAATCCCTACCTTGATCCCTTTCTCAAGCTGAGTAAACAGAGGTTCAAAAGGATTCAATGATTTGCTCAAGGTCACAATGCAGGTGAAGTGGCCAAGCCGGGACCCAAGGCCAGGGCTTCTGTCTCCAAAAGCTATACTCTTCACCTGACTGCCTCCAAGAGTCCGTAGGTAAAAGAATCAGATCAGAAAGGTCTTGGGGATGGGACTCCTGGGTGGCTCAGTTGGTTGAGCAACTGAGTTCAGCTTAGGATCTCAGTTTATGGGTTCAAGTCCCGTGTTGGGCTCTGTGCTGACAACTCAGAGCCTGGAGCCTGCTTTGGATTCTGTGTCTCCCTCCCTCTCTGCCCCTCCCCCATGCATGCTGTTCTTTTCTCTCTCTCAAAAATAAATAAACATTAAAAAAGTTTAAGAAAAAAAAGAAAGGTCTTGGGGAAGGCTGATCAGAAATAAAGAGCAGAATGGGGTGGGGGTGGGGATGGGGGCATGGGAATGCCCCCTCAACACCTCGTATTGGTCCTGGTAGTTTGCTCAGGTGAAGTATGCGTTTTTGGTAGGTGGAGCCTGTGGGTGGTCTGAACTTGACCACACTTTTCCGGAGCAACCCCCCGGGTCAAAAGACCATCTTCCTCTCTCCCACAATGCTTACCACTGCAATGGGAGCAGCTTTTCCTCTGAAGTCTGCCCAGTACCTTCTAGGGCCTTGAGTCCCTCAAACACTTCTGCACACTAAGCCCAAAGCAGCTAAGTGGCTGAAAGTCTCAGGTCCTAGGAAGAGGGCAGAGATGGGACCAAGTGCCTCTAACCTCTCCAGTTCATCCACCTTCAGACTCAGCTGTGTATTTTCCTTCTGGGAAGCCTGATGTTTCTCTCTTGCCATCTCCAGCTTGTCCCCCTGATGTTCGATCTAAAATGACAGGAACACAGACTGGTTTATGAAGGAACTTCCCGGCGTGGCCCTCCCTTCCCCCTAGGACCTGTCATCCACACCCAGGAGGGAGGCACGCTGCCCTCAGCAGGCATCCAAGTCTCAACGAACACCCTGGACGAGAGAGGAGAGCAGGGACAGGTTAGGCCCAACTCCCGTGAATGCGTTCCTGCACGTAGAGAAGCCAGGTTTGATCCTGAAGAACCACGGCGACGCTTTCTTGATCAGGAGAGGCCACTCAGTGGGATCCGGGGCAGACATGAGAAGGCAGAAGCAGATGGTGGGCTAAACTGGCCCACACGACATGCCACGGAGCTTTACCAACTACACTGTCGGCACCGCTGATTTCATTCTCCCTTTAAATGGGGACAGGTACAGGCAAGGCAACAGGAAGCCTATCAAGTGTTTCAGGCTGGCAAGTCTGAGAAGTTATCCAGAGGGCTGGCTGCTGTGTACAGAAGCTTCAGGTTATCGGGCTCACGAGGTCCCGAGAGTGCTCAGGTTCAAGAGCAGGCAGGCAATTTAAGAGGACTGAGAACACGGGCTTGGGAAGCAGGTGTAACTGGCTGAGTTCACTAGCTCTCAGCTCTGGGACCTCAGGAAATTATGCCTCTATACCTTGGGCTGCTTTCTGGAAAATGGAGGAAAAGGATATCTACACCTCACAACATTCCTGGGAGAATACGGGAGCACAAAGTCTGTGCTTGAAAAACGATAGCTACTTTTATTATTACAAGGAAGGAGGTCCAGAGAGGGGAAGGGTCTCGCCCAAGGTCCCACCGCAAACGAGAGGCATATAATTTCTTAGATCGTAGGCAGGATTCGAGTAACCCAGGCGCAGACTGCTTCTGGGAGGAAGGGAGCCCTCTTTCTGGACAGAACCTCAGGCAATGGATCTGGTAAGAGGAGGGAAAGGCAGCTGGAGCAAGAGAAAGTTGGGAGAAAAAAAACACCCCCTGGCTCGGTGTCTCCCCCTGGGGGCGCGGCCGAGCACTGCAGCAGAGCACGAAGAGCAGAGGCAGGCGGAGACTCGGAGCACCGGGGGGCGGGGCAGCACCGGAGAGGGACGGCTCCCACGACTACAATCACTTTGTGCAAACACAAGGCATTTGGCACACCAGACTTTTATTTCACAGCACTGATGATAGCTCACTCCTTTCAGAAAGCGGCAGCCAAGAAAAAGGAAGCGGTCCTCCCTTGGGGGGGGCGTGCAGCTCATCTTGGTAAGCGGGACCCTGTTCGGGCCAGTTCGTGGGACCCTTTCTGCCAGTCCCTTACCCGGCTGCGCAGGTCTGATATGATGGCTGTGAGGTCGATGTTCTTCCTCTCGTAGCCCTGCAGCTGGTCTTGGCACTCGGCCAGCTTAGCCTCTGTGATCTTGAGGATGTCCGGCAGCTGCTGCAGGTCAGCCAGCTGGGACTGGAACTGCCTACGGGCCTGCAGTGGGAGAGAGAGAGAAAAGCCCACCGTTGGGAAGGGGCCCCGCTGCTGGTGGGCCAGGCAGAGTCCTTTGGAATCAGGGTGGGGCCGCCGGTGGGCCCCAGAAGAGGATCCTGTGGGAACCACAGGCAGGAATGTGGCCTGCCCTCCCCATAGGCCACTGATATCTCTGAGGGACACATTGGACCCTAACTTGCCCCCTGAGCCAGCCACTCCTTTCGTCATTGCATAACTGGCAATCACATAGCAAATACCAGGACCTAGTTGCTGTGCTGAGGGCTCTCTGAATTACTCAATGAATTCATACAACAACCTATCGAGAGTAGGTGCCGTTTTCCCAGTGGAAGGACTCTTAAGGCTCAAAGGAGCAAAGTCATTTCCCTGAGGCTGCTCATCTAGAGACTGGTAGAGATAGGGGCGTCTGGGTGGCTTCGTCGGTTAAGCGTCTTGATTTCCCCGCTCAAGTCATGATCTCACAGTTTGTGAGTTTGAGCCCCACATCAGGCTACATGCTGACAGTGCGGGCTGACAGTGTGGGGCTTGCTTAGCACTCTTGCTCTCTCTCTCCCTCTCTCTCTGCCCCTCCCCCCGAATAAATAAACATTAAAAAAAAAAAAACCTGGTAGAGCTAGGATTAAGGTCCAGTCTAACTCTAGATCCTCTAGGAAGGCAATCCCAATGCTACAGGTCAGAGAAGGTCTGAACTGTCTGATTTAGTCCATCCCTGTATTAACAAGGAGGCTGAGGACCAAATGGGGCAGGGACGCGCCCAAGGCTATGCAGTAGGTTAGTGGCTGGGCCTGGACTCAGCCCATCTCTAAAGTTAATAGTAAGATGATCCCTTTGTCTCTAGACACCCAAGCTGCCTCTGCGAGAATCAGGCTCTTCAGAGGGAAGGGGAGGGAAGGCATATCTTTGAGTTGATGCAGAAACAAAACAGGCACGGCTGAGATCTCACAGATCTTAGCGTCTGAATCCACTTGGATTTGCTCTAAGCAGGGGAGATTAATTTAAGGAAACTGAAGAAGAAAACCAGGAGGAGAAGGGATAAAGCAGCAGCGAGAGAGAGAGAGAGAGAGAGATAGAGAGAGAGAGAGAGCGCGCATGCACAGGGAGAAGGCACGTGCACAGTAGTGTGGACCAGCCCAGCAATGAGAAAACTTGTTAATTTTCTGGTCCAAATCAGGGAGGCTCTCAGGCAGCCGAGGGGGACAGACCGGCAGACACGGGCTGGGTGGGGAAGAGAGCAAGGAAGGGGAGCAGTACCGCTTCGATCTCTTTGTTCATCTCATCTTTAAGGATCTTGTTCTCTTTGTCACAGCGTTCCAGCTGGGCAGCCACTTCATCAGCCTCCAGTCTGGTCTTCATCACCTAGGGGCCCCCAAAGCATCGTGCCGAATTTCAGTGAGAAACACCTTTCCCACCCGACCCCCCTTCCCGGGAGAGGCCTCCTGGCTGACCTCGAGGCAGGCCGCCTACCTGACTCTTATAGTTGTCAATCATCCCTTCGTAGTTCTTAACCGACGCCTTTAGCTGCTGCACCTCGATGTGCGCCTGATTGAGCTTGTCCTCCATCGGGGCAAAACTAGCCTAGAAGGGGTGGCTAGTGAGTAACCCTCAGGAAGGTTCCCAGAGCGGATGGCCATCCCACCCTCACCCCTCCCCACTGCAAGTGGCCAGCCACGGGAAGCCCCGCCTCCTCACACCCACCCCCGAAGTCGAGGTGCCAGGGCAACTCAAGTGAATAAAGAACTTGACCCTTGAAACAATGGGGGGCCAAGGGGCACCAACCTCCCACACAATCAAAAATGCACATATAACTTTTAACTCCCCCCAAACTTAACTATTTCTAGTCACCTACTGTTGACCGGAAGACTTACCAGTAATATATACAGTCAATCAATACCTATTTCGTATGCTATATGTATTAGACACTGTGCTCTTACAATAAAGTGAGCTAGAGCAAAGAAAATGTTGGGGAAATCATAAGGAAGAGAAAATACACTTATAGTACTGAACGGTACTTATCCAGAAAAATCCGCATATAAGTGAACCCACGCAGTTCAAGGGTCAAATATAGTAGAGGCAAGTAAGCCACCCCTGTGTTTTCGTGTTCTTATTGCAAAAGCAGTACCTAATTGTTAAATACAATGGAGACAAGACCAAGGAAAACTAATCATGATGCATGATGATTGCACCAAGCGATGCCTCAGCTTCCGGCTTTCTGTCAGTAGCTGAGTAGATACTTTTTTTCCAGCAAGAATGGGATTATATCGTACTTACTGCTTTGCAGCATGCTTTTTCAAGTAACAATGATGTTATACCTACTTCCCAAGTCAACAAGTGTCCTCCTACAACCTAAATGTTCACCTTAGTAGATGGAACAAAAGAAATCATGGTATCTCAATACAATAAAACAATATGCAGTCACTGAAACAGATAAACGTAAACAACAACAACAACAAAACCCAAACGTGACCTAAAAAGATATCCATGAAGCATGGTTGAATGAGAAAAGCAAGCTGCAGAATAATGGGTGTGTATGTGTTTGAATGTTTATATTAGTCTTGGGGGGAAAAAACTGGAAAAATACCCATCTATAGTCAACAAAGAATACCACTTCTGCATTACATTTGTGTACTGTGTTAAACTTTCACTATGAACACTGTAATCTTATCATCGAAGACAACAGACTCCTAAAGACATTGTTTTGAGGGGCGCCTAGGGGCTCAGTCGGTTAAGCGTCCGACTTTGGCTCAGGTCATGATCTCGTGGTTTGTGGGTTCGAGCCCCGCGTCAGGCCCTGTGCTGGCAGCTCAGAGCCTGGAGCCTGCTTCAGATTCTGTGTCTCCCTCTCTCCCTTTGCCCCTCCCCTGCTCACGCTGTGTTTCTCTCTGTCTCAATAATAAACAAACATAAAATAAAAACAACACATTATTTTGAATGGCCACACTGTGTTTCACTCCACAGACACACATACTGTAATCAATCCCCTAACCACTTGGTAGGCTTGGAGGGGCTGTCCCTCCCCCCAGAGTGGCTCCAAGTGGTAAAGGATGATGATGCCAAGTGTCCCCAAGGAGTCATGGAGCAACTCGTAACTTTCACACATCCCCGACGGGAGGGTAAATTCGTACAACTACCTTATTCTATGGTGACATCTACCAAAGCTGAATTTATGCTCACCATCCGATGACCTGGCAATTCTACCTCAAGGTATTGGATTTATAAATATACACCAGGGACGCCTGGGTGGCTCAGTCAGTTGAGCGTCCGACTTCAGCTTAGGTCATGATCTCACAGTTCGTGGGTTCGAGCCCCGTGTCGGGCTCTGTGCTGACAGCTCAGAGCCTGGAGCCTGCTTCGGGTTCTGTGTCTCCCTCTCTCTCTGTCCCTCCCCTGCTCATGCTCTCTCAAAAATGAATAAACATTAAAAATATAATAATAAAATAAAATAAAATACACCCAAACAGGTGCCACCCAAAGGTACACAAAGGCATCCATTGACAGTAGAGTAGATAAATATAATGTGGTGTGGCCACTCAACAGCAGACCGGACGGCATCAAGAATGAGACCTACCACACGGCATGGATTGTTTGCAACCATAATGCTGTATGAAAGCCAGGCACAAAATTCAAAAACAGGCTAGCTGATCTGTGGTGACAGAAGTCAGGATAACAGTCACCTTCACAGGGGGGCTTATAAGTGGGTGACGTCACTGGGGTGCTAGTAAGGTTTGGATCAAGGGGACTGATGGACAAAAATGTGCTCACTTAATGAAAGTTCTAGAATGTGTGTACCTTGCCATATGTCATTATTTCCTTAAAATCAATCTTAACAAATAAACCAGTAAAACGAAATAAATCTAGGGGTGCCTGGCTGGCTCAATCGGTAGAGTATGCGACTCTTGATCTCGGGGTTGGGAGTGTGAGCCCCGCCCCACGTTGGGTGTAGAAATTACATAAAAATACGGACGCGCCTGGGTGGCTTAGTCAGGTAAGCGTCTGACTCTCAGTTTTGGCTCAGGTTATGATCTCCGGTTTCGTGAGTTCAAGCCCCATATCGAGCTCTGTGCTTGACAGTACAGAGCCTGCTTGGGATTCTCTCTCTTCTCTCTCTCTGACCCTTCCCCGCTCACTATCTGTGTCTCTAAATAAATAAATAAAATTTAAAAAATTTTTTTTAAATTAAAAGAAATTACATAAGAATATTGAAAAAAATAAATAAACAAACCCAGAGGTTATTGCCCAGATCAATGAATAAGCTACAACCTGGGTCTGAAACATGAACCTTGGTTCAGGTGTCTCTCGTCCCTGCTGTGCTGGGTGAATACGAAGTGGTTAAGAGCCGAAGCTCTAGAACGAGAATCAACTTCCAATCCTAACTGCAACATTTCCAAGGGCAAGATCTTGACAACAGCCCTGACCCCTCTCTAAGCCTGCATCCTTATTCTGTAAAGCAGGGTCAACCACCCTATTATCAGGAGGTTAAAGGGAGAATGGAGGCACATGAAGGCGCCAGCAGCCCCCCAGGAATCTGTGCCCACCTCCGATGGCTGAGTGGGCATGTTAAGGGTCTCACATGCGTTGCCACATTCTCACAAGGACATGCTTTCCTCCCACTAAGGAAACCTCAGTGACCAAGGATGAACCCTCTAACCCGAGGCCTGCACTAGCAAGAGGTGGTCAGGACTTGAATCCAGGCCTGACTCCGGCGCACACCCTCCTAATCACGCTCCTGCCTCCAGGCCCCCTGAAGATGCCGAGTCATCTTTGGGGCCCCGTCGGGAGCACCCCGCCATCAGCCCCACTGCCCCCCAACCCATGGTGCCGGCTTGCTCTCACTACAGACCTTCAGCCTCTCGTTCTCTAGCTTGAACGCGGAATACTCGGCAGTCTGCCGGTGTAGTCTCTCCACCAGGCTGTCCCGGTCTTCCCGCATCTTCTCCTCCAACGTTTGTTGTTGGTTTACGAGATCTGTCACCCGGCTGGGAGGTCGCAGAGTGAAAGCAGACAAAGGGAAGCAAGCGCAGGGGTTCTGAGAAGCCCAGGGCTTCAGTGTTCCTCCCCAGCCTGTCCCATCTCGGTGCCCTGGCCGCTCCCCAGGCTCCACCCCAGAAAGCAGCTACCCTGCTCTGCCCTGGCGCTGCCGCGGTGGCGTTCCCACGCACCCCACCTCTTCTAACTGGTTTCCCATCCCACCCCAGCCCCCAAAGGCCTTCTGCATTCTGATCCTCCCATGAGGCCAAGACACTCCCTGAAGACAAGAATCAGAGATGGGGTCCCTTCCCAGCTCTCCATGACACCCCCTGGATCTCTTAGTCCAGCAGGTCTTGAAGTTAGGACAGAACTCCAAGGTTGGGTGGTTGGGGACACCCCCAGACATTACTCTTCCTTGCTCAGAGGTTTGAACACTCACCTAGCACAGGTGGGGTCTGCAGTGAATGTACACGGCACAGTGGGAGAGAAGCCACCTGCCCCTGCCCTCACTCCCTTCCCCTCCCCCTCCTGTCACTCAGCAGGGCTAGAATCCAGTAACGGAGGACCCTGGCCTCACAGGAGCATTTGGGCTCACAGACCCAATACAGAACCTTTACACGGTGTGTGCTCTCAGTAATGATCAATTACAGTTCATTCGGCAAATATTTGGTAACCGCAGACTAGGCCCAAGCAAACATATCCTGTTGTTTTACCCGGCAAACTCCTCAGCCTTCAAAACCCAGTTCAGGGACACCTGGGTGGCTCAGTTGGTTAAGTGTCCAACTTCAGCTCAGGTCATGATCTCACAGTTCACGAGTTCAAGCCCCACATCAAGCTCTGTGCTGACAGCTCGGATTCTGCATCTCCCTCTTTCTCTGCCCCTCCCATCCTTGCTCTCTCTCTCTCTCTCAAAAATAAATAAAAATATAAAAAAAAAAGAAAGAAACAGTTCAGATTTCCTTTCTCAGGGCATCTCTTACCTAATCCCTCTCATCCGTATCATGTGTCTTTCTACCTTCATTATCTATAGATGATGAGTAGATGCTCAATAAATAATTTTCAAATGAACAAACGCATGAATACAGGTGACACTGAGGATGGTGACTAGTGGTGGGAAAAGCGTGAGTTCGACGCCCTGCAACTTTAGGCCATTTTGGCCTCCTACTCTGGCCTTCCAAAGGCCGGGCAGACAATAGAAGGCGTGTGGGTCTACAGCTGCTCCATCCCCCCCAGAACAGGAATGAAGGTGCCCATGTGTCTGTGCCCGGTTCCCATGCTGTGCCCAGTAGGACCCAGCTCGGCCCAGGGACCGGCAACAGACTTAGCCCCCTGAGAGCAGAGAAGCCTTCACGGCACCTGCCGGGGCCCCTGACTGGTGACACTACATGGCAGCGGTGAGGGTGCTGGGACCCCCCTCAGGCTGCCGCCACCTGTCCGCCCGCTTCCCTCCAGCAGCCCACGCGCCGTCGCCTAAACACACATACTCATTCAGGACAATAATTTCGAGCTCGAGGTCTCCCTTGTCTTTCACAACTTGATTGTAGCGGCTCCTCCATGATTCCAGAGTGGATAAAGCTTCCGCGACATAAAGATCCTGGGGACATGGGACAACAGGGCCCATCAGCCTGGGGTCGGCGCCGAAGCCGGGGCAGCTGGGGGCTGGGCTCACCCTGGACAACTCTTCACCCCTACAGTTCCTTTGCAGAGAGCACCCAGGGTGATCATGCCAGCCCAGCGGTAGCTCCTCGACCGTCTGGCAATCGCCCTGCTCGCAGATCCTTCCTCGACCATCATTCCCGCCCATGAGGCTGACTCGGCTAAACTGTCCCTGCTAATCAATCGTCTCTCCAGCCACCCTGCTTTCATCCTTTTACCCACTGACTCACCCACTGCCCCTGGGGCCCCCGGCTCATTCACCCTTCCGCAGTCAGCACCCCCGCCGCCCCCGCCCGGCCGCCCTCAGGGAAGGCCCGCCACCTTGTCAGCAAGTTGCACGTGCAGCTGCTCGGCATACTCCTCACTCTTCTCAGCTCGTTCCTTCTGGGCTCGGATGGCCTTCTTTAAGGATTCTTTGTCCCGGTCTCCCTTTTGCTTTAATTCCTTCAGCTGTTCCATGATGGCCTCCACTTCTGCCTTGTGCTGGTTCCCACTGCGCTCCAGGTTCTGGGAAGGGAGGGTCGGGGGAGAGACAGAGGCAGAGAGGGAGAGCAGAGATGGGGAAGAGGGACCGGCGAAGAGAGAGGATGAGGGAGAGGGAGAGAGAAAATGGGTCACCGACTGTGCGGGGCCCTAAGGTTCTCCAAATGCAGGCCAGGGAGGGGGGGCCATTCCCAGCTCCCCATGGCACCTCTCTGGATCACTGAACCCATCGGGTCTTAATGTTAGGACAGAACTCTTCTGGAATTCTTCCTTCAGCTGCCAGCGCTGTGGTCAGAAGGCTCTCTCAGTCGCTCAGCAGAGCCATGACCTCCGAGGGTCCCTAGCTCACACAGGCAAGCAGCAGTTGAGACCATTCCTTCCCCAGGGGTAGTTATAAGACCTGAGGGCCTAAGGGATTAAGTGACTGGCTCAGGGTCATGGCACCGAACCCGGTCACTCCTGGAAAGGGCACCCAAGGCCTCTGGGTCCACTTGCTCCTGCCACTGTCCCAGAGTCTCTCTGAAGCAGGAGTGTTTTGGCAGCAAGTGCCCCAGAAACCACTGAGGCAAAACCCTTCCTGTGTGGGGCTCACCGGCCTGGGACCGTCATGCCCTGGGCCCTCCTTTCCCACCTGGGGGCCAGCAGGTACCTTGATCTGCATGCACAGGCGACTGTTCTCTGCCTCTTTGCACCGGAGCTGTGCCTGCAAATGCCCCCGCATGGACTCCATGGATTTAGAAAGCTCAGACGCTGTTTTTGCTTGAGCCTTGGGAGAGATGGAGAAAGTGGCCGAGCTGGCATTTGCACCCAGGTTCCCAATGCCAGAGCGCAGTCTCCCCACTAAACTCTACTGACCCATAAGGAGGAGCAACCGTCAGGGATGGTACCTTCTCACATTGTATTTCCTGGAGAAGCTCTTCTACCTCCTTGTCCTTGTCTTGCAGCAATAATAGCAGGCGCTGGAGAGAACGCACACCGTCATGAGCAAGGGAGTCAGGCCCAGCGGGGACAGCCACTCCTCTGAGTGCCTGGGCACCAAGACCCAAGATCCCAAATATATCGGCCCATGTCACAGAGACCCTGGCAGTACAGTATCTGTACTGAATACTTAAGACAACAAGCATGTATTGATCTTGCAATTAAAGATAAAGTAAGGTTAGGGGCGCCTGGGTAGCTCAGTTGGTTAAGTGTCTGACTCTTGATTTCGGCTCAGATTGTGATCTCACAGTTCGTGAGTTCGAGCCCTGTATCGGGCTCCATGCCAGGCATTCTTTCTCTCCCTTTCCCTCTGCCCCTCCCCCTGCTCCTGCTCTCTCTCAAAAATATTAAATTAAATTAAATTAAATTAAATAATATTCGTTGTGGAAAACAATGAAAAACCAAAAAATGCTAAATTAGAATCCCCATAATCCCCCAGGCAAAGATAACCACTGTTAAAACACATTAAGAAGTCTTCTGCATATTTTGTTCCAGAGCCTACAATCCCACAACATTTACCATAACGTGATTAAATCTTCTACATCTTTTGAAACAGCAACTTAAAGTTTCAATTTACTGATGGATCATAATTTGATTCCCACGCTCTCAAGCTGGAGATGCAGATTCAGGCGTTATCCCCTTCATGCTGAATCCCCCACTGTCACATTCGGAGAGGCGTCGAGGGCCAAGCGTCAAGCCTGGGGAAAGGTGGCCTCCATCTTCCTTCTCCCTTGGGAGACTCGTGTGGGCTTTAATAGCTCAAATATTCCAAAAGGTCTTGGGAGTTAACATGGTGCATTTTTTTTTGTGCAGGCCAGCCTGTAGTTTCCCAATTTATCTGGCCACGGATCACTCCCTGCTTTTGTTTCTGGCACCCATTAACATCGTCGAGGAACTTAGGGTTCCAGGGACCAGACTTTGGAGCGTGCTGCCTTGGGAGAAATTCCCAGAATTGGAATTGTTGCGTCAAAAAGTCCGCCTTTTGATGGCTTTTAGTCCATAACGCAAATAAGGAAATTCAAGTAACAAGACTGATGGTCAGTAAATCCATCAGCAGGAGCCGCATCCCCCAGGTTGGGTGTTCAGTGTGGGGGTTCGAGCTCCTGAGTGATCAACTAGACAAGCCCAGTGGAGCAGGCAGGGTGGGGGACATTAGCCCATTTTACAGATCAGCAAACTAAGACCCAAAGAAATGTCAGAGCGAGGCTGCCATATCCCTCCAGCCCCTCTGCGCACGGTCGCCTAAACCCTACTAGAGCCGCCAGGGGGCGCTGTGTTACCGCTTTCTCTGAGTCCGCCTCCGCCAGCCTTTTGAGTAGTGCTCCTTGTTGCTCCATTAGCCTTTCGGAATCCTTCAAGGGAAGGCACAGGGAGAAGAACCAGGTTGTTAAGCAATGAACCCAGATGTTTACATCCTATGAATTCTTTCCCTTTTCCAAAACTTCTATTTTCCAACTATAGGAGTCATAATAGATTGCAACCTCATTATAAAATAATCTGTGAGTAAAGCGAAAGTCCTCCTCATCCACCTCCAAACCCCACCCCATTGTTATTAGTTTGACGAGCGTCCTGCCAATCTTTTCTCTATGCGTTTATATATTGCTACACCTAGAGAAATATTATCTTTTGGGGGGTGGGGATGCGAAGGGATTTACGGGTGATTTGACCAAAATGATAGCATATTGTATATTTATGCTACAACTTGATTTTTTATAAAGAGCTTGAGGGGTGCCTGGCTGGCTCAGTGGGTGGAATGTGCGACTCTTGACCTCGGGGTTGTGAATTTGAGCCCTTTGTTGGATATAGAGATTACTTAAACATTTCTTTAAAAAACCCAACAGCTTTATTGAGATGAAAACTCAGATACCATACAAGTCACCTATTTAAAATGCACAATTCAGGCGCATCTGGGTGGCTTCAATCAGTTAAACTTCTGACTCAGGTCATGATCTCGTGGTTTGTGGGTTCGAGCCCCGCATCAGGCTCTGTGCTGACAGCTCAGAGCCTGGAGCCTGCTTCGGATTCTGGGTCTCTCTCTCCCTCTGTCCCTCCCCCACCTGAGCTCTCTCTGTCTCTCTGTCTCTCTCTCTCTCAAAAGTAAAAAAAAACATTTAAAAATAAATAAGTAAAATAAAATGCACAATTCAATGGTTTTTGGCACATTCCATTATTAATTTTTTTAATTGTGGTAACACACCGCTAATGTAAACTGTGCCATTTTAACCATTGTTAAGCGTAAAATCCAGGGGCATATATAGTACATTCAAATATTGTGCAACCACCACAACTCTCTAGTTCCAGGACATTCCCATCATCCCAAAGGAAAGACGTGTTAAAACAGTCTCGTTTCCCCCCTCCTCTACCCTCTGCAGCCACTAATTGGTCTTCTTTCTCTAACAAGCCACTACATTTTTAACCTCTCTCCTTGCACAGCCTCTGGGCAAGGAAGGTGTGCCCAGGTTGCATCAATGCAAACACTGTAGCAAAGTACTGTGCTACGCCAGGTGTGTACAAAGTGTCTCTCTAGGGTTGACACTAAGAGGCGGCGTGCCTGAGCCTGAAGGTCTGTGATCTGCAGCAGCTGAAATGACCTACAAAATGCCTACACGGGTTTGCATGGCCACGGGCAGGAGGAGGGCCCTGGGCAGCGGCCAGTCTTTCCAGCCGAGTCCTGCTGCTTTAGCTTGCATTTCCCCCATTACTCGTATGTTTACCAGCCACTGAGCTCCCTCTTCCCCGCCTGCCTGCTCACACCCTTGCCCATCTTCCCAAACAGGCCGTGGCCAGGAACCGTCTCTATCCTTCCCTAGAAGCGGGCTCGGCTTGCCTTCCCTTCTCCGCTCAGGCTCACAGGTCCCCGTCATGAGCCCTGGGCAGGGCTGGGAGGGGACAGAGGCCAGCATCATGGTTTCTCCACCAACAGGAGGAGGTGAAGAAGACGGGCTGAAAGCTAAGGCCTGAAGCTGCTCTCACTGTCCTTTACGC
>CM053568.1:6904004-6927558 GCA_028646485.1 Cryptoprocta ferox
TGAGCATAGGAAGCACAGAGATAGGGTGCCGGGCCAAGAGCCCCGTGGGCAGGGGGAGAGGAGGGCCTGGACTCAACAGAGAGTAGCTGCCGTGGGTGGGAGTCCAGATTAGCTGACCCTTCATCTCTGATGGGAGATTCTGGGATTCCAGGACAGTAGAAGCTAAGGAGTCTAAAAGGAGAAATACTGGGTAGGAAGAGGTTTTTCGGGGGGCCCCAGTCCCAGAACAATCAGCAGCAGCACCTACCACTTACCAAACAGCGATCATGTGCCAGGCAATGTGCCAATCCCTCATCCATGTCCTCACATGCTACCACGTGGAAGATGCTAGTCCCATTTCACAGGTGGGAAAACTGAGGCCCAGAGAGGTTAAAAACTGCCCACCCAGGAGCACCTGGGTGGCTCGCTTGGTTAAGTCTCCAACTCCTGATCTCAGCTCAGGTCATCATCTCACAGTTTGTGAGTTCAAGCACCATGTCGGACTCTGCGCTGACAGCACAGAACCTGCTTGAGATTCTGTCTCTCCCCTCTACCCCTCCCTCCCCTTCTCTCTTTCTGTGTCTCTCTCTCAAAATAAATAAACTTAAAAAAAAATAGCAGTTAAAAAAGAATCGCCCGGTCAAGTATATTGAGCCAGACGTTAAACAGATATTAACTATTTTAAGAGAATAATTTAGCTATAACTAATAAAACTGATAGAAATATATTCTAGAAACTCTCAAATAAACCAGGATAGTGCACATGAATGCCCAAAATAATAGGGCATGTTTCATAGCAAACAACTGAAAATAGTGTCCATCAACAGAAGAAAGAGTAAGTGGTGGAATAGTCATAAAATGGAATATAGCAGTGAAAATTAACTACCTCAGGTCTCAGGAGAAAACTGGATGAATCTTATAAAAACATTGAGAAAAGGGGAGGCTGAGTGGCTTAGTAGGTTAAACGTCCGACTCTGGATTTCGGCTCGGGTCATGATCTCACAGTTCGTGAGATGGAGCCCCGAGTCGGGCTCTGTGCTGACAGTGCAGAGCCTGCTTAGGATTCTCTCTCGCCCTCTCTCTGCCCCTCCCCCATTCTCTTGCACACGCGCGGGCGCTCTCGCTCTCTCTCTTTCCCTCAAAAATATATAAGTAAACATTAAAAAAATTTTTTGAGTGAAAAAAGCAAACTCAAAAGAATACGCACGAACAGTATCATTTCCGTAAGGTTTGAAAACAGGCTAAACAATATTATATGTTGCTCAGATGAATACGTAAGTCATAAAAACTATCAGACTGGAGCTAAAGGATCCCTCTGATAAGCTTATCACCAAAAGAGACATATAACTATGTGGACAAGATTTTGTTTGGAAGGCGGGTCTGTGAGCATAGGACTTATACTCCTTATTTTACATACTAATTTTGGGGGGCACTTGGCTGGCTCAGTCAGCAGAGCATGCAACTCTTGATCTTCGGGTTGTGAGATCAAGCCACACAGGGAGTGTGGAGCCCACCTTCAAAATAAATCAATAGGGGCGCCTGGGTGGCTCAGTCGGTGAAGCATCGACTCATGATCTAACTTTGGCTCAGGTCATAATCTTGCGGTTCATTGAGTTCAAGCCCCACATCAGGCTTTGTGCTGACAGCTCAGAGCCTGGAACCTGCTTCAGATTCTGTGTCTCCCTCTTTCGCTCTCTGCTCCCCCCCCCCCACACACTGTCTCTCTCTCTCTCAAAGATAAAATAAACATTAAAAATTTTTTTTAATTATATAAAAATTTAAAAACTAAATAATGAATTAAATACTAATTCTCTTAAATAAAAACAAGAAGTTCACAATGCAAACATAACATAAAATTTAAAAAAAACAAAAGACACTATGGTCTCTGATTTGAACCAAACAGGAAGACGGCTGTTTTTGCCGTCAGTCTTTCCAGAATCATTTGCTAATACAGACTATCTTTCAGAGACCACCTTTTGAGAAAAGTGCAGCCCTACAGTTGGTCCCAGCCATTAGCCATTCTCCATTTATCCAGGGGCCGAGCCCGTCCCAGACTCCTCGGGTCGTTCCTGCCCCACCAGGTCCAGCTTTGACAACTAAGGCAGCACCCGTCTACCGGGGGCGCCCAGCACGTCCCCGTGAACATCTTGTCAGATCTTCCCACGGCCCTCTCGGGCCAGGTACTGATAGTTCGTTCTTTTCCCAGATGAGGAATGGGGTGGGGGGGGATGGAGGCTCAGAGCAGATGGGCCCTTGGTGCCGAGGGGTGCGGCTGAGTCCCAGCTCACCTCTTTGCAGTGCTGTTCCCTCAGCAGGTCTCGGAGGGTGCGGTTGGTCTCCTCAAATGTGCTCAGCTTCTGCAGGAGAAGTTCCTTCTGCCTCGTCAGGGTGTTAATGTCCGTGCAGGTCATTTGTTTCTCCTGGAAGACAGCAGGCAGTCTTACACGGTACAGGGGGAGCAGGGGGGAGGTGGTAGGGCCAGGCCCCTTTCAAGAGGTGCTGGAGCCAGGAAGCCCAGGTAAGAAGCCCAGGGCTGTATGCAGGGCCAGAGTGGTCAAGGGCAGGCTTCCCAGAGGAGGTGGACCTGGAAGGATGGGGCAGGAGCTGAGAGAGACCAAGGGACAAGGGCTGGGGCGCGCAGCGTGGGCAAGTGCAGTTAAGACAGGCTTCCTGGAAGAAGTGGAGGAGGAGGAGGACGACACCTGGTGGCCGACACTTGCAGGACTCAAACTGTGGCTGACACTTGCAGGAATCAGACTTATGCCTTGACTCACTGTGATCCCAGGAGACCCATGATGAGGTCAACTCAGAGACCCTGGCCACCAGAGGTCATCCTTGAGGATCAGGCCCCAGAAGTGAGAGTGGGGGTGGAGGCTGAGGCGTCAAGTGTGCCCTCCCCCGGCCTGGGGATGTCATAAAGTAGGCCTGATGACTGCGTCAAGACCCCTCCCCATCTTGCAGCTTGCCCCTCTCTGGGTCCAGTCCCACCACCTACTGTCTTCAGCTTCCCGATGGTGTCCTTCAAGGCCATGACTTGCTTGGCGGCAGCAGCCCCATCCATTTCAGCCTCTACCAGCTTGGACATGAGGCACTCCTTCTCCTGCTGCAGGTGTTTCTTCTGAAGCCTGGGGCCAGAGAGAATAGGGCTCTGTGAGCCCCCCCAGGCCACGGCCCGCCCAGAGCTCTGAGGCTCGCCTCACAATGCCCTGCGAGGCTCATCTCCCCGTCAGGGGACAGTGGGGGTAGGGGAGGGATGGCTCCTGGGCGGCCACCTGGGCCCCACAGCAGCACCGTCACCTCAGGTGAGGTGATGGCAACTGTGGCCCTGCTTGCCTCGTAGTCATTAGCATCACCTCTGTCCCTGGCCCTTGCCACAGCCTTGACACCGCCACCTTCAGGTCCACTGCGGAGCCTCCCATTCACACTTCACACCAAGTGAAGCCAAGTCTGGCCGAACCACCCCCTGCTTTGGACACCCTTCCATGGCCGCTCAGTGCACACTCCAAGCGACCGCTAAGAGCGGCCTCTGCCAACCTCCATGGCGCCCCATGCCCTCTGCCCACCCTCTCCCCTCCTTCAGGCCTGCATTCCACTTCTCAACTGCAAACTCCAAACTCCTCCCTGGGGGCTTTCGCTCGAGATCCAGCATCCTTTCTTCCCAGCACCGACTGCCCACCTCCCCTCCCCACCCTGAAGGACTCTCCTTAAATGTCGCTTTTTCCAGAAAGGGTTCCCTGCCCCCACTGTACTCTGTGAGGGGTCCTCGCCTTCCCTCCCAGCGTTTATCATGGGCCCCTTTGGGCAGCTAGCCGTGTGACTGCCGAACAGCCATAAGCCCGGGTGTGCTGCGACCTGGGCCTGCCTGGCAGGGGGAACACGCTTTGGGGCAGGGCCGCCTTACATGGTGAAGTCCTTCTCCTCCTTGATGCGCTCGATGTTGTGCCTCAGCACAGTGTTCTCGTGCTCGGTCTCGGCCAGCTCATGGGCCACCTCCTCCAGCTCCTCCTTCCGCTCCTCCAGGAATCTTTTGGCCATCTGGCGCTCACCTTTCTGCATCTTGACCTGTGCAGGGGGGCATGCAGGCAGGGGCCACTGAGGGGAGGGTTCCTCCTCGGCACATTGCTTTGGACCAGATAGGGGCACCTCCAATTGACAGACACATAGATACTTAGGTCCTGTTGGCCGCAATCTCAGTTAATCATCACACAGACTCTCTGGGCAGACGCTGTTCATCTCGTTTCCTCGGGACTCAGGAAACCGGGTGCAGAGAGCCTAAGTGACTGGCTGGTTGGGGACAGGGCCAGGATACAAACCGTGGTTCAGCAGGCACACCACAGGAGAGATGTCACAAAAAGGCCCACGCACTGCGGGCTGTGGGGAAAGGGCTGTTGCCAGGCAGCCAGCCCCAGCTTCTCCAGGAGGGCCCACGGGCCCCAGGAGCAGGCCGGGGGATTAAAGACACAGGCCACATGAGCGCTCAAGACCCGGACTTCACGCCAGCTCTGCCACCCTCCCGGGCGGGGGCCGGGGACTTCCAGGTTGTTCCCAATTAAGGGCATGGCCCACCAACTGAGGACAAACTGCCTTCCCCTCTTTAGGGGCTTTGTTCTTTTGTAAAACTTTTGTGTCAACTGGGAAACAGAGGTCCGAGTGTCCCAGTCACTACATCTCAAAACGGGGGCAATACCACCACCAGCTTCATTTAGTGTTGTGACAGATCAAACCAGGGCATCCATACGGAGCGCCAGGCAGGGTCAGGGCCAAGCCCCGGCTAAGTGCTGGATGGAGACGGATCCCAGGTTGCCCAGGCTACCTCCTCTGAGGCACCTAAGCCCTGGGCAGCCTGCTGGGAGGGGACCGAGGAAGGAAGCGGGCCACCAAACCCGGCCTGGGCGGTCTCTCCCATCCTCAGGCCAATAGCTATTCCACCCCCTACCTCCCTCACCTCAGACTTGAGACAACCAACCGCGTTCATTAGACTGTCAATCTTCTTATCATAACGGTTCATTTTACAGTGACCCGAGTCGTCATCTTCTGTAGAGAGGTCACTTAACCGCATCACCGAGACCAGCTTTTCTGAAGACGGTGGCGTGATCTCCAGGCAATGAGGCGGATTCTGATGCAGAGGAGGGAGAGACACGTGAACTCGTAAGGCAAAGCCGAGACCATCAGTTCGAGCGCCACCTGCTTGGCCAGCGGAGGCAGGAAGGGCTAAAATGCGGAGGGCCGACCACAGGGACCCCGGGACGGAGAGCACACTGCGCCTTCTCGATGGAACATTACCTACCCCTGTTTACGTGACGTTTCTAAAGATTTTCTACCAAGAAATAAGCCTGTGTTACAATGTCGAGTTTAAAATAAAGGATACAACAAACTGACAAAAATAGTCACAATACCTAAAGCTGGCAAAAGTTGGGGGCGGTAGATGTTTGCATACACCGAGCGCTGAAGTGAACTAAGTCAAAAGCCTTTTAAATGAATCTGAGTGCATGTCAGTGGACCTTTGCAAGTAACCCACATCTGCTATAAAAGATACTTTAGGGACAAGTGGGTAAAATGTGAGTATGGACCAGATATATGAAAAGAAGAAATAAAGCTTTTAGGACTAATCGTTGTTATTTTGGTTACGCAGAAATATATTATTAGAAATGTATACTGAATGCTTTAGGGGTAGAATGGTATGATGGCTGGAAATACTTAAATACATCAGCATAAAAACTTATTTTTTAAACAAAATGCACATTCCCCCCCCCCCAAAAAAAAAAGATTATGTAAAGATGTATGACCCTTTGCTTGTAAGAATCCAGGAAGAAAACTACTATAATCTGGGAACCGGGGTTTCCATGGGTCTTTGATATGTTGAACTTGACTCTCTCAGTCTCTACGTTTATTCTGGTGCATTAAGTACTTGCTATTTCTCATTATTTGTACAGTTCTGTGCTCCTTTTAAGCTCAAGTGGCCAACCTCTGCCAGATTCCAGGGGAAGAGGGTGACTATCAGGAATAAAAGTATTCAATACAAGTATAATTCGGGGCGCCTGGGTGCTCAGTTGGTTAAGTGTCCGACTCTTGGTTTTGGCTCAGCTCATGATCTCGTGGTTCATGAGATTGAGCCCCACGTCAGCGCAGAGGCTGCTTGGGATACTTTCTCTCCCTCTCTCTTGCCCCCCCCCCCCATGCACATGCTCTCTCTCGCTCTCTCTCGCTCTCAAAAATAAAATAAACATTAAAAAAAAAAGTATAACTCTCATGCCAAACAAGTAGGACTTACAGGGTAAAATTTTAAAAATGCATGTGCCCTCTGTCCCAGCAATTCTATTTCTAGGGACCTATCAAGAATATCTAAGAATCTGGGGCTCAGTCAGTTAAACGTCTGACTTCAGCTCAGGTCATGATCTCATGGTTCATGGGTTTGAGCCCTGCGTCGGGCTCTGTGCTGACAGCTCAGAGCCTGGAGCCTGCTTCGGATTCTGTGTCTCCCACCCTCTCTGCCACTCGTCTGCTCACGCTCTGTCTCTCTCTCTCTCTCAAAAATAAATAAATGTTAAAAAAGGTTTTTAAACAAAAGAATATCTAAAAATGTGAATCAATATTTATATATCAAGGCAAGGATAAAGATAAATGTTAGACAAGATAGTATTGGTTAAATACATCATGGGACAAATATACACACGATGAATACTGCCTTAAAAAAAAAGGTACAATTGTAAATATAGTCAAAATGTGTTCAAAAAGAATACGATAAGTAAAATATGCTGCCATTGTTACAAAAAACAAAACAAGGAGTCTCTTCCTATGAGAAGATCAAGAAGGCTTCCTTCCACCTAGAAGTCCCAGGGCGCTCGGGGCATCTGGGTGGCTAAGTCGGTTGAGCATCCGACTTTGGCTCAGGTCATGATCTCACGGTTTGTGAGTTCAAGCCCCACATCAGCCCCACATCAGGCTCCCTGCTGTCAGCACAGAACCAGCTTTGGCTTCGGATCCTCTGTCCCCTCTCTCTGCCCCTCTCCTGCTTGTGCCCGCTCTTTCTCTCTCTATCAAAAAAGACAGACAGACAGACAGACAGAAAGAAAGAAGATAAGTTCCAGGGCTCTTCTCAAAGTGTTGGGATTAGAGGTGTTTTTTTTTAACTTTCTCTCTTGTGCTGGTTTGGATTTTCTAATTTTTCAACAGTGTCTGCGCATTGCTTTTTAAAGAAAAAAAGTTGGCGATGTTTAAAAAGGAGGATAATATGGGGTGCGTGGGTGGCTCGGTCAGTTAGGCGTCAGACTTTGGCCCAGGTCATGACCTCCCAGTTCATGAGTTCGAGCCCTGAATCAGGCTCTGTGCTGACCGCTTGGAGCCTGGAGCCTGCTTCAGATTCTGTGTCTCCCTCCCTCTCTACCCCACCCGTGCTTGCGCTCTGTCTCTCTTGAAATTGAATAAACGTTAAAAAAAGTTAAAAATAACTTAAAATAAAAAATAAAAGGAGGATAAAAGGAAAATATATAGCATGATAACAATAGTATTTTAAAACCCAACACTGTGCATAGGAAAAAGTGTGACGGTACCTGTACCAGTAACATGTACCTGAATATTTTAGCAGTTCCAGGAGGGTGGTTTCCCTCGGGGGCGGTAACGACAGCATTAGGACCAGACAGGAGCTTCTGGGGAAGCTGGTGATGATGTGGTTTCTTATGTGGGGTGGTAGTTAGTTACACAGATACAGTTTGTAAAAATTCATCAATCAAGCAATATATTTCTGATGAGTGTACTTTTCTGCACTTTTCAAGAAAAAGCTTTTAGGGGCGCCTGGGGGGCTCAGTTGGTTAAGCGACCAACTTCGGCTCAGGTCATGATCTCGCAGTTCGCAGGTTCGGGCCTGGCGTCAGGCTCTGTGCTGACAGCTCGGAGCCTGGAGCCTGCTTCGGATTCTGGGTCTCCCTCTCTCTCTGCCCCTCCCCCGTTCATGCTCTGTCTCTCTCTGTCTCTCAACAATAAATAAATGTAAAAAAAATTTTTTAATTAAAAAAAAAAGAAAAAGCTTTAAAAATTTGTTTAATGTTTTATTTATTTTTGATACAGAGAGAGACAGAGCATGAGAGGGGGAGGGGCAGAGAGAGAGGGAGACCCAGAATCGGAAGCAGGCTCCAGGCTCTGAGCTGTCAGCACAGAGCCCTATGCGGGGCTCGAGATCATGACCTGAGCGGAAATCGGAGGCTTAACCGACTGAGCCACCCAGGCGCCCCAAAAGAAAAAGCTTTCAAAACCTAACAGCAGCCACATTACAGTAGGAAGACGACAGGTGATGGTTTATTTTTCTGAATTTTCAACTTTCTATAATAAAAATAGATCACTTTCAATAATAGGGTAGAGAAAAAACCCACACCTCCTTTCTCCCAAAGGCAATCAATCTTATATACCAGAAGGGGTTTTAAAAAATCAAACAAGAGGGGCGCCTGGGTGGCTCAGTTGGTTAAGGGGCTAACTCTTCATTTCAGCTCAGGTCATGATCTCACTGTTCGTGAGACAGAGCCCCACATTGGGCTCTGTGCTGACAGCATGGAGCCTACTTGGGATTCTCTCCCTTCAATCTCCCTCTACCCCTCTCCCTCTCTTTCTCTCTCAAAATAAAATAAATAGACATTTTTTAAAAAATCAAACAAGAATCTCCACATGTCCACAGCAGCTCCTGGGGTCTATGTCCAGCTCACCCCACATTTCCTCATCATAGAGTCTTTCTCCCTTCTCCGTAACGGAAAGGTCAGGCTGGGTCTTCCCAGAAACATATAGCACAACTGGGAAGGAGAAAGGCACTGGCTCAAGGGGACATCATGAAATACAGCTACTATTTGAGAGACAAGTCACCTCTTTGAGCTCCTCCATTTCTAGGCGTCCATGGCCCCAGGACTGGAAGCGGGCATTGAGCTTTCAAGAGGGGACCGTAGCTTCTAGCAACCTAAGTCAGTAGGGAAGTCAATTTCCATAGTGGCAGATCTTTAATGTATACTTCAAAAACTACCAAGTCTTCCCCGTTTTTTAAAAAGCATTTTTAATTATAAAATATAGAATGCTTGTTATATTGAAATTCAAGCAGACAATAAAAAATAAACCATTAAGGGCCCTCCGACCCCAGAGGTAATCACTGCTTACTACTTTTTATATATCTTTCCAGAAAATGTTATGCATATACAAACACATGTATATACACATAAATACAGATGATGTCCTTTTTTTTTTTCTTTTTTTAAAGTAAACTCTACGCCCAACATGGGGCTCAAATTCATGACTCCAAGACCAAGAGTCACATGCTCTGGGGCGCCTGGGTGGCTCAGTAGGTTAAGTGTCTGACTCTTGATCTCAGCTCAGGTTATGATCTTGAGGTTCATGAGATGGAGCCCTGTATTGGGCTCCATGCGGACAGCAGGTATTCTGTCTCTCTCTCTCTACCCCTCCCCCCAACACACTCTCTCCCTCAAAATAATTAAACTTAAAAAAAAAAAAAAGAGGGGCACCTGGGTGGCTCAGCTGGTTAAGTGTCCGACCTCGACTCAGGTCATGATCTCACAGCATGTGATTTTGAGTCACGCATCGGACTCTGGACTGACAGCTCAGAGCCTGGAGCCTTCTTCAGATTCTGTGTCTCCCCCTCTCTCTCTGTCCCTGCCCCGCACACCCTGTCTCTCTCTCTCTCTCTCTCTCTCTCAAAAATAAATAAACATAAAAAAAAAAAAAGTCATGCTCTGCCTACTGAGCCAGCCAGATGCCCCCAGATGCCCTTGTTTGCACAAATAGGGCCAAACTCTACATGCTGTGTGGCTCCGTGCTTCATGATCACGTATAAATATCTACCTCTGTTGTTGTATGGTATTCTACTGCATGGATATAGCGTAATTTAACCAATACCCTCCTGACAGACATTTAGGTGACTTCCAATTTTTCTCTTACAAACATCTTTATACATGATCCCTGTACTCGTGTGCCCTGACTCAGTCAATTGAGCGTCCAACTCTTGATTTCGGCTCAGGTCATGATCTTGAGGTTCAAGAGATCGAGCCCTGTATTTGGCTTCCATGCTGACAGCAGGGAGCCTGCTTAGGATTGTCTCTCTCTGCCCCTCCCTTGCTTCCTCTCTCTCTTTCTCTTTCTCTCTCTCTCTCAAAATAAATAAACTTAAAAAAAAATAAAACTACAGTATCAATCCCTAGGTATAAAGCTACAGTATCCCTGGGGTGCCTGGCTGGCTTAGTCGGTGGACTGTGCAACTCTTGATCTTGGGTTCGTGAGTTCAAGCCCCACACTAAGTGTAGAGATTACTTAAAAATAAAAAAAAAAAAAACTTTAAAAAATTTTTTAATAAAACTATAGCATCGATGTTTTCATAAATGCTCCAGAATTGTTAAATGCTTTCACCAATCCTCTCAAAACACTATAAAAAAATTTGCTGATTTCTCCTACGCTTGCCAACATGAGAGAGGTATCAGTAAGCTTTTCAACTACAGTATATGCCCATCAACAAAAATGAGAGCTTGTGTTTATTTTCAAAACATAGTTGTTTTTCATTTACATCTAACTGATTAGTCAGGTACATGTAGTAAAAAATGGAAGATCGGATTTTAATCCCAAACTTTCTTTCCCTTTTCTTTTTTAAAGGCATTTGAAGTTTTTAAGTGTATTCATGTATTTAATTTTTTTTTGATGTTTATTTATTTTTGAGAGAGAGTCAGCACACGAGCTCTAGAGGGGGAGGGGCAAAGAGAGAAGGAGATAGAATCCAAAGGAACCTCCGCGCTGTCAGCACAAAGCCCAGTGTGTGGGGCTTGCAGAAATCAAGAGTTGGATGCTTAACCAACTGAGCCACGCAGGCACCCCTAATTCTTTTTTTTTTTAAATTTTTTAATGTTTGTATTTATTTTTGAGAGACAGAGAGAGACAGCGCGAGCAGGGGAGGGTCAGAGAGAGAGGGAGACACAGAATCTGAAGACAGGCTCCAGGCTCTGAGCTGTCAGCACAGAGCCCGACACGGGGCTCGAACCCACGAACCGTGAGATCATGACCTGAGCTGAAGTCGGACACTTAACCGACGGAGCCACCCAGGCACCCCAAGGCACCCCTAATTCTAATCTCTCTTACGTAAACACACACACACACACACACACACACACACACACACACTGGTCAGAACACTTCTCATTTATTCCCTAGAATACCCCATTCTCCCTTTGTCTCTTTGGGAAAACTGATAAAGCAGGGAGTCAACCCCATGAAGTAGGACTTCAGGGTAATTACTTTTACTTTTTATTTCTAATTTTAAAAGTAATAAACAAAAAGAAAAAAAGAAGTCATAAACTATCAGCAAAAGACTGTTTCAAAATGGGTCAGGCATCATCTGGAAGCAGCCTCAGGTCCTTTTTACTTTTGCCCCAGTAATGAGATCTTTGTCTAAAATGTAGCCAAAAGGTCTTGTCTCGTCACTGAGGTTTCTTGTCGCAACTGACTAGAATGTAAGCCTAAGGAGGGTGCACCTGCTAGTCGGCGGCTGTCACCCCAGCGCCCGGCAGCGTCTGGCTTAAGTCTCAATAAACGTTATGCCACAAGGATCACTGTGCGGATGGATGGATGGATGGACAGACGGACATGCATGGCTAAAAAAAGGACACTAATTCTCTTGGCACCTTCACAACTAATACGGAAGGCAACGATTAACCAGGAGATTGCTCCAGAAGCGGGCTGCAGGACATCTGTGGAGTACACGCACAAGCTCTTGCGGGGACTGCCTCAGAAGAGGCGCTGCTTTCTTAGACATGTCTGGTATAGGTTTACGTTGTGCTTCAGAGTCTAGTGCAGGCACACAGGAAAAGACGTGTGGCTCCCCACGTGCAAACCAGAGAGGCCAAAGGCACACCGTCTAGCATGAGACGTCCCTGAGCCCCAACTCCGCTCCGCTGCTTTCTCTGGGACTTCGTCTCTACAAACCTTGGTTTCCTCACCTGTACATTGGGAGAGCATGACCGACCACACCGCGGTCTTGTAGGGACCCGAGAACATCCCGTGCGTGCAGGGGTTAGCAAGGCGCTCGGGGCCGACTGGGCCTACTGGGCCATCTCTAAGAGCTACCGCCGACCCTGAATCCTACCGAGTTTGAGGCCTGCTAGAACCTGACCAGTCCGAGAAGGAAAGCCTGAACGAGAATGAGCCTACCTCCCACTTGCATCCCACATGCCGGGCGGATGACTTTCCAGGGGGCATCCAAGGTACCTTGGTTTTCACCCGGACACTCCGCCGCACATTCACGGTGTCCCCTTTCATTCCACGCTTATGAGATTTCTGTGGAAAGGGACAAACCCAGGGTCACTTCCCCACACAGCTGGCCGTGGTGTCACTCTGGTGGCGTCCACTTCCAGCTCCGCAGGGGAGCCTCTTCTGACTAAGGCTACTGCTGCCGCCTCCGGATGACACGGCTGCCTACCTTCTAACCAGGCAGCTGACCTCTGAGGGCAAGTGCATTCGCCTCCGAAACCTTGGGAGTTTGAAGCACGAGGAGGCCGGGCTGGGAGGCGGCCCCCGGGGCTCCGCGGCCTTCGCCTCGCCCGCCCTGCACGCTCCTACCTGGCTGCTGGCTGCTGACGGTTTCGGGAGTTTTTTTATGTGGACGTGGACAGGAGTGTTCTCATCCACGTGGACATGTAAGGGGGGCGTTGAAGAGCGGTCCTTCATGGTTCGCTTCTGGCAGGCGGGGGAGGACAACACAAAAAAGGTTGATCTGTGGACGAGTAAACTGGCATAAAAAACAGAGCTCGCGGCCTCTGGGGGCCACTGGGAAAGCCTAGCCACCAAGCGAGAGGGACAGCTACCAACTACTAGCATGCGGGCGGGACCCAGGCAGCGGGGATATTCGTGCAGGCTCCCGCAGAGATGCCAGCCGAGGACCGCTGGGGTGACCTAGGTCCGCTCAAGAGAGGGGTCTGCAAGATCCGCACGTTCCACAGAAGAGCCCAAAGGCAGCCCCGGGGCCCTCGGAGCTGCATCTCCATCCGAGCCTGCTGCAACGCACACATTCCTTCGGATTTAGCGTAGCACAGCGGCCCGGCAGGGGACTCCTCCTGCGCCCTAATCTGAGGCGGGCGTGCAGATGAGCGCGGGGCGCACACACGGAATGGTTCGAGCACACAACGAAGCAGCCAGGAGTAGGCAGGTGAGAGGACGGCCACAGAAAGCGAAAGGAAATGCGGAGATGAGAAGGTTGCACAGGCTCTGAAGACAATATGAGCAGGGCAGAACCCCCAGCTGCATACACCCCTTGCCCCCCGCCCCACCCCCAGCAACCAGCCCTTCCCCCTTTCTTTGGACTTTTTGCTTTTCTTCTACTTTTTTTTTCTTTTTTTTTTTCCCTTTTTGGAAAAGTTGTTCTCAAGACTTTTGGACCTTGGAGGGTTAGGTTAAGACAACCTCCTCACGCCCAGCAGCCCGACCAGCGGCAGGACAATGAGCATCAATGAGCAGGCCAGGCACGAAAGCACCTAGCAGAGCGATGGGCCACAGCGGCGCCAGCGGGGAAAGGCAGGTCCTGGAAAAGGTGTGCGGAAGCGTTGGTGGCGGGGCCGCAGACCCGAGGGCTGCTCCGTGGGCACGTCACCTACCGTCACAGTCACACTGGGTGCGCCACAGGGTGTCCTCAAAACCTTTTTCTGCGTGAGACTTGTTACTCCGTTCTTCCCACAGGATGGAAACCTGCACCCAGGCACAAGAACCAGATTGTAAGCGGAAAAATACGGCTCTTTTAGTCCTTAGATCTCCCAAAATTACACACAAGCTTAGGACTTGGAGAACCAGTCTGGAATCACTTGGCTCCCTTCTCACGAGCACCGAACACGCATGGTGTGCCCAGCAGTGGGATGGAAACAGGGGGTGACGGGCATTCGCAGGGCTGACCTTTTGCTGAAAAGCCCAGCTGTCATGCTGCCTGTCAAGCGGCTAAGAGCAGGCAGTGCGGGAGCCACAGGCAAGGTACTAGTTTGGCCAAGGGTGAGAGCGCCCAGGACTGTGCCCTGGAGAAATGCTCAGGGAATGACAGTCACAAAAAGCAGCAGGGGAGTGTGTGGGTGGCTCAGTCCGCCGGCTGATTCCGGCTCAGGTCAAGATCCCAGGGTCCTGGGATCGAGCCCCGAATCAGGCTCCGAGCTGAACATGGAGCCTGCTTAAGATTCTCTCTCTTTCCCTCTCTCTCTCCCTATACCCCTCTACCCTGCTTGAGAGCTCTCTCTCTCTAAAAAGAAGAAGAAGAAGAAGAAGAGGAGGAGGAGGAGGAGGAGGAGGAGGAGGAGGAGGAGGAGGCAGCTCAGGAACTGTGAGCCTTTGAGTCCCTGTGACTCATATTTCATGAAATTGACACTCAAAGATTCAAATAAGATGATGAAAAGTTACTATTTCCCCAAATATACCTCTTTCTACACTTTAAAGTCTTGAGAAGCAGGATTATTTTTGTTTTAGAGAGTTTTTTTTAAATAACATGTGCAATTCATCATGCTTATACATAAACAACCCCATTACCAGATTTGCAAATATAACAAAAGTTTAATTTCCATATTTGGCAGCAGAGCATCTAAGAATGCCCCAATGGAAAGGGACTTGGAAAATTCATTTGATCCAACCCACTACCTCCTGACAGCCCCAAAATATGGCTTCGCCCTCCCCACAAATACTTCTGGGAAAATAATGTAACCTAAAAATGAAACATGAAAAATTCTTGACCACTTTAGCATGCATCTTGCTGTACATATATTACACCTTGATGAAAAAGAAAAAAGTATTTGTTGCGCCCTAGTAATCATTTGGGCAAGGAATACCAAATCTGAGTGAGTAGACTGGTTTGGTTTTTTCTTCCCCCTCCTCTCTGTAAGCCAAGAGATTTGGGAAATCTCTCTCCCTCATCAGGCTTGCCATCCGATCACCTGGATTGCAGCGACACCCTAACTGCCACCTCCGACATCATTGTGATTTATTTACACGCAGCCTCCTTTCAAAAAGGACCTGCACACCGAGTGCTCCATGAAGACAATGGGGACCCTGTTTGCTACAGGGAAATGGGGCACCTGGGGAGGGAGGGCAAGAGGGACCCAGAGCTGGGACGGCCTGCATGCACTTTTTCCCTCCCTCCCTTTAGAAATGGTTTCTCAATGTCATGGACCAGACTTTCAATACACAGAACAGGGAGGCTGAAAAGAGAGCCTGGCCTGAGGGCCCCTGACCACCTTTCCCTGCCCTTCCGAGAGGCGCCCCCCACGTTGGCAGTACCTGGGGGAGCCGCCTGAGGATGAGGCAGACATGGCTAGGCATCAAAGCCGCAAAGGTGGGCAATTGGGTCAGCAGGCTCTGCTCAGGGGGACCCAGAGGGGCTTGTCAATGAGAATCTCAGGGGCCAGGCATCAAACGTCCTCTCTGAGGGGAGGAGGGTGGAAGCTTTGGGGGTGGCAGTTGGATGAAAACTTGGGAGGCGCTCCTCTACTGTCCAAGTCGCACAGCAACTGTCCTGCCAAAGTGGGGGGAGATAGGAGAGGCTGAGCGACCTGTGGGGCAGTGGATGGACGGCCGGTAGGTGGGTAGGGGGCGAGGAGGAAGCGCCCCTCCCCAGGGAGGGACAGGAGGCGGAACTTCGAGGGCAAGGACCACCACGCCCAGGTCCCACCCAGGAGAGGTGGGTGCCCCATCAGAGGGAAAACCTGAGGTGTTGGCTGGCGTGCGCGGAGGGAGGGACCCGCTAGGTCCCCAAGAGGGCCCCAAAGGGCCGGAACCCGCGAAGGGAGCTGGAGGGATATTCCGGGCGGGGCCAGAGCAACTGTCTCCTAGGAGAAGGGGGCGTTCCCGACAGAATAGAAACCCGGAGAGAACCAATAGTATTTGAAAGCGGGAGGGGCGGCAACCGAGGGGAAAGGGGCGTTCGGCCGCTAGTGGGTACCCCCGACGGCGAAGGGAAAATCCTCCCGGGCGCAACAGCCAGCGGCCGCTGGGACTTAGTATCCGAGTTAGAGCGGGTCAGACGCCGGGCGGTGCCGGGGGCGGGACGGGACCCCCGGTGAGGCCCCCAGGACTGGTGATCCCGCTCCCGCGGGGTCGGGCGGCCGGGAGACTGCCCTCGGGGAACAGCGCTGCCTACGAGGCGCGGACAAAATAACTGCCGAGCCGAGGCCGGCAGGGAGGGAGAGGCGGCCGGGGCGACGCCCACCAGCGGGCAGGGGGGCGCGGGGCCAGTCTCCGACGGCGGGCAGGAGAGACTACCACCCACCAGCGGGCAGGAGGGGACCAGTTTCTGCCCATAGAGAGAAGGGCGAGGCCCTGCCGGAGGGCGGCAGAGGAGGCAGTAGAGTCCTGCCGGAGGCCAGGTCAGGTGGGAGGCTGCCGGCCCGCCCGTTAGCGGGAGGAGGAGAGGGCCCGCGCCGGGGGGCGGGGCGGGGGCCACATTCTGACTGGAGCTGGACCAGCGCGCCAGAGGGGTGGAGGCAGGGGCGGCCAGGGGGGAGGGGGAGCGGCGGGGACCATCCCTCCCTCGGGGACCGGGTCCGGCGGCGGCGGGGCGCCCCGAAGCGCCCGGGGTTCCGCCTGCCGGCGGCCTCTCACCAGGAGCGACACGGCTGCGCCCAGAAACGCCTCCTTATGAAGTCGTTGAAGTCGGAGGCCAGGGCCGTGCCATGGAGACGCCGCGGCGGATGCAGTCCGGCTCCCGCGGCGACTCCTCCCCGCTTCCGCCTCCTTTTCCGACACCCGGTCGGCAGCTCGCCCATTGGCCAGTTCAAACCCCCCCGGGAGCCTCTCGGGTTTCGCCATTTAGGCCCAGCCCCTGGCGTCACAGAGATGCCCCGCCCCACACGAAGCCCCGCCCACGTCCGGGCCACGCGCCCCGTCGCCGTGGAGACGCGCGACGCCACTAGAGGGCCTTGCCGCGGCTTGCCCCGCCGTTCGGCTGGCCCTCCGCCATTTTTGCCCCGTCGCGGTCCAAGCTCGAGTCCCCTAGCTGGAAGGAGCGCTAAAACTCTACCCCGGGCCCTTTGAAACGTGTTAGGAAACTGGGCTCCGACTGGAGACACAGAACCTAAGTTAGCGGCCGGAGCTACGCGCAGCTGCTGAAATCCATACCCGTCAGGACTCCGCTGTTGGTGCACAAGACCCAGACTCTGACTCTCGCCCCTTCCCACAGCTCCTCCTCTTTCCTTGTCCAGACTGGAGGAACGGGCCGCGTTCCCCTCGCTCCTCACTGCCCTCCTGCACACTGGGTGCTGCTATGTGTACAGACCTATTTCGATGAGGTTCTCGCTGGGCCGCCATCTTCTCGACTATGGTTCACTGTGGACCAATCAAGGGGGGCTGTCACGTGGCTCGCTGTGCCGCCCTGGATTCTGGGAGACTTTAACATCCTCAGGCCAACCTGGCCTCAGTCGCTTGACGTCCTCATGGCCATGACTTTCCCTTGGACCTCAGCCATGCGCCCTCAGGGTCACCCCGAACTGGTCCACGCGAAATCTGAAATAGCTCCCGGCTCTCCACATAGTACCGGCTTTTCTGGCTTCGCTTTCACCGGCTAGTGGCCACCATATTCATTCCCCAGTGTTAGGGAGCCCTCCACGTTCATTCATTTTCTACCTGTTGAATAAATGATGGGTCCCCTATTATCTATCATTCAATCATCTGCAAGGATGAAACCTACACATGGCCTCCACCTTCAGCTGAGCCCTCATCACCGCCCAGAATTGTTCCATTTGTCTCTAGATCCCTTCCCTCTCCCCAAGTGGCTTTTCCAAACCTTTGCCTCTCCCGTCTCATACTCCCAACTCTCCTTTTTCATGGAGAAAACTAAAGCCATGAAGTAGAATTTCCTCTACCTTCTCCCTACCTGCCCTCATTTTAACTCCTCACCCTGCCTCCCCACCATCTTTTAGTTCCTCCCTTCAGAGGAAGTGATGTCCTTCTTGCTGCCCAAGGTAAACTTCTTGCTGCCAGCCCTAGATCAAAGATCTCAGTAAAAGGTCTCTTGCTACCCCCAGCACAGAATTGTTGATCATTTGTCAGTGCTCCCACATTCGCTGAACCAATATTTATTAAGTCCCTGCTATGGGCTAAGCCCAGTTCAAGGGACACTAAGTAAGTAATCTCCACACCTACTGTGGGGCTCACAACCCTAAGGTTAAAAGTCACATGCTTTACCTACTGAACCAGACAGGCTGCCCTAGGAATGTATTTTATCATAATAAAGAGGTATACAAGGATTTAGACCTTAAAGAGAAATTCCCTTTCAGCCCTTCTTCTCCTCAATGTGATCCTCTGTGGACTGACCCTTCCTTACCTTTCCAAGGGGGTGAGAGACTCAGGGTAAAGATAAAGAGGTGTCCCCTCAGGCTTGCCTATAGCTCAGGCAAAAAGAGGGCCTCACATGGACCAGGAAGCCTTGTGGGGTTTGGGAGGAAAGCCTATTAGTAGCAGGCAATATGCATTTGCCTAGTGCACCCCCCGTGCGTATTATTTCTCCCTGGAAGCTAGTGCAAAGATGCGTAGTACACTGCAGTTACAAATAGAGAGTAGTTAGAAGAAAATATGGGCAGTCATTTCTTTGACATCAGCCTTAGCAACATTTTTTCTCAGGCTAGGGAAACAAAAGCAAAAATAAGACTCTTGGGACTACACCAAGATAAAAAAACTTTCTCACAGTGAAAGAAACCATCCATGAAACAAAAAGACAAACTCCGAATGGGAGAAGATATTTGTGAATGATACATCTGATGAGAGGTTAATATCCAAAATACATAAAGAACTGATAAAACAACACCAAAAGCCCCCAAATAATCCATTTTAAAAATGGGCAGAGGACCTTAATAGACATTTTCCCAAAGAAGACATACAGATAGGCAACAGACACATGAAAAGATGTTCAACATCACTCCTCCTGGGGAAATGCAAATCAAAACCACAATGAGAGGGGCACCTGTGTGGCTTATGTGGTTCAATATCGGATTCTTGATTTTGGCTCAGGTCATGGTCTCACAGTTTGATTCATGAGATCAAACTCCTATGTAGGGCTCTACACTAACATCGTGGAGCCTGCATGGGATTCTCTCTCTCTCTCTCTCTCTCTCTCTCTCTCTCTCTGCAATGAGATAATATCCTACACCTGTCAGAATGACTAGTATCAAAAAAAAAAGAAAAGAAAAGAAAAAAACAAGTGTTGACGAAGTGGAGAAAAAGGAACCCTCTTGAACTGTTGACGGGAATGTAAATTGGTGCAGCCACTGTGGAAAACAGTATGGAGGTTCCTCAAAAAAA
The DNA here is from genome assembly GCA_028646485.1 of Cryptoprocta ferox. Classification (NCBI taxonomy): domain Eukaryota; kingdom Metazoa; phylum Chordata; class Mammalia; order Carnivora; family Eupleridae; genus Cryptoprocta; species Cryptoprocta ferox. Next base: position 6,923,270 of record CM053568.1, read on the forward strand.
AAAAAATAATAATAATAATAACAATAGGGAGAGCAGGGGCGCCTGGGTGGCTCAGTCGGTTAAGCGACCTACTCTTGGTTTCTGCTCAGGTCATGATTTCACGATTCATGTGTTCGAGTCCTGCATCAGTCTCTGCACTGAGTGGCTACTTAAAACATCTTTTTTTGTTTTATTTTTTTTAATGTTTCTTACATCTTTTTTTGTTTTATTTTTTTAATGTTTATTTATTTTTGAGACAGAGAGAGAGAGAGCATGAGCCAGGGAGGGGCAGAGAGAGATGAAGACACAGAATCCGAAGCAGGCTCCAGGCTCCGAACTGTCAGTCCAGAGCCCAACGCGGGGCTCGAACTCACCAACCATGAGATCATGACCTGAGCCAAAGTCAAATGCCCAACCAACTGAGCCACCCAGGCGCCCCAATCTTTTTGGTTTTAAACCATTAGACACTATCTCAAAATGTTAACACTCCCAATTTGTTTTCCTTGTTCTATTTTTCCAAATTTCAACAATGAACGTGGGCTTCTTTTGTTAGTTAGGAAGAACCACAGGTGGGGGAGCTAAGTATCAGCCCCAGCATTGGGCCCCAGCCCTGCCGGCAGCTCACAGCCAAAGGACGCCCCTGAATGTCCCCTGCCACCCCCTGGTTTAGGCTCCAGCCTCTCCATTCTCTCAAGGGCCTGATTATCAGTTCTTTCCATCCAGGAGAGTCTCCTCCAGGGCCCTGATGCAAGTGCCACAGTCCTGCCCTGGAGAGAAGGAATCTGTGCTCCCGAGTGGGCCTGGCTTTTCCTTTCAAGTTATGGGTGGAGCCGGGAGAGAAAATTCTCCCAGGCCTTATCAAGGCTTGGCTCCTCTTAGACCCTTTGGCCAAGCCCTCACTGGCCCTGCCCCTCGGAGGTTAGATGGCCTCTGGCCTCACTGAGTGTATTGATTCTGCAGCTGTCCAAACCAGCGGTTCTCAAAGTGTGGTCCCCACGCCAACAGTATCAGCCCCACCATGGTTTGCAAACAATTGTACCCACCTTGGGGGTGGGGCAGAGCAGATTAGAAGCAGTCTGCCCGGAGGAAGCAGATGTGTTCCTGCCAGCTGGACCTCATTCCTGCTTTCTCCCTTTCTCCTGCCTCCTCCAAGCAGCAGGTGTGCCTCAGGGCAAAGCGTCCCAACATTTCACAGCAGGGCACACATAGAAAACCAAAATATTCGGGGAGGCCTGGCTGGCTCAGTCAGTTAAGCGTCAGACTTCGGCTCAGGTCATGATCTCACGGTTCGTGGGTGGGAGCCCCTCATCAGGTTCTGTGCTGACAGCTCAGAGCCTGGAGCCTGTTTCAGATTCTGTGTCTCCCTCTCTCTCTGCCCCTCCCTTGCTCACACTCTACCTCTCTCTGTCTCAAAAATAGAAATAAAATAAACATTAACAAAATTTAAAAAAAGAAATGGCTTTTCATATTAATGAAAAGAAAACCAAAATATTCATAGAGCATCTGAGTAATGCAGAGGGTATTGGGAGGTATTTGGAAGTCTTGATGAGAATTTTATAACATATGCTTCATAATATGTTGGAATTAGGAACCATAATGTAGGAGCCCCTGGGTGGCTCAGCGGGTTAAGCTTCCAACTTCCACTCAGGTCATGATCTCATGGTTCGTGGGTTCAAGCCCCAAGTTGGGCTCTATGCTGACAGTGAGGAGCCTGCTTTGGGTCCTCTGCTCTCTCTCTGCTCCTGCCCAGCTTGCACCCTCTCTCTCTCAAAAATAAATAAACGTCGAAAATAAGAAAGGAACCATAATGCAATGTATTAGGGAAGGTGTTAATGCTCGGTTTTGTATGAAACTTCCAAATAAAACATTTATACTGGTTAAAAGCAGACACGAGAAGCCACATACTATATGATTCCACCCGCAGGACGGTTGGGAAAAGGCACAACCACAGGGGCAGAAAACAGAGGTATGGATTCCAGGAGCTGGGCTTGGGAGGAGGGGCCTGACTGGATGGGGGAAGTTGGGGGGAGATGTATATATTCCACATCTTCATTGTCGTGGTGGTGACAGGACTGTCTACATTTGTCAAAGATCAACAAAGTCAACTTTTTTGTTTTAAGTTTATTTATTTATTTTTGAGACAGGGGGCAGGAAGGAGAGAGAAAGGGAGAGAGAAAATTCCAAGCAGGCTCAGAGCTGCCAGCGGGGAGTCCACCGCGGGGCTCAAACCCACAAGCCCGTGAGACCATGGCCTGAGCTCGAGGCAGACGCTTGACCGACTGAGCCACGCATGCGCCCCTCATCAGCATCAATTTTACTGTGTGTCGATTTGGCGGGAGTTCCCAGAGCTCTCAGCTCCTCAGAATCACCTGGGGTGGTTTTGTTCGGAAAGTTAAGCCTCACCCACAGGCTTGACTGGTGGGGTGGGGGCGGGGGGGTGGGAGGAGTCAGAAATCTGCATCTTAACAAGCTCCCCAGGTAACCAGTGAGGGAGGGGCAAGTGTGTGTGTGTGTGTGTGTGTGTGTGTGTGTGTGTGTGTGTGCGCGTGCGCACACCTGCAGTGTGTGGTTTGGGGCCAGGACTTCTGGGTCGGGATGGGATTCCACGCTTCTATCTGCAGCCCAGACCTGAACCCTGAATCCTAGGCTCGTACAAGCCACTACTATGTCATGTCTACACCTGGATCCGGACCGGCACCCCCACAACAGCCCCACCCATAGTCTTTTCCATTTGAATCGATGACAGTTCCATTCCTCCAGAAATTTGGGCCCAACGCTTCTTCGACATCATCCTCAATTCCTCTCTTTCTCTTTCTTGTTTAGCATTTAGTTTTTATTTCATTACCCTAGACTTAACCCTTGCGTCAACATGGGACCCGAAGGTGTGGTGTGAGAGCACGAAGACCACAGGATGCTGAGAGCAGGTGGGGAGAGGGGTGCCCTCCCGAGACAAAGCACAAGCCAGCTTATTCGCGCTGTCCACACAGCGGTGATGATGTTCCCGGACTCAAGCGCTCCGTGGCTTCCACGATATCTGTGCCCTCTTTCACCTGGCCAAAGACCACGTGCTTGCCATCCCAGCTTGGCAGTGCAGATGGAAAACTGGGGACCAGTTGAGTTGGGCCCAGCATTTGCCATGGGTGAGATGTCAGGAATAAATGCTCATCATCAAACTTCTCCCTGTAGATGAACGTGCCACCCGTGCCCTCATGGTGTGTGATGTCACCACCCTGGCACATAAATCCCCAAATCGTTCTGGGAAAGCAGGAACCAAATGCTTTCTCCTCAGTCTTCAGAGCGTGCAAGTTTTCTGCTGTCTTGGGAACTTTGTCTACAAACATCTTGAAGGAGGTGCTGCCCAAAGGCTCAAGAGCACAGTGGGGTTGACCAGGGCTGGGCAGCACAGGGAGGCTCTGGGCGTCCGTATCTGCAGCCTCCTATCCTGCCCTAGAAATTCTGTTGGCTCTGCCTGATTGCCACCCCACTGCTAGCTAACACCCCGGTCTGACGCATCAACGTATTATGTTGGGTTCCTGTCTCCCTGTCTTCCCTGGGCCCACCTACAGTTCATTTTCAGCACAGTAGCCAGGGTGATCATATTAAAATAAGTTAGAGTGTGTCATTTTTTTTGTTTATTTATTTTGAGAGAGAGAGAGAGAGAGAGCAGAGAGATAGAATCCCAAGCAGGCTCCACATTGTCAGCACGGAGCCTGATGCAGGGCTCGAACCCACAAACTTCAAGACCATGACCAGAGCTGAAAATCAAGAGTTGGATGCTCAACTGACTGAGCCACCCAGGCACCCCAGACCATGTCATTTCTTGGCCTCAAATCCTCTGGGGGTTCCCTATTCCAGACTAAAAGCCAGAATGACCGCCAAAGGCCCTTGCTCTGGTTCTGACTTTGGCTCCATCATCTTCAGCCTGTGGCTCCTCCTTGCTCACTCTGTTCCAGCCACGCTGGCTTCCTTGCTGTCTTTTAAACCTGCCAGTCCTGCTCCTGCCTCAGGACCTTTGCATATATCGTTCCCTTGGTCTGAAATGGGCTTCCTTCAGGAACCACAAAAAACCCCAAATAGCCAAAGTAATACTGAAGAAGAAAACCAAAACGGGAGGCATCACAATCCCAGACTTTAGACTCTACTACAAAGCTGTCATCACCAAGACAGTATGGTACTGGCACAAAAACAGACACATAGACCAATGGAATAGATTAGAGAGCCCAGAACTGGACCCACAAATGTACGGCCAATTAATCTTTGACAAAGGAGCAAAGAGTATCCAATGGAATAAAGACAGCCTCTTTAGCAGG